>CANJKZ010000410.1:40000-640000 GCA_947471745.1 Closterium sp. Naga37s-1
CGGTTTCTATTTTGTCCTGTGTCGAACGTTCGGCGTGTCGCAGGTGTGTGCAGCAGACCCATCAAGAACTCAAGGATGAGTTTGTGATGAAGAGCCCGAGCCTTGGTGTCAAGCCTCAAGTGATTTCGAAGCTCGCCAAAAGGGTACACCTCAAGATATTGAAGATAGTTACATTACTTTGTGTAGTGTAACATTTCACATGGTGTAGGCCCTAGTGAAGGGTAGTTTCGAGACCCTTCGTGGTTGGGGACAGTGTGGCACTGTTCCACATCACTGTACCTCGGCTCTTGGGGTTTGTAGGAGCTGGGAGTCATTCCCAACTCGTAACTCTTCCTAACTCTTCCTATCTTGTGTTCTAAGACTATAGTGGCTGCCATAGTGCCGTTCGTTCAAACTGACGTTGTGTCGTAAACACTTGGTGAAATCGTGCGATCTAGATTGCCTATTGTAGGCGACAATAAGACGCTCCAGATCCAAGTTAAATCAAGTCATTTGAAGCTGTGACCAGAACGCTACGAACGTTTGAAGCCGCTGTGCAGAAATCCGGCTGTGCACTCTATCTTTCGTTTTAGGCACATTGGAGCCTACTGTGACTACAACACTTTGCAATCACATATGCATTCAGTCATTTTCATGCATCCATCATCGACATCTACAGGTGTCCTCCTTCATTGTCAAGCTGAAGATTCGCAAAGTGGAGTCGGGTTTCATGTCGCGAGCCGTGTGTCAGGTTAGCGATGCGAGCGGATCGTAGGGCCTAACAGCATTGGGTTCGTCTGCGGACTGCATCATACGGCTGGTGGAGGAAGAGCAAACGCTGACCATGACTTCCCAGACGGAGACATCAGTCATCCTGTGGATCACTGAGCTCTTCCAGAACGACAACCAGATCATGACGACCAAAAGGTGCGATACATATTTGTGCATTAGTGTATAATGCATCTGTATTGTCAATCTATTTCAAATTCGCTAATTATTAGTGATTTATTATCTCAGATTGATAATACATTGTCTTATCGTGTCACATATTCCATGCATCCATGTTAGGTCGAGGGTCATCAAGATCACAGACAGCGCTGTCATTGCTCGTATTGCCCCAACCGTCGATCCGCTGCCCCTGCCTGCAACTCCTGTTGATTTTGGCATTGTCACATCGTAAGTTCATTCTACAGGTTTCCTATCATCTTTTCATATTCTTATGCATTCCTGGGCTACTATGTGGTAGTTACTCTTTGTTGTCTATTTTATCATTCATACCAAATATGTCTAATTCTTTGCCTTTCATATGCATTGTTTACTTATACCATTTTCCTTTATTACTCGTTGTCTCCTTTCTCAACATGTTATCCAAAGCATATACTCTTTTATCGAATTTGCTCTTAAACAGTTATGTATATCTCAAGCTAATTTGTACTGCTATTGTCATTTGTTTATGTGGTTTGCATAATTGCATATGTCATTCTTTTATACAATATTCAAACAGTTTGGGAGCAGTGACTGACAATGCTCTCGCATTGGGACGAGATGTCGTATGCACACTCAGCGTTGATATCCGCGACGCTCGTACCACTACAGAGTGGACTTGTTCATTCAGCTCACCAGAGGACAGCACGAACGTGTGCCGTTTACCTGTGGGTTGGTGCTGCTCCAGTGATGCGTACCTTTGCGACAACGGGCATGCCATGCCAAACGCAACCGGGCGTGACAAAATCGTCGTTGTGTTTGACACAACAACACGTATGTATTTTGCTTGAAATCTTTGTTATTTGATCATACTGCTACATTCTGCTTGTCCACATTCTGTTTGTTACACATATTGTACCTCAACTTTTCTACTTCTCAAATGTCACTCTATTGTACCCCAATTTCAAACATTCTACTATTTTTACCTCCATCTGCTTGTCCACATTCTCTTTGTCAAATATATTTTACCTCAAAAATTTCTTCACAACCTTGTACTCTCACTCTTTCAGTCAATTTATTTAACTATAACGTTCGCATATACCCCCTCTACAGTTGGAAAGTCAGCTCGCACTGGTGTTCGTGCTCTAGTGAGTCTGAGCGCTCTCAAGAGTGGATTGGACAAATTCAGCATTGCGACATGGACCGCCGCTGCAGCTGATGAGAAAAAGGAGATCTTGTCGGGCTTGCTCAACAAGCGATGGCATATTCAGGTGACCCTTAGCATTTCAGAATTCTACTATATCTTGTGTTTTTCTTTCAAATGTTTGTACTATTTCATTTCAATGTGAATCGTCGGTTTGTTATTTTGGTTTCCTTGATATATTAGATGTTCTCTTTGACCACAGATGGTCACAAAGGCAGCAGGAAACAAATTTGACAGAACAATCACATCGTTCTCGCTGCTATCTTCAAATGTGAGTGCATTGTTCATTACTTGGCAATCAAAGTTTCGAGCCTATATGTTGCAAGTACTGTCATATTGATATTCCGAGCTTATAAATGTTACTTATACACTTCTATCAATGTACCCTAGTTTCATTTTCATTAAACATTGTTTTTTTTTCTCCCTTGTTTCCCTTGTTCTATTAGGATGAGCATGAGGTATCCATGAACGAAAACAACAAGCGCATAGCGACAACTGCTCCTTCAAGTGTTCCGACAACACCTGTGAAAATCAATCAGCGCCGTGGTGGTCTTGTAAGTTACAAGCTATTGTTTTTTACTGCTATAGCTTTTTACTTAATTGTTACATATTTATTGTAGTTTGGTTTCTTTGTCGAATAGTCTGTGTGTTACATGTTTGTTTCCCAAACAGCATTTGATGTTTGACTAATTTATCGTATTCCTTAAATTGGGTAACCTAATGTATTAGTGATAATTTCTCAACGGATTCTCAAGCAACCTTTTTTGTATATTTTTTGTTTTTTTTTCCTTTGCAGCGCATGTAAGTTCGACTGCCTCATGCTCTGACGGCGAAAAAAACGTGGAAGAGAAGAAAGCGAAGGGCGTGACAAGGAGGGGAGAGGATATGGATAGCGGAAGGGGAAGAGAATGCGTATTTACACTACTTTAAACTTGATCGTAGGGTGTGATTGGGTTTGTTTGCTACTTAGTACGTTGTGCGTGAATTCTACGTCTCGTTAGAACTGAGTGTGTTGTCATGTTATAATAACAATTGTGCTTGCGTGGAGTTTGTGTCAGTTACGTCCGTGTGTCTATAGTGTTGTGTCTGTGGTTATTCCTACTTGTTATGTGTGTTTTTTTTTAATGCCTTTTTTTTCCTTGTTTCGTTTGTAGCACACATGTGCATGTGTCTATTTTGGGATGTGGTGTTCGTGTCTGTTTCGGGGTATAATGCTAAGTGCCTCGTGTAAGCAACTGGGGTTGTGATCGTCGGTGGGGCAGCTTTGCTCGCCTCTTCCGTACCATATCAATCACAGTTGCAGCATTGATGCATTTAGCATTTGCTTCAGGGCATTTACAATCACAATAATTGATCTATGTTTTTGTACAAGTTTGTGTGGTACCCGTCTGTGCTTGTTTCGGAGTATAGTGCTAAGTGCCTCGTGTATGCAACTGGGGTTGTGATCGTCGGTGGGGCAGCTTTGCTCGCCTCTTCCGTACCATATCAATCACAGTTGCAGCATTGATGCATTTAGCATTTGCTTCAGGGCATTCACAATCACAATAATTGTTCTATGTTTTTGTACAAGTTTGCGTGGTACCCGTCTGTGCTTGTTTCGGAGTATAGTGCTAAGTGCCTCGTGTAAGCAACTGGGGTTGTGATCGTCGGTGGGGCAGCTTTGCTCGCCTCTTCCGTACCATATCAATCACAGTTGCAGCATTGATGCATTTAGCATTTGCTTCAGGGCATTCACAATCAAAATAATTGTTCTATGTTTTTGTACAAGTTTGCTTGGTACCCGTCTGTGCTTGTTTCGGAGTATAGTGCTAAGTGCCTCGTGTATGCAACTGGGGTTGTGATCGTCGGTGGGGCAGCTTTGTGAGAAGAAACGAGGAATGAAATGACTAAAGGAAAGTTGGGTACAAAAGCAAACCCTAGAAAACTGTACCCCATATGTGCTACCCCACTATAGCCTACAGTAGCTATGTCATATAAATCTGACACACCCCCATAGGCAAAGTGGGGGAGAACAAGGGGTCACAAGACCAGTCAAGCAAAGCAAAACAAGCTCAGGGTGGATCACAAAGTCACCACACATTCCGAGCACAAGTTCAAGGCCACAAGGCCAGTTCACATGCAGGATTGCATATATATATAACGCTAGACAAGCAAGAGCAGGTGTATATATATATGCAACAGTACAAGCAAGGTCAAGGGGTGAGCAAGTGAGGCAAGGTAGGCACAAGACCCAGCTGAGTACAGAAGCGCTGATGATCACAAGGCGGAAGTGCCTTGGTGAAGATATCAGCAGTGTTGGCCTCAGAGGCCACGTACGCAAGCCGTAGCTGACCACGCTGCTGTAGCTCACGAGCGAGGAAGTAGCGGAGAGCAATGTGCTTCGTTCTGTGCTCCAGTCTCTGCTCTCGACACAAGGCCAGCATGGCCTTGTTGTCTACGTACAGCACTGGAGGAGAACGAGGCGGCTCTCCGAGGTCAGTGAGCAGGTAGGTGAGCCAGCGAAGCTCCTGTGCAGCCATGGCCCCGGCGTAGATCTCAGCCTCACAACTGGAGCCGAGAACAGAAGACGAGCGGGTAGCCCGCCACGAAACAGAGCCGGAACCAAGGCTGAAGGTGTAACCCTGTGACGACCGCTGCGTAGCCTGGTCGTCAGCCCAAGAAGCGTCTGCGTGCCCAGTGAGGACCACTCGACTCTGCCCTCCAAGCACAAGCCCCATGCCCGACGTACTGCACAAGTAGCGCAACACCCTCTTCGCTGCAGCCATGTGCTCCGGTCTGTGTCTCCCAGGAGCAACATAGCGTGCAAGAATGCTAAGAGGGTATGCAAGGTCAGGTCGTGTGCAGGTCATCAGGTACATGAGGCAGCCAACAAGCTCTGGGTACGGGCCACTCGACTCTACGGACTCATCCGAAGGCAGAGCTGAGAGCGAGTGGCGAGTAGGCAGAGAGTGGCCTGAGGCGAGGAGTACGTGAAGCCGAAGCGCTGAAGGACCTGCTGCACCATGTGTGACTGAGTCAGGGTAATGGTGCGGCGTGCTCTGTCCCGGGTGATCTGCAAGCCAAGGTAGCTGCGCAGTTCACCCAGGTCTGTGCACGTGTGTCTCTTCTGCAGCTCGGACTTCACGTGGGCGAGTCCAGCAGTGTCAGCTGTGGCGAAGACCAAGTCGTCGACGTACACAAGGATGTAGAACGGCGGCAAAGAAGTGTCGGTGCGCAGAAACAGCGACGGGTCGGCAGTAGAGGGAGCAGACCCAAGAGCCGCAAGTGTAGTCCTCAGTGTGTCGTGCCACTCACGCGGTGCATGGCGGAGACCGTAGACTGGCCGCCGGAGGCTCCACTGGGTGCCAGGAGGAAAGGACCCAGTGAATCCAGGTGGGCGACGCAGCCAGATCTCCTCGTGCAGGCTGCCCTGCAAGAAAGCAGTGCTGAAGTCAAGAGAGTGCAGCTCGTAGTCACGGTGAGCAGCTATGTGCAGCAGTACCCGAAGAGTGGTCATCTTCGGGGTGGGAGAGAAGGTCTGAAAGTAGTCAACTCCCTGCCGCTGACTGAAGCCACGAGCCACGTAACGCGCCTTGAAGACAGGCGGAGAACCCGGCGGCCGCTTCACCCTGAAAATCCACATGCCACTGACGATGTTCGCCCCAGGCGGGGGAACCTCGTCAACGTAGGTGCCTGTGGACTTCCAGGAAGCCATCTCTGCATCCATAGCTGCCTGCCACTGAGAGGAGTAGGGACCCTCTATCGCCTCCGCGTAAGAGCGCGGAGTCGGGATGTCAAGTGCATCCGGGTCTCCCTCAGGGGTAAGCAGTACGGACACGAGATGAGGTGAAGCAGCAGCCAGACACTGGAACTCCTCCTGCATGTCCTCAAGGACGTCCGTGCTAAGAGCACACTCACCCCCGACGGACGGAGGACAGACAGACTCAGACTCAGCAACAAGACTAGCAGCGTAGTCTAGACGACAGCGAGCAGCAAAGTCGACGAGCTCAGCAACTAGGGCAGACGCAGCAGTGGACTCAAAGGAAGGGTCAGTGACAACAGTAGCAAGGAGACGCGTGACAGTCGGACTGGCAGCACGAAGGGAGTCCGACTCCGGGTCAGGAAGAGCAGGAAGAGAGGACTCAGGAGGAGAAGGCAAAGGGGCACGCAGAGGAGCAGTGGACGGACGCAGAGACATCCGGTGCGTGCCAGGGACAGGAGGAGGACGCTGACGCGAACCACGACCACTAGTGCGAGCAGCACGGACAGGCGACGCAGGGCGAGACGCAGGCTCAGTACCTCCAGCAGCACCAGTAGCACCCCCAGTAGGACCGCCTCCAGGACCGACAGCAGTAGCCTCAGCGCCAACACCCTCAGCAGCTCCAGCTCCAGTCGTACCCGCAGGCCCAGCAGCTCCAGTACTCCCAGTACGAGCACCTCCGGGACCCGCGGCACCAGCACCCTCAGCAGCCGAAGAACCTCCAGCTCCAGCAGCACGCCTCCAGCGCCGGGCAAACCACTCGCGCAGCTCCTGTGGAGAGAGTGGCTCCCGCCAAGACGAAGCACCCGGAGAACCTCCAGGCTCAGCACCGCCAGACGCCACACGAGCAGGCCCAGCTCCCTCAGGCTCCGCACCCCCAGGCTCAGCACCTCCAGGCGTAGCACCCCCAGGCTCAGCACCCCCAGGCTCAGCACCCCCAGTAGTAGCACCCCCAGGCTCAGCACCCCCAGGCTCAGGACCCCCAGTAGTAGCACCCTCAGGCTCAGCACCCCCAGGCGTAGCACCCACACGCTCAGCACCCCCAGAGTCAGCACCCCCAGGCTCAGCACCCTCAGCAGCACCAGAGTCACCAGTAACCTCGACAGGCTCGACTGCGTCTACCTGGGACACACCTGAAGGGGCAGGACCCTGAGGGGGGAGGGGGTCAACCGGGGGGGGACCTGGCACAAGGAAGAGCGGTGGCGGGGGGAGGGACGGAGTGCGGTAGTGGAAGAGGCGGTAGTAGGGGACCGACTCGTCAAACGTGACGTCCTGGGAGGACAGAACACGGCGAGAGGTGGGGTGGTAGAACTGCCACTCTGGCGCGTCAGGGGGGAAGCCAAGGAAGACGCAAGGAGCAGCACGAGGGGACAGCTTGTCCGCAGACAAGTCGCGGACAAACGCCCGAGATCCCCAGACACGGAACGCAGACGCATCGCCAACCTTCCCCGTCCACAGCAAAGCTGGGGAGGTCTCCGGCATGGAGACCCTGGGGTGAAGGTTGATCTGATGCGCCGCGTACCGAACCGCAAACGGCCACAGAAAATGGGGGGCAGCCGCATGCATCATGGACGTACGGGCGACGTCCATGACCATGCCAATGCGGCGCTCAGCAATCCCATTTTGCTGTGGAGAGTCCGGAAGCGTGAAGGTCTGGCGGATGCCTCGTGCACGACAGTAGGCTCGCAGAAGGCCAGAGGAGAACTCTCCACCTCTGTCAGAGTGCAGACGCAGAACAGGAAAGTCCGAGCCGAAGCTCTGCCTGAGCTGGAGACGAGCTGCGCGGATCCAGTCGATCAACACCTCAGTGACATCACCCTTGCTGCGCAAGGGGAAGACTGTGGTGTAACGCGAGTAGTCGTCAACCACCAGCAGGAAGTAGCGCTCGTGACCCTGTCCACGGACGCGGGCCGGGCCCCACACGTCCATGTGAAGCGTCTGCAGCGGGGCCTCTGTCGGAGGAAACTGGGAGGAGTGAGGGGCAGCCCGCTGCCGCCCCTCGACACAGGGGACGCAGGTAGGGCCAGGCCCCGGAGGAAGGGGAGGGAGGGACCGGGGAAGACCAGAGACAAGGACACGGGAGGCCATGCCTCGGAGACGAAGCAGGGAGGGGTGACCAAGGCGGTGGTGCCAGAGGAGAGTCTCGTGAGACAGAAGGTGACACGAACAGGGGGCAGACTCAGGACCAGACCTGGACGCTGCAGCAAACACCTGACCCGACGCAGCTACCTGACCAGACGCAGTGGTCAGTGTGTACAGGCTCGACCCCGGCCGACGTGTAAACGTGGCCAGGTGTCGGCCTGTCCGAGCGTCCGTGCAGTGGGTCACCCGCTGACTCGCAGGAGTGAACTGGTGAACCCCCGCATCCTGTAGGTCAGCACCACTCACCAAGTTCGTAGAGAACGAGGGGAGGTAAAGACCAGACAGGGTGCCAGAGGGGGCCGCCGGACACGGGAGGACAGTGGAGAAGTGAGCAAGGACAGGACCCCTAGAGGGGTCTGCCAGAGAGACTGCAACTGGCCAGCCAAGCGGCGTGAGTCTGGTGCGGTCTCGAAAGAAGGAGCGAGAAGCCCCCGAGTCAAGGGTGAAGGTGTGGGAGGCCGAAGCCGACGCAGAACCTGAGAGAGCAGACTCACCAGCACCTGAGGGAGCAGACTCACGAGCACCTAGAGCAGCAGCCTCGCTAGCACCTAGAGCAGCAGCCTCACCAGTACCTAGAGCAGCAGACTCAATGCCCGGGTCGGGCGGAAAACACCGGTAACAGTCACCCTCATCACTAATAGTCACAGTATACATGGCAGCAAGAATAGCATCAAAGTCAAGGTCAAAGACAGCTACACCCGCCCTAGACAGCTCACCCCAGCGGGGGATCTCAGTGGCCTCAGGGAACTGGTGACGCCTAGCGTCCGTCAGGCGGCCAAAGCAGCGCTGGGTGGAGTGCGCACCCCAGCACTGCTCACCCGCGCGGTCTCCGGTGCGTAGGACGTAGGTGCACGGACCAGTACCCCCACCCCGCTGGCGTGCAGCGTACCACTCACGGAGCTGCTGAGGGGGGGGGATGTCACGAGTGCGCTGCTGCTGCTGCTGCTGCTGCTGCTGGCGCTGACCACCACCGGAGCCGACCCTCTGCGCAGCGCCACCCCGACCAGCTCCACCTCCTCCGCCGCCGCCTCCTCCACCGCCGCCACCTCCGCTCCCACCGCCACCGCCGCCGCCGCCGCCGCCTCCACTGCCGCCACCGACACCTCCACCCCCGCCACCACCCCCACCGCCACCCCCACCCCCTCCACCGCCTCCACCGCCGCCTCCACCGCCCCCGCTAGCTCCTCCAGTGCCCCTGCCCCCCTTGCCCTTGCCAGGGCGGCGTCTCCCGCTAGGGGTAGACGCCGCACCGACCGACTCAAGCCCAACGAGGTCGGCCGCAGCAGCAGAGGCAACAGAGGGCAAAAGGGGGGAGGGGGAACACCCCTCAAAGATGGGGGTGCGAGGGTCACCACGAGAGGCTCCTACAGCTACTATGCTCTTTTCTGCTGCTAGGAGGGCCTTCTCGAGGAGGTCAACGGTGAGAGTGGTGGGGCAAACTGAGAGGAAGTGGTCCCTGACTACGCGAAGGGAGTCAGGGAGCCGGGTGACTATGTAGTAGAGGGTGATGTACATGGGGGGGGGGTTCTTGGCGCAGAACTCAGCAGGAAGCGCAGCGCGGTAGCGAGTGTCACTAGTGCGGAGGTGCGTAATGAGGTCAGCGACTGTGGGAAAGGCAGCAAGGTCAGGGAAGAGGTACGGTAGCATGAGGCGGCTCAGTGCAGCAGTGGCAGGGGAGGAGTAGCGCGCAACTACAGCGTCGTACAAGGTCTGAGCACTCTTGTACTGGCTAAAGTGCGCACGCTCAGAGGTAGGCAGGTGGCGACGCACAGCAAGACGTGCAGCAGCATCGCGAGTGGCCCACTGTGAGCGAACAGTGGCGTCGGCATCAGCAGCAGGGGCAGGAGAGGCACCAGAGGTGAGGTCAAAGAGGGAGAGACCGTCTGCCCTATCGCACTGCAAGAAGAGCTGCAGGTCATCTACCCCGACGTCAAAGTCAATGGCCCGACCCTCAGCGTCAAAAGCGAGGACACTAGGGGTAGCCATGACAGCAGTAGACTAGCAGCGCGAACAGTAGGGTAAGGGCAGTGCAGTGACAGAGGCGCTGCTCTTACCAGACAGGGCGGCTCGGGTGGCTCGGCGGCTCAGCGGCTCGGCAACTCGGCGGCTCGGGCGGCTCGGGCGGCTCGGCGGTACGGCGGCTCGGCAGCAACAGCGGCTCGGCGACTCGGCGGCTCGGGCGGCTCGGGCGGCTCGGCGGTACGGCGGCTCGGCAGCACGGGCGGCTCAGGTGGCGCGGCGGCTCGGGCGGCTCGGGTGGAACGGGCAGCTCGGCAGCAGCTCGGCGGCGCCGGCGGCTCGGTGGTGACGGCGGGGCCACGCGGGGAGCGGCGGCGGGGCCTGGTGGAGCGGCGCCAGTAGGGCCGAGGCGCACCGGCGGGTGCAGTCAGCGGCGGCAGCAGCTGCGGCCCCGAGGGAGGTGGTGGCGGCTGCTGCTGGCGACGGCTGCGGCTGCTGCTGCAGGGACGGCGGCGGCCGCTGCTGTAGGGACTGCGGCGGCTGCTACGGCAGGGGCGGCGACGGCGGGCCGGAGGGGGCGGCGACAGGGCCGCGAGAGGCCGCGAAGGGCGGCGAAGGGGCCGTGAAGGGCGGCGCGAGGGGCCGCGGAGGGCGGCGACGGGCCGTGATAGGGCGGCGCGAGGGGCCGCGGAGGGCGGCGACGGGCCGTAGGGGGCCGTGAAGGGCCGCGGGAGGGGCCGTAAGGGGCGTAAGGGGCCGCGCGAGGGGCCGTAAGGGACGGCGCGAGGGGCCGTAAGGGGCCGCTAAGGGCGGCGCGAGGGGCCGACGGGCGGCGCGAGGGGCCGTAAGGGGCCGTAAGGGCGGCGCGAGGGGCCGTAAGGGTGGCACGAGGGGCCGTAAGGGCGGCGCAAGGGGCCTTGAGAGGGGCCGCTAAGGGCGACGCGAAGGGGCCGTGAGGGGCCGTGAGAGGGCGCGACGGTAAGGAGGGCACACAGGGCGCGACTCGGGCAGGAGCGAAGCGCGCTCCGGGCAGGAAAAAAAAAAATCGTGGTGGGCCCTAGGAAGTGTTCCCACTAGGGAACCTGCTCGATACCACGAGAAGAAACGAGGAATGAAATGACTAAAGGAAAGTTGGGTACAAAAGCAAACCCTAGAAAACTGTACCCCATATGTGCTACCCCACTATAGCCTACAGTAGCTATGTCATATAAATCTGACACTTTGCTCGCCTCTTCCGTACCATATCAATCACAGTTGCAGCATTGATGCATTTAGCATTTGCTTCAGGGCATTCACAATCACAATAATTGTTCTATGTTTTTGTACAAGTTTGCGTGGTACCCGTCTGTGCTTGTTTCGGAGTATAGTGCTAAGTGCCTCGTGTATGCAACTGGGGTTGTGATCGTCGGTGGGGCAGCTTTGCTCGCCTCTTCCGTACCATATCAATCACAGTTGCAGCATTGATGCATTTAGCATTTGCTTCAGGGCATTCACAATCACAATAATTGTTCTATGTTTTTGTACAAGTTTGCGTGGTACCCGTCTGTGCTTGTTTCGGAGTATAGTGCTAAGTGCCTCGTGTATGCAACTGGGGTTGTGATCGTCGGTGGGGCAGCTTTGCTCGCCTCTTCCGTACCATATCAATCTCAGTTGCAGCATTGATGCATTTAGCATTTGCTTCAGGGCATTCACAATCACAATAATTGTTCTATGTTTTTGTACAAGTTTGCGTGGTACCCGTCTGTGCTTGTTTCGGAGTATAGTGCTAAGTGCCTCGTGTAAGCAACTGGGGTTGTGATCGTCGGTGGGGCAGCTTTGCTCGCCTCTTCCGTACCATATCAATCACAGTTGCAGCATTGATGCATTTAGCATTTGCTTCAGGGCATTCACAATCACAATAATTGTTCTATGTTTTTGTACAAGTTTGCGTGGTACCCGTCTGTGCTTGTTTCGGAGTATAGTGCTAAGTGCCTCATGTATGCAACTGGGGTTGTGATCGTCGGTGGGGCAGCTTTGCTCGCCTCTTCCGTACCATATCAATCACAGTTGCAGCATTGATGCATTTAGCATTTGCTTCAAAACATTCCTAAACATTGTCTTCTGTTTTTGTAATCATTTATGACTTATTTATGTGTTTTCGTCTATACTTGTTTTGGCGGTGTGGTGCTAACTGCCTCTGTATGCAACTGGGATTGTGATCGTCAGAGGGGCAGCTTTGCTCGCCTCTTCCGTACCATATCAATCTCAGTTGCTGCATTGATGCATTTTGTATTCCCCTCAAAACATGTACGACGGTTCTTGTACACCATCGATTTTGTGGTCATTTGTGTATGTGTGTGTCTTTCGGTGGTACCGTTGTACGCATTTTCTGTGTTGTCTTTTGTGTTCGTGGGTCATTTCGTATTGTTATTTATGCTAGAACGATTGTCCAATTGTTCCATTCGCCGTACTTATCGACGATTATGGAATTGTTGGAAACATTTGTTTTCATTTTTTCGGGGAAGTTACATGAACAGTGATTTCTTTCAAAATTGATGGGAGAAATTCACTGTTCACGTCAGCCAACCGGAAAGTGAAAACGAATGTATAAGGTTGCTATGCAACCCAAAAACACCCAGTTACGAAGGAGAGACAAGTATTGTCTCTCGGTAATCTCGGTCCATTTTTCATGGCAGCGTTAGTGCCATGCTGACTAACCCGCCCTGATCAAGCTCATGTTACCTGCCTTTCGTAACAAACGCCCGTTATCCAGTTTGCCTCGCTGCAGTCTCAGTATTGCCTCGCTATTGTCACATTCGCTACCTTCACTCCGCCAACAGATCCTCGAAGCGCCCGATATGGCGCCGCCCCGCGCCTTCGCTCCTGCGCGCGCCGTTAGCCTCTTGCTTCCGCGTGCCACGGCGCAGATCGCGGGAGGAATCACCGGCGATCTACCGGTTTCGTTCGTGCCTGGCAATGCCGTCGCGTCATTGCGCACAACGGCTCTGCAACCCCAAAACCCACCAACTCTCGCCCTGATTCCTGCGCTTCCCCGCGTGTTCCGCCATTTTTCTTCGGAAAAACATATGTCCCCCGTTCCGCGCAAGCGCCTTCCGCTGGTCGCAGCGGCTCAGGCGCAGCACACTGATGTCAGCTCCGATCTGGCGGAACCATCCCCGCCAGGCGCAAGCGGCGCAGAGAGCGCGGAGGCCGCCGGGGGGAGAAGTAACTCGTTGGCGGAATTTCCCCCGCTGACGTGGCCCATGCGGAGCCACCTGTGCGGGGAGCTGCGCGCGGCAGACGAGGGCGCGCGCGTGCAGCTGTGCGGGTGGGTGGGCGCGCAGAGGGGGCTGGGCGGAGTGATCTTCATCAGCCTGCGGGACCACTCGGGCATCGTGCAGGTGCGCGTGAGGGGGGCTGGGAAAGTGAGCGAAGGAGAGTGGGGGAGGTGGGGGAGAGGGAGAGGGAGATGGAGAGGGAGAGGGAGGTGGGAGCAGTGTAGCAGCCGAGCAAAATAGGAGGGCAGGGCAGCACTTAGAGGCACACATGGCTGGCCCCATTCCGTCCGCCCAGAGGCGCATGCAGCAGCGCATGCATCAGCGCATGGAGTATGTGTGCGTTGCGCGTGACTGGGGTTGGTCGTCCCACTACTTCCCTCCTCCCTTGCCGTTCCACCAGGTCAACCCACGAGGTTCAAGTCCGACTCTGGGAAGCCCCCAGACGCCCACGCGGCAGCGCAGTGCGTGCTGTGCGAGTGACAGGGGAGCTTAGATTCCTTTTCCCCTCTAGTCCAACCAACCACCCCCTCTGTTCCACCAGGTCAAGTCCGACCCCGAGCAGCACCCACACGCCAAGGTGGCAGCGCAGGGCGTGCACATGGAGTATGTGGTGCGCGTGGGAAGGAAGGCAGATCCCCTTTCCGCTCCCCTCCAACCATCCCTTCTGGCCCACCAGGTCAAGTCCGACCCAGAGCATCACCCGGAGGCGCATGCAGCAGTGCAGCGTGTGCGCATGGAGTATGTGGTGCGCGTGGCAGGGGAGGTGCGCAGGCGGCCAGCAGACATGGTCAATGGGAAGATGGCCACGGGTGAAATAGAGGTGAGCGGGTGGATCGTGCGTGGGTGTGTGTGTGGTGCGAGCGAGCTGCAGGGGAGGTTAAGAAATGGTCGGCGGATATGGTGAATGGGAGGATGGCTGTATGACCTGTGGCTGTATGGCGTGTGGCTGTATGGCGTGTGGCTGTATGGCGTGTGGATGTATGGTGTGTGGATGTATGGCGTGTGGCTGTATGGCGTGTGGCTGTATGGCGTGTGGATGTATGGCGTGTGGCTGTATGGCGTGTGGATGTATGGCGTGTGGCTGTATGGCGTGTGGATGTATGGCGTGTGGCTGTATGGCGTGTGGCTGTATGGCGTGTGGCTGTATGGCGTGTGGATGTATGGCGTGTGGCTGTATGGCGTGTGGCTGTATGGCGTGTGGATGTATGGCGTGTGGCTGTATGGCGTGTGGATGTATGGCGTGTGGCTGTATGGCGTGTGGCTGTATGGCGTGTGGATGTATGGCGTGTGGCTGTATGGCGTGTGGCTGTATGGCGTGTGGCTGTATGGCGTGTGGCTGTATGGCGTGTGGCTGTATGGCGTGTGGCTGTATGGCGTGTGGCTGTATGGCGTGTGGCTGTATGGCGTGTGGCTGTATGGCGTGTGGCTGTATGGCGTGTGGCTGTACGTAACTGCCATGCCCGTTTCTGCAGGTAAGGGTATGAGAGGTCAGGTGCCCAATGCAGTGCAGCCGCTTATTGCTATGCGGCCTGCGATGCGAGAAGGCCTCGTATTGCTTCCATGACTTGATGTCATGACGGCCATGTGCATGTCTGCCCACACAGAACGTCATAGCAAGTGCTGTAGAGGTACCTAATGCACTGCCAGGGGCTGTTGAAAGCGAGGGGCTGTTGATTTGAAAGTGAGGGGCTGCTGTATGCGAGATGAGAGAGTTGACCATGCCATCATGTGCTGCTGTGCTGTTTGTCCCCCACTCCCCACCCCCAAAGGTCATAGCATCGGAGGTGGAGGTGCTGAATGCGGTGCGCGTGGCGCTGCCCTTCTCACTGACTGCAGCAGAGGGTGCTGACAACATCAAGGAGGAGGTCCGCCTGCGGTGAGTCACAGCCAAAGGTAGCAGCTACGGTTCAGAGCGGTGGCACCTGGTGCATTGCACTGCAGTGTGGGTGAGAGTTACGGTATAGCCTGCCTGGAATGGTACTGTGACAGCATAAGGAGAAAGTTCACCTTCAGTTGGGTGAGCAAATGTGATGCAGGGTGGTGCAATGCGATAGTGCAATGCGATGGTGCAATGCGATACTGCAGTGCGATACTGCAGTGCGATACTGCAATGCGATACTGCAATGCGATACTGCAATGCGATACTGCAATGCGATACTGCAATGCGATACTGCAATGCAATACTGCAATGCGATACTGCAATGCGATACTGCAATGCGATACTGCAATGCGATACTGCAATGCGATACTGCAATGCGATACTGCGATACTGCAATGCGATACTGCAATGCGATACTGCAATGCGATACTGCAATGCGATACTGCAATGCGATACTGCAATGCGATACTGCAATGCGATACTGCAATGCGATACTGCAATGCGATACTGCAATGCGATACTGCAATGCGATACTGCAATGCGATACTGCAATGCGATACTGCAGTGTGGTACTGTGTCGTGCAGCATGGTACCTACCTACTACCTCTGACAAGTCTGGAGGTGCTTTGAAATACATGACTCCACTTCCCCTTCTCCCATGCTCCTCTGTCCCCTTTCCCTCTGCCACACTCCTCGAATGCTCCTCCCATGTCCCCCCCAATCTTTCCTATTGGCCCCTATTCTGAGCTGTCTTTCTTTGCCCGCTCTCCGGCTCCCTGCACACTTTCCTCCGCCCCCTCTCTCCCTCGTTTCCCCGATCTCTCACCCAGCCCCTCCCCCTCCCTCCCCTTCCCCCCCCCTCCCTCCGCCGTTCCTCCCCCTCTCTCCACCGTTCCTCCCCCTCTCTCCCCCGTTCCTCCCCCTCTCCCCCTCCTCCTCCCCCCCCCCGCCCCATGCACAGCTACCGCCATCTGGACCTGCGGCGCCCGCTCATGGCGGCCAACATGCGCAGGCGCCACCAGATCGTGAAGACGCTCAGAAGGTTCCTGGAGGACGACCTGGGGTTTGTGGAGGTGAGATAGGTGGTAGGTTGGTAGGTAGGTGTGAAGGCAGCAGGAGAGTGCTCATACAACTTGAGCAACTCCTTGCTCCCTTTGCCATGCTATCCTTCTGCCCTCCCACCATTCTTTGGAACCTTTGGGTCAATGCACAAGTCACGCCTCCTCTTCCTCATTCGCTGTCCCCATCCTCCCTGCCTCACCTTCCTCCTACTGCCCTCCACATCCTCCCTGCCTCACCTTCCTCCTACTGCCCTCCACATCCGTACCTGCCTCCCTGAAATGCCTGCCTGTCTGCATGCTCCCACCCACCCACGTCGCCCATTGTTACCTGTCTGGTCGCTTCCCTCCTAACCTCTCGCTCTGGCCCTCCCTGCGTGTCTGTGTGTCACAACCCACCCCCCAGGTGGAGACGCCCATTCTCACGCGCTCCACGCCTGAGGGCGCCCGCGACTACCTCGTGCCGTCCCGCGTGCAGGTGGGGGGCACACATGGGGTGTTGGGGGAACGAGTGCAGGTGGGGGGGTGGAGGGGGAAGAGCATATGTGAGTGCAGAGGGGGAGGAGAAGCTTTGGTGTTGCTTCCATACCACCATGCCTCCATGCCTCCATGCCTCTCTTACTCACACTCATGCACTCTTTCTCACTGCCTTCCACCGCCGTCCCTCCTCCCATGCGCTTCTCGTCCTATCCTCCCCTGCGCCGTACACAGAGCCCGCAGCACTGCCCCTCCTCCATTCCCACTTCCCACCCCCCCGTTCCCTCACTGTCTCCATCCGCTTTCACGCGGGCAAGTTCTACCCATGGCCGCAGAGTCCACCGCGAGCGACCTCTCCCCCCCAACTGCTTCTTGTCGTCCCTCCCTCCCTCCTCCCTCCCCGGGCAAGTTCCACCCGCCACTGCAGAGGTGACTCACCCTCCCCCCTTTTAACCCTTCCTTCCCCCCTCCTTCAGGGGGGTCAGTTCTACGCACTGCCACAGAGCCCACAGCTGTTCAAGCAGATGCTCATGGTGTCTGGCTTCGACCGCTATTACCAGGTCGCACGCTGAGCATGGAGGAATGGGGGCCGTGTGGGGTTGTGAGTGAAGATGAAGAGACGAACCAGTTGCGTCACTGCATGTACTCCCTCCTCCATGTCACTGCATGTACTCCCTCCTCCATGTCACTGCATGTACTCCCTCCTCCATGTCACTGCATGTACTCCCTCCTCCATGTCACTGCATGTACTCCCTCCTCCATGTCACTGCTCTTCACTACCCACACCTCTTCTGTGATGAGGATCTGAGGGCGGACCGCCAGCCCGGGTTCACTCAGCTGGACATGGACCTCTCCTTCTCCTCCCCTGATTCTCTGCCTGTCTTTTTGGGAGTCACTTTTTGAGAATTCTCACAAGTGACTCTCATGAAGCTCTCCTCCTTTCCTGCTTCACTGGATGTCGTTCCCCTACTCCCAATCCCCCGCCTTCCACACCTTCTTTCAAACCCCCCCAGGTGCTTTCGAGACGAGGATCTGAGGGCGGACCGCCAGCCCGAGTTCACCCAGCTGGACATGGAGCTCTCTTTCACACCGTTGGATGAGATGCTCGCGCTGAATGAACGGCTGATGCAGCACGTGAGTCTCTCAGGGGTCTGTGGAGAATAGGAGGGGGCAGAGAGAAGGAGAGAAGGAGGGGAGGGAGGGAGAGAGGGGTCGAGAGGGAGGGGAGAGGGGAATTAGGGTGGAGGGTGGGGGGCAAAGGGGGGTTTCAGGGTCGGCTCGGTTCGCTGAAAGTGCGTTCATCTCACCTCATCTCAGCTCGGTTCCCCTTGCTGCGCGTTTGCCTCCCATTCCTCCTGTTCTTCCATTCAATGCCCAACTTGCTCCATCCACGCCCACCCAACGCTCCGCAAACAGCTATTCAAAACCATCAAGGGCGTGAAGCTTCCAAGCACCTTCCCCCGCCTAACCTACGCTGAAGCAATGCTCCGCTTTGGCTCGGACAAACCGGACCTGAGGTTCGGAATGGAGATAGCTGATGTGAGTCCCCTGTTTTCAAAACAAGTAAACGGTTCTTGGCCTTCTCATAGCAGGGGTGCCACATCACATGCCTCTTTTTGCCACCATGCATGCTTCTTTGTGCCACCATGCATGCCTCTTTGTGCTACCATGAACGATTTTGCCATTCATGTATTTATGGTACTGTGCTGTACGATCTTGCATTCTCGCTGCCTCACCCTCTCACCTGTTCCCTTTCTCTGCCCCCTCATTATCTACTGTTTCCCTTCCCAGATCTCTCACATTGTCGCAGGCAGTGGGTTCAAAGTGTTCGAATCTGCCCTGGAATCAGGGGGCGTGGTGAGGGCAGTGTCAGTGCCAGGCGGCGCAGCAAAGATTTCAGCGACGCGGGTGAAGAAGGGCGACGTGTTTCAGGAGGCCGTCAAGGCGGGCGCCAAGGGGCTGCCCTTCCTCAAGGTGCTGCCGCAAGGTGTGTGTGTGTGCGTGTCCAGTCCAGGCCGAGTTGTCCACGCACAACACAACACAACTCTCTGCAGGATTCCTCCAGTTGTCTACGTGGCGGTCAAAGGCCGGCCCTTAGCTCTTTCTTCTCACCTGACCTTTCTCTACAGGAAACCTTCTCTACAGCCCCACTCTGCTAAACTCCCTCTCTCCCGCCCCCACTTGCTCCTTCTTGTGTCTCCTCACATCCCATCCCTCTCCTCCCCTCCCCAGGCAACATAGAGGCCATTCCAGCCATCTCTGCTGCCTTCTCAGATGCGGACAAAAGAGCCGCCCTTCTGCAGTCCCTGAATGCGCAACCGAGCGATCTTGTCTTATTCGCAGCGGGCCCGGCCAATCAGGTGGCAGCAACGCTCGGGCGGCTGCGGCTGTACGTGGCGAGGAGCTTGGGTCTAATTGACGAATCAGCGGAGGCGATTCTTTGGGTGACCGACTTCCCCATGTTCGAATGGAACGAAGGCGAGCAGCGGCTGGAGGTGCGTGGGTGTGTTGTGCATGTGGTGTGTAGCGTTGTCTGTGTGTGCATGCATATGGCTGTCACCCGTTCTCTGGCTGACGGACTTCCCCCCATGTTCGAGTGGAACGAGGGCGAGCAGTGGCCAGAGCTGCGCAGGTGTGACTGGGTGATGCGTGCGAGAGGGTGACTAATGGCTGGATGTGTGCGGGTGTGGCTGCATGTGTCGTGTCCATGTGAGTAGTGTGATTGAGTGGTGGGAGTGGTGTGAGTATCGTGAGTGAGTGGTGTGGTGTGAGACGGTCTGAGTGGTGGGTGTGATGTATGTGTGTGTGTGTGCGTGTGCTCTTCCGTCTGTCTCACTTGCTCTCTTCCATCCCACATGCATCCCAACGGGTTCCCCATGCCCCCCTGCAGGCGCTGCACCATCCATTCACAGCCCCCCATCCGGACGACATGGCAGATATCAGCACTGCCAGGGCGCTGGCTTATGACCTCGTGTACAATGGCGTGGAGGTAAGAAATATTGCTTGTAGGTCGTGGCACGTAAACTCATGGCCCGTAATATTACTTGATTTGGGGCTCCATTGCACTGCCAGGGCTCTGGCCTACGACCTTGTGTACAACAACGAGGAGGTGAGACGAGATGAGATGCTGCCGGGGGCTTTTGAGAAGGTGGGCGCTGCTCTCTACAATCATCCGCTCTGCCAGGGCGCTGGCCTACGGCTTGGTGTACAACGGCGGGCGTTGAGGTGAGATGCTGCCAGGGATGTCGCTGTGTACGAGGACAGGCAGCGAGAGACACTCACACACACGTGTACACACACACATTGCAGCCAGTGCCATCATCGCATGTCAGTGCCAGTTTGTACATGTTGGGAGAGCATTTCCCATTCCTGCTTCTCTTCCCCCCGCCTCCACTCCCTCCCTTTCTCCCCTCTCTTGCACGCCGTGCCCCTCAGATCGGAGGCGGCAGTCTGCGCATCTTCCGGCGGGACGTGCAGGAGAAGGTGTTTGCCTGCATCGGCCTCACCCCCCAGCAGGCACGACACAGGAGGGCGGGAACGAGGGGGAGAGGACGGGGATGACCAGGGGGAGGGATGGGTAAGGGTGCATGGACTGGAGGGGGTTGGGGTGGGTTTGGGAGAGGAGGGGGGAGAGGTGGAAGTTGTGTGGGGGGTTGTTTGAGTGCATGGGCCTGATTTGACTTAGGACAGGCAAGAAAGAAGAGTGAATGGGGAAGAGAGGGAGGGGGTGAGAGAAGCACCTTGATGCGCCCGTCCAAGTCCAAAGAAGCCACCACACCTTACCACCAGCACCCACCACAAAGGTGGTCAGTGCTGCTGCGTGTCATCCCTTGCTCTGGCAGTAGAACAAAGAGCCCTCTCGCGCCCTCTGTGTGGCATCTGTTGCTTGCACATGGTTGGATGGTCTGTGTGTACCTTAGGCCTCCTCTCGCGCCCTCTATCGTTAGTCGCTCTTCTATTCTCTCGCGCTCATGGCCCCCTCCTCATGCTCTCCCTCGTGTATCACATGCTGTTTTTTACATGATAGCCTCTAATTCCTTCAACTCTCAACTCTCTCCCTTCAACTCTTCAACCCCTTTTCCCTGTTACAGGCGGAGGAGAAGTTTGGGTACCTCATGGAGGCATTCGACCTCGGGGCCCCACCACATGGTAAGAAACTCTGATGCTCTTCATTGTGCTGCTCTCATGCTACCTTCACTCTCACACCTTCTCTACACCACCTCCATCTTGTTCGTCACGCCCTCTGCCTTTTCCGTTCCCACTCCCAGTGGCTTAAGTTAGTAGCTGAACTGTCTGGTTATGCTGCTGCTCAAACAGGCATGACTGCCCTCCGCAAGGCCACCCTGTGCCGTTTTCATCTGTCCCTCCCCCTCGTGTTGTCAGCCTTGTTCCAGGCGGCATAGCATACGGGCTGGACCGCCTGGCCATGCGGCTGCTCGGCTAGCTGTCCATTAAAGACGTGACAGCCCTCCCCAGGACCAGCCCCTTAGTCATCTCCCTGTCCCGTCTTCCCCTCATCACCTCCTTCTCACATCAGGCGGCATAGCCTATGGGTTGGACCGCCTGGCCATGCTGCTGCTCAACCAGCCGTCCATCCGCGATGTCATTGCCTTCCCCAAGACCACCGCCGCTCAGTGCCTGCTCACCAACGCCCCTGCTCCAGTAGCAGAGCGCCAGCTGGCAGAGCTGTCGATCCAGGTGGCAGGGGAGGGAGGGGAGGACGACGGGGAGGAGGAGAGGTGATGGTGGGGGGGTAATGCTGAGGGGGATGGAGCATGACTGATCTACGGGTTTGCTAGTGACCGTGATGTGTAAGCTGTTAAGTGAACCATTCGTTTGATTAGAGGAGGAACAAGCATAGATAGGTTGGATGAGAAGCCTGGAGGAGAAATGTTGGGTTGACCACACTTTGTGGGAAGTGAGGCAACTTCAGGCCCACTTGGGTTGGGTTGGCCTCACTTTTGGGAAGTGAGGCAACCCGAGGCCAAGTGTGTTGCATTTGGGGGCTCCACCATAATTGGGTCGGATTGGCACCCCACAATGCAAGATTATACCGGAAGTTGGGTGTAGTCCCAACTCACTGTACACCACAATTGGTGTGCAGTCACAAGTGTTGGCATGCTGTTGTCAGAGGTCCACTGGTGATCCTCGATTGATCATAGGGAAGGGTTACAGGCTCCTTGTCCTGGGGGGTTATGGGCGCACTGACCCGTTACTTTACAAGCCATTTTATCCCAATGGTCTAGTGGTTGGGATTTGACATGTTATCAGAGCGTAAGTCTCGGGTTTGAATCCCAGTGTGTGCACTTCGGGCATCCCAGTGCGGGGGGGGTGTCAGGGGTCCACTGGTGATCCCCGATTGATCCTAGGGAATGACTACAGGCTCCTTGTCCTGGGGGATTATGGGCGCACTGACCCGCTACTTAACAAGCCCTTTTATCCCAATGGTCTAATGGTTGGGATTCTGACAGCCATAGCATACCGTAAGCCCCCGGATACAAACGCAGGCTGATGATAAGCACCGGCGCTCATAAAAGGTTTATGACGCTTATATCTATTGGAAACAAGTAACTTAAACGCCTCTGAAGTATCGAAGTTTCGACACGAAATGAAGCAGACTACAGTGTAGCAACACGAGTCAGCAAAAGCAACTGCTGGAGGTTACGCGAAGATCAAAGGTCGCTGACCTTTGACTCGACGAAAACAATACAGTGCGACAGTAAGGACACATAACTGACTCGTTACCAGGGCTCTTGCTAACTTTTAGGCCCGTCTGACGTTTTCCAAGAAAAAAAAAATCCGTCTGGCCCTCATATGGAGGATTCCTAGTGGTCTTTGCCTCAGACGGATTTTATAAGTTAGTATGTCGGCTCAGACAGATTTTCACGAAATCAGACATTTATTTAGTTATATAGTCTACACACAGACTACACTCTACTCTACTCTATTACTACAGTTAACCATACATTCATATTGAACTAGGATTCACTATCGCTATCACGAGAAGAATATTCCTCGTCGTCCCCATCTAGCTCTGAATCTGAAGCAATGTGCTCTTTGCCATGGTCTGCCCGTCTCTGCAAGGGGCCCAACTCCTCCTCTAGCCTGGCTGCTTCTTCTGCAGCTGCTGCTTCACGAGCAGCAGCCTCTGCTGCTGTTGCTGCCGCCTGCTTCGCGGCCAGCATCGCAAGGGTCTTCCTCGTGCGCTTCACAGGCCTTTGCGCATGCACCATCACCACATCCTTGGCTGGGCGTCTCTTCTTCGCACCTCTCCACAGCTCTATAGGGGCGGGCCAGTCAGGTTCGTACTTCAGCATGGAGATGGTCATCAGGTCGCCAAGCTTCGCGTCGTTTAGATTGCCGCGTAGCCAGCTCTTGATGACGTTCTGGCGGGAGAAGCCCCGCTCGCACTCCACGGTGCTCAGGGGCAGCACTGCGACCGCCATCCAAAGGCGGACCAGGTTGGGGTAGGCCGTGCACCAATCGGGCGAGCTGAGCATCTGCTTCAGGCCGTCCTGGAAGCTCAGCTCGCGGTGATGGGTCGACATGATCGTGGTGAAAAGGCTGATCTCTTTCTGTGCTCTCGTCCAGTTGATTCCAGGTGGCGGGGTGTGAATCAGAAACCAGTTTAATGAGAATATGAGCTGTTTAGTAAAGTACACAAACTCATACAACCAACAAAGCATAACGTGACACAAACATAGAAAACTCAATCAATGACAACCGAAATCGAAGACGTACCAGGCAGGGTGTCAGGGTCGGACGGTTTCCGCTTAAACAGATTGCGGAGAGCCTCCAGCCACTGCAAAAACAGACGCTGCCGCTTCGAGTGAGATTTCGGGTACGCCCCCTGCGTGAACAGCTTGGCGCCGTCGAGAGAGCCCAGATCCTTCATCCGGCTCTCTAGTCGCTTCAGCAGCTCCTTCACGTACCCCTTCGCCAGTGTGATGTAGTCGTCCAGGCCCGGGCCAGATTTCTGACCCTTGATGTTCTGTTCATGGAGGGTGTACTCATGAGTAGTCGGGGCGCCAGTCGAGTCGGTGCCCGTCACCTTCACTTCCCTTTTTTCCGACGAGGCGTGCTTCGACAAGAAGGCGCTCAGCTCGTTGCTCCCATCGCCGAAGTCGTCCGCGTCACTCAGGTAACGGTTGCGAAGGGTGAGCCTAGTGTTGTCCACCATCTGCAGCACATGTGTCACGTCGACCTGCCACACACACATGAGAGGCAGTGGAAAGGCACGCACGGGTAAATATCTCATTAATACGATTCATTAACACTAAAAACAGTTAACAGCAAGAGGCGTAACAACGTACCTGCCGTCGCTGGAACTTGAGGTTCAGTGCGTTGAGTTCCTTAAACACATCAGCCAAAAAAAACAGCATGAAATGGAATTTCAAACTGGTTACAAGGAGGTACGCCTTCGGGTCGTTCTCGTACAACAGAATGACAGCAGCTGGAAGGTTGTCAGCCAGTCGCTGAACCGCCAGACCACGTGAAAGCCACCTGACGCTGTGGATGCCCTGCAACTCCAGGTTCGTTTCACACAGCACCTCCTGCAGCTCTTTGAAGCGTAGGTGGAAGTTGCCCGACCGTCCAAGGAGCTCCGCTAAGGAACGGACGACATGGTCGACGATGTCAAGGTCGGGGTAGGCCTCTGCTGCATCCTTAGCGGCCAAAGCTTCCCTGACATAACACGGAAAAAGCAACAAGTTAGATACATATGCAACGCTTAAAAGGTGAGCATAATATCACAGGGTTACAAACCTGTGCGCGATGCAGTGGAACCCGGCGAGGTGTGGAATCCGTGCACGAAGGCGTGCCACTAGGCCCGTCTGAGAACCGACCATGTCGCTTGCACCGTCAGTGCTGATGCCACTGATGCGCTCAAGGTCGAGGCCGGTAGACTCCAGGTGGGTTAGAAGGACTGCCTGCAGGGAACGAGCATCGCACTGCTCAACTGTTAGGTGTGCGAAAAATTCGGTGACGGGAGTGTTGCTACGGAGGAACGACAAGTAGACTATCAGGTGCTTCCTGCGCCGACGGTCCGTGCTCTCGTCCAATTGAATGCCCAGGTAAGGACTCTCCCGGATGTGCTTCATGTGTTGAGCACGGAGGTAGATGACGAGCGTCTCAACCAACTGCGCAAACCCGTACCTGTAACGACCAGAGAGAAGGTAATTAGTACCGTGGTTTCCAACTAAAGGACGCGCAAAAAAACATAACACTTACTCGCTGTAGTAGGTGCCGGGATCCTTCAGGGGCATGTCGGGCGTGCCCATCTCTGCCATGAACTGGACCAGGGTCACAAACAACACAATGGGTGAGTCGCTTCTGCAAATAAAAATAACTGTTGCCAGGAGTTTTGTCAAACGCTTGGCTTCCCCATCACCGTTTTCAAAGTCGACAATCGACTTCTGAGCAGCATTCTTGCAGTCACGCAGCTGTTGGCGGTCCACTGACGCCTCATGCTTGATGGAATGCTGATGTTTCCGCATCGTCTGTCGTTGAATGTCAAGCCCACCCTCTCCATCGCGGCCGTACTGGTAGCTGGGGTCTCCGTGCACCATGCAGATTGAACGCCTCATGCAGGGTTGACCCCATAAAGTCTCCGAGATGATGAGCCACGGGAAGTGCTTGAGCCATTTCTCGTTAGCCTTCTGCTGCCACTGCTCGACGTTCAAGACGCACGGATACTTGTCGTCGTCGTTGGCGGCGACGGGCTGTGACGAGCCCGGGCGAGGTGTGCTAAAGTGGGGGACGGTTGCTGGCGGGACACCTGCAGTGGGACGGGCAAAGCTCAGAATTCGATGTTTGTATTTGCCGTTCCCTGCTCTAATGCGAGAAACAGAAATCGCCGGTAGAGTTGTGGCCACAGATGCCGAAACGGGTTGCAGCGAAGACTCAGCTTCAGCCGGGTTAGGCTGGGTCGTAGTCTCAGTAGCGTCTAACGTGGATTGCGAGGGGATAAGCGGCTCGTCGTTGCATGATGTGATGACGTTGGGGGAAGGAATTACAGGCGGAGGCGTCTTGACTGCGGCAGTGGTGGTCACAGGAATTGCTGCCGGAGTTTTACGGGTTAGGAAATCTGACGCAGAAACCCGTGGCTCGTCAGGTACCCCGGGTGGATCACGCCTAGCGCCGTCGGTTGACTCGAGGGCGCCAGATAGCATGGTGTGAGGTGGTGTATCACATCACATGAGGCAGTAGCAACACAGGAATTCTAGACGGTACGCGGGAACAAGCTACGGGACGATAGGTATGCTTTGGGCTAGGCGTCAAAGATTGAAAGGCAAAGGCAGGTTGTCAAAGAAAGGCTTGGAGAAGAAAGGAAGGGAAGGGACCATCACCTCACGAACCGCGCCGCGCCTCTCTCACGAGGGTTTCACGAAGGTGGGTGCATGCTTTGTTTTGGTGTGCACCGACTGTCCTTGCACTCTGCCAGCGAGGTGGGGGGCAACAGCCTGGCAGCGGCGCCGACAACAGCTACCCAACAGATGCGTGGCAGCAACTGAGTCAGATGCAGTATGCGCTGGCAGGAAGAATCCGAAATTCACCCCCGTTCCCTCACGCAGAAATCATTACGCGTGCCTTCACATGCAACACATCGCTGCTCCTCTGGCCAACTGGGCTATTTTGTCTCTATCAGACGAATCAATACGCGATTTCTGCTTGATCAGACGAATCTATATAAGTTTCCTGAAAAAACATATGATGCTATAGCCTTGGTCTTGGCTCACATATGGCCTATAAGCTAAAGTCTGCCGCAGCATATGAACTACACATTTCGTGCCTGAAACCTAGACCAACAGACTAAATTAGTCTGCTAACGAGGGCCCTGCTCGTTACTGAGCAGTTACCCGAGTCGGCACTGTGTCGAATCGCAATAGCAAAACAGTTAAAGTAGAACTTTTCATATTCCTTTGTAACCATATAAAAGCCTTGTATTTCCCTGCTTTTATCAACTTATCTTGTTCTCACACACTAGTACAAGGTGGTTCAGCAACTCTGATATTAAAACGCTTCTGCAACTACAATATTCCTACTTCAACCTAGATCTTAGCCTTGAAAGATCCTAAGGGCTTTTCTCAGCCCAACATGGTATGAGAGCAAACAGGGCAAGATCAATTTCTCAAAAACCTACAACAACGCAGGACATGGCAACACAGAAGAAGAGGAGCTCCTCTAACGGATCTCTCGGCACTACTCCTACTCCACCTCCAGCCTCTGGCCTACAGACAGAGGAAGGCACAGCAACAAGACCAGCTGCGGAGTCGACCGAAACTCCCGGGAATCAGCAGCAGGCTTCGACCCAAACATGATGGAGAAGTTCTTCTCCTTCATGTCCTTCTACGAGCAACACCAGCAAGCAGCTCTTGCGCAATCAAACAACAGCGACAACAACAATAGAGCAACACCGATGAGCCTTGACGGTTCATCCTATGCACGCGGAAATCAGCAGCAACCCACCTTTGCTCCGTACGAGCCTCAACGTGGCTCCATCAGCTTTGCGCCACGACCACAGTCTTCACCTGAACAAGAGAAGTCATTGGACGCACTTCAAGTTCAATCACAATTCGCACATGTGTTAAAACTGCAAACGTCAACGCTCTTCGATGGAAAGGACTTCTATACCTGGTCATTCGAGTTCGAGCTGATGATGGAGGGCGCACAAATTCTCGGATTCTTCGACGGGTCCCTGCCATATCCAGCACATGGGACATAGTACGACAAGCAGCAGTACACATATAAGACGCTGATGGCATATACAATACTACTGCGAAACTTATCTCCAAACGAGCAGCAGAACATCCAGTCTAGCGTACGACCACATCGAGGATACAGCAACTCCGCCGAACTGGCGTACGACCACCTGAAGAGCCTATATCAAGCAACAGACAGTGTTAATTAAAGTCGTCTCATGGCACAGCTGACAACTGTGGAAGTGAAACCCTGCGAAAAGGGAATGGCGTATATCAGCCGTTGTCGCGGACTGCGCGACAGACTCCTTCGATGCGGAGGAGCAATATCCGAAGAAGCCTTCGTAACCGTCATCATCGCCGGCCTCGGTCCTCATTGGCGCTCCACTCGAGCACTCCTTCGAGCTCACGGGAAAATCTCCGAAGCAGCACTCTGCGCCGAAATTCACGCTGAACAGCAGGATATGGATCTGCACGAGGAAAGACACAAGAAGAATGCGTCAGCTCCAGAATTCGCTTTTCACACTCAACGACGCTACAACAACAAGAACAACCGACAAGTACAACAGTACGTCCCACCATTTTGTCATCTTTGCAAGACGTCCGGACATCTACGCACACACTAACCGAATCAGCAGCAGTCAACGACGGCGCAACGTCAACTTCGACCTTCAAGCAGCCAAGTAGCTTCTACGCAGGCACATCCCACCAATCAAGTGCAGTCTTCAACGTCTTCAACGACAAAACCTGCACAAGGAAAAAGAAACATCGTGAGCTGCATGACGAGAACAACATGTCAGAACATTCTGTTTCTCTAGTCTGCAGTGGGGTACTCTGTAGTGAGTACAACCCTGTTAGGGTTTGTTATATGTATCCAACTGCTTGCTAGTGCAATCATCCATTCCTTTCTCATTTCATTCTCGATTCTCACATGGTATAGAGCAATTTCGATCCTAAGGGCCCACCACGTCTTCAACTTTTTTTTCCTCACCTTCCTGCCGCGCACGTCGCGCCTACCCTTAAGGCCCCGTAAGGCCCCGTCAGGCCCCGTTTACGGCCCCGTAAGGCCCCGTTTACGGCCCCACTTACGGCCCCGTACGGCCCCTTAAGGCCCCGTCGGCCCCGTTTACGGCCCCGTCAGGCCCCGTCGGCCCCGTTTACGGCCCCGTAAGGCCCTGTACGGCCCCGTTAGGTCCCGTAAGGCCTCGTTTACGGCCCCGCTTAAGGCCCCGTAAGGCCCCGTAAGGCCCCGTCGGCCCCGTTTACGGCCCCGTAAGGCCCTGTAAGGCCCCGTTCGGCCCCGTAAGGCCTCGTTTACGGCCCCGCTTATGGCCCCGTAAGGCCCTGTAAGGCCCCGTTAGGCCCCGTAAGGCCCCGTTTACGGCCCCGCTTAAGGCCCCGTAAGGCCCCGTAAGGCCCCGTAAGGCCCTGTTAGCGGCCCCGTCAGGCCTCGTCAGGCCCCGTAAGGCCCAGTCAGGCCCCGTTAGCGGCCTCGTCAGGCCCCGTCAGGCCCCGTAAGGCCCCGTCAGGCCCCGTCAGGCCCCCACCCACCCTGTTGCGGTCCTGTTCCGGCCCTGCCCCGGCCCTACCCCGACCTGTCTCGGCCCTGCTGCGGCCCTGTCGCAGCCCTGTCCCGGCCCCTTCTACGGCCCTGCTCCGACCCGGCCCCGGCTCTGCCCCTACCGTGCCCCTGCCCTGCTCCTGCACTGCTGCGGCCCGGCCCCGGCCCTGCCCCGGACCTGTCGCGGCCTCGCCCCGGCCCTGTCCCGGCCCTGCCCCGGCCCTGCCCCGGCTCTGCCCCGGCCCTGCCCCGGCCCTGCGCCGCCCCTGTCCCGAGCCTGTCACGGCCCTGCCCCGACCCTGTCGCGGCCCT
Organism: Closterium sp. Naga37s-1; assembly: GCA_947471745.1. Lineage (NCBI taxonomy): Eukaryota > Viridiplantae > Streptophyta > Zygnematophyceae > Desmidiales > Closteriaceae > Closterium > Closterium sp. Naga37s-1. Next base: position 69,189 of record CANJKZ010000410.1, read on the forward strand.
ATCGCGGCCCCGCCCCTGCCATGCCCCGACCCTGCCCAGGCCCCGCCCCCCTCATGCCGGTCGTGGCGCACCAGGGGCCCGTGCACCGCCCCCCCCCCCTTTTCCCGTCGCCTTGCGTGGCGAGCGGGGGGGGGGGGGGGGGCGCGGGGGGGCGCGCGTCGCCCCTTCTTCCGCCTACTCTGGCGCCCTGGGAGGCCGCGCGTCGGCCCCCCGTAGGGGGGGCGACCTGGAGGGGGGGCCGTGCGTCGGAGCAGCCGCCCCTGGTGCAGCCGCCCCTGGAGCAGCCGCCCCTGGTGCAGCCACCCCTGGTGCAGCCGCCCCTGGAGCAGCCGCCCCTGGTGCAGCAGCCCCTGGTGCAGCCGCCCCTGGAGCAGCCGCCCCTGGTGCAGCCACCCCTGGTGCAGCCGCCCCTGGAGCAGCCGCCCCTGGTGCAGCAGCCCCTGGAGCAGCCGCCCCTGGTGCAGCCGCCCCTGGTGCAGCCGCCCCTGGAGCAGCCGCCCCTGGAGCAGCCGCCCCTGGAGCAGCCGCCCCTGGTGCAGCCGCTCCTGGACCTCAGCAGCCGCCCCTGGCCCCTGGCCCCTGGAGCAGCCGCCCCTGGACCCCCCCCCCCCCCCCCCCTCCTCTCCGCCCTTTTCTCCTCTCCCTCCCCCTGCTGCGGGTGCAGCAGTGGGGGGGAGGGGATCTGCCACTCCCCTGGAGCGGATGCGGCAGTGGGGGGAGGGGACCTACAGCACCTGCCTGCCCCCCCCCCCCCCCATCTCTCTGCTGCGGGTGCAGCAGTGGGGGAGGGTATGGGGGTGGCGGGTGTGGCCAACCCGCGTGCCCTGCTGCCCTGTGCGCCCCGTGCGCCCTGCTGCCCTGCTGCCCTGCTGCCCTGTGCGCTCCGCGCGCCCTGCAGCCCTGTGCGCCCCGCGCGCTCTGCTGCCCTGCTGCACTGTGCGCCCCGTGCGCCCTGCTGCCCTCTGCACGCGCCATGCACAGGCCCCCCCCCCCCCCTTCTCCTCCATCCCCTGCTGCAGGTGCAGCAGTGGGGGAGGGTATGGGGGTGGCGGGTGTGTGGCATCCCCTGCTCCTCCTCCTACTCCGTCTCCCACTGCTGCAGCTGCCGCTGAGGGGGGTGGGTGTGTGTGAGTCGACGGAGTGGTGCTAGGGGGTGACGTGTGAGTGAACCTAGGGGTGCAGCAAGGGGTGTGTGAATGGGGGGTGCGGCAGTAGAGGGAGGTTGGGTGGAGGTAGCCGTCGTGTTGCTAGCAGTGCCAGTAGTCCGGAGGTGCGCTTCCGGTAGCCCAGTGATGCCGCTGCGCCAGTCGCCCGTGGGTCTGTTGCTCCTGCCGCTCGTCTTAGCCGCGGAGCCAGTTACTCCTGTAGTCCGGAGGTGCGCCTCCGGTAGCCACAGTGTGAGCCGCTCCTGTTGCCCGTGTGTCTGCAGCTTCCGCCGTTGCCCCCTCTCTCCTTTCCTATTAGTCCAGCCTCCTCCTCCTCACTTGCCCTCTGTGATAGCCTCTAGATTTACTTATTTGCCGCGAACTATAAACTGTTGCTTCTTGTACTTGTGCTCAGAATGTGTGGTGACTTTGTGATCCACCCTGAGCTTGCTTTGCTTTGCTTCTTGTGCTGAACATACCCCACTTTGACTATGGGGGTGTGTCAGAACATTATGTTTCTCTAGTCTGCAGTGGGGTACTCTGTAGTGAGTACAACCCTGTTAGGGTTTGTTATATGTATCCAACTGCTTGCTAGTGCAATCATCCATTCCTTTCTCATTTCATTCTCGATTCTCACACAACAGAGTCCTGCATCACTGGATCACAACCCCACTACTCACCAGAAGAACAGCTCGATGAGAGGACTCCTCGCCACGAATCACTAGAGCCCAACCCGACGTATGCAGCCATCGCCCAGAGCGAGCCGTCCGGGAAAGACACTTGGTTCTTGGACAGTTGCTGCGGACAGCACATATGTTCCTCGGGTCGCTTCGTTCAACGGGAACATCAACTTCAACACGAAGTTGTAATCACCGTCACCAAGAACAAGAATCTGCACACACGACGACAAGGGATTGTACAACTTCAGTCTCGAGAAACTAACGTTATTTTACAAATGTCTGAAGTTCTAATTGCAGAAGGACTCGGCTACAACTTACTCAGCGTACAACTGATGGCGAAGGGTATTCATCTCGAAGCAGACATCACCACTCTTGAGTTCAAGTTATTCCACGGAAAAGGCGGACTTTACATCAGCAAGGCAGTTTTGAAGAATAACGTCTTCGTTCTTGACTTCGTTCCGGACCAAGGTACCGCCGACAGCGACGCCATCGTCAACATCGCTTCTTGGACACATCCACCCGACCTCGATCCAGACTTCAGTCCTGGAGGATTTTGGTATTCACATACCATACGTGAAGCACAATGAACACGGGCATTAGCAACAATCCGGCAAGAAGAGATAACATCGACAGCAGCAGCAACAACATCAACAGCAGCGTAGACAACATCGACAGCAGCAGCAACACTTACGGCACCAATCGCAGGCTCTTCAACGGCACCAGTTCTCATCGACGACACTCCACTTACTCCTGCGCAGCAATTAGCTCCCACTCCACGCGAAGTTCACAGAAGGGCCAACTTCACCGCCAGATGTTACTCCAACTCCGACCTGTACAGGCGCTCACCCGGACATCGTGCAAGCGAATCACTATGGCACGAACGATTAGGTCATCCAAGCAACACCACGTTGAACAACACAATCAAGGCGGCTGTACTCGACAAAGACTCACTCCTTCTACCCGACGGCAAAGAACTCCAACGAGTTCGAGGCACATGCTTTACGTGCCCCGAAGCTGACTTGCCTCATCAACCATTTGTCCCTCACCACAATCCAAGCGCGCCAGCCTACGCACCACTTGAGAAAGTATACTGCGACATCCTGTATACTCGCGAACAAGGACAAGGAGCATATAACTACGTGTTTACTTTCATCGACGCCGCCACCCGTTATGTCTGGCATCTCAATCTCCCTAGTTGCGACATGGCCTTCGAAGCCTTCGTCGCCTGGCTACCTGTGGCAGAACGAGAATCAGGAGCAAAGCTGAAAAGTTTCCAGTCAGACGGAGGAGGGGAATATCAGTCACAAAGGTTCCGGCAATACCTCGCAGAACGAGGCATCAAGCGACTCATCTCGCTTCCCTACGCCCATCAACAGCAAGGCGTGGCAGAGCGAATGAACAGAACTCTCCAGAACACCATGCGCAAACTGTTGCGTGGCATGCGACTGCCCAGCCACCAGTGGCCTGAGGCAATGGACCACGCTGTACTGCTGCACAACTTGCTCTCGTCATCGTCACTACCGAACAACGCATCACCGCACCTGCTGTGGACAGGAAAATTGGGCAACACAAAAACGTTACGAGTTTTTGGGTGCATGGTACAGTACCGACCGCACACTGCAAGAGCCCGAAGATTTTCCCAACGCGCACAGTGGGGACTACACCTGGGCATCGAAAAGCATGACAACGCATGGAAGATTTTCGACATCCACTCGAAGGAAACAGTAGCAACACGTGATGTCATCTTCTACGAGCGACTCACACTTCAAACGTACCTGGACAACCTGGCAGCAAATCGAGACCTCACGGGCGGCTTCCGTGGCAACCGAGCTTTCGCTTCAAGAGCAGACAAAGCTGACTGGGACGAGCAGAACGTGGACGGAGCTTCGGAAGAAGCTGGACCTCTTCCCTATTGCTCCGTGCCCATCCCGATGGATGACGAAAACCCTCGCGAAAGTGTCAACGCCGAAACCTACTTCGACTTCGCCGACAACGGTTACGTTACACCCCAACCCGTCAACACCAACGTCTCCGAACGCATAGGACCAAATTTCTTACCGGATCCAGAAGCAGGAGATGAAGCAGCTTATCCCGAGGACGCAAATCTCCCCCGCTACACACAAAGCGGACTGCAGATACTGGGACTCGTCACCGCTGTCCACGGAGCAGCACCGCCTAAGGAGCCTGCCACCATTCAGCAGGCTTTGGGGGGGGGACACAAAGAAAAATGGCGTGAAGCCATGGACAAAGAGTTGAAGGCGCTGCAAGAACGCAACACCTGGAAAGTCGTGCCTATCGGAGTGGCACGCAACAAGACCATTCTCACGGGAAAATGGGTTTTCCGTGTGAAAACAAAAGCCGACGGAACAATCGACAAATTCAAGGCACGCTGGGTCGTACGTGGCTTCGACCAAGAGCAAGGACGAGATTTCACGGAAACATTTGCACGAGTAAGCCGACATACCTCACTACGGATTCTCCTCGCGATAGCCGCCATGAACCGGAAAAAGCTTCGGCAAATCGATGTCGCCAACGTTTTTCTCTACGCTCCTGTCGATGCTGAGATCTTCGTCGAACTCCCGCACAGGTCTAACGCAGATCCCAACCAAGTCTGTCAGCTGGAAAATTCACTGTACGGCATCAAACAAGCCCCAAGACTATGGCAGCAGCATCTCCACGCCCGCCTAATCCACATCGGATTCCTCCAACTACCGCACGACCAAGGGATGTACCGACTCACGAAGGGTACTTACTATATCCTACTCATCATCTACGTGGACGACCTCCTCTACATAGGCTCTACCGACGAGATAACAACTTGGTTTGAAGGGGAGCTGCAGCGGGACCTCACACTCACCGTCGCGACTACTGTGACACAGTACCTGGGACTGAACATTCAAGACGACGACAATGCAATCTAACTTAGCGCCGAAAAATACACTGACAATATCGCTAAACGTTTCGGACTCACTCCAACCGTCATCTCCACGCCATACCGCTACACCGGCATAAATCGCAAAGCCTCCACCCTACTCAAACCTGCCGGCATCCGCGACTACCAACGAACGTTAGGCTGTCTACTCTTCGCAGCCGTTACCTGCCGGCCGGATCTATCCTACTCAGCTAGTCAACTCGCTACCTACATCAAGAAGCCTGAAGTAGAGCACATGCTTGAACTCGATCGAGCACTTCACTACCTCGTCAGCACTCCGACGATTGGACTTACCTACCACAAGACTGGAACTACGACACCTAATTTAATCGGCTACTGTCAGAACATTATAGCTTTTACATTTGTGTAGGCTATAGTGGGGTAGCCCATAAGGGTTACAACCCAATAAGGCTTAGTACTTGTACCCAACTGTTTCATAGTTCATTCATTCTCGTTTGTTACTTTGACATGGAATAAGTGTCAAAACATTATAGCTTTTACATTTGTGTAGGCTATAGTGGGGTAGCCCATAAGGGGTACAACCCAATTAGGGTTAGTACTTGTACCCAACTGTTTCATAGTTCATTCATTCTCGTTTGTTACTTTGACAGCTACGTCGACGCCGATCACTCCGGAGATTCCGACAACAGACGATCTCGAACTGGCTACATCTACAGACTTGAACCTATCGGGCCTATCTCATGGCAGTCAAACAAGCAAGAGCTAATCGCTCTCCCATCAGCAGAAGCAGAATATATCGCACTCTGCTCAGCCACCAAGGAAGGGCTATGTCTTTGCGAATTACTGGAGGAAGCAAAATTGGCTCAGTTACCCAGCTTCTCCCTCTTCTGCGGCCCGTCGACCCCTAGCCCGCGGCCCGTCGACCCCTAGCCCAGCGCCCGGCCCCCGTCCCTAGCCTGCGCCCGGCCCCGTCGGCCCCTCGTCCCGCGCCCGGCCCCGTTCCTAGCCTGCGCCCGGCCCCGTCGTCCCTAGCCCGCACCTAGCCCAATCCCTAGCCCGCGCCCGGCCCCGTCGGCCCCTAGCCCCGCGCCCGGCCCCATCCCTAGCCCCGCGCCCAACTCCGTCGGCCCTTAGCCCCGTGCCCGGCCTCGTCCCTAGCCTGCGCCCGGCCCCGTCCCTAGCCCGCGCCCGGCCCCGTCGGCCCCTCGCCCTGCGCCCGGCCTCGTTCCTAGCCCGCATCCGGCCCTGTTGGCTCCTCGCCCCGCGCCCGGCCCCGTACATAACCCGCGCCCGGCCCCCTCGGCCCCTAGCATTGCGCCCGGACCCGTCCCTAGCCCGCGCCCAGCCCCGTCCGCGCTCCCGGCCTTGTCCCTAGCCCAGCGCCCGGCCCCGTCCCTAGCCCGCGCCCGGCCCCGTCGCTCCCTAGCCAGCGACTGGCCCCGTTCCTAGCCCGCGCCCGGCTCCCACGTCGGCCCCTAGCCTCGCGCCCGGCCCCGTCCCTAGCCCACGCCTGGCCACCTACGACGACCCCTAGCCCACGCCCGGCCCCGTTCCTAGCCCGCGCCCGGCCCCGTCCCTAGCCCGCGCCCGGCCCCCTGTCGGCCCCTAGCCCCGTGCCCGGCCCCGTCCCTAGCCCGCACCCGGCCACCTGTCGACCCTTAACCCCGCGCCCAGCCTCGTCTCTAGCCCGCGCACCCGGCCCAGTCGACCCCTACCCCCTCGGCCTCTCAGCCCCACTATCACTGCTGTCCCTGCTACAGCTGCTACTACTACTGCTACAGCTGCTACTGCTGCTCCTACATACATGAGGGTAGACCAGTTCAGTTTGACACGTGGCTTGACGACCTGCAGCTGTACCTACTGAGCGATTATAAGGACAATGTCTCGATGTTTGACCTAGCGTCACGAGCTGCTACTGCCCCTCCCGCCTTAGCTGACAATTCGACTCGCTCACAGTGGCTTACTCGCGACGCTGCTGCCCGCTTAGCCATTCGCAACCACCTGCCATTAGCTGAATGCGCTCACTTCGGACAGCACAGGACAGCACAGGCGCTGTACGACGCTGTAGTCGCCCGCTACTCCTCCCCTGCCACTGCTGCGCTAGGCCGCCTCCTTCAGCCCTACCTGTTCCCCGAGCTGTCCGCCTTTGCCACAGTCGAGGACCTGGTTTCCCACCTTTTCGCTAGTGACGCTCGCTACCACGCTGCTGTTCCTGCTGAGTTCCTTGACAGGAACCCGCCCCCGATGTACATCACTCTCTACTTTATAGTCACCCGCCTCCCTGACTCTCTTCGCTCTGTCAGGGACCACTTCCTCTCTCTTGACCCCGCCTCCCTCACTGTTGACCTCCTCGAGCAGCATCTCCTCGCAGCTGAGACTAGTGCAGGTGCTGCTTGTGGCACTCCGCACCCGCCTTTCTTTGAGGGGTGTTCCCCCTACCCCCTTGCTCCCTCCTACGCCTCTGGTGCTGCTGCAGACGTCTCTGTTTCTGAGGACGTCGGGGCTGCTTCTGCTAGTGCAAAGCGCCGCAGCAGCAAGGGCAAGGGTGGCCGGGGTGGTGGTGGTGGCAGCGGCGGTGGTGGAGGTGGCAGCGGGAGTGGTGGTGGGGGCAGCAGTGGAGGTGGTGGCGGCGGTGGGACTGTTGGTGGGAGTGGGGGCTCTGGTGGCGGTGGTGGAGGCAGCGGTGGGAGTGGCGGCAGTGGAGGCGGTGGGACTGGTGGCAGTGGGAGTGGAGCTCGGCGTGTCGGATCTGGGGGTGGCCAGTGTCAGCAACAGCAGCGTCGGGGCGAGACCCCGTCTCCCTAGCAGCTTCGTGAGTGGTTTCTGCGTGGGGCGTCTGGGGGTAGTTGCCCGTATGTCATTCGCACGGGTGACCGTGCTGGTCAGACTTGCGCGAGACTCCACACTCAGCACCGCTGCTTCTCCCGCCTTGACGACGCTTGGCGTGCTGAGTTTGGTGACGACGTCGAGCTCCCTCGCTGGGCAGATCTGCTTAAGTCTAGGATTGCTATCTTTGACCTAGACTTTGATGCTATTCTCTCTGCTATGTATGCTTTGTCTGTTAGTGCTGAGGGTGACTGTTATCGGTGTGTGCCCACTGACCCAGGTATAGCCGCTGCTGCTCTAGGTGCTAGTGAGTCTGGTACTCTCCCTGGTACTGCGCCTGCTGAGGCCTTGCACACCTTCACGTTGGACTCAGGCACCTCGCGCTATTTCTTTCATGATAGCACAACCCTCACTCCTCTTCCTGCACCTGTCCCGGTCACACTGGCTGACCCCTCCGGGGGACCGATCGTGGCCTGTTCCTCCACTGTCCTCCCGTGTCCGGCGGTCCCGTCCGGCTCACTGTCAGGTCTTCACCTCCCCTCGTTCTCTACAAACTTGGTGAGTACCGCTGCCCTCCAGGATGCGATGGTCACTACCACCACTCCTGGGGGTCAGCGTGTGTCGATCAGCACGTGCACACGGACGGGCCGTCACCTGGCCACGTTCACTTGTTGGCCAGGGTCGAGTCTGTACACACTCGCTACCGAGCCATCTCAGGTAGCTGCGTCTGCTCAGGTGTCCGCGTCAGGTCAGGTAGCCGCCTCTTGCTCGTGTCGCCTCCTGTCGCACCAGACCCTTCTGTGGCACCACCGCCTGGGTCACCCCTCCTTGCCTCGCCTTCGTGGCATGCACGCTCGTCTTCTTGTCTCTGGTCTCCCCAGGTCTCTGCCTCCCCTCCCGCCCTCGCCTACCCCGCCCTGCCTCCCTTGCGTCGAGGGGCGGCAGCGCGCCGCTCCTCACTCCTCCTCGTTTCCCCCGACGACTGCTCCCCTGCAGACTCTCAACATAGACGTGTGGGGCCCAGCCCGCGTCAGTGGACAGAGCCGCGAGCGTTACTTTCTGGTGGTAGTTGATGACTACACGCGGTACACCACGGTCTTCCCCTTGCGCAGCAAGGGTCAGGTCGTTGATGTCTTGATCCCTTGGATCCGCACAGTCCGTCTCCAGCTCCGCGAGCGGTTCGGCCAGGACCTTCCTGTCCTGCGTCTGCACTCTGACAGAGGTGGTGAGTTCTCCTCCAACCTCTTGCAGGACTTTTGTCGTGGGGAGGGCATTCTCCAGTCGTTCACGCTTCCAGACTCCCCTCAGCAAAATGGGATTGCTGAGCGCCGCATTGGCTTAGTCATGGAGGTCGCTCGTACCTCCATGATCCATGCGGCTGCTCCCCATTTTCTGTGGCCGTTTGCGGTCCGGTACACTGCGCATCAGCTCAACCTCTGGCCCCGTGTCTCCTTGCCGGAGACCTCGCCCACACTGCGTTGGACGGGGGAGGTTGGCGATGCGTCGGTGTTCAAGGTCGGTGCTGCGTCTGATAGACCTATGACTGGGGGTGCGGAGTCTGAGGGTGCTGAGCCTGGGGGTGTTTCGACTGGGTGTGGTGAGCCTGGGGGTGTTGAGCCTGAGGATGTTGAGCCTGGGGGTGCTGAGTCGGAGGGTGCGGAGTTTGGAGGTGCGGAGCCTCAGGGTGCTGTTTCGTCTGGAGGTTCTGCTGGTGCTTCGCCGAGACTGTCTCCGCAGAAAATGCGTGAGTGGTTTGTTCGGCGTTCGCGCCTTTGGAGTGGAGCTTCTGGGGCTGGAGGTGCTGGCGTTGCTGGAGCTGGAGGTACTGGAGTTGCTACTGGAGCTGGTGTTACTAGAGGTACTGCGACCATTGGTCCTGGAGGTGCTCGTATCCGGGGTACTAGAGCTGCCGGGACTGGTGGTGTTGAGGGTGCTGGAGCTGGAGACCTTACAGAGTCTGGTACTACTGGCGCTGGAGCTGGAGGAGCTGGAGTTGGAGGCCCTGGCGCAGGAGGCGCTGGAGTTGGAGGCCCTGGTGTTGGGGGTGCTGGAGCTGGAGGAGCTGGAGCAGTTGACCCTAGTGGCGCTGTGCGGCCACGACCGTACTTCGTTCCCCTGCTCCAGCAGGTTCTTGGTACCCCTCCTTCTGCTGCCCTTACTCCTCCCCTCCTGTGTCCCTCGCCTGACCAGTTGCAGCCGCCGTTACAGCCAGCCTCTCCACTGCCCTCTCCTGCTCCTTACACTGAGCAGTCCGGCGGTCTTATAGAGTGTCGTGAGCCTGCGTCTCATCCGGTCTCGCCTGTTCGCACTGCTCGACGCGTTCCTCGTTCGGGTCCTCCTCCTGTCCCTGGCACGCACGCTATGACCCTTCGTCCTTCCTCTGTTCCTCTGCGTGTTCCTCTTCCTGCTCCTCCTGAGTCCTCTCTTCCTGAGGTCCCTGACCTTGAGTCTGACTGCGCTTGTACTGCCAACCTCGCTGTCTCTCGTCTCCTAGCCACAGCTGTCACAAACCCTTCTTTTGAGTCTGCTGTTGCGTCTGCTCTTGTTGCTGAGATGCTTGACTTTGCTGCTGCCTGTCGTCTAGACTACGCCACTGCTCTTGTTGCTGAGTCTGCGTCTGCCAGTCCTCCGTCCGTCGGGGGTGAGTGTGCTCTTGGCACAGACGTCCTTGAGGACAAGAAGGAGGACTTTGAGTCTCTTGCAGCTCCTGTACCTCGTTTCGCTTCCATGCTGCTTGCCCTTGAGGGAGACCCGGATGCTCCAGACATTCTGACCCCGCGCTCTTACGCAGAGGCGATTACGGGTCCTTACTCCTCTCAGTGGCATGCAGCCATGGATGTCGAAATGGCATCTTGGAAGTCCACATGCACCTACGTCGACGAGGTTCCCCCACCTGGAGCGAACATAGTCGATGGCATGTGGATTTTCAGGGTGAAGCGGCCGCCGGGTTCTCCGCCTGCATTCAAGCACGTTACGTTGCTAGAGGCGTCAGTCAGCGACAGGGAGTTGACTACTTCCAGACCTTCTCCCCCACCCCAAAGATGACTACTCTTCGGGTGTTGCTGCACGTCGCTGCTCAGCGTGACTACGAGTTGCACTCTCTGGACTTCAGCACTGCTTTCCTGCAGGGCAGTCCGCACGAGGAGATCTGGTTGTGCCGCCCACCTGGTTTCACTGAGTCTTTTCTTGCAGGTACTCAGTGGAGTCTTCGGCGGCCAGTCTACGGTCTCCGTCAGGCGCCTCGCGAGTGGAACGACACACTGAGGACTACACTTGCGGCTCTTGGGTTTGCTCCTGCTACTGCTGACCCGTCGCTATTTCTACGCACCGACACCTCGCTGCCGCCTTTCTACGTCCTTGTCTATGTCGACGACCTCGTCTTTGCCACTGCTGACACTGAGGCACTGACCCTTGTGAAGTCGGAGCTGCAAAAGAGACACACCTGCACTGACCTGGGTGAGCTGCGCAGCTATCTTGGCTTACAGATCACCCGGGACAGAGCTCGGCGCACCATTACCCTGACTCAGTCACACATGGTGCACCAGGTCCTTCAGCGCTTCGGCTTCCAGTTCTCCTCGCCACAGCCCACTCCTCTGTCTACCAGCCACTCGCTCTCAGTTCCACCTTCGGACGAGTCCGTAGAGCCGAGTGGTCCGTACCCAGAGCTTGTGGGTTGCCTCATGTACCTGATGACGTGCACACGACCCGACCTCGCGTACCTTCTCAGCCTTTTGGCTCGCTACGTGGCTCCCGGCAGGCACCGAAAGGTGCACTGGGATGCTGCGAAGAGGGTACGTGCTTGGAGGACGGGGTCGAGTTGTCCTCACTGGTCACGCAGACGCTTCCTGGGTTGACGACTCAGCTACGCAGCAGTCGTCACAGGGTTACACCTTCAGCCTTGGCTCTGGCTCTGTCTCCTGGCGGTCTACCCGCTCGTCTTCGGTTCTCAGGTCCAGTTGTGAGGCTGAGATCTACGCTGGGGCCATGGCTGCACAGGAGCTATGCTGGCTCACCTACCTGCTGACTGACTTGGGAGAGCAGCCACGTTCGCCTCCAGTTCTGTACGTAGACAACAAGGCCATGATTGCCTTGTGTCAGGAGCACAGACTGGAGCACAGAACGAAGCACATCGCTCTGCGATTCTTCCCTAGTCGAGAGTTCCAGCAGCGTGGCCAGCTTCGTCTTGCGTACGTGGCCACTCGGGCCAACATTGCTGATGTCTTCACCAAGGCACTTCCGCCTGGTGATCATCAGCGTTTTGTTACTGTGTTAGGCCTTGTGCCTACTCTGCCTCACTTGCTTACTGCGTGACTTTGCTTGTACTGTGATCTATATATATACCTGCATGCTTGCACTTGCTAGGGTATGATCACTGCATTGTTTGTTTCTCTTTTATATATAACACTGCATGTGAACTGGCCTTCTGGCCCTTTGCTTGTGCTCGGACTGTGTGGTGACATTGTGATTCACCCTGAGCTTGCCTTGCTTCTGTTGATTGGTCTTGTGACCACTTATTCTCCCGCACTTTGCCTATGGGGGTGTGTCAGAACATTATAGCTTTTACATTTGTGTAGGCTATAGTGGGGTAGCTTATAAGGGGTACAACCCAATTAGGGTTAGTACTTGTACCCAACTGTTTCATAGTTCATTCATTCTCATTTGTTACTTTGACAGCTACATCGACGCCGATCACGCCGGAGATTCCGACAACATACGATCTCGAACTGGCTACATCTACAGACTCGAACGTATCGGGCCTATCTCATGGCAGTCGAACAAGCAAGAGCTAATCGCTCTCTCCTCAGCAGAAGCAGAATATATCGCACTCTGCTCAGCCACCAAGGAAGGGCTATATCTTCGTGAATTACTGGAGGAAGCAAAATTGGCTCAGTTACCCAGCTTCTCCCTCTTCTGCAACAACCAATCGGCTATTCGCATAGCGAACAAAAATGGGTTCGCGAATCGAACGAAACACATCGCCCTCCGGTACTTCTTTGTAAAAGACGAAATCGAGAAGGGAAGACTTGAGCTATCCTACTGTCCCACATGCAAGATGGCAGCTGATTACTTGACCAAGAAACTTGGAAACCAGAAGTTCGAGTACTGCATGCTGCTGACTGGACAAGGACACGTCATCAGCAGCGATACTCCAGAAGCGAAGGGGAGTGTTGAAAACAAGTAACTTAAACGCACGCCTCTGAAGTATCGAAGTTTCGACACGAAACGAAGCAGACTACAGTGAAGCAACACGAGTCAACAAAAGCAACCGCTGGAGGTTACGCAAAGGTCAAAGGTCTCTGACCTTTGACTCGACGAAAACAATACAGTGCCACAGCAAGGACACATAACTGACTCGATACTGAGCAGTTACCCGAGTCGGCACTGTATCGAATCGCAACAGCAAAACAGTTAAAGTATAACTTTTCATATTCCTTTGTAACCATATAAAATCCTTGTATTTCCATGCTATTATCAACTTATCTTGTTCTCACACACTAGTACAAGGTGGTTCAGCAACTCTGATATTAAAACGCTTGCGCAACTACAACATTCCTACTTCAACCTAGATCTTAGCCTTGAAAGATCCTAAGGCCAACAATATCCGGTCCTCGATTATAAGCCCAACCCTAACGGCTTACGGAATAGAAGAGCCATCCTCTATAATAGTTTTTATAATTTTACTGGAAACGCTGTAACGAAACACAATTTTGCATCCCCACATTCAGAATTTCGAATCCCTTCACCCTCGCGCGACTCAATGCCTTCCCTTCTAGTCAGAATGAGCTGTCATGGGGTCAATCTGACTCATTCTGACTGTGTGTGTTGGCAGGGAATCAGCCATTGCCAATTTACGCGAAATTTACATTCATTGCCCTCTACAATATTGATTCGATTCAAATCGCAAGGACGAAATAAACACTTTGGTGTAAAAAAACTAGATTTCATATATGTCATTATATAAGCCTCGGCGCTTATAAAAATCCTCAATTATAAGCCCACCCCCTAAAAAACAGTGTTTTTTTATACCCCACAGGGGCGCTTCTATCCGGGGGCTGACGGCACAATTCTAACACGTGACAGTGAGAATACATACCGTATACCACCATTGTTGCTAGTACCAAACATGCTTACACCTAAATGCCTTACCACATCAGCTATGATCAACAGAGGTTCAGAAGATTCATAAGAATTGATTAACAAAGGAATAAACAATTAAAACACCTACGTATGGTACTGTTGCAACATTCAGGCCTGATACCAGTACACATAGTGTTGCAAGAAGGGCTCCCAAAGGAAACCCGGCGCTTTTAAATAAGGAACTAAAATATTTGCTGTTATGCCAACTAGCCTGTTCTCATCCAAGAAAACACCTATTGTGAAAGCTCACTTAGTCCTTTTGCAAAGGCAGCGTGCTTCATTCCAAATGGGTAGCACATCGTTCTCGTCCGTAATAATTATACACAATGGGGTGGGTGGCGGGAAAATTGAACTACAATTAGAAATGAAGAACGTGGGTAAGGCGAATAGCCTCACGTCCCTCTTTTGTAGGCGAAAAGTGGGGTGTGTAGCATCGCACCGCTTCCTTTGCTGCGCTGGCCACGTCCTCACTTTTGTTATAATCACAATAGGCTTGAATGTGCCTAAAACGAAAGATAGAGTGCACAGACGGATTTCTGCACAGCGGCTTCAAACGTTGATAGCGTTCTGGTCACAGCTTCAAATAACCTGATTCAACTTGGATCGGGAGCGACTTAACGTCGCCTACAATACTAAATTTAGATTGCACGATTTCATCACGAATTGACGACACAGCGTCGGTTTGAACGAATGGTACTATGGCAGCCACTATGGTCTTAGAACACAAGATAGGAAGAGTTACGAGTTGGGAATAACTCCCAGCTCCTACAAACCCCAAGAGCCGAGGTACATTGATGTGGAACAGTGCCACACTGTCCCCAACCACGAAGGGTCTCGAAACTACCCTCCACAAGGGCCTACACCAAGAGAAATGTTACACTACACAAAGTAATGCAACTATTCTCACTATCTTAAAGTTTACCCTTTTGGAGAGCTTCGAAATCATTTGATTCTTGAAACCAAGGCTCTGGTTCTTCAAGGTAAATTCTTCCTTGAGTTCTTGGTGTCAGAACATATATATAGCTTATGCTGTTGTGTAGGCTATAGTGGGGTATCCCATAGGGGGTACAACCCAATTAGGGTTTCCCATATGTACTCACTTCATTCATAGTTCATTCATTCTCGTTCTACTTTTCTCATGGTATCAGAGCAGGTTCCCTCGTGGGAACTGTTCTTAGGGCCCACCGTTTTTTTTTTTTTTTTTCCTGCCCGGAGCGCACTCTGCCCCTACCCGAGTCGCGCTCCCCTCTCTCTTGGCCCCTAGTGGCCCCTTTAGCCGCCCGTCCTGGCCCCTTAGACGCCCGCGTGCCGCCCGTCCCGGCCCCTAGACGCCAGTGCGCCGCCCGGCCCGGCCCCTAGACGCCCGCGCGCCGCCCGTCCCGGCCCCTAGACGCCCGCGCGCCGCCCGTCCCGGCCCCTAGACGCCCGCGCGCCGCCAGTCCCGGCCCCTCGACGCCCGCGCGCCGCCCGTCCCGGCCCCTCGACGCCCGCGCGCCGCCCGTCCCGGCCCCTCGCCGCCCGTGAGCCGCCCGTCCCGGCCCCTAGACGCCCGCGCGCCGCCCGTCCCGGCCCCTAGACGCCCGCGCGCCGCCCGTCCCGGCCCCTCGACGCCCACGCGCCGCCCGTCCCGGCCCCTAGACGCCCGCGCGCCACCCGGACCGACCCCTAGACGCCCGCGCGCCGCCCGTCCCGGCCCCTCGACGCCCGCGCGCCGCCCGTCCCGGCCCCTCGACGCCCGCGCGCCGCCCGTCCCGGCCCCACGCCGCCCTACCTGCGGCCTACTCGCCGCCCTACCTACGGCTCGCCCGCCGCCCTAACTGCGGCCTGCCCGCCGCCCTACTTGCGGCCCTACCGCCCCCCCTACCTACGGCCCGACCGCCGCCCTACCTGCGGCCCAACCGCCGCCCTACTTGCGGGAGCCGCCTAGCAGCTGAACCGCCGGAAGCCGAGCCGCCCTGCCGCCGAGCCGCCCGGGAGCCGAGCCGCCCTGCCGCCGAGTCGCCCGGGAGCCGAGCCGCCCTGCCGCCGAGCCGCCCGGGAGCCGAGCCGCCCTGCCGCCGAGCCGCCCGGGCGCCGAGCCGCACTGCCGCCGAGCCGCTGAGCAGCCGAGCCGCCCTACTGCCGGGCCGCCCGACCTGCCCTGTCCGGTGAGCACAGCCCCACTGTCACTGCGTGCCCTTCCCCTACTGCTTGCACTGCTCGTCTGTCGTCGTCATGGCTACCCCTAGCGTCCTCGCTTTTGACGCTGAGGGTCGAGCCATTGACTTTGAGGTCTGGGTCGACGACCTGCAGCTGTTCTTACAGTGCGATAGGGCGGACGGTCTTTCCCTCTTTGACCTCACCTCTGGCGCCTCTCCTGCCCCTGCTACTGATGCTGACCCCACTGTTCGCTCTCAGTGGGCCACCCGCGATGCTGCTGCACGTCTTGCTGTGCGTCGCCACCTGCCTACCACTGAGCGCGCGCACTTTAGTCAGTACAAGAGTGCTCAGACCTTGTACGACGCTGTAGTTGCGCGCTACTCTTCCCCTGCCACTGCTGCCCTGAGCCGCCTCATGCTACCGTACCTCTTTCCTGACCTTGCTGCCTTTCCCACTGTCGCTGACCTCATTACGCACCTCCGCACTAGTGACACTCGCTACCGCGCCGCCCTTCCTGCTGAGTTCTGCGCCAAGAACCCCCCCCCCATGTACATCACTCTCTATTACATCGTCACACGCCTCCCTGACTCCCTTCGTGTAGTCAGGGACCACTACCTCTCGGTCTGTCCCACCACTCTCACTGTCGACCTCCTCGAGAAGTCCCTCCTGGCGGCGGAGAAGAGCATCGTCGCTGTAGGAGCCTCTCGTGGTGACCCTCGCACCCCCATCTTTGAGGGGTGTTCTCCTTCCCCCCTGCTGCCCTCTGTTGCCTCTGCTGCTGCTGCCGACCTGCTTGGTCTTGAGTCGGTCTGCGCGGCGTCTGCCCCTAGCGGGAGACGCCGCCCTGGCAGGGGCAAGGGGGGCAAGGGCGCGGGTGGAGCTGGCGGGGGCGGTGGAGGAGGCGGTGGAGGCGGAGGAGGGAGTGGGGGTGGCGGTGGGAGTGGTGGCGGGGGCGGTGGTGGAGGTGGCAGCAGCAGAGGAGGAGGCGTCGGTGGCGGCAGCGGTGGGAGCGGAGGCAGCGGTGGTGGTGGAGGTGGAGGCAGCGGTGGCGGAGGGGGTGGAGCTGGTCGGGGTGGTGCCCCGCAGCGTAGCGGCCCTGGTGGTGGCCAGCGTCAGCAGCAGCAGCAGCAGCAGCAGCGTTCGCGGGACATCCCCCCGCCCCAGCAGCTCCGTGAGTGGTACACGCAGCGTCAGCGGGGTGGGGGTTTTGGTCCATGCACCTACGTCCTTCGTTCCGGTGACCGAGCGGGTGAGCAGTGTGGGGGTGCGCACCCCACTCAGCGCTGCTTTGCCCGCCTGACGGACGCTTGGCGTCAGCAGTTCCCCGAGGCCAGTGAGATTCCCCGTTGGGGAGAGCTGTCTAGGGCTGGCGTAGCTGTCTTTGATCTTGACTTTGATGCTATCCTTGCTGCCATGTATGCTGTGACTATTAGTGAGGAGGGTGACTGTTACCAGTGTTTCCCGCCTGACCCGGGCATTGGTACTGCTGCGCCAGGTACTTCTGCGGCTGCTGCTCTAGGTGCCAGTGCGTCTGCACTCTCAGGTACTGGTGAGGCTGCGCTCTCAGGTACTGCGTCGGCTTCGGCCTCCCTCACCTTCACACTTGACTCAGGGGCTTCTCGCTCCTTCTTTCGAGACCGCACCACACTCACGCCGCTTGGCCGGCCGGTTGCAGTCTCCCTGGCTGACCCCTCTGGGGGTCCTGTCCTCTCTCACTTCTCCACTGTCCTCCCGTGTCCGGCTGCCCCCTCGGGCACCTTGTCTGGTCTGTACCTCCCCTCGTTCTCGACGAACTTGGTGAGTGGTGCTGACTTGCAGGATGCGGGGGTTCACCAGTTTACTCCTGCGAGTCAGCGGGTGACCCACTGCTCGGATGCCCGCACAGGCCGACACCTGGCCACGTTCTCGCGTCGGCCAGGGTCGAGTCTCTACACACTGACCACTGCGTCTCCTCCTGTCCCTGCGTCTGGCCAGGTAGCTGCGTCGGGTCAGGTGTTTGCTGCTGCGTCCAGGTCTGGTCCTGAGTCTGCCCCCTGCTCGTGTCGCCGCCTGTCTCACGAGACTCTCCTGTGGCACCACCGTCTTGGCCACCCCTCCTTGCTTCGTCTTCGGGGCATGGCTTCCCGTGTCCTTGTCTCTGGTCTTCCCCGGTCTCTCCCTCCCCTCCCTTCGGGACCCGGACCTTCTTGTGTCCCCTGTGTCGAGGGGCGGCTCCGGGCTGCCCCTCACTCCTCTCAGTTTCCCCCGACAGAGGCTCCTCTGCAGACGCTTCACATGGACGTGTGGGGCCCCGCCCGCGTCCGTGGGCAGGGTCACGAGCGCTACTTCCTGCTGGTGGTTGACGACTACTCGCGTTACACCACAGTCTTCCCCTTGCGCAGCAAGGGTGATGTCACTGAGGTGTTGATCGACTGGATCCGCGCAGCTCGTCTCCAGCTCAGGAGGAGCTTCGGCTCGGACTTTCCTGTTCTGCGTCTGCACTCTGACCGAGGTGGAGAGTTCTCCTCTGGCCTTCTGCGAGCCTACTGTCGTGCACGAGGCATCCGCCAGACCTTTACGCTTCCGGACTCTCCACAGCAAAATGGGATTGCTGAGCGCCGCATTGGCATGGTCATGGACGTCGCTCGTACGTCCATGATGCATGCGGCTGCCCCCCATTTTCTGTGGCCGTTTGCGGTTCGGTACGCGGCGCATCAGATCAACCTTCACCCCAGGGTCTCCCGGCCGGAGACCTCCCCAGCTCTGCTGTGGACGGGGAAGGTCGGCGATGCGTCTGCGTTCCGTGTCTGGGGATCTCGGGCGTTTGTCCGCGACTTGTCTGCGGACAAGCTGTCCCCTCGTGCTGCTCCCTGTGTCTTCCTCGGCTTCCCCCCTGACGCTCCAGGGTGGCAGTTCTACCACCCCTCCTCTCGTCGTGTTCTGTCCTCCCAGGACGTCACGTTCGACGAGTCAGTCCCCTTCTACCGCCTCTTCCCCTACCGCACTCCTTCCCTCCCCCCGCCACCGCACTTCCTTGTGCCAGGTCCCCCCCCGGTAGACCCCCTTCCCCCTCAGGGTCCTGCCCCTTCAGGTGTGTCCCAGGTAGACGCAGTCGAGCCGGTCGAGGTTGCTGGTGACTCTGGTCCTGCTGCGGGTGCTGAGCCTGGGGGTGCTGAGTCTGGGGGTGCTGAGCCTGGGGGTACTGCGACTGGGGGTGCTGAGCCTGGGGGTGCGGAGTCTGGGAGTGCTGAGCCTGGGGGTGCTGCGACTGGGGGTGCTGAGCCTGGGGGTGCGGAGTCTGGGGGTGCTGAGCCGTGGGGTGCTGCTACTGGGGGTGCTGAGCCAGGGGGTGCTGCGTCTGGAGGTGCTGAGCCTGGAGCTGCGGAGCCTGCGGCCACTGGACCTCCCCTTGTGGCGTCTGGCGGTGCGGGACCTGGCGGTTCTCCGGGTGCTTCGCCTCGGCGGGAGCCCCTCTCTCCACAGGAGCTGCGCGAGTGGTTTGCCCGGCGCTGGAGGCGTGCTGCTGGAGCTGGAGGTTCTTCGGCTGCTGAGGGTGCTGGTGCCGCGGGTCCTGGAGGTGCTGGAGCTGGAGCTGCTGAGGGCGTTGGCGCTGAGGCTACTGCTGTCGGTCCTGGAGGCGGTCCTGCTGGGGGTGCTACTGGTGCTGCTGGAGGTCCTGGAGCTGGAGGTGCTACTGGCGCTGGTGCTGCCGCTGGGGGTACTGGTGCTGTCCCTGCTGTGTCTGGAGTCGCCGTGCGGCCTAGACCGTACTTCGTTCCGCTCCTTCAGCAGGTTCTTGGTCTCCCGCCTTCTACTGGTCCTCCTCCTCCCTTAGAGTGTCCACAGCCTGTCCTGTCACAGTTACAGTTACAGCCGGCCTCCCCACTGCCCGCTCCTTCTCCCTACACTGGTCCTACTGGAGGTCTTGCTGAGCGTCGTGAGCCTGCGTCTCGCCCTGCGTCGCCTGTCCGTGCTGCTCGCACTAGTGGTCGTGGTTCGCGTCAGCGTCCTCCTCCTGTCCCTGGCACGCACCGGATGTCTCTGCGTCCGTCCACTGCTCCTCTGCGTGCCCCTTTGCCTTCTCCTCCTGAGTCCTCTCTTCCTGCTCTTCCTGACCCGGAGTCGGACTCTCTTCGTGCTGCCAGTCCTGCTGTCACACGTCTCCTTGCTACTGTCGTCACTGACCCCTCTTTTGTGTCCACTGCTGCGTCTGCGCTTGTTGCTGAGCTCGTCGACTTTGCTGCTCGCTGTCGTCTAGACTACGCTGCCGGTCTTGTTGCTGAGTCTGCTTCTGTCTGTCCTCCGTCCGTCGGGGGTGAGTGTGCTCTTGGCACGGACGTCCTTGAGGACAGGCAGGAGGAGTTCAGGTGTCTGGCTGCTGCTTCACCTCATCTCGCGTCCGTACTGCTTGCCCCTGAGGGAGACCCGGATGCACTAGACATCCCGACTCCGCGCTCTTACGCGGAGGCCGTAGAGGGTCCCTACTCCTCTCAGTGGCAGGCAGCTATGGATGCAGAGATGGCGTCCTGGAAGTCCACAGGCACCTACGTTGACGCGGTTCCCCCTCCTGGGGCGAACATCGTCAGTGGCATGTGGATCTTCAGGGTGAAGCGGCCGCCGGGCTCTCCACCTGTCTTCAAGGCGCGGTACGTCGCTCGTGGCTTCAGTCAGCGGCAGGGAGTTGACTACTTTCAGACCTTCTCTCCCACCCCGAAGATGACCACTCTTCGGGTGCTGCTGCACATAGCCGCTCAGCGCGACTACGAGCTCCACTCTCTTGACTTCAGTACTGCTTTCTTGCAGGGTAGCCTGCACGAGGAGATCTGGCTGCGCCGTCCACCTGGCTTCACTGGGACTTTTCCTCCTGGCACCCAGTGGAGCCTCCGACGGCCAGTCTACGGTCTCCGCCAGGCACCGCGTGAGTGGCACGACACACTGAGGACTACGCTTGCGGCTCTTGGGTTTGCTCCCTCTACTGCTGACCCGTCGTTGTTTCTGCGCACCGACACTTCTTTGCCGCCGTTCTACGTCCTCGTGTACGTCGACGACTTGGTCTTTGCCACAGCTGACACTGCTGGACTAGCCTACGTGAAGTCCGAGCTGCAGAAGAGACACACGTGCACAGACCTGGGTGAACTGCGCAGCTACCTTGGCTTGCAGATCACTCGGGACAGAGCACGCCGCACCATTACCTTGACTCAGTCACACATGGTGCAGCAGGTCCTTCAGCGCTTCGGCTTCACGTACTCCTCGCCTCAGGCCACTCCTCTGTCTACTCGCCACTCGCTCTCAGCTCTGCCTTCGGATGAGTCCGTAGAGTCGAGTGGCCCGTACCCAGAGCTTGTTGGCTGCCTCATGTACCTGATGACCTGCACACGACCTGACCTTGCATACCCTCTTAGCATTCTTTCACGCTATGTTGCTCCTGGGAGACACCGACCAGAGCACATGGCTGCAGCGAAGAGGGTGTTGCGCTACTTGTGCAGTACGTCGGGCATGGGGCTAGTGCTTGGAGGGCGGAGTCCAGTGGTCCTCACTGGGCTCGCGGACGCTTCTTGGGCAGACGACCAGGCTACACAGCGGTCGTCGCAGGGTTACACCTTCAGTCTTGGTTCCGGCTCTGTCTCGTGGCGGGCTACTCGCTCGTCCTCTGTTCTCAGCTCCAGTTGTGAGGCTGAGATCTACGCCGGGGCCATGGCTGCACAGGAGCTTCGCTGGCTCACCTACCTGCTGACTGACCTTGGAGAGCCGCCTCGTTCTCCTCCAGTGTTGTACGTAGACAACAAGGCCATGCTGGCCTTGTGTCGAGAGCAGCGCTTGGAGCACAGAACGAAGCACATTGCTCTCCGTTACTTTCTTGCTCGTGAGCTGCAGCAGCGTGGTCAGTTGCGACTTGCGTACGTGGCCTCTGAGGCCAACACTGCTGATGTGTTCACCAAGGCACTTGCGCCTTGTGACCATCAGCGCTTCTGCACCCAGCTGGGTCTTGTACCTGTCTTGCCTCACTTGCTCTCTTCTTGACCTTGCTTGTACTGTCACATATATATACCTGCTCTTGCTTGTCTAGCTCTATATATATATGTGTACTCCTGCATGTGAACTGGCCCTGTTGCCCTGTCGTTGTGCTCGGACTGTGTGGTGACTTTGTGATCCACCCTGAGCTTGCTCTGCTTTGCTTGACTAGTCTTGTGACCCCTTGTTCTCCCCCACTTTGCCTATGGGGGTGTGTCAGAACATATATATAGCTTATGCTGTTGTGTAGGCTATAGTGGGGTATCCCATAGGGGGTACAACCCAATTAGGGTTTCCCATATGTACTCACTTCATTCATAGTTCATTCATTCTCGTTCTACTTTTCTCACTTGGAAGTCTGCTGCGCACACCTGCGACACGCCGAACGTTCCACACACGACAAAATAGAAAACCGCACACGACACGCATACGACGACGTGACACACGACTAGCCATAACTCGCTATTGACTCGACACGCACATTCAAAATCATGCCTCATCATTCACACACTATTGTAAGCATGAAATATATATTATTTCATGCCCTCATACCATTCCATGCACA
The DNA here is from genome assembly GCA_947471745.1 of Closterium sp. Naga37s-1. Lineage (NCBI taxonomy): Eukaryota > Viridiplantae > Streptophyta > Zygnematophyceae > Desmidiales > Closteriaceae > Closterium > Closterium sp. Naga37s-1. The sequence continues at coordinate 91,566 of CANJKZ010000410.1, forward strand.
CACGCATGCACGCACACGGACAACAAGCCGAATGCAAACCGTAGGGTTGCACCAACAAACTCCCCCTCTGATTGTTGGCCTTAGGATCTTGCTCTCTCAGTTCAGAGCCATCCCAGCCAGCTTGCAACACTTCCAATGCTGCTGCTCCACCAGCCTCTTGGTCATCATGTCAGCTGGCTGCCTTGTCGTCTTCACATAGTGCAACTCAACTTCACCCGCGGCCACCATGCTCCTCGTCCAATGCCACTTCACCCTCATGTGCTTCGTGAGGCCATGCAACACAGGGTTCTTAGCAAGAGCAATGGCACCCTGGGGTAGGCCCTTGCTGCTCCTCCCCCAATTCAGCCAACAAACGCCGCTGCCACACAATCTCCCGTACGGCACGGAAGAGTGCCATGTACTCGGACTCCACCGAGCTCAATGCTTGATCCACCTGCTTCTTGCTCTCCCAAGCAGTTGGGCCTCCACCAACACAGCAAATGAACCCTCCAACACTTGTCATGTCCTCTGGTTCCGATGCATAAGAAGCATCCGAGAATGCGGTGAGGAACAAACGCCTGGGTTCAACACCATCCGCGCCCTTTTGGCGCCTTTGCGCCGCCGCCGAGTATTGCGGCCCAACCGTCGCTGTTGCAGGAGCGTGTACACCCTTGAGAGAAGCCCATGCCTTGGGTCCTTTCTCTGGTTCACGCTGGAATGGCTTGATGTGACGGATCTGGCTGCTCCCCAACGCTTGCCCAAGTAAGAGATAGCCTTGTGCGCTCTTCCGCACCCACGGGCTCTTCTCCGGGTCGTTCTCGGGGCGCTTCTCCGTTCCTTCCATCACCTCCAGCAGGTCATAGTGGTCAAAGATGTTCTCCATCTTGAAGGACCATTCAGCAAAGTTGTCGCCATTGAACTTGTCAAGCCCAAACACCCTAGGTTCATCCCTAGGTGGGCCAAGACTTGGTTGCACGCGCGCCATGGCTGAATCACGGGGTTGGCCTTGAGTTTGAGCTTCTCCACAGCCACCAGCACCTCTGCAACCCCATTCCTCGGGTCCAGCCATTGTCGAAATTTCTCCAAGGGGCTCTGATACCACTTGTTATAATCACAATAGGCTTGAATGTGCCTAAAACGAAAGATAGAGTGCACCGACGGATTTCTGCACAACGGCTTCAAACGTTGATAGCGTTCTGGTCACAGCTTCAAACGACCTGATTTAACTTGGATCTGGAGCGTCTTAACGTTGCATACATTAAGCAATTTAGATTGCACGATTTCATCAAGAATTGACGACACAGCGTCGGTTTGAACGAACGGTACTATGGCAGCCACTGTGGTCTTAGAACACAAGATAGGAAGAGTTACGAGTTGGGAATGACTCCCAGCTCCTACAAACCCCAAGAGCCGAGGTACAGTGATGTGGAACAGTGCCACACTATCCCCAACCACGAAAGGTCTCGAAACTACCCTCCACAAGGGCCTACACCAAGAGAAATGTTACACTACACAAAGTAATGCAACTATTCTCACCATCTTAAAATTTACCCTTTTGGAGAGCTTCGAAATCACTTGATTCTTGAAACCAAGGCTCTGGTTCTTCAAGGTAAATTCTTCCTTGAGTTCTTGGAAGTCTGCTGCGCACACCTGCGACACGCCGAACGTTCCACACACGACAAAATAGAAAACCACACACGACAAAATAGAAAACCGCACACGACACGCAAACGACGACGTGACACGCGACTAGCGATAACTCGCTATTGACTCGACACACAAATTCAAAATCATGCCTCATCATTCACACACTATTGTAAGCATGAAATATATATTATGTCATGCCCTCATATCATTCCATGCACACACGCATGCACGCACACGGACAACAAGCCGAATGCAAACCGTAGGGTTGCATGTTGGTGCAACCCTACGGTTTGCACTCGGCTTGTTGTCCGTGTGCGTGAATGTGTGTGTGTATGGAATGGTATGAGGGCATGGGATAATATATATTTCATGCTTATAATTGTGTGTGAATGTTGAGTCATGATGTCGAGTGTGTGTGTCGAGTCAATAGCGAGTTATCGCTAGACGCGTGTTACGCGGTCGTTTGTGTCTCGCGCGCGGTTTCTATTTTGTCGTGCGCGGTTTCTATTTTGTCCTGTGTCGAACGTTCGGCGTGTCGCAGGTGTGTGCAGCAGACCCATCAAGAACTCAAGGATGAGTTTGTGATGAAGAGCCCGAGCCTTGGTGTCAAGCCTCAAGTGATTTCGAAGCTCGCCAAAAAGGGTACACCTCAAGATATTGAAGATAGTTACATTACTTTGTGTAGTGTAACATTTCACTTGGTGTAGGCCCTAGTGAAGGGTAGTTTCGAGACCCTTCTTGGTTGGGGACAGTGTGGCACTGTTCCACATCACTGTACCTCGGCTCTTGGGGTTTGTAGGAGCTGGGAGTCATTCCCAACTCGTAACTCTTCCTATCTTGTGTTCTAAGACTATAGTGGCTGCCATAGTACCGTTCGTTCAAACCGACGCTGTGTCGTCAATTCTTTATCAAATCGTGCAATCTAAATTGCTAATTGTAGACGACGTGAAGACGCTCCAGATCCAATTTGAATCAAGTCATTTTCAGCTGTGAGCAGAACGCTATCAACGTTTGAAGCCGCTGTGCAGAAATCCGTCTGTGCTCTCTATCTTTCGTTTTAGGCACATTCAAGCCTATTGTGACTATAACAAGTGGTATCAGAGCCCTTGGAGAAGTTTCGACAATGTCTGGACCTGAGGAAAGGGGTGGCAGAGGTGCTGATGGCAGTGGAGAAGCTCAAGCTCAAGGCCAACCCCGTGATTCAGCCATGGCGCCCATGCAACCAAGTCTTGGCCCACCTAGGGATGAGCCTAGGGTGTTTGGGCTTGACAAGTTCAACGGTGACAACTTTGCTGAATGGTCCTTCAAGATGGAGAACATCTTTGACCACTATGACCTGCTGGAGGTGATGGAAGGAACGGAGAAGCGCCCCGAGAACGACCCGGAGAAGAGCCCGTGGGTGCGGAAGAGCGCACAAGGCTATCTCTTACTTGGGCAAGCGTTGGGGAGCAGTCAGATCCGTCACATCAAGCCATTCCAGCGTGAACCAGAGAAAGGACCAAAGGCATGGGCTGCTCTCAAGGGTGTACATGCTCCTGCAACAGCGGCGGTAGCGGTGGTGTTGGAACGGCAAATGGCGGCACTACGAATTGAAGAAAACGAAGCGGTTGAAGAAGGGGTGCAGAAATTCTTCGACTTGTTGACGCGGCTTGAGGGAGCTGATTGAACTACAGTGAGCTCCAAAAGAAGACCAAGTTGCTGGCCTTACTCCCAGAGTCATGGTCCTCGCTCATCATCAACCTTAATCGCGACTTGCCCCGCCTCTCGCTTGAAGACGTGAAGCAAGCTATCCTTCAAGAGGATTTCCGCCGCCGTGAGTTGGCGAGTGCGGATGGCGCTGGGGCAGCGAGCATCGGCCGTGGATATGGTCGAGGAAGAGGCAGAGGACGAGGGGGAGGAAGGTTTGGTGGCAGCAACTTTGGCGGAGGCCGCAGGAGTGGCGGTTACGGCAGCGACGACAAGAGCTACGGACGCGGTCGCGGCCGATTCGACGGCGAGTGTCACTATTGCCACAAGAGCGGACACATGTGGCGCGACTGCTACAAACTCCCTGATGGTTGGACCCCTGCTCAAGGCCAAGAGGGTAGAGTAGCAGGAGGAGGGAGAGGACGAGGCCGTGGAGGCCGTGGCGGTCGCGGTGGCGGAGCTGCAAACATGAAGAGCGGAGACAACGACAAGGACCCGAGCGACGATCGATACCCGGGTCTATTCTACTTCGTGTCGACGCAAGTACCGGCTGGTCCAGAGAAGGATGAAGGCTTTGAGGAGCCAGCAGCTGTGGGGAAGGTGACCCTACACCCCCTGGACTATTGGGTGATTGATAGTGGCGCTACCTATAGCATGACACCTCGCCCGGACTTGCTCACCGAACTCCAGCCGTCACCGGTGAAGCATGTCACATCGGCTTTGGGGCAGCGAGCAGAGGTGAAAGGCATGGGCAAGGCCATGTTCAAGGGTGCTGATGGGAAGATGGTGGGCCTCAAGAACGTGCTTTGGGTGCCCAGCCTTGCTGCAAACCTGATTTCCGTGCGGCGGTTGGCAAAGGCCGGCATGGACACGAACTCGAAGGGAGCCAAGACCTACACCGCAAGGCTTGGCGATCGAATTCTTTGGGACCTTCATGAGGACAGGGATGTCTACAACGAGATGTGGCAGATCCCAGTGGTCCCTATGCCTAAGGAGAGGCAAGTGGCAGCAAGCATCAGCACCAAGGATGGAGCGGTCGGTAGCGACGATGGCGCGAACGGTCGCGCTAAGGAGAATGAGCTCAAGAAGAGCAAACCTGGAGGGACCAGCAAGTTCAGTGAACCTAAGGAGAGTGGTGCAGCAACCAAGGAGCAGCAAAAGGGTGAGGAGAACCCAGAGGCAGCAGCGGAGGAGGACTACGGAGAGAGTATGTGGGGCGCTATTGCGAGCGCGGCATTCTCCAATCCAACTTCGGCTACGGGGGAGTGTGATTGGCTCACCTTGCATCGGCGCATGGGGCATGTGGCCCTGCCCATCTTGCAGCAGCTAGTGAAGAATGAGATGGTTGCTGGCATACGTGTGAAGGGGGAGCCCGATGAGGTGCTTGGCTGCCCGACGTGCATTCAAGCCAAGTTCACCCGGTTTCCGTTCCCTAGTTTGGAGGCAACGGCAAAGGCACCGCTTGATGAGGTGGTGATGGACGTGGTGGGCCCCCTGAAGCTTGGAGCTGCTGGAGCTGAGTATTTTCTCACCATTGTCGACGTCTACACCCGCATGACTTGGGTGTACGTGCTGGCCAAGAAGAGCGACGTGGCTGAAACGTTGAAGACGGATTGGTTCCCGATGGTGGAGCGGCAACAAGACCGTCTAGTCAAGTCAATCCGCACCGATCGAGGGGGAGAGTTCCTGAGCAAGGAGTTTGGGTTGTGGCTGAAGAAGAATGGTATTCGGCACTCCCTCACCATGCCATACTCCCCTGCAATGAACGGCATCGCCGAGCGAGCGAACCGCACAATCACGGAGGCGGCACGCGGGTTGCTCATTGAAGCCGGGCTACCCGACTATTTCTGGCCTGATGCGGTGCGGAGCGCGTGTGTGGCCAAGAACAGAGCCTTGACTCATGTGGGAGCAGACAAATGGGTGCCCTATGTGGAGTGGCTAGGAAGGAAGCCAAAGGTGGATATGCTTCGGGTGTTCGGGTGCATGTGCATGGCGCTCGTGCCTAAGCATCTTCGGCACAACAAGCTTGGTGCCAAGGCGGTGTGGGCCGTGCACTTGGGCATGGCTCAAAACAGCAAGGGATGGCTTCTTTGGGACCCATTCACCAAGAAGTTCTTGGTGAGCAGGGACTGCAAGTTCGTGGAGAACTTCATGTACAAGGATTGGAAGGCGGAGAATGAGGCGAAGATAGGCGTGCGGTTTGGGGAGGTGAAGAGTTCCGGTTTGGAGCATGTGGAGCTGCCTTTGGAGCTGAGCAGCGGCAGCACAACCACAAGGCAATCCTCCCTTGTGAATGGGGGAGAGGAGGCCAATGATGCAGAGGAAGAAGAGGAGGAGGTGCAGCAAGTGAGCGAGCGTGCACCGTCACTCCCTTCCCGTACTACGAGTGCTCCACGGATTCGAGCCACACCGCAGCAACGCCAAGGCCTTCAAGTCCCTGCAGCTGAGGAGGAAGGAAGGGGGAAGAGGAGAGTTCAACCCCCTAATAGGCTGACCTATGATGCGCCGGGAAAGCAGGGCAAGACAGCCCTGGCCGGAGCGGCAATGATGGTCGGAGACGACGAGGAGAGTGACTACGAGAAGTGTGCCTTCGCGTTCTTCTCTCCGGTGGAGATGCCGGGAGAACCAGCAACTCTCAAGGAGGCTTTGGAGAGTAGTGATGCTGAGGAGTGGAAGAAGGCCATGGAGAGTGAGCTGAAGAGCATCGAGGAGAATGACACGTTTGAATTGGTGGAGCTACCGGAGGGGCGTACGGCGATAACGTCCAAGTGGCTCTTCAAAATCAAGTCGGATGCCGACGGCATGATCGAGCGCTACAAGTCTAGGCTTGTAGCCAAGGGGTACCAGCAGAAGGAGAAGGTGGACTTCAAGGAGCTGTTTGCCCCTGTGGTGAAGCCGACGACGCTGCGAACCCTATTCGCGGGAGCCGCCATCAAAGGATGGGTAGTAAAGCAAATGGACATCGTAACGGCATTCCTTAACGGCATCCTTGAGGAGGAGATTTTTATGGCGCAGCCAGAGGGGTTTGATGATGGTAGTGGCAGAGTGTGGAAGCTGAAGAAGGCCCTCTATGGGCTGAAGCAGGCCCCTAGGCAATGGTACATGAAGCTGCGCGAAGTGTTGGAGGGGATCGGCTTCACTCCCTCAACGGCCGATCACTCATTGTTCATGCTTGGCGAGGGGGAGCAGAGGAGTTTCATGGTGGTTTATGTGGATGACATCCTCATTTTCTCACCCTCTTCTGACCTTGTGAAGGAGGTGATGCTGAAGCTTCAAGACAAGTTCAAGTGCAAGGCCCTTGGTGACGTGAGCTTCTACCTTGGGCTCCACATCGAACGAGATGTGGAGAAGCGGTGCATGCGGGTGCATCAACGAAAGTACCTGGAGGCATTGGCTGCCAACTTTGGGCAGAGTGAAGGCCATGTGGCTACACCCTTTCCCTCTGGGTTCAAGTGTGTGAAGGGACCAGAGGAGGAGAGCGTTGGTGAAGAGGAGAGGCGCCGATTTTACTCGTTGGTGGGCAGCCTCATGTATGCGGCGGTAAACACCCGACCGGACGTCGCGTTTGCTACCGGGCAGCTGGCTAGGGTTGTGCAATGCCCTAATGAGGAGCAGGTAGCAGCTGGAATGAGGGTGGCCAAGTATCTTGGCCAAACACCGACCGTTGGGCTGCAATACTCGGCGGCGGCACAAAGGCGCCAAAAGGGCGCGGATGGTGTTGAACCCGGGCGTTTGTTCCTCACCGCCTACTCGGATGCTTCATATGCATCAGAACCAGAGGACATGACAAGTGTGGGAGGCTTCATATGCTGTGTTGGTGGAGGCCCAACTGCTTGGGAGAGCAAGAAGCAGGTTGACCAAGCTTTGAGCTCGGTGGAGTCCGAGTACATGGCACTCTTCCGTGCCGTACGGGAGATTGTGTGGCAGCGGCGTTTGTTGGCTGAAATGGGGGAGGATCAGCAAGGACCTACCCCACTGTACTGTGACAGCCAGGGTGCCATTGCTCTTGCTAAGAACCCTGTGTTGCATGGACTCACGAAGCACATGAGGGTGAAGTGGCATTGGACGAGGAGCATGGTAACCGCGGGTGAAGTTGAGTTGCGCTACGTGAAGACCACGGGGCAGCCGGCTGACATGATGACCAAGAGGCTGGTGGAGCAGCAGCATTGGAAGTGTTGCAAGCTGGCTGGGATGGCTCTGAACTGAGAGAGCAACATATCCTAAGGCCAACAATCCGAGGGGGAGTTTGTTGGTGCAACCCTACGGTTTGCACTCGGCTTGTTGTCCGTGTGCGTGAATGTGTGTGTGTATGGAATGGTATGAGGGCATGGGATAATATATATTTCATGCTTATAATTGTGTGTGAATGTTGAGTCATGATGTCGAGTGTGTGTGTCGAGTCAATAGCGAGTTATCGCTAGACGCGTGTTACGCGGTCGTTTGTGTCTCGCGCGCGGTTTCTATTTTGTCGTGCGCGGTTTCTATTTTGTCCTGTGTCGAACGTTCGGCGTGTCGCAGGTGTGTGCAGCAGACCCATCAAGAACTCAAGGATGAGTTTGTGATGAAGAGCCCGAGCCTTGGTGTCAAGCCTCAAGTGATTTCGAAGCTCGCCAAAAAGGGTACACCTCAAGATATTGAAGATAGTTACATTACTTTGTGTAGTGTAACATTTCACTTGGTGTAGGCCCTAGTGAAGGGTAGTTTCGAGACCCTTCTTGGTTGGGGACAGTGTGGCACTGTTCCACATCACTGTACCTCGGCTCTTGGGGTTTGTAGGAGCTGGGAGTCATTCCCAACTCGTAACTCTTCCTATCTTGTGTTCTAAGACTATAGTGGCTGCCATAGTACCGTTCGTTCAAACCGACGCTGTGTCGTCAATTCTTTATCAAATTGTGCAATCTAAATTGCTAATTGTAGACGACGTGAAGACGCTCCAGATCCAATTTCAATCAAGTCATTTGCAGCTGTGAGCAGAACGCTATCAACGTTTGAAGCCGCTGTGCAGAAATCCGTCTGTGCTCTCTATCTTTCGTTTTAGGCACATTCAAGCCTATTGTGACTATAACATTGCACCAACAGTTTTCACAATACAAAATTTGAGAAAGTACACTTCCAAAAATTATAATTTGCCTCTAACAAGCATTCTTGGCCCATCAGCCTTATCTACTACCGAATCAAAGAATTCAACAGGGAAACAAAAGTAAAGGCGGCAGGCCGCAGAATGCATCAACCCTTCTACGGAGTGCAATACGCAGTTGGAGACGGTAGGTGCCGCACACTTGAGCCCCTGACAACGCCAATCAGTGGGGCAGGCAAGCGGTGCAGCTGCATCACACACAAGGTCTGTGAACCAGAGGCACGGGAGAAGGGAGAAGAGGAGATGTTAGAACAGGGGGGAGAAGGGAGAAGGACAGGCAAGGAAGAAACAGGAGCGAATGCTAGCAAATAGAATGGGGAAAAAGCAGCAAGAATGGAACATAGTTCTTTCCTGGGCCAGCAGCAAGCTGAAGAACCAATCACCAACGCAAGCCACAAGGAGAACAGCAACAGCAGCAGTATTCGCCGTCCTGGCGGTGAACAATGCAGCAGCATTGGGCGTGCACACCCTTGACACGCCTTGACCACTCGCACTGCAGCAGATATCACACCCTGTCGCTTGCTGTGTCGTATCGCCCTGCTCGCTAGCAGTGTTGCAGGAGGTGGTGCCGGTGAAGCAGTTGGCAGTAGAGACGCAGGAGATGGCGGAGTTGGCGGGGAAGGTGCCTAAGAGGAAGTTGTTGGAGAGGACGATTGCCTTGAGTGATGCTGACACCGGTGGCACGCGGTATGTCCGGTAGTTGTATGCCATGCTCCTGAATCACATCTTTCCAATTTAGGAGGGAACGGGGGTGAGGAAGAAAGTGTGGGTGAAGTGTTTGAGAGATAGGAAGGGCTGTTGGAGAGAGTTTCATTTGATTTTTGCATGCACTGCAAGCTGGGAGATTTTGTGGAAACAATTATGTTAGAGGTAACCAATAGAAAAAGTAAGGTGAGATGGTTTGGGGCAAAGGGACGGTTGGAAGGCACGATTGAAAGGCATAGTGTAGGGCATCAGGCATGGGGTATGGGGGGTGGGGGATGGATTTGGGGCATGGGCATGGGGGATGGGAATGGGGCATGGGGCCCTTGGGATGGGGGATGGAGTGCGGAGATGACTAATTCAGCAAGAGCTAGACTATAAGCTAGGCACGGGGCTTGAGTGATCTCTGCGTTCCTTAGTCGTTTCCTTGTGCGCACACTGCTTGCTAGTTCACGGGGAGAATTGGCATGAATTTCACTAGGAAAAGTTGACAACAATGATTGCAACAACATTGGCAACACAAACTACATCACAGTTAGCAAGGCTGCTGGTCGACCTCCAATGCAGCACAATCGACTGCGATCCAGCGCAGCAGAGCTCGCATCGCTCCAGCGTTGTAGAGTAGCGGTTCGCCAACGTTGCAAGTCCATGGTGTGCCAATGGTGCAGCAAGTTGGCTGGACAGCGTTGCACCCGCAGGACAACGGTGCATCTGCTTCACAGGTGCGTGCAGCTGGTTGGTATGCCACTCCTCGTTACGCGCACAGCGCAGACACACGGAAGTGTCCATGCCAGCGACTGCGCCCACCAGCCACGTCGACCTTGGGATACCACTTCCAAGGTCGGCCTCGCAAAAACCACCCCGGCGATATTCCCACGCCTCCGCAGAAGTCTGTTGCTGGGGTATCCCGGTCGACCGGGCAACCGGGTCGACGCCACAAGGTCGGCGTCACATCTGGTTGGCCTCCTCCCGTCGACCACTGTGGGACTGGGCCGCCGACTTTGCCAAGTCGTTGACCACCCAAGGTCGGCGCCCTAAAGTCGACGCCCTGCCAGGTCGACCTCACCAGGTCGACCACCCCAAACTCGGCACCCAGAAGTTGACGCCCTTTGCAGTGGCCCCCGTGCAGGTCGACCAGCCCCGTTGACCAGCTCGCCAACTGCTGCAGGTCGGCTGCACTCCCCCGTACACCCGACTACGAGGTCGGCTCCGCCCACGCGAGGACGGGGCCTAACACAACTCCCGTTGACACTCCCCTGCCGCGTTCACGCTTGGGCCCCCAGCCCACATGGCAGCTCTATTCGGAGAATAGCTCGTTTGCGTGCACCCAACACACAGCACGCTGGTCACCGCACCAGCCATGCAAGAAGGCATGGCACCTACTGCTGCACGTCGTTGTCGCCGCCGCCTACGTCGGCCAGGTGCACTTGGCCGATTCCGAATGAGCACCGGTTGAAGGCCGGATAGTGCAATGCCTTCGTCAGGAAGTCGGCCGGCTGCTCGTTGGTCGAGATGTACTGCAACGAAAACTTCCCGCGCTTCACCATGTGCTGCAACCAGGCTTGTCGCCACTCCATGTGCAAGAGGTTGCCCGTCAACCCCATGCCCTCGGCGACTTTGATAGCCGGCTTGTTGCCCAAGCGAAGGACGGTCGGCGTCCTGGCGTCCAGCTGCCGGAACTCTGCAAGGAGGAAGCGAAGACGTCGTCCCTCCTTGCCAGCTTCAGTGGCCGCCACGTACTCCGACTCGGTCGACGACGGCGTCGCGCACTTGATGCCATGGCTCGACCAGGAAACAGCGGCCCCTCCGTAGACGAACACATAGCCGCCCATGCTCGTCCGTTTCTGCTTGTCGCCGGCGTCATTGGTGTCTACGTAGCCGACCAGTTTCAGCGACTCTGGTTCACCGCCGAACTCAAGGGCGGTGTCACGCGTGCTGGCGAGGTAGGCGAGGCAGCAATCGACCTCGCGCCAGTGCTGGTTGCTCCTCACCGTGAGGCCACTTCCCAGCTTGCTGCAGGTGAAGGCGATGTCCGACCTCGTCGTTGTCGCTGCGAACTGCAGTGAGCCGAACTTCTGCCGGTACTCTGTCAGAATAGAGAACGAATAAATGACTGAACTAGAAAGCAGGTGGGTACAAGTAGAAAACCTAAAATTGTTGTACCCTATAAGAACTACCCCACTACAGCCTAAACAGACTATAGCATGTAAGTTTGACACACCCCCATAGGCAAAGTGGGGGAGAACAAGAGGTCACAAGACCAGTCAAGAAAGGCAAAGCAAGCTCAGGGTGGATCACAAAGTCACCACACAGTCTGAGCACAAGCAAATGGCCACAAGGCCAGTTCACATGCAGAGTTAGATAAAGGAAAACAAACAATACAGAGAACACAACCTAGAAAGTGTAAGCATGCATGTATATGTATATAGAGTACAGTACAAGCAGAGTCAAGAAGTAAGCAAGTGAGGCACAGTAGGTACAAGGCCTAGAACAGTACAGAAATGCTGATGATCACAAGGCTGAAGTGCCTTGGTGAAAACATCAGCAGTGTTGGCTTGTGAGGCCACGTAAGCGAGACGAAGCTGGCCACGCTGCTGCAACTCTCGAGCAAGGAAGTAGCGCAGAGCGATGTGCTTCGTTCTGTGCTCCAGTCTGTGCTCCTGACACAAGGCAATCATGGACTTGTTGTCGACGTACAGAACTGGAGGAGAACGAGGCGCCTCTCCCAAGTCAGTCAGCAGGTAGGTGAGCCAGCGTAACTCCTGTGCAGCCATGGCCCCAGCGTAGATCTCAGCCTCACAACTGGAGCTAAGAACCGAAGACGAGCGGGTAGACCGCCAAGATACAGAACCGGAGCCAAGACTGAAGGTGTAACCCTGTGACGACCGCTTCGTAGCCAAGTCGTCAACCCAGGAAGCGTCTGCGTGACCAGTGAGGACAACTCGAGCCCGTCCTCCAAGCACAAGCCCCATGCCCGACGTACTGTACAAGTAGCGCAACACCCTCTTTGCAGCATCCAAGTGCACCTTTCGGTGCCTACCGGGAGCTACGTAGCGAGCCAGAAGGCTGAGAGGGTATGCGAGGTCAGGTCATGTGCAAATCATCAGGTACATGAGGCAGCCCACAAGCTCTGGATACGGGCCACTCGGCTCTACGGACTCGTCTGAAGGTGGAGCTGAGAGCAAGTGACCGGTAGGCAGAGGAGTGGACTGTGGCGAGGAGTACGTGAAGCTGAAGCGCTGAAGGACCTGGTGCACCATGTGTGACTGAGTCAAGGTAATGGTGCGCTGTGCTCTGTCCCGGGTGATCCGCAAGCCAAGATAGCTTGTCAGCTCACCCACGTCTGTGCACGTGTGTCTCTTCTGCAGCTCGGACTTCACGTGGGCGAGTGCCTCAGTGTCAGCAGTAGCAAATACAAGGTCGTCTACGTACACGAGAACGTAGAACGGCGGCAGAGTGGTGGCAGTGCGTAAAAACAGAGAAGGGTCAGAAGTGGAAGGAGCAAAACCAAGAGCAGCAAGAATCGTCCTCAGTATGTCGTGCCACTCACGGGGTGCCTGTCGGAGACCGTAGACTGGCCGCCGGAGGCTCCACTGGGTACCAGCAGGAAACGACCTAGTGAAGCCAGGTGGGCGGCGCAGCCAGATCTCCTCGTGCAGGCTGCCCTGTAGGAAGGCTGTGCTGAAGTCAAGCGAGTGGAGCTCGTAGTCACGCTGAGCGGCAACGTGCAGCAGTACCCGAAGAGTGGTCATCTTCGGGGTAGGGGAGAAGGTCTGGAAGAAGTCAACTCCCTGTCGCTGACTGAAGCCACGTGGAACGTAAGCGCCTTGAAGACAGGCGGAGAACCCGGCGGCCGCTTCACCCTGAAGATCCACATGCCACTGACGATGTTCGCCCCAGGCGGGGGAACCTCGTCGACGTAGGTGCCTGTGGACTTCCAGGAAGCCATCTCGGCATCCTTGGCTGCCTGCCACTGAGAGGAGTAGGGACCCTCTATCGCCTCTGCATAAGAGCGCGGGGTCAGGATGTCTGGTGCATCCGGGTCTCCCTCAGGGGCAAGGAGCATGGAAACGAGATGAGGTACCGCAGCGGCAAAGCACTCAAAATCCTCCTGTCTATCCTCAAGAACGTCCGTGCCAAGAGCACACTCACCCCCGACGGACGGAGGACAGACACACGCAGACGCAGACTCAGCAACAAGACTAGCGGCGAAGTCTAGACGACAGGCTGCAGCAAAGTCAACAAGCTCCGCAACGAGAGCAGACGCAGCAGAGGACTCAAACAGAGGGTCAGTGACAGCAGTGGCCAGAAAGCGCGTTACAGTAGGACTAGCAGCACGAAGCTCGTGATGTCTGTCCGAGCTGCCACCACTCTATCACTGCCGCGTACTCACTTTATGATCTCTGGATCAGTCCTGCGGCTAGTAACTCCTTGCACTTCGCAGCGCACACCTCCACGTCCCCTGGGCTCATCCTTCTTTTGCGATGATACACGGGCGCCTCGCTGTTGAGCACTATGCACATCTCTTGAACCTTACCGTTATAGTCACAATATGCTTGAATGTGCCTAAAACGAAAGATAGAGTGCACCGTCGGATTTCTGCACAACGTTCTGGTCACAGCTCCAAATGACCTGATTCAAATTGGATCTGGAGCGTCGTAACGTCACCTACACTAGGCAATTTAGATTTTACGATTTCATTAAGCATTCTTGACGCAACGTTGGTTTGAACGAACGGTACTATGGCAGCCACTATAGTCTTCGAACACAAATTAGGAAGAGTTACGAGTTGGGAATGACTCCCAGCTCCTACAAACCCCAAGAGCCGAGGTACAGTTATTTGGAACAGTGCCACACTGTCCCCAACCACGAAGGGTCTCGAAACTACCCTCCACAAGGGCCTACACCAAGAGAAATGTTACACTACAAAAAGTAATGCAACTATTCTCACTATCTTAAAGTTTACCCTTTTTGGAGAGCTTCGAAATTACTTGATTCTTGAAACCAAGGCTCTGGTTCTTCAAGATAAATTCTTCCTTGAGTTCTTGGAATTCTGCTGCGCACACCTGCGACACGCCGAACGTTCCACACACGACAAAATAGAAAACCGCACACGACACGCAAACGACGACGTGACACGCGACTAGCGATAATTCGCTATTGACTCGACACACACATTCAAAATCATGCCTCATCATTCACACACTATTGGAAGCATGAAATATATATTATTTCATGCCCTCATACCATTCCATGCACACACGCATGCATGCACACGAACAACAAGCCGAATGCAAACCGTAGGGTTGCACCAACACAACCCCGAAGAGGCCAACTACAGCTCGTACAAGGGGGAAGGATTGGCAGCAGTGTGGGCAATCACGCACTTCCGAGTGTATCTCCAAGGAAGGCCATTCACGCTAGTGACCGACCATCAGGCATTGACGTGGCTGATGACGAACCAAGGGCTCACGGGGAGGAATGCCATGTGGGCCATGAGACTGCAGGAGTATGACTTCACCATCAAACACAGGCTGGGCAAGAACATGTAGCATGTAGACGGTCTCTCGTGGAATCCGGCATTGGAGAGACCTACCGCGTGCCTCGTGGCGATGGCGCAAAAGATCGACCAGGAAGGGGCAAGGAAAGGCAAGGAGAGAGGACCGGAGGATGTGTGGGTACAAGGAAGAACGGGAGAGGAAGGAGACGTATCGGAAAGGGTGAGAGCAAAAGGAGCTCACTACAGATGGTACCAAGATCAGCTACAGGTGAACACGAGGGAGGGATGGAAGGTAGTGGCAGAACCATCATAGAGAGAAGGCGCGATTGCGCGGGTGCATCGGCAGCTAGGACACTATGGGGAACTAAGGACATTGCAACTGGTGAGAACTTCGTGATGGTGGGCAAGAATGCGTAGACAAGTGAGGGAGTGGGTGGGAATTTGTGAGCTCTGCAGCAGGAACAAGGCGGAACTGGACAGGGGAAGACAAGAGCTACAATCATTGCCGATATACGGACTGGGGTTCCGGTGGTCATTGGACTTGGCAGGGGAAATGCCACTGAGCCGGAGAGGAAAAAGGTATATCCTCATCATGATAGAACACGGCAGCAAGTGGGTGGAGGTGAAGGCGCTCATGAGCAAGAACTCAGCTAGAATCACGGAGGCATTCGAAGAGAAAGTCTTGACGCGGTTCGGGGCTTGTGGGGAGGTGCTAACGGTTCAAGGTACTGAATTCCAAGGGCAATTCGACCAACTGCTGAGAGAGACAGGCATCACGCATCGGAGGACCTCGCGATACCACCCACTGAGCGATGGGCTCACCAAGCGGTTTGTGCAAACCTTGAAGATGGGTTTACGGACATATGGGGAGTAGTACAAGAGGGACTGGGACCTGAGGCTACCATGGGAGACTGCAGGATACAGATTCAGTCAACAGGCTGCGCTAAAGGATATGTCGCCGTATTACCCACTACTAGGATGGGAGCCGATCCTACCCATTGATGCACCAAAGCTGCTGACAGATACAGTGCTAGCTGGGTTAGAGGAAAAATGGGTGGCCGTGGCAAAAGCACAGGCGAATACCTAAGAGAGCTGTTACTCGCCGCCTTGGAGAACCTGCACGTAGCACAGCTGCAAGACGTGCAGAGGTACAAACAACGGGGAGAAAGGAAGGAAGGCAGAGGGGCGCAAGATATACAGTCGGGAAAGGAAGTGTACTTGAAGTAGGCAAAGAAAGATCTGCTGGATATAGGATTGACAACAGAGCAGTGGGAGGCGAAGGAGGTGAAGGAATTAGGGGTGATAGTGTTGGTGGGAGCAAGAGGGGAAGAGCGGAAGGAACATGTGACCAACGTGGCAGTGGCGAGACCCTGACGAGGAGAAGGAGCTCTCAAGGGAGGAGAGAACACCGGCCTCTCTGTCGGGAGAACCAAGGATCCATCGGCTAACCCAGGAGAGAGGAGCCGAGGAGGAGGAGACAGAGAGTGGGATTCAGGGCAAGAGAAGTGCAAGGAAGAGTCTAAGAATGAGAGACAAGAATAGGAGCAGGGTCCAAGAGGATCGAGATTCCGATAGCTGTCACGCAATTAATAAAGGTAGCGTTAGGATATTTAGATATTAGAGAACCTTGATATCATCCTGTGACAGAACAGAGTAGGCAGAAGGCAGTAGTGAGGATGAAGGGAGATAGGTGGGAACCAGACCCAAGGCAAGCCATCACGAAGCGGGAAGTGGCGAAAGTCACAACGGTAGAAAGAGTAACGGTAAGCGCCAAAATGATACTTAGGGTAGCAGGGAGCCAGAAGCCGACTGCTTCCTTGTTTGTTTTCCCAATTAGCTAAATGACTCACCTCTCTTCTAGCTAGGGAAGCCAGTTCAAGCAGTAGTCAGCCGAGCAAGCAACCCTGAGGCAGTACATTACCTAGACTTTTCAACAAAAGAGAAGTGCAAGGAAGAGTATAAGAAAGAGAGACAAGAATAGGAGCAGGGTCCAAGAGGATCAAGATTCCAACAGCGTGCTCATGACTAGGGGGGACAAGCAATGGGTTCACTACACCAAATGGTATGGGAGTGCACCAGCAGTCAACATGCTGAGAGCCTATGGCTGCATGGTGGTGTTCCATGTGCCTAAGGAGAAGAGGGGAAAGCTGGAAGCTTCTCTGAGATAGGGTGTGCACTTGGGGATTGCCAAGGATCACAAGGGCTGGTTGCTATGGGACTTGACCAGCCAACAGCTGAGAGTGTAAAGGGATGTGAAATTCCTTGAGTCCTTGTACAACAAGGAGTGGAAGCAGTAGCAGCACAAGCTTCCTACGACACTGCTGACCATTGAGGCCGATGAGGTGCAGCAGCCCTTGAGGCAGGTGGAGGTTACAATCTCAGAGGAGGAGATCTCTGGGGTGACTAAGGATGGGGAGAACCTGAGGTGGAGCAGCAGCAGCAGCCGCAACAGCAGCAGCAGGCGCAGCAGCAGCAAGGTGCTCCATCACGTGCCCCACACCAGCCCAAGCGTCCTAGGAGGGATGTGCGTCCTCCTGCCAGGCTGACCTTGTCAGAATAGTGAAGGAAGGAATGACTGAACTAGCAAGCAGGTGGGTACAAGTAGGAAACCTAAAAGTGTTGTACCCTATATGAACTACCCCACTACAGCCTAGAAAGACTATAGCATATATGTTTGACACACCCCCATAGGCAAAGTGGGGGAGAACAAGAGGTCACAAGACCTGTCAAGAAAGGCAAAGCAAGCTCAGGGTGGATCACGACGTCACCACGCATTCTAAGCACATGCAAATAGCCACAAGGCCAGTTCACATGCAGAGTTATATAAAGGAGAACAAGCAATACAGTGAACACAACCTAGCAAGTGTAAGCGTGCAGGTATATTTATAGAGGTCACAGTACAAGCAGATTCAAGAAGTGAGCAAGTGAGGCCAAGTAGGCACAAGGCCTAGCATAGTACAAAAGCGCTGATGATCACAAGGCTGAAGTGCCTTGGTAAAGATATCAGCAGCGTTGGCCCGAGTGGCCACGTAAGCAAGACGAAGCTGACCACGCTGCTGCAATTCTTGAGCAAGGAAGTAGCGCAGAGAAATGTGCTTCGTTCTGTGCTCCAGTCTGTGCTCCTGACACAAGGCAAGCATGGCCTTGTTGTCGACGTACAGAACTGGTGGGCGGCGCAGCCAGATCTCCTCGTGCAGGCTGCCCTGTAGGAAGGCTGTGCTGAAGTCAAGAGAGTGTAGCTCGTAGTCACGCTGAGCGGCGACGTGCGGCAGCACCCGAAGAGTGGTCATCTTCGGGGTAGGGGAGAAGATCTGGAAGAAGTCAACTCCCTATCGCTGACTGAAGCCTCGTGCAACGTAACGCGCCTTGAAGACAGGCGGAGAACCCGGCGGCCGCTTCACCCTGAAAATCCACATGCCACTGACGATGTTCGCCCCAGGCGGGGGAACCTCGTCGACGTAGGTGCCTGTGGACTTCCAGGAAGCCATCTCTGTGTCCATGGCTGTCTGCCACTGAGAGGAGTAGGGACCCTCTATCGCCTCTGCGTAAGAGCGCGGGGTCGGGATGTCAGGTGCATCCGGGTCTCCCTCAAGGGCAAGCAGCATGGACACGAGATGAGGTACAGCAGCGGCAAAGCACTCAAACTCCTCCTGTCTGTCCTCAAGGACGTCCGTGCCAAGAGAACACTCACCCTTGACGGACGGAGGACAAACAAACGCAGACTCAGACTCAGCAACAAGACTAGCGGCGTAGTCTAGACGACAGGCGGTAGCAAAGTCAACAAGCTCAGCAACAAGAGCAGACGCAGCAGTGGACTCAAACGAAGGGTCAGTGATAGCAGTGGCCAGAAAACGCGTGACAGTAGGACTAGCAGCACAAAAGGAGCCAGACTCCGTGTCCGGGCCGTCAGGAAGAGAGGACGCAGGTGGAGATGGCAGAGGGACACGCTGTGGAGCAGTGGAAGGACGCAGAGTCATAGAGTGAGTGCCGGGGACATGAGGAGGACGCTGACGCGAAACACGACGACCAGTGCGAACAGCGCGAACAGGCGACTCACGCGAGACTCAGGTGACGCAGGATGAGACTCAGGCGACGCAGGAGGAGACTCAGGCTCACGACGCTCCGTAAGACCTCTAGTCGGTCCAGAGTAAGGAGAAGGACCAGGCAGTGGAGAGGCTGGCTGTAACTGCGACTGTGACTGGACAGGCGGTGGACTCAGTAAGGGAGGAGTAGGACCAGTAGAAGGCAGGAGACCAAGAACCTGCTGAAGGAGCGGAACGTAGTACGGCCGCGGCCGCGCAGCACCTCCTGAAACAGCAGAGACAGCACCAGTACCCTCAGCTCCAGGGTCTCCAGCTATAACTCCTGCAGCACCACCAGCTCCAGTACCTCCAGCAGCTCTAGCTCCAGCAGCACCTCCAGTAGCAACTGCTTCAGCACCTACAGCTCCAACTCCTGTAGCACCACTAGCCCCAGTAGCTCCAGTACCTCCAGTACGAGCCCCCCCCGGACCAGCTGCTCCAGTACCTCCAGCAGCTCCAACACCAGTAGGACCTCCAACAGCGCCAGCACCTCCAGCACCAGCACCTCCAGGACCAGCGGCTCCAGCACCAGCAGCACCTCCAGCAGCTCCAGCTCCAGAAGCACCTCCAGCAGCAAGCCCCGTAGCTCCAGCAGCACGGCTACAGCACCGAGCGTACCACTCACGTAGCCGCTGCAGAGAGAGGGGCTCCCGCCGTGACGGGACATCCGGAGGACCTCCAGACTCAGCACGCTTAGGCTCAGCACCCCCAGGCTTAGCACCCTCAGGCTCAACACCTCCAGGCTCAGCACCCCCAGGCACTACACGCTCAGGCTCAGCACCCCCAGGCTCCGCACCCTCAGACTCAGCAACCCCAAGCACAGCACCCCCAGGCCTCGCACCCGCACGCTCAGCACCCCTAGCAGCACCAGAGTCGACAGCTACCTCGACAGGCTCGACAGGGTCTACTAGGGACACACCTGAGGGGGGAGGGGGTCTACCGGAGGAGCACCTGGTGCTAGGAAGAGGGGCGAGGGGGGGAGAGAGGCAGTGCGGTAGGGAAAGAGAGGGTAGTAGGATACTGACTCGACAAACGTGACGTTCTGAGAGGACAGAACACGACGCGAGGTGGGGTGGTAAAACTGCCACCCAGGTGCGTCAGGGGGGGAGCCAAGGAAGACACAGGGAACGGCATGGGAGGACAGCTTGTCCGCGGAAGTATCGCGGACAAAAGCTCAAGATCCCCAGACACGGAACACAGACGCATCGCCAACCTTCCCCGTCCACCGC
Source organism: Closterium sp. Naga37s-1 (assembly GCA_947471745.1). Classification (NCBI taxonomy): domain Eukaryota; kingdom Viridiplantae; phylum Streptophyta; class Zygnematophyceae; order Desmidiales; family Closteriaceae; genus Closterium; species Closterium sp. Naga37s-1. The sequence goes on from CANJKZ010000410.1 coordinate 111,528, forward strand.
AGAGTAGGTGTGGTCTCCGGCAAGGAGACACGAGGCTGAAGGTTGATCTGATGCGCAGCGTACTAAACCGCGAACGGCCACAGAAAATGGGGAGCAGCCGCATGGATCATGGACGTACGAGCGACGTCCATGACCATGCCAATGCGGCGCTCAGCAATCCCATTTTGCTGTGGGGAGGCCGGAAGCGTGAACGTCTGGCGGATGCCCTCCGCACGACAGAAAGCCCTCAGAAGGTCGGAGGAGAACTCACCACCTCTGCCTGAGTGCAGACGCAGAACAGGAAGGTCCGAGCCGAAACTCTCGCTGAGCTGGCGACGGGCACCGCGGATCCAGTCGATCAACACCTCAGTGACCTCACCCTTGCGGCGCAAGGGGAAGACTGTGGTGTAACGCGAGTAGTCGTCAACGACCAGCAGGAAGTAACGCTCGTGACCATGTCCACTGACACGGGCTGGGCCCCACACATCCATGTGGAGAGTCTGCAGGGGAGCCTCTGTCGGAGGGAACTCGAAGGAGTGAGGAGCGGCTCGCTGTCGGCCCTTGACACAAGGAACACAGGTAGGGGCAGGCCCTGGAGGAAGGGGAGGGAGGGACCGGGGGAGACCAGAGACAAGGGTACGGGAGGCCATACCTCGAAGACGAGGCAGGTAGGGGTGACCAAGGCGGTGGTGCCAAAGGAGAGTCTCGTGTGACAGAGGACGACACGAGCAGGGGGCAGACACTGGACTAGACCTGGACGCAGCAGCAAACACCTGACCAGAAGCGGCTACCTGACCAGACGCAGTAACCGGAGGAGACGCAGTAGTCAGTGTGTACAGGCTCGACCCAGGCCGACGGGTGAACGTGGCCAGGTGGCGGCCCGTCCGAGAGCAAGTGCAGTGGGTCACACGCTGACCTCCAGGGGTGAACTGGTCAACCCACACGTCCTGAAGGTCAGCTCCACTCACCAAGTTCATAGAGAACGAGGGGAGGTGGAGTCCCGACAGCAAGCCCGACGGGGCCGCAGGACATGGTAGAACCATGGAAGAGTGCGCAAGGACTGGGCCCCCAGAGGGGTCAGCCAGGGAGACTGCGACAGGCCGACTGAGCGGCGTGAGTGTGGTGCTGTCACGAAAGAAGGAGCGCGAAGCACCAGAGTCAAGTGTGAAAGTGTGCAAGGCCTCAGAAGGTGCAGTAGCAGAGAGAGCAGACTCACCAGCACCTAGAGCAGCAGACTCACTAGTACCTGGAGCAGCAGACTCACTAGTACCTGGAGCAGCAGACGCACTAGCACCTAGAGCAGCAGCCTCAATGCCCGGGTCGGGCGGAACACACAGGTAACAGTCACCCTCAGCACTATCAGTCACAGCATACATGGCAGCAAGGATAGCATCGAAATCAAGATCAAAGATAGCAACATTCTGCCTAAGCAGATCACCCCAGCGAGGGAGCTCAACAGCGTCAGGAAACTGGGCGCGCCAGGCGTCAGTCAGGCGACCAAAGCAGCGCTGCGCAGTGTGTGGCAGCCCGCACGTCTCCCCACGGCGCCCGCCGGTGCGAAGAACGTAAGTGCAGGGACCAACACCCCCAGACCTCCCACGCCCAGCGTACCACTCACAAAGCTGCTGGGCCGACGGGGTCTCACGGGAACGCGGCTGCTGCTGGCGCTGGCTACCACCAAAGCCTCCACGCTGCACGGCTCCACCTCGACCAGCTCCACCGCCGCCGCCACCTCCACCACCGCTGCCGCTGCCTCCACCGCCGCTGCCGCTGCCTCCACCACCCCCACCGCCGCCACCGAAGTCCCCACTCCCGCCACCACCCCCACCTCCACCGCTACCCCCTCCGCCTCCTCCACCGCCTCCACCGCCGCCCCCACTGTCCCCTCCACCACCCTTGCCCCCCTTGCCCTTGCTGTTGCGGTGCCTCCCACTAGGAGCAGACGCAGCCCCGACCTCCGCGCCAACGAGGTCGACAGCAGCAGCAGAAGCAACAGAGGGTAGTAGGGGGACAGGGGAACACCCCTCAAAGAAAGGGGCGCGAAGGTTGCCGCGAGAAGCACCTACAGCAACGATACTCTTCTCAGCTGCAATGAGGCGCTCTTCTAGCAGGTCGACGGTGAGCTCGGTGGGGCAAAGGGAGAGAAAGTGGTCCCTGACTGAAGCAAGGGAGTCAGGAAGGCGGGTGACTAGGTAGTAAAGGGTGATGTACATGGGGGGAGGGTTCTTGGCATAGAACTCAGTGGGAAGCGCAGAGCGGTAGCGGGCGACACTAGTGCGGAGGTGAGTAATGAGGTCAGCGACTGTGGCAAAGGCGGCAAGGTCAGGGAACAGGTACGGCAGCATGAGGCGGCTGAGGGCAGCAGTGGCAGGGGAGGAGTAGCGCGCTACTACAGCGTCATACAAAGTGCGCGCCCTCAGAAGACGGCAGGTGACTACGAACAGCAAGGCGAGCAACAGCGTCACGAGTGGTCCACTGCGAGCGAACCGTACTGTCAGTAGTGGCAGCAGGTGCAGGAGAGACACCAGACGTGTGATCGAAAAGTGACACTCCGTCCTTAGAGTCACACTGAAGAAAGAGCTGCAGGTCGTCAACCCACACATCAAAAGTCGATCGCACGCCCCTCAGCATCAAAGGTAAGAACAGTAGGGCTAGCCATAGCGGCAGTAGCAGCAGTAGCAGCAGTAGCAGCAGTGGCAGCAGAAACAGCAGTAGCAGCAGGAGCAGCGCGGGCAGGGCAATGCGGCTCAGTAGGGCGGCGCGGCTCGGCAGGGCGGCGCGGCTCGGTTCCTGGCGGCGCGGCTCGGTTCCTGGCGGCGCGGCGCGGCAGGGCGGCGCGGCTTGGCTGGGCGGCGCGGCTCGGCTGGGCGGCGCGGGGGCTTACCAGGGGCGGGTGCAGGGCAGGGCCGCAGCTGGCGGCCAGGTCAGGGCCGCGACTGGTGCGGCAGCATGTCAGGGCCGCTACTTGGCGGCGGTAGAGCAGGGCCGCGACTGGGGCGGCTGAAGGGCAGGGCCGCGACGCGTCGTCGGCAGCGCAGGGCTGCGACAGGGCGGCAGCAGGGCAGGGCTGCGGCTGGACGGCAGGGTAGGGCAGGGCCGCGACGAGCAGCGGCAGGGTAGAGGCCGCGGCGGGTGGCAAGGTAGGGCCGCGGGTGGCGGCAGGGCAGGGCCGCGACGGGTCGAGAAGGCAAGGGGCCGCGACGGGCCGTTAGGGCAGGGCCGCGACGAGCAGCGGCAGGGCAGAGGCCGCGGGTGGCGGCAGGGCAGGGCCGCGACGGGCCGAGAAGGCAGGGGGCCGCTACGGGCCGAGAAGTCAGGGGGCCGCGACAGGCCGTTAGGGCAGGGCGCGCGACGGCGCAGGTGAGGCAGGCGCGAAACGCGCTTCGGGCAGGGCAGGAAAAAAAAAGTGATCGTGGTGGGCCCTAAAAAAAAACGTTCCCACGAGGGAACCTGCTCAGAATACCATGTCAGAATAGTGAAGGAAGGAATGACTGAACTAGCAAGCAAGTGGGTACAGGTAGGAAACCTAAAAGTGTTGTACCCTATATGAACTACCCCACTACAGCCTAGAAAGACTATAGCATATATGTTTGACAGACCTATTCTTTTCGTGGCCAGCCAAAGGTGGTAGTTGAGACGTGGGAGTTGTGTGAGCTGCCTCCTAGGAAGAAGGCAATCTCTTCGAAGCTGATCTTCAGGCACAAGTATGGACCTGATGGGGAGCTGAACCGCTACAAGTCAAGGCTTGTGGCTAAGGGATTTCAGTAGACAAAGGGAATGGATTTTGACGAGATTTTTGCTCCTGTGGGGAAAGGGACAACACTGAGGGTGTCGTTGGCAATGGCTGCAAACCGTGGATGGAGGATAAAGCAGATGGACATCACAACTGCCTTCCTCAATGGGATCAATCTAGAGGAGCTGTACATGCAGCAGCCTAAGGGATTGGATGATGGGAGCGGCAGGGTATGCAGGCTGAAGAAGGCCATCTATGGCTTGAAGCATGCTCCTCGCGCATGGTACCACAAGCTAGAGGAGGCACTCCTGGCTGGGGGATTCAAGAAGAGCGAGTGTGATCATAGCTTGTTCCTTCTGCAAGAGAAGGAGCAGTTCCTCATGCTCCTGGTGTACGTGGACGACATCCTTCTGTTCTCCGAGTCGTCTGTTATGATTGACCGTATGGAGGAGATGTTGGAAATGCAGTTCAGTTGTTCTAAGATGGGAGATGTGAAGTACTACCTTGGGATGCATATGGAGAGGGACCTTGACAAAGGAGTGTTGAGGTTGCACGAGAGTACGTACTGTGAGGGGCTGGCTAAGAAGTATGGGCTGCAAGATGTAGGAAAGCCAGCCGTCCAGCCGAAGCCGTCCAGCCGCGCACTCTGTTTATTATAACTCATAATAGGGGGGCTCCAGATGCCTTGTACTTGCTTCAGGGTAAGACTCACTAAGACAAATGATTACACTAGGGCCAATGTGTGCCTCATACGTAAACCCTGACACATCAGGAAAATAGAGCCCCCACAAAAAAATTCCCCTAAGGCAAAAGTGTGACTCCTAAAATTCACCCTTATAATCAGGCTATCAGGGTGATTTACTTTGATAAAATTAGTCATGGAATCCACACTCACCACACCATGCAGAGAGTCACTCTACAACATGGTAGCTGGATTACAAAGGAAGGCACGGGTGGTCTGAGTGATCGTAGGATTTGTTGTGTTCTCTTGCACTTGCGTGTTCACAAGGCAATTTGGCAAGAGTTTCAATAGCGAAAGTGAATTACACAATGATGTCAGAATAACGAACGAGAATGAATTGCATTGAGCAGAAAGTTGGTACAAGTACTAACCCTTATTGGGTTGTACCCCTTATGGGCTACCCCACTATAGCCTACACAAATGTAAGCACTATAACATTCTGACACACCCCCATAGGCAAAGTGGGGGAGAACAAGTGGTCACAACACCAGTCAAGAAAAGCAAAGCAAGCTCAAGGTGGATCACGAAGTCACCACACATTCCGAGCACAAGCAAATGGCCACAAGGCCAGTTCACATGTAGAGTTATATATAAAAGAGAACAAACAGTACAGTGATCAAAGCCTAGCAAGTCTAAGCATGCAGGTATATATATAGATCACAGTACAAGCAAAGTCACGCAGTGAGCAAGTGAGGCAAGGAAGGCACAAGGCCTAAAACAGTACAGAAACGATGATGATCACCAGACTGAAGTGCCTTGGTGAATATATCAGCAGTGTTGGCCCTAGTGGCCACGTAAGCAAGACGAAGATGACCACGCTGCTGCAACTCTCGAGCAAGGAAGTAACGCAGAGCGATGTGCTTCGTTCTATGCTCCGGTCTGTGCTCCTGACACAAGGCAATCATGGCCTTGTTGTCTACGTACAGAACTGGAGAAGAACGAGGCCGCTCTCCCAAGTCGATCAGCAGGTAGGAGAGCCAGCGTAACTCCTGTGCAGCCATGGCCCCTGCATAGATCTCAGCCTCACAACTGGAACTGAGAACAGAAGACGAGTGGGTAGACCGCCAAGAAACAGAGCCGGAGCCAAGGCTGAAAGTGTAACCCTGTGACGACCGCTGCGTAGCCAAGTCGTCAACCCAAGAAGCGTCTGCGTGTCCAGTGAGGACAAATGGACCCCGTCCTCCAAGCACGAGCCCTATGCCCGACGTACTGCACAAGTAGCACAACACCCTCTTAGCGGCCTCCCAGTGCTTTGTTCGGTGTCTCCCGGGCGCAATGTAGCGTGCCAGGATGCTAAGAGGGTAGGCAAGGTCAGGTCGAGTGCAGGTCATCAGGTACATGAGGCAGCCCACAAGCTCTGGATACGGGCCACTCGGCTCTACGAACTTGTCCGAAGGTGGAGCTGAGAGCGAGTGACCGGTAGGCAGAGGAGTGGACTGTGGCGAGGAGTACCGGAAGCTGAAGCACTGAAGCACTGTCCCGGGTGATCTGCAAGCCAAGATAGCTGCGCAGCTCACCCAGATCAGTGCAAGTGTGTCTCTTCTGCAGCTCCGACTTCACAAGGGCCAGTGCCTCAGTGTCAGCAGTGGCAAAGACCAAGTCGTCGACGTACACGAGGACGTAGAAGGGCAGCAGCCAAGTGTCGGTGCGTAGAAACAGCGACAGGTCAGCAGTAGAAGGAGCAAACCCAAGAGCCGCAAGCGCCGTCCTCAGTGTGTTGTGCCACTCGCGAGGCGCCTGGCGGAGACCGTAGACTGGCCGCCGGAGGCTCCACTGGGTACCTGCTGGAAACAACCCAGTGAAGCCAGGTGGGCAGCGCAGCCAGATCTCCTCGTGCAGGCTGCCCTGTAAGAAAGCTGTGCGGAAGTCAAGAGAGTGAAGCTCGTAGTCACGCTGAGCGGCGACGTGCAGCAGTACGCAAAGAGTAGTCATCTTCGGGGTAGGGGAGAAGGTCTGGAAGAAGTCAACTCCTTGTCGCTGACTGAAGCCTCGTGCAACGTAACGAGCCTTAAAGTCAGGCGGAGAACCCGGCGGCCGCTTCACCCTGAAAATCCACATGCCATCAACTATGTTCGCCTGAGGAGGGGGAAATGCGTCGACGTAAGTGCCTGTGGACTTCCAGGATGCCATCTCTGCGTCCATGGCTGTCTGCCACTGAGAGGATTAGGGACCCATAATCGCCTCTACGTAAGAACGCAGGGTCGGGATGTCTGGTGCATCCGGGTCTCCCTCAGGTGCAATCAGCATGGACACGAGATGAGGTACAGCAGCTGCAAAACACTCAAACTCCTCCTGCTCGTCCGTGCCAAGAGCAAACTCACCCCCGACGAACGGAGGACAGTCAGACTTTGACTCAGCACCAAGACTTGCGGCGTAGTCGAGACGACAGGCGGCATCAAAGTCAACAAGCTCAGCAACTAGGGCAGACGCAGCAGCAGACTCAAACGAAGGGTCAGTGACAACAGTGGCTAGAAGACGAGGGACAGTAGGACTGGCAGCACGAACTAAGTTAGACTCAGGGTCCAGACCATCAGCAAGAGAGGATGCAGGAGGAGACGATAGGGGGACACGCTGTGAAACAGAGGAAGGACAAAGTGCCATATGGTGCGTTCCGGGCATAGGAGGAGGACGCGGACGAGGAACACGACGACGAGTACGAACAGCGCAAACAGGCGAGGCAGGACGAGACACAGGCTCACGACGCTCAGTAAGACCTCCGGTCTGCTTAGTGTAAGGAGAGGGAGTAGGCTGTGGGGAGGCTGGCTGTAACAGCGGCTGCGACTGGTCAGGCGGTGGACACAGTAATGGAGGAGTAAGGCCAGAAGAAGACGGGAGACCAAGAACCTACTGAAGCAGGGGAACGAAGTACGGTCGCGGCCGTCCACTGTTTCCAAAACCAGCACCAACAGCACCAGCACCTCCAGGGCCAGCGCCTCCAGCTCCGGTGTCTCCAGCTCCAAGGTCCCCAGCTCCAACGCCTGCAGCACCACCAGCTCCAGCAGCTCCAGTACCTCCAGTACGAGCACCTCCAAGACCAGCGGCTCCAATACCTCCAGCAGCTCCAGCTCAAGTACCTCCAGCAGCTCCAGATCCAGTGCCTCCAGCTCCAACTCTTGCAGCACCACCAGCTGTTATAGTCACAATAGGCTTGAATGTGCCTAAAACGAAAGATAGAGAGCACAGACGGATTTCTGCACAGCGGCTTCAAACGTTGATAGCGTTCTGCTCACAGCTGCAAATGACTTGATTCAAATTGGATCTGGAGCGTCTTTACGTCTTCTACAATTAGCAATTTAGATTGCACGATTTGATAAAGAGTTGACGACACAGGGTCGGTTTGAACGAACGGTACTATGGCAGCCACTATAGTCTTAGAACACAAGATAGGAAGAGTTACGAGTTGGGAATGACTCCCAGCTCCTACAAACCCCAAGAGCCGAGGTACAGTGATGTGGAACAGTGCCACACTGTCCCCAACCACGAAGGGTCTCGAAACTACCCTTCACTAGGGCCTACACCAAGTGAAATGTTACACTACACAAAGTAATGTAACTATCTTCAATATCTTGAGGTGCACCCTTTTGGCGAGCTTCGAAATCACTTGAGGCTTGACACCAAGGCTCGGGCTCTTCATCACAAACTCATCCTTGAGTTCTTGATGGGTCTGCTGCACACACCTGCGACACGCCGAACGTTCGACACAGGACAAAAATAGAAACCGCGCACGACAAAATAGAAACCGCGCGCGAGACACAAACGACCGCGTAACACGCGTCTAGCGATAACTCGCTATTGACTCGACACACACACTCGACAACATGACTCAACATTCACACACAATTATAAGCATGAAATATATATTATCCCATGCCCTCATACCATTCCATACACACACATATTCACGCACACGGACAACAAGCCGAGTGCAAACCGTAGGGTTGCACTAACACCAGCTCTAGCAGCTCCAGTACCTCCAGTACGAGCACCTCCGAGACCAGCGGCTCCAGTACCTCCAGTAGCTCCAGCTCCAATGCCTCCAACTCCAACTCCTGCAGCACCTCCAACTCCAGCAGCTCTAGTACCTCCAGGACCAGCACCTACAGGACCAGCGGCTACAGTACCTCCAGCAGCTCTAGCTCCAGTGCCGCCAGCTCCAACTCCTGCAGCACCTCCAGCTCCATCAGCTCCACTTGGAAGGCGGGTGCAAACCACTCACGCAGCTGCGGTGGAGAGAGAGGCTCCCGCCGCAACAAGGCACCCGGAGGACCTCCAGTAGACAAAGAACCCCCACGCTCAGTATGCTCAGGCTCAGCACTCTCAAGCTCGGCACGCTCATGCTCAGCACCCCCAAGCTAAGCACCCCCAGGCTCCGCACGCTCAGGCTCAGCACCCCCAGGGTCCGCACCCGCAGGCTCAGTACCCACAGGCTCCGCACCCCAAGGCTCAGCACCCCCAGACCCCGCACCCTCAGACTCAGCACCCCCAAGCTCCGCACCCGCAGGCTCAGCACCCCCAGACGCAGCACCCCTAGCAGCACCTGAGTCTACAGCGACCTCAACAGGCACAGTACCAGGGAGTGGGTCTACCTGAGACACACCTGAAGGAGCAGGACCCTGAGGGGGGAGGGGGTCTACCGGAAGGGGACCTGGAGCAAGGAAGATCGGCGAGGGTGTGACAGGGGCAGAGCGGTAGGGAAAGTGACGGTAAAAGGGAACCGACTCGTCAAACTTTCAATCGCGAAAGTGAATTACACAATAATGTCAGAATAACGAATGAGAATGAATTGCATTGAGCAGAAAGTTGGTACAAGTACTAACCCTTATTGGGTTGTACCCCTTATGGGCTACCCCACTATAGCCTACACAAATGTAAGAACTTTAACATTCTGACACACCCCCATAGGCAAAGTGGGGGAGAACAAGTGGTCACAAGACTAGTCAAGAAAAGCAAAGCAAGCTCTGGGTGGATCACAAAGTCACCACACAGTCCGAGCACAAGTAAAGGGCCACAAGGCCAGTTGACATGCAGTGTTATATATAAAAGAGAACAAACAATACAGTGATCATATCCTAGCAAGTGTACGCATGCAGATATATATATATATATCACAGTACAAGCAAAGTCACGCAGTAAGCAATTGAGGCAAAGTAGGCACAAGGCCTAACACAGTAGAGAAGCGCTGATGATCACCAGGCGGAAGTGCCTTGGTGAATATATCAGCAGTGTTGGCCCTAGTGGCCGCGTACGCAAGACGAAGCTGGCCACGCTGCTGCAACTCTCGAGCAAGGAAGTATCGCAGAGCGATGTGCTTCGTTCTGTGCTCCAGTCTATGCTCCTAACACAAGGCAATCATGGCCTTGTTGTCTACTTACAGAATTGGAGGCGAACAAGGCTGCTCTCCCAAGTCAGTCAGCAGGTAGGTGAGCCATCGTAGCTCCTGTGCAGCCATGGCCCCTGCGTAGATCTCAGCCTCACAACTGGAGCTGAGAACCGAGGACGAGCGGATAGACTGCCAAGAAACAGAGCCGGAACCAAGGTGTATCCCTATGACAACCGCTGCGTTGCTGAGTCATCAATCAAAGAAGTGTTTGCGTGACCGGTGAGGACAACTGGACCCCGTCCTCCAAGCACGAGCCCCATGCCAGACGTACTGCACAGGTAACGCAGTACCCTCTTCTCAGCATCTCAGTGCACCTTTTGGTGCCTACCGGGAGCCACGTAGCGAGCCAAAAGGCTCAGAGGGTACGCGAGGTCAGGTCGTGTGCACGTCATCAGGTACATGAGGCAACCCACAAGCTCTGGGTACGGACCACTCGGCTCTATGGACTCGTCCGAAGGTGGAGTTGAGAGCGAGTGGCCGGTAGACAGAGGAGTGGGCTGTGGCGAGGAGAACTGGAAGCCGAAGCGCTGAAGCACCTGGTGCACCATGTGTGACTAAGTAAGTGTGATGGTGCGCCGTGCTCTGACCCGGGTGATCTGCAAGCCAAGATAGCTGCGCAATGCACCCAGGTCAGTGCAGGTGTGTCTCTTCTGCAGCTCCGACTTCACAAGGGTCAGTGCCTCTGTGTCAGCAGTGGCAAAGACGAGGTCGTCTACGTACATGAGGACATAGAACGGCGGCAATGAGGTGTCTGTGCGGAGAAACAGCGACGGGTCAGCAGTAGAAGGAGCAAACCCAAGAGCCGCAAGTGTAGTCCTCAGCGTGTTGTGCCACTCGCGAGGCACCTGGCGGAGACCGTAGACTGGCCGACGGAGGCTCCACTGGGTACCTGCAGGAAACGACCCAGTGAAGCTAGGTGGGCGGCGCAGCCAGATATCCTCGTGCAGACTGCCCTGCAGGAAAGCTGTGCTGAAGTCCAGAGAGTGCAACTCGTTGTCACGCTGAGCAACGACGTGCAGCAACACTCGAAGAGTAGTCATCTTCGGGGTGGGGGAGAAGGTCTGGAAGTAGTCAACTCCCTATCGCTGACTGAAGCCTCGAGCAACGTAACGCGCCTTGAAGGCAGGCGGAGAACCCGGCGGCCGCTTCGCCCTTAAGATCCACATGCCATCGACTATGTTCGCCCCAGGTGGAGGAACCTCGTCGACGTAGGTGCTTGTGGACTTCCAAGATGCCATCTCGGCATCCATGGCTGCCTGCCACTGAGAGGAGTAAGGACCCGTAATCGCCTCTGCGTAAGAGCGCGGGGTTGGGATGTCTGGTGCATCCGGGTCTCCCTCAAGAACAAGCAGCATGGAAGCAAAACGAGGTACAGCAGCTGCAAGACACTCAAAGTCCTCCTGCCTATCCTCAAGGACGTCCGTGCCAAGAGCACACTCACCCCCGACGGACGGAGGACTGGCAGATGCAGACTCAGCAACTAGAGCAGTGGCGTAGTCTAGACGGCAGGTAGCAGCAAAGTCAAGCAGCTCAGCAACGAGAGCAGACGCAGCAGCAGACTCATAAGAAGGGTCTGTGACAGCAGTGGCAAGGAGAGGAGAGACAGTGGGACTGGCAGCACGAGCGCGGTCAGACTCAGAGTCAGGGACCTCAGGAAGAGAGGACTCAGGATGAGCATGCAGAGGAACATGCAATGGAATAGAGGAAGGACGGAGTGCCATAGCGTGCGTGCCGGAGACAGAAGGAGGACGCGAACGAGGAACGTGACGAGCAGTGCGAAAAGGCGAGACAGGACGAGACTGAGGCTCACGACGCTCTGTAAGACCACCGGGCTGCTCAGTGTAAGGAGATGGATCAGGCAGTGGGGAGGCTGGCTGTAAAGGAGGCTACATCTAGTTAGGCGGTGGACACAGTAAGGGAGGAGAAAGGCCACTAGAAGACGGGACACCAAGAACCTGCTGAAGGAGGGGAACGAAGTACGGTCACAGCCGCACAGTGCCTTCAGCACCTCCATCTCCAGGGTCAACAGCTCCATGTCCTGCAGCACCAGAGCCTCCCGCGCCAGTGCCTCCAACTCCAGCTCCTCCAGCTCCAGCGCCTCCAGCGCCAGCTCCACCAGTGCAAGAGCCTCCAACTCCAGCAGCTCCAGGCTCCGTAGGGTCTCCAGCTCCATCGCCCCCAACACCACCAGTCCTGGCAGCTCCAGCACCCCTGGTACGAGCACCTCAAGGACCAGCAGCTGCAGTACCTCCAGTACCACCAGCTCCAGCAGTAACTCCAGCACCTCCAGCTCCAGCGTCTCCAGCGCCTCCAGCTCCGGGAGCTCCACCTCTGTCAAAGTGCAAACGCAGGACAGGAAGGTCCTGGCCAAACCGCTCGCGGAGCTGGAGACGGACTCTGCGGATCCAAGGGATCAAGACATCAACGACCTGACCCTTGCTGCGCAAGGGGAAGACCGTGGTGTACCGCGTGTAGTCGTCAACTACCATCAGAAAGTAGCGCTCCCGGCCCTCTCCACTGACGCAGGCTGGGCCCCACATGTCCATGTGGAGAGTCTGCAGTGGAGCAGTCGTCGGGGGAAACGAGGAGGAGTGAGGAGCGGCGCGCTGCCACCCCTCGACGCACGGAAGGCAGGGCGGGGCAAGCGAGGGCGGGAGGGGAGGCAGAGACCTTGGTAGACCAGAGACGAGAAGACAGGAGTGCATGCCACGAAGGCGTGGCAGGGAGGGGTGACGCAAGCAGTGGTGCCACAGAAGAGTCTGGTGCGACAGGAGGCGACACGAGCAAGAGGCTGCTACCTGACCTGACGCGGACACCTGAGCAGACGCAGCTACCAGAGGAGGCTCGGTAGCGAGTGTGTACAGACTCGACCCTGGCCAACGAGAGAACGTAGCCAGGTGACACCCCGTCCGTGTGCACGTGCAGATCGACACACGCTGACCCCCAGGAGTGGTGGTAGTGACCATCGCATCCTGAAGGGCAGCGGTACTCACCAAGTTCATAGAGAACGAGGGGAGGTGAAGACCGGACAGTGAGTTGGACGGAACCGCCGGACACGGGAGGACAGTGGAGGAACGGGCAACGACCGGGCCCCCAGAGAGGTCAGCCAGTCTGACCGGGACAGGTGCAGGGAGAGGAGTGAGATTGGTGCTGTCACGAAAGAAACAGCGCGAGGTGCCTGAGTCCAACGTGAAGGTGTGCAAGGCCTGAGCAGGCGCAGTACCAGGGAGAGTACCAGACTCACTAGCACCTAGAGCAGCAACATCTATACCTGTGTCAGGCGGCACACACCGGTAACCGTCACCTTCAGCACAAACAGACAAAGCATACATAGCAGAAAGAATAGCATCAAAGTCTAGGTCAGAGATAGCAATCCTAGACCTAAGTAGATCTGCCCAGCGAGGGAGCTCGACGTCGTCACCAAACTCAGCACGCCAAGCGTCGTCGAGGCGGGAGAAGCAGCGGTGCTGAGTGTGAAGCTTCCCGCATGTCTGATCAGCACGAACACCCGTGCGAATGACATACGGGCAGCTATCACTACCCCCAGACCTCCCACGCTTAAACAACCACTCACGGAGCTGCTGAGGCGACTGATTCTAGCTCCAACGCTGGTGCTACTGCCGCTGGCGACCACCAGGGCATCCATGCCGAGGTCTAGTCCTACTGCCTCTAGTCCCACCGCCTCCACTGCCGCCACTCCCACCGCTGCCTCCACCGCCGCCACCAGGGCCCCCACTCCCGCCACCAGTCCCACCGCCGCCACCACCCCCACTGCCTTCACTACCTCCACTGCTGCCCCCACCACCACTCCCGTTGCCACCTCCACCACCACCGCTGCCACCTCCACCACCCTTGCCACCCTTGCCCTTGCTACTGCGGCGCTTCGCACTAGCAGAAGCAGCCCCGACGTCCTCAGCAACAGAGACGTCTGCAGCAGCAGCAGTAGAGGCGTAGGAGGGGGCAAGGGGTGAGGAGGAGCACCCCTCAAAGAAGGGCGGGCGCGGAGTGCCACGAGCAGCACCTACAGCAACCGCACTAGTCTCAGCTGCGAGGAGATGCTGCTCAAGGAAGTCAACAGTGAGGGAGGTGGGGTCAAGGGAGAGAAAGTGGTCCCTGATAGAGCGAAGAGATTCAGGGAGGCAAGTGACTATGAAGTAGAGGGTGATGAACATCGTGGGCTGGTTCCTCTCACGGAACTCAGCAGGGACGGTAGCTCGGTAACAAGTGTCGCTAGTGCGCAGGTGGGAAACCAGGTCCTGTGGCAAAAGCTGACAGCTCGGGGAACAAGTAGGGCAGTAGCAGTCGCCCTAGCGCAGCAGTGGCAGGCGAGGAGTAGCGAGTGACTACAGCGTCGTACAAGGCCTGTTCTGTCCTGTGTGTTATAGCCACAATAGGCTTGAATGTGCCTAAAACGAAAGATAGAGAGCACAGACGGATTTCTGCACAGCGGCTTCAAACGTTGATAGCGTTCTGCTCACAGCTGAAAATGACTTGATTCAAATTGGATCTGGAGCGTCTTCACGTCGTCTACAATTAGCAATTTAGATTGCACGATTTGATAAAGAATTGACGACACAGCGTCGGTTTGAACGAACGGTACTATGGCAGCCACTATAGTCTTAGAACACAAGATAGGAAGAGTTACGAGTTGGGAATGACTCCCAGCTCCTACAAACCCCAAGAGCCGAGGTACAGTGATGTGGAACAGTGCCACACTGTCCCCAACCACGAAGGGTCTCGAAACTACCCTTCACTAGGGCCTACACCAAGTGAAATGTTACACTACACAAAGTAATGTAACTATCTTCAATATCTTGAGGTGCACCCTTTTGGCGAGCTTCGAAATCACTTGAGGCTTGACACCAAGGCTCGGGCTCTTCATCACAAACTCATCCTTGAGTTCTTGATGGGTCTGCTGCACACACCTGCGACACGCTGAACGTTCGACACAGGACAAAATAGAAACCGCGCACGACAAAATAGAAACCGCGCGCGAGACACAAACGACCGCGTAACACGCGTCTAGCGATAACTCGCTATTGACTCGACACACACACTCGACATCATGACTCAACATTCACACACAATTATAAGCATGAAATATATATTATCCCATGCCCTCATACCATTCCATACACACACACATTCACGCACACGGACAACAAGCCGAGTGCAAACCGTAGGGTTGCACCAACAAACTCCCCCTCGGATTGTTGGCCTTAGGATATGTTGCTCTTTCAGTTCAGAGCCATCCCAGCCAGCTTGCAACACTTCCAATGCTGCTGCTCCACCAGCCTCTTGGTCATCATGTCAGCCGGCTGCCCCGTGGTCTTCACGTAGCGCAACTCAACTTCACCCGCGGTTACCATGCTCCTCGTCCAATGCCACTTCACCCTCATGTGCTTCGTGAGTCCATGCAACACAGGGTTCTTAGCAAGAGCAATGGCACCCTGGCTGTCACATTACAGTGGGGTAGGTCCTTGCTGCTCCTCCCCCAATTCAGCCAACAAACGCCGCTGCCACACAATCTCCCGTACGGCACGGAAGAGTGCCATGTACTCGGACTCCACCGAGCTCAAAGCTTGGTCAACCTGCTTCTTGCTCTCCCAAGCAGTTGGGCCTCCACCAACACAGCATATGAAGCCTCCCACACTTGTCATGTCCTCTGGTTCTGATGCATATGAAGCATCCGAGTAGGCGGTGAGGAATAAACGCCCGGGTTCAACACCACCCGCGCCCTTTTGGCGCCTTTGTGCCGCCGCCGAGTATTGCAGCTCAACGGTCGGTGTTTGGCCAAGATACTTGGCCACCCTCATTCCAGCTGCTACCTGCTCCTCATTAGGGCATTGCACAACCCTAGCCAGCTGCCCGGTAGCAAACGCGACGTCCGGTCGGGTGTTTACCGCCGCATACATGAGGCTGCCCACCAACGAGTGAAATCGGCGCCTCTCCTCTTCACCAACGCTCTCCTCCTCTGGTCCCTTCACACACTTGAACCCAGAGGGAAAGGGTGTAGCCACATGGCCTTCACTCTGCCCAAAGTTGGCAGCCAATGCCTCCAGGTACTTTCGTTGATGCACCCGCATGCACCGCTTCTCCACATCTCGTTCGATGTGGAGCCCAAGGTAGAAGCTCACGTCACCAAGGGCCTTGCACTTGAACTTGTCTTGAAGCTTCAGCATCACCTCCTTCACAAGGTCAGAAGAGGGTGAGAAAATGAGGATGTCATCCACATAAACCACCATGAAACTCCTCTGCTCCCCCTCGCCAAGCATGAACAAGGAGTGATCGGCCGTTGAGGGAGTGAAGCCGATCCCCTCCAACACTTCGCGCAGCTTCATGTACCATTGCCTAGGGGCCTGCTTCAGCCCATAGAGGGCCTTCTTCAGCTTCCACACTCTGCCACTACCATCATCAAACCCCTCTGGCTGCGCCATAAAAATCTCCTCCTCAAGGATGCCGTTAAGGAATGCCGTTACGATGTCCATTTGCTTTACTACCCATCCTTTGATGGCGGCTCCCGCGAATAGGGTTCGCAGCGTCGTCGGCTTCACCACAGGGCCAAACAGCTCCTTGAAGTCCACCTTCTCCTTCTGCTGGTACCCCTTGGCTACAAGCCTAGACTTGTAGCGCTCGATCTTGCCGTCGGCATCCGACTTGATTTTGAAGAGCCACTTGGACGTTATCGCCGTACGCCCCTCCGGTAGCTCCACCAATTCAAACGTGTCATTCTCCTCGATGCTCTTCAGCTCACTCTCCATGGCCTTCTTCCACTCCTCAGCATCACTACTCTCCAAAGCCTCCTTGAGAGTTGCTGGTTCTCCCGGCATCTCCACCGGAGAGAAGAACGCGAAGGCACACTCCTCGTAGTCACTCTCCTCGTCGTCTCCGACCATCATTGCCGCTCCGGCCAGGGCTGTCTTGCCCTGCTTTCCCGGCGCATCATAGGTCAGCCTATTAGGGGGTTGAACTCTCCTCTTCCCCCTTCCTTCCTCCTCAGCTGCAGGGACTTGAAGGCCTTGGCGTTGCTGCGGTGTGGCTCGAATCCGTGGAGCACTCGTAGTACGGGAAGGGAGTGACGGTGCACGCTCGCTCACTTGCTGCACCTCCTCCTCTTCTTCCTCTGCATCATTGGCCTCCTCTCCCCCATTCACAAGGGAGGATTGCCTTGTGGTTGTGCTGCCGCTGCTCAGCTCCAAAGGCAGCTCCACATGCTCCAAACCGGAACTCTTCACCTCCCCAAACCGCACGCCTATCTTCGCCTCATTCTCCGCCTTCCAATCCTTGTACATGAAGTTCTCCATGAACTTGCAGTCCCTGCTCACCAAGAACTTCTTGGTGAATGGGTCCCAAAGAAGCCATCCCTTGCTGTTTTGAGCCATGCCCAAGTGCACGGCCCACACCGCCTTGGCACCAAGCTTGTTGTGCCGAAGATGCTTAGGCACGAGCGCCATGCACATGCACCCGAACACCCGAAGCATATCCACCTTTGGCTTCCTTCCTAGCCACTCCACATAGGGCACCCATTTGTCTGCTCCCACATGAGTCAAGGCTCTGTTCTTGGTCACACACGCGCTCCGCACCGCATCAGGCCAGAAATAGTCGGGTAGCCTGGCTTCAATGAGCAACCCGCGTGCCGCCTCCGTGATTGTGCGGTTCGCTCGCTCGGCGATGCCGTTCATTGCAGGGGAGTATGGCATGGTGAGGGAGTGCCGAATACCATTCTTCTTCAGCCACAACCCAAACTCCTTGCTCAGGAACTCTCCCCCTCGATCGGTGCGGATTGACTTGACTAGACGGTCTTGTTGCCGCTCCACCATCGGGAACCAATCCGTCTTCAACGTTTCAGCCACGTCGCTCTTCTTGGCCAGCACGTACACCCAAGTCATGCGGGTGTAGACGTCGACAATGGTGAGAAAATACTCAGCTCCAGCAGCTCCAAGCTTCAGGGGGCCCACCACGTCCATCACCACCTCATCAAGCGGTGCCTTTGCCGTTGCCTCCGAACTAGGGAACGGAAACCGGGTGAACTTGGCTTGAATGCACGTCGGGCAGCCAAGCACCTCATCGGGCTCCCCCTTCACACGTATGCCAGCAACCATCTCATTCTTCACTAGCTGCTGCAAGATGGGCAGGGCCACATGCCCCATGCGCCGATGCAAGGTGAGCCAATCACACTCCCCCGTAGCCGAAGTTGGATTGGAGAATGCCGCGCTCGCAATAGCGCCCCACATACTCTCTCCGTAGTCCTCCTCCGCTGCTGCCTCTGGGTTCTCCTCACTTTTATGCTGCTCCTTGGTTGCTGCACCACTCTCCTTAGGTTCACTGAACTTGCTGGTCCCTCCAGGTTTGCTCTTCTTGAGCTCATTCTCCTTAGCGCGACCGTTCGCGCCATCGTCGCTACCGACCGCTCCATCCTTGGTGCTGATGCTTGCTGCCACTTGCCTCTCCTTAGGCATAGGGACCACTGGGATCTGCCACATCTCGTTGTAGACATCCCTGTCCTCATGAAGGTCCCAAAGAATTCGATCGCCAAGCCTTGCGGTGTAGGTCTTGGCTCCCTTCGAGTTCGTGTCCATGCCGGCCTTTGACAACCGCCGCACGGAAATCAGGTTTGCAGCAAGGCTGGGCACCCAAAGCACGTTCTTGAGGCCCACCATCTTCCCATCAGCACCCTTGAACATGGCCTTGCCCATGCCTTTCACCTCTGCTCGCTGCCCCAAGGCCGATGTGACATGCTTCACCGGTGACGGCTCGAGTTCGGTGAGCAAGTCCGGGCGAGGTGTCATGCTATAGGTAGCGCCACTATCAATCACCCAATAGTCCAGGGGGTGTAGGGTCACCTTCCCCACAGCTGCTGGCTCCTCAAAGCCTTCATCCTTCTCTGGACCAGCCGGTACTTGCGTCGACACGAAGTAGAATAGACCCGGGTATCGATCGTCGCTCGGGTCCTTGTCGTTGTCTCCGCTCTTCATGTTTGCAGCTCCGCCACCGCGACCGCCACGGCCTCCACGGCCTCGTCCTCTCCCTCCTCCTGCTCCTCTACCCTCTTGGCCTTGAGCAGGGGTCCAACCATCAGGGAGTTTGTAGCAGTCGCGCCACATGTGTCCGCTCTTGTGGCAATAGTGACACTCGCCGTCGAATCGGCCGCGACCGCGTCCGTAGCTCTTGTCGTCGCTGCCGTAACCGCCACTCCTGCGGCCTCCGCCGAAGTTGCTGCCACCAAACCTTCCTCCCCCTCGTCCTCTGCCTCTTCCTCGACCATATCCACGGCCGATGCTCGCTGCCCCAGCGCCATCCGCACTCGCCAACTCACGGCGGCGGAAATCCTCTTGAAGGATAGCTCGCTTCACGTCTTCAAGCGAGAGGCGGGGCAAGTCGCGATTAAGGTTGATGATGAGCGAGGACCATGACTCTGGGAGTAAGGCCAGCAACTTGGTCTTCTTTTGGAGCTCACTGTAGTTCAAATCAGCTCCCTCAAGCCGCGTCAACAAGTCGAAGAATTTCTGCACCCCTTCTTCAACCGCTTCGTCTTCTTCAATTCGTAGTGCCGCCATTTGCCGTTCCAACACCACCGCTACCGCCGCTGTTGCAGGAGCATTTACACCCTTGAGAGCAGCCCATGCCTTTGGTCCTTTCTCTGGTTCACGCTGGAATGGCTTGATGTGACGGGTCTGACTGCTCCCCAACGCTTGCCCAAGTAAGAGATAGCCTTGTGCGCTCTTCCGCACCCACGGGCTCTTCTCCGGGTCGTTCTCGGGGCGCTTCTCCGTTCCTTCCATCACCTCCAGCAGGTCATAGTGGTCAAAGATGTTCTCCATCTTGAAGGACCATTCAGCAAAGTTGTCACCGTTGAACTTGTCAAGCCCAAACACCCTAGGCTCATCCCTAGGTGGGCCAAGACTTGGTTGCATGGGCGCCATGGCTGAATCACGGGGTTGGCCTTGAGCTTGAGCTTCTCCACTGCCACCAGCACCTCTGCCACCCCTTTCCTCAGGTCCAGACATTGTCGAAACTGCTCCAAGGGCCTCTGATACCACTTTTTATAGTCACAATAGGCTTGAATGTGCCTAAAACGAAAGATAGAGAGCACAGACGGATTTCTGCACAGCGGCTTCAAACGTTGATAGCGTTCTGCTCACAGCTGCACATTACTTGATTCAAATTGGATCTGGAGCGTCTTCACGTCGTCTACAATTAGCAATTTAGATTGCACGATTTGATAAAGAATTGACGACACAGCGTCGGTTTGAACGAACGGTACTATGGCAGCCACTATAGTCTTAGAACACAAGATAGGAAGAGTTACGAGTTGGGAATGACTCCCAGCTCCTACAAACCCCAAGAGCCGAGGTACAGTGATGTGGAACAGTGCCACACTGTCCCCAACCAAGAAGGGTCTCGAAACTACCCTTCACTAGGGCCTACACCAAGTGAAATGTTACACTACACAAAGTAATGTAACTATCTTCAATATCTTGAGGTGTACCCTTTTTGGCGAGCTTCGAAATCACTTGAGGCTTGACACCAAGGCTCGGGCTCTTCATCACAAACTCATCCTTGAGTTCTTGATGGGTCTGCTGCACACACCTGCGACACGCCGAACGTTCGACACAGGACAAAATAGAAACCGCGCACGACAAAATAGAAACCGCGCGCGAGACACAAACGACCGCGTAACACGCGTCTAGCGATAACTCGCTATTGACTCGACACACACACTCGACATCATGACTCAACATTCACACACAATTATAAGCATGAAATATATATTATCCCATGCCCTCATACCATTCCATACACACACACATTCACGCACACGGACAACAAGCCGAGTGCAAACCGTAGGGTTGCACCAACAAACCAAGGGGGGTGGGTCTACCTGAGAAACACCTGAGGGAGCAGGACTTTGTGGGGGGAGGGGGTCGACCGGGGGGGGACTGGTACCAGGAAGAGAGGTGCGAGGGGGACAGGGTGGGACGCGTGCGGGTGAAGCCTGTAATAACAGACAGACTCGTCAAAGGTGACATCCTGGGAGGAGAAGACTCGACGCAAGCTCGGGTAGTAGAACTGCCATTGCCTTGTTGTCGACGTACACAACTGGAGGAGAACGAGGCCGCTCCCCCAAGTCAGTCAGCAGGTAGGTCAGCCAGCGGAGCTCCGGTGCAGCCATGGCCCCAGCGTAGATCTCGGCCTCACAGCTGGAACTAAGCACAGAAGAAGAACGAGTGGACCTCCACGAGACAGAACCAGAGCCAAGACTGAAGGTGTAACCCTGTGACGAACGCTGATTCGCCTCGTCGTCGGCCCAAGAAGCGTCGGAGTGTCCGGTGAGTACCACTGAACCCTATCCTCCAAGCACTAGCCCCATGCCCGATGTATTGCACAAGTAACGCTGTACCCTCTTCGCAGCATCCCAGTGCACCTTTCGGTGTCTACCAGGAGCCACGTCGCGAGCTAGGAGGCTGAGAGGGTACGCAAGTTCAGGTCGTGTGCACGTCATCAGGTACATGAGGCAACCCACAAGCTCTGGGTACGGACCATTCGGCTCTACGGACTCGTCCGAAGGTGGAGCTGAGAGCGAGTGGCCGGTAGATAGAGGAGTGGGCTGTGGTGAGGAGAACTGGAAGGCGAAGCGCTGAAGGACCTGGTGCACCATGTGTGACTGAGTCAGGGTGATGGTGCGCCGTGCTCTGTCCCGGGTGATCTGCAAGCCAAGATAGCTACGCAGCTCACCCAGATCAGTGCATGTGTGTCTCTCCTGCAGCTCCGCCTTCACTAGGGCCAGCGCCTCAGTGTCAGCAGTAGCAAAAACCAAGTCGTCGACGTACACTAGAATGTAGAACGGCGGCAGGGTAGTGCCGGTGCGTAGAAACAGCGACGGGTCGGCAGAGGAAGGATCAAACCCAAGAGCCGCAAGTGTAGTCCTCAGTGTGTCGTGCCACTCTCGAGGCGCCTGGCGGAGACCGTAGACTGACCACCGGAGGCTCCACTGGGTACCAGCAGGAAACGACCCAGTGAAGCGGGGTGGGCGGCGCAGCCAGATCTCCTCGTGCAGGCTGCCCTGCAGGAAAGCTGTGGAGAAGTCGAGGGAGTGCAGCTCATAGTCACGCTGTGCTGCAACGTACAGCAGCACCCGAAGAGTAGTCATCTTCGGGGTGGGGGAGAAGGTCTGGAAGAAGTTGACCCCCTGTCGCTAACTGAAGCCTCGAGCAACGTAACGCGCCTTGAAGGCAGGCGGAGAACCCGGCGGCCGCTTCACTCTGAAAATCCACATGCCATCGACTATGTTCGCCCCAGGAGGAGGAACCTCGTCGACGTAGGTGCCTGTGGACTTCAAGGAAGCCATCTCTGCTTCCATGGCAGTCTGCCACTAAGAGGAGTACTCACCCGCGATCGCCTCAGCGTAAGAGCGCGAGGTAGGGATGTCAAGTGCATTCGGGTCTCCCTCAGGGCAAAGCAGCATGGATGCGAAACGAGGTAAAGCAGCCGCAAGACACTCAAGCTCAAACTGTCTGTCCTCAAGTACGTCATTGTCAAGGGCAAGCTCACCCCCGACGGACGGAGGAAAGACAGACTCAGACTCAGTGATAAGACTCGCGACGTTGTCGAGACGACTCCTAGCTGCAAAGTCGACTAACTCAGTGACCAGGGAAAACGCTGCAGTAGACTCAAGTTCAGGGTTAGTGACGTCAATAGCGAGGAGACGAGTGATAGTAGGACTGGCAGCAAGAGCAAGGTCGGACTCAGGATCAGGAACGTGCCGAAGAGAGGACGCGGGAGGCTCAGGCAGGACAACACGCTGTGAAATAGAGGAAGGATGAAGTGCCATGCCGTGAGTGCCTGGGACAGCAGGAGGACGTAGACGGGCGACACGAGGAGCACGAACACGTGTGGAAGCACGAGTCTCAGGCTCACGACGCTCAGTCAGGGCATCAGTCACCTCAGTGTGAGGAGCAGGCGCAAGCAGCGGGGAGCCAGGCAGTAGCTGTGGCTGAGACTGGTCTGTCAGTGGATACAGGAGGGGTAGAGGGAGTCCAGTGGAAGACAGGAGACTAAGAACCTGGCGAATGACCGAGTTAGGCGGCGGTAGGGACGACTGCGGCTGCGGGTAGAAAAACGGTCTGCGCAGGGCAGTTTCAGCAGCTCCAGCTCCTCCAGCACCAGTAGCACCAGCAGCTGCAGCAGCACCCCCAGCACCTCCAGCACCAGCAGCACCACTAGCTCCGGAAGCGCGAGGACCTCTAGCACCAGTAGTAACTCCAGCACCTCTAGTGCCAGCAGCTCCAGTAGCACCTCCAGCACCTCCAGCACCAGCAGTACCACTTGCTCCGGCAGCTCCAGCACCAGCAGCACCTCCAGTACCTCCACTGCCAGCAGCTCTAGTAGGACCTCCAGTTCGAACAGCTCCACCAGCTCCGACAGCTCCAGCACCTCCAGTTTGAGCACCTCCAGGACCAGCACCTCCAGTACCTCCAGCTCCAGCGCCTCTAGCACCAGCAGTACCTCCAGCACCTCCAGCACTAGCTGTACCTCCAAGACTAGTAGGTCCAGCACCTGCAGCAGCAGTAGCACCACTAGGACGAGTAGCTCTGGCACCTCCAGCACCAGCAGCACCTCTATTACCTCCAGCACTAGCAGCACCTCCAGCACCAGCAGTACCTCTAGTACCTCCAGCACCAGCAGTACCTCCAGGACTAGCAGCTCCAGCACCAGCAGGACCGTACCCTCCACCACCAGGACTGCCTCGCCAAACGATCCACGCACGAATCGCCTGCGGCGAGAGCGTCTCAAGTAGGTCAGGCTGCGGTGGCTGTCTAGCTCCAGGACCTCCAGCAGGGTCACCCACAGCTCCACCGCCACTAGGACTCACAGGACCCCCAGAGTCAGCAACCCCAGTCGCAGCACCCCAAGAACCAGCACCCCTAGTCGTAGCACCCCCAGAACCCTCACCCTCTGGCTCAGCACCCCCAGACTCAGCACCAGCAGTCTCAACTCCAGAGTCCACAGCAGCAGGCTGCGGAGGCAGCGAAGACGGCCGAGGCGGAAAACCAAGGGGGGTCTCCAAGCGTGGAGAGCGGCGAGTGGCCGCCGTGTCGTCAGCGGCGGGGTCACCCCCCTCAGCTGGGCCAGAGGAGTCAGAAGAGACCTCTAAAGGCTCAACCAAGGGGGGTGGGTCTACCTGAGACACACCTAAGGGAGCAGGACCCTGTGGGGGGAGGGGGTCTACCAGGGGGGGGACTGGTACCAAGAAAAGAGGCGCTAGGGGGAACGGGTGGGACGCGTGCGGGTGGAGCCTGTAGTAACAGACAGACTCGTCAAACGTGACGTCCTGGGAGGAGAAGACTCGACGCGAGCGCGGGTGGTAAAACTGCCACGGCGGGGCATCGGTGGGGAAGCCAAGGAAGACGCAGCGGAGAGTGCGAGAGGAGAGCTTGTTCGCTGTGGCATCGCGAACAAGGGAGAGCGCGCCCCAGACCTGAAACACCGACGCATCGCCAACCTTCTCTGTCCACCGGAGTGTGAGCGAGGTCTCTGGCTCAGAGACACGGGGCCAGAGGTTGGGCTGATGCGCAGCGTATCGGACCGCAAAAGGCCACAGAAAATGGGGAGCATCCGCATGGATCATGGAGGTACGAGCAACCTCCATGATCAAGCCAATGCAATGCTCAGCAATCCCATTTTGCTGAGGAGAGGCCGGAAGTGTGAACGACTGGACGATGCCCTCGTCTCGACAGAACTCCGCAAGGAGGTCAGAAGAGAACTCACCGCCCCTGTCAGAGTGCAGACGCAGGACTGGAAATTCCTGACTGAATCGCTCGCGCAGCTGGCGACGAGTAGCACAGATCCAAGGGATCAAAAAACCGCTGACGTCCGCCTTGCGCCGCAAGGGGAAGATAGTGGTGTAACGTGTGTAGTCATCAACAACCAGCAGGAAGTAGCGCTCCTGGTCTGTTCCACCGACAGGGGCTGGGTCCCAAACGTCCATGTGGAGAGTCTTCAGAGGAGCAGTGGTCGGAGGAAACTCGGAGGAGTGAGGAGCGGCGCGCTGCCGCCCCTCGACGCAAGGAAGGCACGGCAGGGCATGCGAGTGCGGGAGGGAGGGCAGGGACCTGGGAAGGCCACAGAGAAGGAGACGGGAGTGCATACTACGGAGACGCGGTAGGGAGGGGTGACCGAGGCGGTGGTGCCAGAGGAGAGTCTTGTGGGAGAGTACCCGACACGAGCAAGACGCTGCAAGCTGACCAGACGCAGACACCTGACTCGACGCAGCCACCTGACTTGCCGCAGCCACCTGTGCAGACGCAGTGGTCAGTGTGTACAGACTAGACCCAGGGCGTCGAGTGAACATAGCCAGGGGACGGCCAGTCCGGGAGCACGTACAGATCGCCACACGCTGCCCTCCAGGAATTAAGGTATCAACCCAGACATCCTGAATGGCAGCGTTGCTCACCAAGTTCGTCAAGAACGTGGGGAGGTGGAGACCTGACAAAGAACCGGAGGGGACTGCTGGACACGGGAGGACAGTGGAGGCTCGCGCCACTACTGGGCCCCCAGTGGGGTCAGCCAGTGAGACCGGTACTGGTGTAGCAAGTGGTGTGAGTGAGGTGCAGTCACGAAAGAAGCAACGTGACGTGCCTGAGTCAAGTGTGAAAGTGTGCAAAGCCTCAGCTGAGGAAGGACCTGTGGCGGGAGACGCACGAGCACCTAAAGCTGCAGCAGACTCACTAGCACCTAGTGCGGCAGCAGACTCACTAGCACCTAGTGCAGCAGCCTCGACAAAACCAGTGACACATCGCTGAGGAAACAACTCACTAAGCACCTGCGGGGAGAAGGTCGCTTGCTGACTCTGCTGCCGTCTCTGCGCAGTACATAGAAAACCAAAACCTCCACCACCTGGACGGGCTCGCTGAAGAACCCACTCGCGAAGCTGTAGAGGGGTGGGGTCGTCCGGGAGAGGCAGTGACCGCCGCTGTCCACCCCTAGCTGCTGCAACTGCCGTGATAGTGGCCATGACTGGCAGTGACGATAGAGAGCAGCAGCAGTAAGTAGCAGCAGCAGTAAGGGGCGACTGTTGCAGCAAGTAGCAGCAAGTAGCGCTGAGCAGCAGCAGCAGCGCTTAGTAGCAGTAGCAGTGCATGCAGCAGAAGCACGCAGCAGCAAGGGCTGTAGCGGCAGCAGCAAGGGCTGTAGCGGCAGCAGCAAGGGCTGTAGTGGTAGCAGCAAGGGCTGTGGCGGCAGCAGCAAGGGCTGTAGCGGCAGCAGCAAGGGCTGTAGCTGCACTAGCAGGGCTGTAGCTGCAGTAACAGGGGCTGGAGCGGCAGCAGCAGGGGCTGTAGCGGCAGCAGCAAGGGCTGTAGCGGCAGCAGCAAGGGCTGTAGCTGCAGTAGATGGGGCTGGGGCGGCAGCAGCAGGGGCTGTAGCGGCAGCAGCAAGGGCTGTAGCTGCACCAGTAGGGCTGTAGCTGCAGTAACAGGGGCTAGAGCGGCAGCAGCAGGGGCGCAATTCGAGTAGGAAAAGCGGCCTGCCTAGGGGCGCAATTCAGGCAGGAAAAACGGCCAGCCTAGGGGCGCGATCCGGGCAGGAAAAACGGCCTGTCTAGGGGCACGATTCGGGTAGGAAAAACGGCCTGCCTAGGGGCGAGATTTGGGCAGGAAAAACGGCCAGCCTAGGGGCGCGATTCGGGCAGGAAAAACGGCCAGCCTAGGGGCGCGATTCGGGCAGGAAAAACGGCCAGCCTAGGGGCGCGATTCGGGGCAGAAAAACGGCCTGCCTAGGGGCGCAATTCGAGCAGGAAAAACGGCCTGCCTAGGGGCGCAATTCGGGCAGGAGAAACAGCCAGCCTAGGGGCGCGATTCGGGGAGGAAAAACGGCCTGCCTAGGGGCACGATTCGGGCGGGAAAAACGACCTGCCTAGGGGCGCGATTCGGGCAGGAAAAATGGGCAGAACGGAACTAACGGTGGGCCCTAAACGAGTGGTCCTACAGATGGACCTGCTCTGAAACCATATTGAAAGAACTGTGCAGGAATGAATGACTAGCAAGCAAGGATGAGTACAAGTACTAGGTTTGACCTAAAGTGTTGTACTCAGTAGAAGCTACCCCACTACAGCCTACACATACAAATGTAATTTGATAGTATCGTGTGCACGTTGCAGCGCGAAGCTGCCTGACTGCTCCAGGACTGTACTGTATTTCCCCCGTTGACAACTCGTGGCTGCAGCAATTTTGCCACGTGCAGATTCTGCATGTGGCAGAGGGGTGCCCGTGTGAGTTTAATCAATATATAGAGGAAAATTCATACTAAGTAAAGATTCGCATTTCAGGGGTCGTACCCTCTGTAGTCTGAGGACCCATTTGTTGGAAACAAGTAATTTAAATGCTTCTGAAGTATCGAAGCAATAACATGAAACGGAGCAGACTACAGCGAAACAACACGCGAGTCAACAAACGTAACAGCTGGAGGTTACGCGAAGGTCAAAGGTCGCTAACCAATGACTCAACGAAAAATACAGCGCGACAGTAAGGACAAATAACTGACTCGATATTGAGCAGTTACCCGAGTCGTCACTGTATTGAACCGCCACTCCTGCGGCCTCCGCCGAAGTTGCTGCCACCAAACCTTCCTCCCCCTCGTCCTCTGCCTCTTCCTCGACCATATCCACGGCCGATGCTCGCTGCCCCAGCGCCATCCGCACTCGCCAACTCACGGCGGCGGAAATCCTCTTGAAGGATAGCTCGCTTCACGTCTTCAAGCGAGAGGCGGGGCAAGTCGCGATTAAGGTTGATGATGAGCGAGGACCATGACTCTGGGAGTAAGGCCAGCAACTTGGTCTTCTTTTGGAGCTCACTGTAGTTCAAATCAGCTCCCTCAAGCCGCGTCAACAAGTCGAAGAATTTCTGCACCCCTTCTTCAACCGCTTCGTCTTCTTCAATTCGTAGTGCCGCCATTTGCCGTTCCAACACCACCGCTACCGCCGCTGTTGCAGGAGCATTTACACCCTTGAGAGCAGCCCATGCCTTTGGTCCTTTCTCTGGTTCACGCTGGAATGGCTTGATGTGACGGGTCTGACTGCTCCCCAACGCTTGCCCAAGTAAGAGATAGCCTTGTGCGCTCTTCCGCACCCACGGGCTCTTCTCCGGGTCGTTCTCGGGGCGCTTCTCCGTTCCTTCCATCACCTCCAGCAGGTCATAGTGGTCAAAGATGTTCTCCATCTTGAAGGACCATTCAGCAAAGTTGTCACCGTTGAACTTGTCAAGCCCAAACACCCTAGGCTCATCCCTAGGTGGGCCAAGACTTGGTTGCATGGGCGCCATGGCTGAATCACGGGGTTGGCCTTGAGCTTGAGCTTCTCCACTGCCACCAGCACCTCTGCCACCCCTTTCCTCAGGTCCAGACATTGTCGAAACTGCTCCAAGGGCCTCTGATACCACTTTTTATAGTCACAATAGGCTTGAATGTGCCTAAAACGAAAGATAGAGAGCACAGACGGATTTCTGCACAGCGGCTTCAAACGTTGATAGCGTTCTGCTCACAGCTGCAAATTACTTGATTCAAATTGGATCTGGAGCGTCTTCACGTCGTCTACAATTAGCAATTTAGATTGCACGATTTGATAAAGAATTGACGACACAGCGTCGGTTTGAACGAACGGTACTATGGCAGCCACTATAGTCTTAGAACACAAGATAGGAAGAGTTACGAGTTGGGAATGACTCCCAGCTCCTACAAACCCCAAGAGCCGAGGTACAGTGATGTGGAACAGTGCCACACTGTCCCCAACCAAGAAGGGTCTCGAAACTACCCTTCACTAGGGCCTACACCAAGTGAAATGTTACACTACACAAAGTAATGTAACTATCTTCAATATCTTGAGGTGTACCCTTTTTGGCGAGCTTCGAAATCACTTGAGGCTTGACACCAAGGCTCGGGCTCTTCATCACAAACTCATCCTTGAGTTCTTGATGGGTCTGCTGCACACACCTGCGACACGCCGAACGTTCGACACAGGACAAAATAGAAACCGCGCACGACAAAATAGAAACCGCGCGCGAGACACAAACGACCGCGTAACACGCGTCTAGCGATAACTCGCTATTGACTCGACACACACACTCGACATCATGACTCAACATTCACACACAATTATAAGCATGAAATATATATTATCCCATGCCCTCATACCATTCCATACACACACACATTCACGCACACGGACAACAAGCCGAGTGCAAACCGTAGGGTTGCACCAACAAACCAAGGGGGGTGGGTCTACCTGAGAAACACCTGAGGGAGCAGGACTTTGTGGGGGGAGGGGGTCGACCGGGGGGGGACTGGTACCAGGAAGAGAGGTGCGAGGGGGACAGGGTGGGACGCGTGCGGGTGAAGCCTGTAATAACAGACAGACTCGTCAAAGGTGACATCCTGGGAGGAGAAGACTCGACGCAAGCTCGGGTAGTAGAACTGCCATTGCCTTGTTGTCGACGTACACAACTGGAGGAGAACGAGGCCGCTCCCCCAAGTCAGTCAGCAGGTAGGTCAGCCAGCGGAGCTCCGGTGCAGCCATGGCCCCAGCGTAGATCTCGGCCTCACAGCTGGAACTAAGCACAGAAGAAGAACGAGTGGACCTCCACGAGACAGAACCAGAGCCAAGACTGAAGGTGTAACCCTGTGACGAACGCTGATTCGCCTCGTCGTCGGCCCAAGAAGCGTCGGAGTGTCCGGTGAGTACCACTGAACCCTATCCTCCAAGCACTAGCCCCATGCCCGATGTACTGCACAAGTAACGCTGTACCCTCTTCGCAGCATCCCAGTGCACCTTTCGGTGTCTACCAGGAGCCACGTCGCGAGCTAGGAGGCTGAGAGGGTACGCAAGTTCAGGTCGTGTGCACGTCATCAGGTACATGAGGCAACCCACAAGCTCTGGGTACGGACCATTCGGCTCTACGGACTCGTCCGAAGGTGGAGCTGAGAGCGAGTGGCCGGTAGATAGAGGAGTGGGCTGTGGTGAGGAGAACTGGAAGGCGAAGCGCTGAAGGACCTGGTGCACCATGTGTGACTGAGTCAGGGTGATGGTGCGCCGTGCTCTGTCCCGGGTGATCTGCAAGCCAAGATAGCTACGCAGCTCACCCAGATCAGTGCATGTGTGTCTCTCCTGCAGCTCCGCCTTCACTAGGGCCAGCGCCTCAGTGTCAGCAGTAGCAAAAACCAAGTCGTCGACGTACACTAGAATGTAGAACGGCGGCAGGGTAGTGCCGGTGCGTAGAAACAGCGACGGGTCGGCAGAGGAAGGATCAAACCCAAGAGCCGCAAGTGTAGTCCTCAGTGTGTCGTGCCACTCTCGAGGCGCCTGGCGGAGACCGTAGACTGACCACCGGAGGCTCCACTGGGTACCAGCAGGAAACGACCCAGTGAAGCGGGGTGGGCGGCGCAGCCAGATCTCCTCGTGCAGGCTGCCCTGCAGGAAAGCTGTGGAGAAGTCGAGGGAGTGCAGCTCATAGTCACGCTGTGCTGCAACGTACAGCAGCACCCGAAGAGTAGTCATCTTCGGGGTGGGGGAGAAGGTCTGGAAGAAGTTGACCCCCTGTCGCTAACTGAAGCCTCGAGCAACGTAACGCGCCTTGAAGGCAGGCGGAGAACCCGGCGGCCGCTTCACTCTGAAAATCCACATGCCATCGACTATGTTCGCCCCAGGAGGAGGAACCTCGTCGACGTAGGTGCCTGTGGACTTCAAGGAAGCCATCTCTGCTTCCATGGCAGTCTGCCACTAAGAGGAGTACTCACCCGCGATCGCCTCAGCGTAAGAGCGCGAGGTAGGGATGTCAAGTGCATTCGGGTCTCCCTCAGGGCAAAGCAGCATGGATGCGAAACGAGGTAAAGCAGCCGCAAGACACTCAAGCTCAAACTGTCTGTCCTCAAGTACGTCATTGTCAAGGGCAAGCTCACCCCCGACGGACGGAGGAAAGACAGACTCAGACTCAGTGATAAGACTCGCGACGTTGTCGAGACGACTCCTAGCTGCAAAGTCGACTAACTCAGTGACCAGGGAAAACGCTGCAGTAGACTCAAGTTCAGGGTTAGTGACGTCAATAGCGAGGAGACGAGTGATAGTAGGACTGGCAGCAAGAGCAAGGTCGGACTCAGGATCAGGAACGTGCCGAAGAGAGGACGCGGGAGGCTCAGGCAGGACAACACGCTGTGAAATAGAGGAAGGATGAAGTGTCATGCCGTGAGTGCTTGGGACAGCAGGAGGACGTGGACGGGCGACACGAGGAGCACGAACACGTGTGGAAGCACGAGTCTCAGGCTCACGACGCTCAGTCAGGGCATCAGTCACCTCAGTGTGAGGAGCAGGCGCAAGCAGCGGGGAGCCAGGCAGTAGCTGTGGCTGAGACTGGTCTGTCAGTGGATACAGGAGGGGTAGAGGGAGTCCAGTGGAAGACAGGAGACTAAGAACCTGGCGAATGACCGAGTTAGGCGGCGGTAGGGACGACTGCGGCTGCGGGTAGAAAAACGGTCTGCGCAGGGCAGTTTCAGCAGCTCCAGCTCCTCCAGCACCAGTAGCACCAGCAGCTGCAGCAGCACCCCCAGCACCTCCAGCACCAGCAGCACCACTAGCTCCGGAAGCGCGAGGACCTCTAGCACCAGTAGTAACTCCAGCACCTCTAGTGCCAGCAGCTCCAGTAGCACCTCCAGCACCTCCAGCACCAGCAGTACCACTTGCTCCGGCAGCTCCAGCACCAGCAGCACCTCCAGTACCTCCACTGCCAGCAGCTCTAGTAGGACCTCCAGTTCGAACAGCTCCACCAGCTCCGACAGCTCCAGCACCTCCAGTTTGAGCACCTCCAGGACCAGCACCTCCAGTACCTCCAGCTCCAGCGCCTCTAGCACCAGCAGTACCTCCAGCACCTCCAGCACTAGCTGTACCTCCAAGACTAGTAGGTCCAGCACCTGCAGCAGCAGTAGCACCACTAGGACGAGTAGCTCTGGCACCTCCAGCACCAGCAGCACCTCTATTACCTCCAGCACTAGCAGCACCTCCAGCACCAGCAGTACCTCTAGTACCTCCAGCACCAGCAGTACCTCCAGGACTAGCAGCTCCAGCACCAGCAGGACCGTACCCTCCACCACCAGGACTGCCTCGCCAAACGATCCACGCACGAATCGCCTGCGGCGAGAGCGTCTCAAGTAGGTCAGGCTGCGGTGGCTGTCTAGCTCCAGGACCTCCAGCAGGGTCACCCACAGCTCCACCGCCACTAGGACTCACAGGACCCCCAGAGTCAGCAACCCCAGTCGCAGCACCCCAAGAACCAGCACCCCTAGTCGTAGCACCCCCAGAACCCTCACCCTCTGGCTCAGCACCCCCAGACTCAGCACCAGCAGTCTCAACTCCAGAGTCCACAGCAGCAGGCTGCGGAGGCAGCGTAGACGGCCGAGGCGGAAAACCAAGGGGGGTCTCCAAGCGTGGAGAGCGGCGAGTGGCCGCCGTGTCGTCAGCGGCGGGGTCACCCCCCTCAGCTGGGCCAGAGGAGTCAGAAGAGACCTCTAAAGGCTCAACCAAGGGGGGTGGGTCTACCTGAGACACACCTAAGGGAGCAGGACCCTGTGGGGGGAGGGGGTCTACCAGGGGGGGGACTGGTACCAAGAAAAGAGGCGCTAGGGGGAACGGGTGGGACGCGTGCGGGTGGAGCCTGTAGTAACAGACAGACTCGTCAAACGTGACGTCCTGGGAGGAGAAGACTCGACGCGAGCGCGGGTGGTAAAACTGCCACGGCGGGGCATCGGTGGGGAAGCCAAGGAAGACGCAGCGGAGAGTGCGAGAGGAGAGCTTGTTCGCTGTGGCATCGCGAACAAGGGAGAGCGCGCCCCAGACCTGAAACACCGACGCATCGCCAACCTTCCCTGTCCACCGGAGTGTGAGCGAGGTCTCTGGCTCAGAGACACGGGGCCAGAGGTTGGGCTGATGCGCAGCGTATCGGACCGCAAACGGCCACAGAAAATGGGGAGCATCCGCATGGATCATGGAGGTACGAGCAACCTCCATGATCAAGCCAATGCAATGCTCAGCAATCCCATTTTGCTGAGGAGAGGCCGGAAGTGTGAACGACTGGACGATGCCCTCGTCTCGACAGAACTCCGCAAGGAGGTCAGAAGATAACTCACCGCCCCTGTCAGAGTGCAGACGCAGGACTGGAAATTCCTGACTGAATCGCTCGCGCAGCTGGCGACGAGTAGCACAGATCCAAGGGATCAAAAAACCGCTGACGTCCGCCTTGCGCCGCAAGGGGAAGATAGTGGTGTAACGTGTGTAGTCGTCAACAACCAGCAGGAAGTAGCGCTCCTGGTCTGTTCCACCGACAGGGGCTGGGTCCCAAACGTCCATGTGGAGAGTCTTCAGAGGAGCAGTGGTCGGAGGAAACTCGGAGGAGTGAGGAGCGGCGCGCTGCCG
The DNA here is from genome assembly GCA_947471745.1 of Closterium sp. Naga37s-1. Lineage (NCBI taxonomy): Eukaryota > Viridiplantae > Streptophyta > Zygnematophyceae > Desmidiales > Closteriaceae > Closterium > Closterium sp. Naga37s-1. The sequence continues at coordinate 144,811 of CANJKZ010000410.1, forward strand.
CCCCTCGACGCAAGGAAGGCACGGCAGGGCATGCGAGTGCGGGAGGGAGGGCAGGGACCTGGGAAGGCCACAGAGAAGGAGACGGGAGTGCATACTACGGAGACGCGGTAGGGAGGGGTGACCGAGGCGGTGGTGCCAGAGGAGAGTCTTGTGGGAGAGTACCCGACACGAGCAAGACGCTGCAAGCTGACCAGACGCAGACACCTGACTCGACGCAGCCACCTGACCTGCCGCAGCCACCTGTGCAGACGCAGTGGTCAGTGTGTACAGACTAGACCCAGGGCGTCGAGTGAACATAGCCAGGGGACGGCCAGTCCGGGAGCACGTACAGATCGCCACACGCTGCCCTCCAGGAATTAAGGTATCAACCCAGACATCCTGAATGGCAGCGTTGCTCACCAAGTTCGTCAAGAACGTGGGGAGGTGGAGACCTGACAAAGAACCGGAGGGGACTGCTGGACACGGGAGGACAGTGGAGGCTCGCGCCACTACTGGGCCCCCAGTGGGGTCAGCCAGTGAGACCGGTACTGGTGTAGCAAGTGGTGTGAGTGAGGTGCAGTCACGAAAGAAGCAACGTGACGTGCCTGAGTCAAGTGTGAAAGTGTGCAAAGCCTCAGCTGAGGAAGGACCTGTGGCGGGAGACGCACGAGCACCTAAAGCTGCAGCAGACTCACTAGCACCTAGTGCGGCAGCAGACTCACTAGCACCTAGTGCAGCAGCCTCGACAAAACCAGTGACACATCGCTGAGGAAACAACTCACTAAGCACCTGCGGGGAGAAGGTCGCTTGCTGACTCTGCTGCCGTCTCTGCGCAGTACATAGAAAACCAAAACCTCCACCACCTGGACGGGCTCGCTGAAGAACCCACTCGCGAAGCTGTAGAGGGGTGGGGTCGTCCGGGAGAGGCAGTGACCGCCGCTGTCCACCCCTAGCTGCTGCAACTGCCGTGATAGTGGCCATGACTGGCAGTGACGATAGAGAGCAGCAGCAGTAAGTAGCAGCAGCAATAAGGGGCGACTGTTGCAGCAAGTAGCAGCAAGTAGCGCTGAGCAGCAGCAGCAGCGCTTAGTAGCAGTAGCAGTGCATGCAGCAGAAGCACGCAGCAGCAAGGGCTGTAGCGGCAGCAGCAAGGGCTGTAGCGGCAGCAGCAAGGGCTGTAGTGGTAGCAGCAAGGGCTGTGGCGGCAGCAGCAAGGGCTGTAGCGGCAGCAGCAAGGGCTGTAGCTGCACTAGCAGGGCTGTAGCTGCAGTAACAGGGGCTGGAGCGGCAGCAGCAGGGGCTGTAGCGGCAGCAGCAAGGGCTGTAGCGGCAGCAGCAAGGGCTGTAGCTGCAGTAGATGGGGCTGGGGCGGCAGCAGCAGGGGCTGTAGCGGCAGCAGCAAGGGCTGTAGCTGCACCAGTAGGGCTGTAGCTGCAGTAACAGGGGCTAGAGCGGCAGCAGCAGGGGCGCAATTCGAGTAGGAAAAGCGGCCTGCCTAGGGGCGCAATTCAGGCAGGAAAAACGGCCAGCCTAGGGGCGCGATCCGGGCAGGAAAAACGGCCTGCCTAGGGGCACGATTCGGGTAGGAAAAACGGCCTGCCTAGGGGCGAGATTTGGGCAGGAAAAACGGCCAGCCTAGGGGCGCGATTCGGGCAGGAAAAACGGCCAGCCTAGGGGCGCGATTCGGGCAGGAAAAACGGCCAGCCTAGGGGCGCGATTCGGGGCAGAAAAACGGCCTGCCTAGGGGCGCGATTCGAGCAGGAAAAACGGCCTGCCTAGGGGCGCAATTCGGGCAGGAGAAACAGCCAGCCTAGGGGCGCGATTCGGGGAGGAAAAACGGCCTGCCTAGGGGCGCGATTCGGGCGGGAAAAACGACCTGCCTAGGGGCGCGATTCGGGCAGGAAAAATGGGCAGAACGGAACTAACGGTGGGCCCTAAACGAGTGGTCCTACAGATGGACCTGCTCTGAAACCATATTGAAAGAACTGTGCAGGAATGAATGACTAGCAAGCAAGGATGAGTACAAGTACTAGGTTTGACCTAAAGTGTTGTACTCAGTAGAAGCTACCCCACTACAGCCTACACATACAAATGTAATTTGATAGTATCGTGTGCACGTTGCAGCGCGAAGCTGCCTGACTGCTCCAGGACTGTACTGTATTTCCCCCGTTGACAACTCGTGGCTGCAGCAATTTTGCCACGTGCAGATTCTGCATGTGGCAGAGGGGTGCCCGTGTGAGTTTAATCAATATATAGAGGAAAATTCATACTAAGTAAAGATTCGCATTTCAGGGGTCGTACCCTCTGTAGTCTGAGGACCCATTTGTTGGAAACAAGTAATTTAAATGCTTCTGAAGTATCGAAGCAATAACATGAAACGGAGCAGACTACAGCGAAACAACACGCGAGTCAACAAACGTAACAGCTGGAGGTTACGCGAAGGTCAAAGGTCGCTAACCAATGACTCAACGAAAAATACAGCGCGACAGTAAGGACAAATAACTGACTCGATATTGAGCAGTTACCCGAGTCGTCACTGTATTGAACCGCAACAGCAAAAACAGTTAAAGTCGCATCTCTTTGTATTCCTTGTAATCATATATACTCTTGTATCTCTGTGCTTTAATTAATCTATCTCGCTCTCACATACTAGTGCAAGGTGGTTCAAGTAATCTTATTATTACGCTTCCGCAATTACAACATTCCTACTCAAAAGGTCTTAGCCTTGAAAAGATCCTAAGGGTTTTTTCAGCCCAACATGGTATGAGAGCCTCCAAGGCAAGATCGATTACCCAAACTCCTACAACAATACAAGGCATGGCAACTCAGAAGGAGAGGAGCTCCTCCAACGGATCTCCCGGCACTACTCCTACTCCACCTCCAGCCTCTGGCCTACTGACAGAGGAAGGCACAGCAACAAGACCAGCTGCGGAGTCTACCGAAACTCCCGGGAATCAAGCAGCAGGCTTCGACCCAAGCATGATGGAGAATTTTTTCTCCTTCATGTCCTTCTACGAGCAACACCAGCAAGCAGCTCCTACGCAATCAAACAACAGCGACAACAACAACAATGGGGTTACTCCAATGAGCCTTGACGGTTCATCTTATGCGCGTGGGAACAAGCAGCGACCTATCTTTGCCCCGTACGAGCCTCAACGTGGCTCCATCAGCTTCATGCCACACCAACAGCCTTCACCTGGACAAGAGAAGATACTGGACGTGCTTCAGGTTTAATCACAGTTTGCACACGTTTTGAAGCTGCAGACATCAACACCCTTTGACGGAAAGGAATTCTATACCTGGTCATTCGAGTTCGAGTTGATGATGGAGGGCGCGCAAATTCTTGGATTCTTCGACGGGTCCCTGCCATACCCAATACACGGGACGCAGTACGACAAGCAGCAGTACACATATCAGACGTTGATGGCGTACACAATACTTCTACGAAATATAACACCAAACGAGCAGCAGAACATCCGGTCTAATCGAGGATACGGCAACTCCGCCGAACTAGCGTACGACCACCTAAAGAACCTGTATCAAGCAACAGACAGTGTTAATCAATGTCGTCTCATGGCACAGTTGACAACAGTGGAAATGAAACCCGGCGAAAAGGGAATGGCGTATATCAGCCGTTGTCGTGGACTGCGTGACAGACTCCTTCGATGCGGAGGATCGATATCCGAAGAAGCCTTCATAACAGTTATCATCGCTGGCCTCGGTCCTCATTGACGCTCCACTCGAGCACTCCTTCGAGCTCACGGGAAAATCTCCGAAGCAGCACTCTGCGTCGAAATTCACGCTGAACAACAGGATATGGACATACACGAGGAACGACACAAGAAGAGAACGTCAGTACCAGAGTTCGCGTTTCACACTCAACGGCGCTACAACAACAACAACAATCGACAAAACAACCGTCAAGTTCAACAGTACGTCCCACCGTTCTGTCACCTCTGCAAGACGTCAGGACATCCTCGCACACACTGCCCGAATCAGCAGCAGTCGACATTGTCGCATCGTCAACTTCGGCCCTCAAGTAGTCAAGTGGCTTCTACACAGGCGCATCCCACCAATCAAGTACAGTCTTCAACGTCATCAACGACAAAACCTGCGCAAGGCACAAGAAACATCGTGAGCTGTATGACAAGAACGACAGACTCCTGCATCACCGGATCACCACCGTACTACTCACCAGAAGAACAGCTCGACGAGAGCACTCCTCGCCGCGAATCACTGGAGCCCAACCCGACGTACGCAGCCATCGCCCAGAGCGAGCCGTCCGGGAAAGACACCTGGTTCTTGGATAGCTGCTGCGGACAGCACATGTGTTCCTCGGGTCGCTTCGTTCAACAGGAACACCAACTTCAGCGCGAAGTTGTAATCACAGTTGCCAACTGTGAAGAGAACAACAGGAATGAATGGACTATGAAAGTGTGAGATACAAATATGAAAGCTGTACCCCTTAGTGTCTACCCCACTACAGCCTACATAGGCTAAGGCATGTATATCTGACACACCCCCATAGGCAAAGTGGGGGAGAACTAGCGGTCACAAGACCAGTCAAGCAAAGCAAAGCAAAGCAAGCTCAGGGTGGATCACAACGTCACCACACAGTCTGAGCACAGGGTCAAAGGCCACAAGGCCAGTTCACATGCAAGTGCATATATAAAGGTAAACAAGCAAGTGCAGGTATATATAGATCACAGAACAAGCAAAGTCAAGAGGTAAGCAAGTGAGGCCAAGTAGGCACAAGACCTAGCATAGTACAGAAGCGCTGATGATCACAAGGCTGAAGTGCCTTGGTAAAGATATCAGCAGTGTTGGCCTGAGAGGCCACGTAAGCAAGGCGCAGCTGGCCACGCTGCTGCAGCTCACGAGCAAGGAAGTAGCGAAGAGCAATGTGCTTCGTTCTGTGCTCCAGTCTGTGCTCCCGACACAAGGCCAGCATGGCCTTGTTGTCTACGTACAGAACTGGAGGAGAACGAGGCGGCTCTCCCAGGTCAGTCAGCAAGTAGGTGAGCCAGCGTAACTCCTGTGCAGCCATGGCCCCTGCGTAGATCTCAGCCTCACAACTGGAGCTGAGAACAGAAGACGAGCGGGTAGACCGCCACGAAACAGAGCCGGAACCAAGGCTGAAGGTGTAACCCTGTGACGACCGCTGCGTAGCCAGGTCGTCCACCCAAGACGCGTCTGCGTGACCAGTGAGGACCACTGGACTCCGCCCTCCAAGCACTAGCCCCAAGCCCGAAGTACTGCACAAGTAGCGCAACACCCTCTTCGCTGCAGCCATGTGCTCTGGTCGGTGTCTCCCAGGAGCAACATAGCGTGCCAGAATGCTCAGAGGGTATGCTAGGTCAGGTCGAGTGCAGGTCATCAGGTACATGAGGCAGCCAACAAGCTCTGGGTACGGGCCACTCGGCTCTACGGACTCATCCGAAGGCAGAGCTGAGAGCGAGTGGCGAGTAGACAGAGGAGTGGCCTGAGGCGAGGAGTACGTGAAGTCGAAGCGCTGAAGGACCTGCTGCACCATGTGTGACTGAGTCAGGTGATGGTGCGCCGTGCTCTGTCCCGAGTGATCTGCAAGCCAAGATAGCTGCGCAGTTCACCCAGGTCTGTGCACGTGTGTCTCTTTTGCAGCTCGGACTTCACGTGGGTGAGTCCAGCAGTGTCAGCTGTAGCAAAGACCAAGTCGTCGACGTACACGAGGATGTAGAACGGCGGCAGTAAAGTGTCGGTGCGAAGATACAGCGACGGGTCAGCAGTGGAAGGAGTAAACCCAAGAGCCGCAAGCGTAGTCCTCAGTGTGTCGTGCCACTCACGTGGCGCCTGGCGGAGACCGTAGACTGGCCGCCGGAGGCTCCACTGGGTACCAGGGGGAAACGACCCAGTGAAGCCAGGTGGGCGGCGCAGCCAGATCTCCTCGTGCAGACTGCCCTGTAGGAAAGCAGTGCTGAAGTCAAGGGAGTGAAGCTCGTAGTCACGCTGAGCAGCAACGTGCAGCAGAACCCGAAGAGTGGTCATCTTCGGGGTCGGGGAGAAGGTCTGAAAGTAGTCAACTCCCTGCCGCTGACTGAAGCCTCGAGCCACGTACCGCGCCTTGAAGACAGGCGGAGAACCCGGCGGCCCCTTCACCCTGAAAATCCACATGCCACTGACGATGTTCGCCCCAGGTGGGGGAACCTCGTCGACGTAGGTGCCTGTGGACTTCCAGGAAGCCATCTCTGCGTCCATGGCTGCCTGCCACTGAGAGGAGTAAGGACCCTCTATCGCCTCTGCGTAAGAGCGCGGGGTCGGGATGTCTGGTGCATCCGGGTCTCCCTCAGGGGCAAGCAGCGTGGACACGAGATGAGGTAAAGCAGCAGCAAAACACTGGAACTCCTCCTGTCGGTCCTCAAGGACGTCCGTGCTAAGAGCACACTCACCCCGACGGATGGAGGACAGACAGACGCAGACTCAGCAACAAGACTCTCGGCGTAGTCTAGGCGACAGTGAGCAGCGAAGTCGACAAGCTCGGCAACTAAGGCAGACGCAGCAGTGGACTCAAAGGAAGGGTCAGTGACAATAGTGGCTAGGACACGTGTGACAGTAGGACTGGCAGCACGAAGGGAGTCAGACTCCGGGTCAGCAAGAGCAGGAAGAGAGGACGCTGGAGGAGACGGCAAAGGGACACGCTGAGACGCAGTGGAAGGACGCAGTGCCATCTGATGCGTGCCCGGGACGGCAGGAGGACGCGAACGTGGAACACGACGACTAGTGCGAGCAGTGCGAACAGGCGACGCAGGACGCGACTCAGGCTCACGACGCTCAGCAAGACCTCCAGTGGGACCAGCGTAGGGAGAAGGAGCAGGCAGAGGGGAGACCAGCTGTAACTGTGACTCAGACTGGACAGGCGGAGGACACTCTAAGGAAGGAGCAGGACTAGGAGAAGGCGGAAGACCAAGAACCTGCTCAAGGAGCGGAACGAAGTACGGCCGTGGCCGCGCAGCACCTCCAGAACCAGCAGGGACAACACCAGTAACCCCAGCGTCAGCTCCAACTCCAGCAGCACCACCAGCTCCAGTACCTCCAGCAGCTCCAGCTCCAGCAGGACCACTAGCAGACACAACCGCTCCGGCTCCAGTACCTCCAGTAGCACCCACTCCAGCAGCACCACCAGCTCCAGCTCCACCAGTAGCTCCAGCACCAGGAGCACCACCAGGCCTAGCAGCTCTAGTACCTCCAGTACGAGCACCTCCGGGACCTGTGTCTCCAGCACCCCCAGCATAAGCAGAACCTCCAGTACCGGCTCCAGCGGCACCTCCAGCTCCAGAAACTCCAACAGCAGCAGAACCTCCAGCACCGGCAGCACCTCCAGCTCCAGCAGCACGGCTCCAGCGGCGAGCAAACCACTCGCGCAGCTCCTGTGGAGAGGGAAGCTCCCGCCGGGACAAAGCACCCGAAGGACCGCCAGGTCGAGCACCGATAGGCTCCACACCCCCACTCCCAGCAGCCCCAGACTCAGTACCCCCAGAAGCAGCACCCCCAGGCCCCGCACGCTCAGGCTCAGCATCCCCAGACCCAGTACCCCCAGGCTCCGCACGCTCAGGCTCAGCACCCCCAGACCCAGCACCCCCAGGCTCCGCACGCTCAGGCTCAGCACCCCCAGACCCAGCACCCCCAGGCTCCGCACGCTCAGGCTCAGCACCCCCAGACGCACCAGAGTCAGCAGCTACCTCGACAGGCTCGACTGCATCTACCTGGGACACACCTGAGGGGGCAGGACCCTGAGGGGGGAGGGGGTCTACCGGGGGGGGACCGGGAGCGAGGAAGAGCGGCGGGGGGGGGAGGGGGGCAGTGCGGTAGGGGAAGAGACGGTAGTACGGAACCGACTCGTCAAACGTGACGTCCTGGGAGGACAGAACACGACGCGAGGTGGGGTGGTAAAACTGCCAACCAGGCGCGTCAGGGGGAAAGCCGAGGAAGACGCAAGGAACAGCACGGGAGGACAGCTTGTCCGCAGACAAGTCTCGGACGAAAGCTCGAGATCCCCAGACACGGAACGCAGACGCATCACCAACCTTCCCCGTCCACCGCAGAGTGACCCGGCAGGGAGACCCGGGGCTGAAGGTTGATCTGATGCGCCGCGTACTGAACCGCGAACGGCCACAGAAAATGGGGAGCAGCCGCATGGATCACGGACGTACGAGCGACATCCATGACCATGCCAATGCGGCGCTCAGCAATCCCATTTTGCTGTGGAGAGGCCGGAAGCGTGAACGTCTGGCGGATGCCCTCCGCACGACAGAAGGCTCGCAGAAGGTCGGAGGAAAACTCTCCGCCTCTGTCGGAGTGCAGACGCAGAACAGGAAAGTCCGAGCCGAAACGCTCTCTGAGCTGGAGACGAGCAACGCGGATCCAGTCGATCAACACCTCAGGGACCTCACCCTTGCTGCGCAAGGGGAAGACAGTGGTGTAACGCGAGTAGTCGTCAACGACCAGCAGGAAGTAACGCTCGTGACCCTGTCCACGGACGCGGGCTGGGCCCCACACGTCCATGTGAAGAGTCTGCAGCGGAGCCTCTGTCGGGGGAAACTCGGAGGAGTGAGGAGCGGCGCGCTGCCGCCCCTCGACGCAGGGAACGCAGGTAGGGGCAGGCCCCGGAGGAAGGGGAGGGAGGGACCGGGGGAGACCAGAGACAAGGACACGGGAGGCCATGCCTCGGAGACGAGGCAAGGAGGGGTGACCAAGGCGGTGGTGCCAGAGGAGGGTCTGGTGGGACAGGAGGCGACACGAGCAGGGGGCAGACTCAGGACCTGACCGAGACGCTGCAGCAAACACCTGACTCGACGCAGCCACCTGACCAGACGCAGCAACCTGGGGAGACTCTGTGGTCAATGTGTACAGGCTCGACCCCGGTCGACGGGTAAACGAGGCCAAGTGGCGGCCCGTCTGAGCACACGTGCAGTGAGTCACTCCCTGGCCTGCAGGAGTGAACTGGTCAACTCCGGCATCCTGAAGGTCAGCACCACTCACCAAGTTCGTGGAGAACGAGGGGAGGTAGAGACCAGACAGGGAGCCCGACAGGGCCGCCGGACACGGGAGGACAGTGGATTAGCGAGCAAGGACAGGACCCCCAGAGGGGTCTGCCAGAGAGACCGCAACCGGCCGACTGAGCGGCGTAAGGGTGGTGCGGTCTCGAAAGAAGGAGCGGGAAAGAAAGACCTGAGCAGACTCGGTACCTGAGAGAGCAGCCTCACCAGCACCTAGAGCAGCAGACTCACGAGTACCTGGAGCAGCTGACTCACTGGCACCTAGAGCAGCAGCCTCAATACCAGGGTCAGGCGGAACACACACGTAACAGTCACCCTCAGCACTAATAGACACAGCATACATGGCAGCAAGAATAGCATCAAAGTCAAGATCAAAGATAGCTACCCCCGACCTGAATAGATCTCCCCAACGAGGGATCTCAGTGGCGTCAGGGAACTGGGCACGCCAGGCGTCCGTCAGGCGACCGAAGCAGCGCTGGGTGGCGTGCAGGCCGCCACACTGCTCTCCAGTGCGGTCACCGGTGCGCAGGACGTAAGTACAGGGACCAGCACCCCCAGACCCCTGGCGCCCCGCGTACCACTCACGAAGCTGCTGGGGCGAAGGGGTCTCACGAGAGCGCTGCTGCTGCTGGGGTCCCCGCTGCACAGCTCCGCCTCTACCAGCTCCACCTCCGCCGCCGCCGCCTCCGCCTCCTCCACCCCTCCCGCCACCGCCACCGCCGCCTCCACCTCCACCGCCGCCACCGAAGCCCCCACCTCTACCACCACCTCCACCCCCACCCCCTCCTCCGCCTCCACCACCACTACCGCCGCCCCCACCACCTCCTCCAGCTCCCTTGCCCCGCTTGCCCTTGCTGAAGCGGTGCCTCTCACTAGGAGCAGACGCAGCGCTGACCGACTCGGTGCAAACAAGGTCGACAGCAGCAGCAGAGGCAACAGAGGGCAAAAGAGGAACGGGGGAGCACCCCTCAAAGAAAGGGGTACGGGGGTCACCACGAGAGGCGCCTACAGCGGTGATACTAGTCTCTGCTGCAAGGAGGCGCTCCTCGAGGAGGTCGACAGTGAGAGTGGTAGGGCAAAGAGAGAGGAAGTGGTCCCTGACCGAGCGGAGAGTGTCAGGGAGTCGAATGACTAGGTAGTAGAGGGTGATGTACATGGGGGGGGGGTTCTGGGCGCAGAACTCAGCAGGAAGCGCAGCGCGGTAGCGAGTGTCACTAGTGCGGAGGTGCGTAATGAGGTCAGTGACTGTGGCAAAAGCAGCGAGGTCAGGGAACAGGTACGGTAGCATGAGGCGGCTAAGCGCAGCAGTGGCAGGGGAGGAGTAGCGTGCAACTACAGCGTCGTACAGAGTCTTAGCACTCTTGTACTGACTAAAGTGCGCGCGCTCAGTAGACGGTAGGTGACTGCGCACAGCAAGGCGGGCAGCAGCATCGCGCGTGAGCCACTGCGAGCGAACGGTACTATCAGCATCAGCAGCAGGGGCAGTAGAGGCGCCCGACGTAAGATCAAACAGGGAGAGACCATCCTTGCTATCGCACTGAAGGAAAAGCTGCAGATCATCTAGCCAGACATCAAAGTCAACCGCTCGACCCTCAGCATCAAAGGTGAGAAGACTAGGACTAGCCATGATAGGAGCAGCAGCAGACTAGCAGCAGCAGCAGTGCAACTGAGTGAGGCAGGACAGTGCGACTCGGCAGGGCAATTCAGCAAGGCAGTGCGGCTCGGCCGCGCGGCTCGGCTAGGCTCTTACCAGGGGCAGAACGACAGGTCCGGGACTGGGTCGGGGCCGTGACAGGGCCGGGACTGGGTCGGGGCCGTGACAGGGCCGGGACAGGGTCGGGGCCGAGCAGGGTCCGGGACGGAGCAGAAACGGGGCCGGGACAGGATCAGGGCCGGGGCAGGTCCGGGACAGGGTCGGGGCCGAGCAGGGTCCGGGACAGGGCAGCAACAGGGCCGGGGCAGGTCCGGGACGGGGCCGAGGTAGGGCTGGGACAGGGTCGGAGCCGGGGCCAAGGCAGGTCCGGGACGGAGGCGAGGACGGGACAGGACCGAGACGGGGCCCTTTTAGGGGCGGCGTAGGGGCCGCGTAGGGGCGGCAGAGGGGCCGCGTAGGGGCCGCGTCAGGGACGGGGCCGGGCCGGGCCGTGTAGGGGCGGCGTAGGGGCCGCGTCAGGGGCAGAGTAGGGGCCGCGTCAGGGGCGGCGTAGGGGTTGCGTCAGGGGCCGCGTAGGGGCCGCGTCAGGGGCCGCGTAGGGGCCGCGTAGGGGCCGCGTCAGGGGCCGCGTAGGGGCCGCGTCAGGGGCCGCGTAGGGGCCGCATCAGGGACGGGGCTGGGTCGGGCCGCGGGAGGGGCGGCGTAGGGGCCGCGTAGGGGCCGCGTCAGGGGCCGCTTAGGGGCCGCGTCAGGGGCCGCGTAGGGGGCCGCGTCAGGGGCCGCTTGTCAGAATATGTTGTTTGTGTAGCCTGCAGTGGGGTACTCTATAGTGAGTACAGCCCCTTAGGGTTTGCTATTTGTATCCTGCTGCTTGCTAGTTCAATCATTCCTTCTCAATTCTGTTCCTGCACACAATCCTAGCTCGTACTTGGCTCCTTGTTACTAGTCCTACTGTGGCCTAGGCTACTAAGCCTAGGCCGTACTCCTACTACTTCTGACATGGTATCAGAGCGTGGCATGTCTGCCGCCTTCCTGTGTATGGGCCCCCGCTTCCGCTGCCGTACTGTCCGCCGCGCGCCCCGTGGTGCGCGGCGGCGAAACCCTAATTTCTGCCCGCCGCGCGCTCGGGGCGCCTGGCGGTTTTCCCTTCCGTGGCGCCCGTCGTGGTGCCCTTGGGGGGGCCTCCGCGGTCCCCTCCCGTCGAAGCGCCCGTCGAGGCGCTCTCGGGGACCCGCGCGGCCTCCCCTCCCGTCGCCCGTCGAGGCGACCTCGGGGACCCGCGCGGCCTCCCCTTCCGTCGCCCGTCGAGGCGACCTTGGGGGCCCGCGCGGCCTCCCCACCAGTCGCCCGTCGTGGCGACCACGGGGGCCGCGCGCGGTCCCCTCCCGTCGCCCGTCGACGCGACTTCGGGGGCCGTGCGCGGCCCTCCCCGTCGCCCGTCGAGGCGACTTCGGGGGGCCCGCGCGGCGCCCTCCCCGTCGCCCGTCGAGGCGACTTCGGGGGGCCCGCGCGGCACCCTCCCCCGTCGCCCGTCGAGGCGGCTCTGGGGGCTCGTCGCGGCGCCCTCCCTGGTGCCCGTCGCGGCGCCCCGGGGGGGGGCCGCGCGGCTCCCTTCTCGTCGCCCCTCGGGGCGCCCTGGGGGCCGTGCGTTTTCCCCCCCCCCCCTTCTGCCTTTCAACTGCGGCGGCCGCCCCTGGAGCCGCCCGCCACTGCAGCAGCAGCCCCTGGAGCCGCCCGCCACTGCAGCAGCCGCCCCTGGAGCAGCCCGCACCTGCAGCAGCCGCCCCTGGAGCAGCCCGCACCTGCAGCAGCCGCCCCTGGAGCAGCCCGCACCTGCAGCAGCCGCCTCTGGAGCAGCCCGCACCTGCAGCAGCCGCCCCAGGACCCGCGCGAGCCGCCTCTGCAGAAGCCCGCCCCGTCCCCCCCCCCCCCCCCCCCCCCCCCCCCCCCCTTTTTCGTCTCCCACTGCTGCAGCTGCCGCTGAGGGGGGTGGAGGTGTGGGAGTCGTGGGGAGTGGCACTAGGGGGGTGATGTGGGAGTGGAGCTAGGGGTGAAGCAGGGGGTGTGTGAGAGGGGTGTGGGACTGTTGGGGGAGGTTGAGTGGAGGGTGCTGTCTTGTCGTCCGCAGCACCTGTAGTCCGGGGCGCACTGTCCTGGTAGCTCAGAGAGCCTGCTGCACCTGTTGCCCGTGGGTCCGTTGCTCCTGCCGCTCGTCGCAGCCGCAGAGCCTGTTACTCCTGTATTCCGGGACGCACTGTCTCGGTAGCCACTGAGAGCCTGCTGCACCAGTCGCCCGTGGGTCCGTTGCTTCTGCCGCTCGTCGTAGCCGCAGAGCCAGTTACTCCAGTATTCCGGGGCGCTCTGTCTCGGTAGCCACTGTGTCAGCCGCCACTGTGTCAGCCGCTTCTGTTGCCCGTGTGTCTGCAGCTTCAGTCGTCGCCTCCCATCTTCTCTCCTTTCATAGTCCCTCCTCCTCCTCACTTGCCCTCTGTGATAGCCTCTAGCTTTGCTGATAATTATGAACTATTGCTATGACTGCTCATTGTGCTGATTACACCCCACTTTGGCTATGGGGGTGTGTCAGAATATGTTGTTTGTGTAGCCTGCAGTGGGGTACTCTATAGTGAGTACAGCCCCTTAGGGTTTGCTATTTGTATCCTGCTGCTTGCTAGTTCAATCATTCCTTCTCAATTCTGTTCCTGCACACAATCCTAGCTCGTACTTGGCTCCTCGTTACTAGTCCTACTGTGGCCTAGGCTACTAAGCCTAGGCCGTACTCCTACTACTTCTGACACCGCTTAGGGGCCGCGTCAGGGGCCGCGTAGGGGCCGCGTAGGGGCCGCGTCAGGGGCCGCGTAGGGGCCGCGTCAGGGGCCGCGTAGGGGGCGCGTCAGGGGCCGCGTAGGGGCCGCGTCAGGGACGGGTAGGGGGCGCGCTAGGGGCCGCGTAAGGGCCGTGTAGGGGCCGGGTAGGGGCACGCTAGGGGCGCGCTAGGCGACGAAGGGGCCACGTAGGGGCCGCGAAAAAAAAATTTAGGGCAGGGCGTCGGGCAGCTAAAAAACAATTATGGTGGGCCCTTAGGAAGGAACGGTCCCATGTGGGAACCCGCTCTATACCATGTGAAGAGAACAACAGGAATGAATGGACTAGGAAAGTGTGAGATACAAATATGAAAGCTGTACCCCTTAGTGTCTACCCCACTACAGCCTACATAGGCTAAGGCATGTATATCTGACACCAACAACCAGAACCTGCACACACGACGACAAGGGATCGTTCAACTTCAATCTCGAGAAACCAACGTTATTCTACAAATGTCGAAGGTTCTAGTTGCAGAAGGACTCGGCTACAACTTACTCAGCGTCAGTCAATTAATGGCGAAGGGCATTCATCTCGAAGCAGATAGCACCACTCAGAAGTTCAAGTTATACCACAGAAAGGGCGGACTCTACATTGGCAAGGTGGTCCTGAAGAATAACGTCTTCGTTCTTGACTTCGTTCCGGAACAAGGCACCGCCGACAGCGACGCCATTGTCAACTTCGCCTCTTGGACACATCCACCAGATCTCGACCCCGACTTCAGTCCTGGAGGATTCTGGTACTCACACACCATACCTGAAGCAGAAAGAACAAGAGCGTTAGCAACAATTCAGCAAGCAGAGATAACATCGGCAGCACCAGAGACAACATCAGCAACAGCAACATCGATAGCAGAAACTATGACATCAATCGCGAGTTCTTCGACGGCACCAGCTCTCATCAACGACACTCCACCGACTCCTGCGCAGCAGTTATCTCCCACTCCACGCAAAGTTCACAGAAGCGTCAATCACACCGCAGGATTTTATTCCAACTCCGACCTGTACAAGCGCTCACCAAGACATCGTGCGAGCGAATCACTGTGGCACGAAAGATTGGGTCATCCAAGCAACACAACGTTAAACAACACGATCAAGGCAGCAGTACTCGACAAAGATTCCTTACTTCTACCCGACAGCCGAGAACTTCAACGAGTCCGAGGTACTTGTTTTATTTGTCCCGAAGCCGACTTACCTCATCAACCGTTTGTCTCTCGCCACAATCCAAGCGCGCCAGCTTACGCACCATTGGAGAAAGTCTACAGCGACATCTTGTATACTCGCGAACATGGACAGGGAGCATACAACTATGTGATTACCTTCATCGACGCCGCCACCCGATACGTCTGGCATCTCAACCTTCCAAGTCGCGACATGGCCTTCGAAGCCTTCGTCGCCTGGCTACCTGTGGAAAAACGAGAATCAGGAGCGAAGCTGAAAATCTTCCAGTCAGACGGGGGAGGAGAATATCAGTCACAAAGGTTCAAGCAGTATCTCGCAGAACGAGGCATCAAGCGACTCATCTCGCTTCCCTACGCCCATCAACAGCAAGGCGTGGCAGAACGGATGAACAGAACTCTCCAGAACACCATGCGCAAACTGTTGCGCGGCATGCACTGCCCAACCACCAGTGACCTGAGGCGATGGACCACGCTGTCATGCTGCACAACTTGCTCTCGTCATCATCACTCCCGAACAACGCATCACCGCACCTGCTGTGGACAGGAAAACTGGGCAACACAAAAATGTTACGAGTTTTTGGGTGCATGGTATAGTACCGACCGCACACTGCAAGAGCCGGAAGATTTTCCCAACGCGCACAGTGGGGGCTACACCTGGGCATCAAAAAGCACTACAACGCATGGAAGATTTTCGACGTCCACTCAAAGGAAACAGTAGCAGCACGTGATGTCATTTTCTACGAGCGACTCACACTTCAAACGTACCTGGACAACCTGGCAGCAAATCGAGACCTCACGGGCGGCTTCCGTGGCAACTGAGCTTTCGCTTCGGCAGCAGACGAAGCTGAATGGGACGAGCAGAACGTGGACGGAGCTTCGGAAGAAGCCGGACCCCTTCCGTACTGCTCAGTGGACATTCCCATGGACAACGACAACCCTCGCGAAAGTGTCAACGCCGAAGCCTACTTCGACTTCGCCGACAACGGTTACGTTACACCCCAACCGGTCAACACCAACGTCTCCAAACGCATAGGACCAAATTTCTTACCGGATCCAGAAGCAGGAGATGAAGCAGCTTATCCCGAGGACGCAAATCTTCCCCGCTACACACAGAGTGGACTGCAGATACTAGGACTCGTCACCGCTGTCCACGGAGCAGCACCACCTAAGGAGCCTGCCACCATTCAGCAGGTTTTGGGGGGGGGACACAGGGAAAAATGGCGCGAAGCCATGGACAGAGAATTAAAGGCGCTGCAAGAACGCAACACCTGGAAAGTCGTGCCTATCGAAGTGGCACGCAACAAGACCATTCTCACGGGAAAATGGGTTTTCCGCGTGAAAACAAAAGCCGACGGAACAATAGACAAATTCAAGGCACGCTGGGTCGTGCGCGGTTTCGACCAAGAGCATGGACAAGACTTCACCGAAACATTTGCACCAGTGAGCAGACACACCTCTCTCCGAATTCTCCTCGCGATACCCGCCATGAACCGGAAGAAACTCCGACAAATCGACGTCGCCAACGCCTTCCTCTACGCCCCTGTCGATGCTGAAATCTTCGTCGAACATCCACACGGGTCTAATGCAGGCCCTAACCAAGTCTGTCAGCTGTAAAAATCGCTGTACGGAATCAAACAAGCCCCAAGACTGTGGCAGCAGCATCTTTATGCCCGACTAATCCGCATCGGATTCTACCAACTACCGCATGACCAAGGAATGTACCGACTCACTAAGGGGACCGACTACATCCTGCTCATCGTCTACGTAGACGATCTCCTCTACATAGGCTCCACCAACGACATACCGGTAACAACCTGGTTTGAAGGGGAGCTGCAGCGGGATCTCACACTCACCGTCGCGACTACCATGACACAGTACCTGGGACTCAACTTACAAGACGGCGAAAACGCAATCTACCTCAGTGCCGAAAAATACACAGACACCATCGCCAAACGCTTCGAACTAACTCCAGCCGCCATCACCACGCCATACCGTTACATCGACGGAAATCGCAACAAAGCTATGGCAAAATTGACTACAGTAAATTAGTTGCAAGGCAATTTAGCAAACAGGCAGGTCGACCTCCAGCGCATTCTGTTCAAAAACAGGTGATGGGGATGTGAAGCGAACTGCTTCTACGGTAGTACAAATAAAAATGCCCTAGCAGCTAACCTAAAGCGTGGACACTATGCACCACTGGCACACGCGAGGAACACCCGCATTGCCAAACGGCCGCACAGGCCTCCACACTGCCTCCTGCAACACAACCTCACTTCCTGCACTACCTTCCACACCCTCTCCGTCTCCATGCCCACCCCCAGGTGCTGATATTCCATTCCCCTGCTGCTCATGTGCAGGTGCATGCATGTTGGTACTAGCATTCTCTCTGATACCCGCTTGCCCCGCTTCACTTCTACACACAGGCCCATCTGCTCCGCCAATGTCCCCTTGGTTCGGGTGGCTGACACTCTGCCTGCTCGTCTCGTTCTCAGCCATTCCCCTCCCCAGAAGCCCCATTGCCGGGTCAGCACGAAGCCCCACTGCCACTTCACCATGACCGTCCATGCCTCCTTGCGCCTCATCACCTCCATGCCTAAACCCATGTCCCCTTCCATCTCCTCCACTGCTTCTCGCACAGTTGTCCCCCCTTCCGCTGTCCCGCTCATGCCTCACCTCCTGCCCCTCCTGCACGCCCCACAGCCTAGGCTGGAAGGCATTCACATACGGTGTGCGCTGCAGGAACCTGCCAGGATCCAACCCCACTGCTCCATCAACCGTAGCCGCCTCCACGCCCCCTTCCACCAGCAGCTTCCCATTCACCCCCACAACCCCAAACCCCCGGAACCTGCACACAGGAAGCCTCCCAGCGTCGCGCCAGGAGTTGGTATGAGGCAGGTACTGTAGCACGTGGTGGCACATGGGTGCCACGTGGTTGGTGAGAACAAGGTGCCCATTGGCTGTGGTCAGGCGTGTGGCCACCAGCCCTGCCACGGTGCTTGGTGACATGCTCGGCACCACACGCCATGCAGACGGGGGGGACGTGCAACCCCACGTATGTGTCCCACTGCCTACTCTCTCATCCTCACCACTCGCCCTACCCCCGCTCACATCCCCTGCCCCATGCTGCTCCCGCCTTCCCCCCCTGCCTTCCTTACTCCTCCTCCTGCCCCGTTCCGTTCCCCCCAATACAGCAGCAACAGCAGCAGCCAGTGCAGGCGCGTCCAGCACCTGAGCAGACAGTGTCCGCGTGGCGCAGAGGGACGAGGTGGAAACCACCCAGAAGCTTTCATCCGCCAGCACAAGGCCCTGCGCGGAGCGAGTGGGGTGGGGCAGGGCGGGCAGGGGCAGCCAGCGGTTGGTGGTGGGATCGTACAGCTCTGCTGCCTGCAGAGCGTCGTCGCCCACCACTGCCCACTCCCTCGCCTCCCCCCCACTGCCATCGCTGCTGCCACCATCGGTACTCAGGGCAGTGTGTGCAGCATCAGTAGTAGCACCAGCGGCGATGGTGGTGGTGGTGATGGTGGTGGTGGTGCCAGTGCCGCCGGCCACTATGATGCGGCCGGAGGAGGGCAGCACGGCAGCAGCGAAGTTGAAGCGAGGCCATGTCATGTCCGCTAGCCGCCTCGCCTTGCCGGTTACCACGTTGTAACGCCACACGGCCCTCGCTGGGAGAATTGGAAGGGGGGAAGGGGATGGGAGGGGGGGAATGGGAGAATTGGACTATGAGGGTTGCAAGGAGGGAAACGAGAGGCTGCATACTGACTGTCAGACTGCTATCCCGTTTCACCACCTCACGTCATTAGCTCAGCCCTCGCTCCCCCTCACTCCCTCCCGCCCATACCCCACACCACACCACCTTTCACCAACTCCTCGTCCTCACCCCCCACCCCACTCACATGGGCCGCACACGCCCCCTCCCGGCGTGCAGCAGGCGGAGCTGCAGGAACCACCCAACAACAGGAGGCAGGGCCCGAGGGCAAGCAGCGTGGAGGAGTGGCAGATGCCGCGCATGGGCGGCAGGCACCCGTGGCTGTACCACCGCTGGGCTGCTGGGTCATACGCCCACAGCAGCGCCAGGGAAGACGAAGTGCCCGCGGGGGCTGTGGTGTACGGGGAGAGGGAGGCGGAGCGGGCGCGGGGGCTGTTGCTGACGGCTGTACGCTGCTGCTGCTGCTGCAGCAGCACATGCGCTCTGGTCCGGTTCTTGGCTGCAGCAGCGTGGGCGTGAGAGGCTGCTAGCGGATGGACCTCGTCTTGTGCTGCACGCCCACGCCCTTGCCGTGCCGCTGCACTGCCCGCACCTCCCCCGCTTTCCTCATCCCCGTCTCTTACCTCCTCCCCGTTCCCCCCGTCCCCCACTTCCTCTCTGCTCGCAACATCGTCCTGCCCTCCCCCATCCACCCCCCACTCCCGCCGACCGCTGCCCCATAGGTCCACGCTGCTTACCCCCACCCCTCTCACTGTCGCCGTTGTCGTCGCCCCGCCTCCTCTACGACCGCCTCCCCCCCACACTCCCCCGCTCCCGCCACCGCCACTGGTACTGCCCGCGGCGTGCCCGCTACAGCTGCGCCTGCCGCCGCCGCCGCCGCTACAGCCGCCTTTGAACATCCACTCGACGGCGAACAGCCACGACTCGCTGCGACCGTCCGCGCGACGCAGGCGAAGGATATCAGGGCAGGCGACGAGGCGACGCCACGTGCGACAGACGGCGCGCATCCTGGGCCAATCGGAGCGCGGCAGGCGGATAAGGCAGTGCAGTAGCACGTCGGCGGGCAGTGCCGCAATCGAACATGCGGCGGCGGGAGGGGGGGAGAGGTGACGAGGTGACGGAAAGGGCACGGCTTGAGATCCAGAAGCGGGGTGACTTGTATCGGGGAAATGCAGTGCAGCATGCGAGGAAGAGCCGTCTATCCTGCTGGTACCGACGGCGTTCGTCGGATCGGGAACGGGCGCGAGTGAGGGAGTGGCCGCGTCGCAGCCATTAGCGGCGCGTAAACGGTGGCTCCAGAGGGACAGGTCTGACGTGGCTGGTGCGTCGACTGCCACGTCGGCTTGGACTGCGTGCGAAGCAAGCGGAGGGTCCGCGGGTCGAGCGCTGGTGCAACTACGACGGCGATGCTGGTGGGTGGCTCGACGCGCAGCTTCCTGGAAAGAGAGACGACGACGACGACGACTGCCGGTGCGGCTGCGTGTTCCGTTGCTGCCGCTGCTATCGCTGCTACCTTCGCTACTGCTGCTGCCGCTGCTGTTGCTGTTGCTGCTGCTAGTACCACTCGCGTCTTCGGCGCTCGGCGCTTCCTGCTTGGCACTGGCTGACTGCTGCTGGCCCATGACCACGGAACGGGACACGCAAGATAGATCGAGTCTGCTACAATGAAAACCACACCTATCCAAAATCTGCTGTGAATCTAGCTTCTTGGGTCAAAATAACCATTTAGGAGACCCTAGTTGAGGTGACAGGGGGCGTGAGGAGTGGAGGTTTGAAGATGAGTATTTGTTGCATGCACGACGTCCATATTCAGTTCCCTGCTTGGAGGGAAGTATTGATGGGCTCGGCGATGTAAAACGTGGGCTGTCAAGGGCCAAACCTGGCACGGAACTTCTTTCGTACGCCAATCAGACCGAATGACGCCTCTTTTCGAAGCTCGCGAACTGCGATGAGGACAAAATCTGACTCGGTAGTGTGCAAACTGATTGGGAAGGGCAATTAATGCATTCATTTGATAATTTCCTTATCATTTCTTTTCAGAATAAAGCTATGATGCGACAGCAACGTAGAATGATAAGCCAGACTTATTGTATCCAATCCAATCCAATCCAATCTAATCCAGGCACACCTATTTAGCTCTAGTCTCTCCATAATCTGATGAACCAACGGTACAGTATGTAGCACGTTGTCGTCGCCCCCCAGAACTTTCCACACAACTTGGTACTTATATGCTGCCGAATCCCACTAGTGTGTCTACGCTGCTTTGCAACTGCTGACACCGTTTCTGGAACCACGATTATATACAACCAAGGTCCAATGTAGGTACTCCAACACAACCAAGGGGAGCACCACTACCCACCCATACAAATAAATGGTCCAGTGCAAGGTCCACCAAGAACTACCTGAGATGAGAATACCGTAAGGAATCACAAAAAGAGCACAGAGTGCAAGAAATGGGAGAAAAAGGAAACGGAGTTTCAAGTGAAAAATCGGACTCAAGATGCTGCAAGAACGTAACCGTCCATGGCTAACCACACTCCCACTCCTCAGAGGAGCCGTTTCCCTGAGACGGGCAGTGCAAGCAGCGCTCAGTACAACTACACGATGAGCCCATGGGCCTATTCATGACCAACTTCCCCACGCCACCCATGCTGCCGTTTCTCCACAATTCCACGATACCCTACCTTGATTCGAAAGGAACAGCAACAGCAGCAGCATCAAGCGATATCCTCCTCTCCCACCGTCAGCCAGTCGGTCTTATCCGACCCGCTACCACTGCCGCTGGAGCTACTATTGCCCCCGTCTCTGCCCTTCCCCTGCACATCCACCCACTCCGCCCCCTCACCATCCCTAGGCGATCCCTCCTTAGAGCCTTCCTTGCTCACCTCCGTAGCCCCTCCCTTCCCCACCTCCTTGCTACCCTCCTCCTCTGCACCTCCTCCACTCGCACCTGCCTCAGCAACATCGTCTTTATCCCCTGCCTCCCCAGCAGCCGCAGCAGTCTGAGAAGCAGCATCATCAGCTGCGGTTGCCGCTCCTGCAGGGCCTTGTGTCTGCTCGCCCTGCACAGCACTGCTGCCAACAGCGCTCGCACCCTCACCTGCAGCAACAGCGGCCACATTCTCTCTCTCAGTGTCATCCTCACCATCCAATTCACCATCCAAATCATCATCCAAGTCATCATTCCCGTCCCCTGCTCCAGCTGCTCCTGATTCTGCTGCTGTCACTGCTGCTGCTTCGCTGCTTCCCGCTTGCACCCTGCTACTGTCTGCTTTAGCCTTCTCCCCCTCCTCATCCTCGTCCTCCAAGTCACTGAACGACACATCCTCCCCATCATCCACCCCTCCTGCACCTCCTCCCACTCCCCCCCCTCCCCCTCCTCCACCACCCAGCACCCCCCCACTCTCCTCCTCCAGCCAATCATCATCCGCATCCTCATCCCTGACACCTGCGACTGCTGTTGCCACGTCAGCACTGCTCCCGGCTGCCTCACCCGCCCCCTTTTTTCCCTCCTCTCCCACCTGGTGCAGTGCACTCCCTGCCTTAACCCCCTCTGCCCCTTGACCAGCAGCAGCATCAGCAGCGGTGGGGGCAGCATCAGCGGAAGGGGAAGGGGAGGGCGAGTCTCCTGCCGTGCCTGCTGCAGACTGCTGGCGTAGCGCTGCCAATACCTGGTCCCTGGCTCTCAGAATCTGACACATGCACGCGGACGGTGGAGAATAGCAGAGGGGCGAATGGGAGAAGCGAGGTCGAAGGGGAGGGATAACGGGCGCAAGTGGGGGTGGGGTTGGGGAAAGGGGGGGAGAGGAGGAGGTCAACATGCC
This sequence comes from Closterium sp. Naga37s-1, assembly GCA_947471745.1. Classification (NCBI taxonomy): domain Eukaryota; kingdom Viridiplantae; phylum Streptophyta; class Zygnematophyceae; order Desmidiales; family Closteriaceae; genus Closterium; species Closterium sp. Naga37s-1. The sequence goes on from CANJKZ010000410.1 coordinate 167,048, forward strand.
GACGTTGGCAAGAATCAGCATTTAGAGATGAAGGCGAAAAAAACGACGACGCGTAGAACGAAAAGCAGAAATGAATGCACGAAGCACTAGGGCACGGGATACAGAAGACAAGGGACGGCATTGCATGCACATCACCGCATGGCAAGGCCAGGCATGGCAGGCTACGGCAGGGCAGGGCATGGCATGGCAGGGAAGGGCAGGAGCATCACAGGGGGCGTGGAGAGGCACGCGGCAGCAGCGGGCGGGATGCGGGAGTGCAGCAGCACGAAGTAGATCTTCCAGAAACGGCGCTCGCTGAGGTGCTGCGGGGTGAGCTCCATGCGCAGCGCCACCAGCCGCGGCACCCTCGCCTCCACCGCCTCTATGTGCTCCTCCTGGCAGCCCGCCACCTCAAAGTCTGAGCGAGGGGGGAGGGGGGGGGGAAGAAAACGGAGGGGCAGGCGGGGAGGGGGAGGGTTGATGGGGAGGAGCTTTTGAGAATTCTCAAAAGGCACCCTCACCTCCACCGCCTCTATGTGCTCCTCCTGCGACCCCGCCACCTCGAAGTCTGAGCGAGGGGGGAGGGGGGGAGGGAGGGAGGGGTGTGGGGTGGGGAGAAGGGAAGGAGGGGTAGGGGGGTGGGAGGGAGATGATGGGGAAGAGACAACGAGTGAGTGTCTGAGGAGAGAGGAAAAGTGTAGAGCAGAGTGGACGGGGTAAAAGTGGAGGGTACAAGGGGAGGGGCAGGCAGGGTGGAAGGGGTTGGGTTGGAGGGCGAAGAGTGAGGCCCAGCGTGCCCGTGCGTGCCCGTGCGTGCCTGGGCGCCGAACGGGATGTGGGCTGTGAACTTGGACTGCCGTGTAAGGAAGGACGTGCGAGGGGAAAATGAATGCGGGGACGCGTGTCGAGATGTGAGGACGGCGGTCCAAGATAGGAGTAGTAAGGAGTGGTAGGAGGTGGTACGAGGTGGTAGGAGACAGTGGCGCTGCCGGACACACACGGACAGACAGTGCCTCCTCCGCGAGGAGGCACACAGCTGGGTGCGTGTGGCAGGGGGACACGAGTGTGTGCGGTGCGGTGCGGTGTACGACAAGCGTGGCAATCTGGCAGGCAGGCGCTGCCAGTGGCCGACTGACGGAGAGAGGGACAGCGGGCCCCAGTGGCAGGCGAGAGGGCGGGATGGCGGGATGGCGGGATGGCGGGATGGCGGGATGGCGGGATGGCGGAATGGCGGAATGGCGGGATGGCGGAATGGCGGGATGGCGGGAGGGTGAGCGCGGCAGCGAGCGCGAAGCATGCAAGGACGTGAGGAACAGTCCGCGGGGCAATACAGTGAGCGAACTACCCCCTAGAATGCCTAGAATGCACGCGAGGAAGCGCGGGCAGCGAGCGCGCGGGGCGGGGAGTCTGACCTTCCTCCTCGTCCTCCTCGTCTGGCAGCGGGAACTCGATCCACGTCTCGGGGTGCCCCGACAGGTTCTGCGCGAACTGCACCACGTCCGCCGTCACGCCCACCGCCACCTCCGCCTCCCCGAACTCCTCCCCCTCCCCCATCCCCGCGCCCGCGCCCTCCGCGTACTCTCCGTCTCCGCCGGAGCCCTCCGCGCGCCCGAGCTGCGCGTCGGTGGCGGCGAAGAGGCGCGACGCGAGGCGGCCGACGCCCGTGATGCCGGTGGCGAGGGTGCTGGAGATGGCTTTAATGTCCTCCTGCGCCGCCTCTAACAGCGTATCGCCCCCGTCCTCCTCCTCCTCCTCCCCCTCGCCCTCCTCCCCTTCCTCTTCGTCGTCTTCCTCCTCCTCCTCCTCCCCTCCCTCCTCATCCTCTTCCGCTCCATTGCTGTCGTCGTCTCCTTCGCCCCGCCGCGCTTTTCCTCGATCGCCTGCCCTCGCGGCCTTGCCGGCGCCGGCGGCGGCGTCGTCGCCCGTCACCACGCGGATTACGGACGTCAGCCCGCGCTTCACGCGCTGCGACAGCTCCGCCAAGTCCTCGCGCACCCCCGACAGCCGCGCGTGGCGCGCGCTCGCATCCTCCTCCGATTCCTCCCCCTCCGCTCCCCCCTCACCCGCCCCTTGCGCATCTTCGGCGGCACCCCCGCGGCCTGGCGGCACCGCAGCGGCGGCGGCTTTGCCTTTCTCCTTGTCCTTGTCCTTTTCCGCCTGCCGCGATAACTCCTGCCGCCATCGCATCGCGCGAACCTCGTCGCGCGACAGCCCCGCCGTCTCCTCAGGCGACATCGGCGCTGGCGGATCCACAGGCGCCGCGTCGTCCGCGGAGGCGGAAACGGCGGCGGAAGCGGAAGCGGAAGCGGCGGCGGGGGGCTGCAGGGCGGAGGCGGGCCGGCGGGGCTCGCCCGTGAGGAAGGAGGCGACGCCCCGCCAGTGCTTGGTGAGCGACTGCTGCAGCTCCGTGAGGTCGTCGCGCACCCCCGCCGCTGCCGCCGCGTCCCGCGCTGCGCTGTCGGGGCTGTCGGGATTGTCGGAGGAGCCCGCGGCGGGAAGAAGAGTCTCCTCGTTCTCCTCTTCGTCGTCGTCGTCATCGTCGGCTCGCGGGCTGCCGACGAGCGAATTCAGTAACCAGGACATGACGGGTGGCGCACGCGAAAAGGTTGAAGCTCAGACCGTAAAAGAGTTCGATTATAAGCTAACTAAAAAACAAACAAACAAAAAAAAGAGAAAGAAACCAACGAGGGTGCACGAAAAAGAGAAAGGGGGTTCAGCAGCCCGCACGCCTCAAGGCGCTGTCGCTAGTGCTGCTGCAGACGCAGACAGCCAAATATGATATAATCGACTCGCCAAGGGCAGCGTATGTTTAGTAGTCTCGGCTGATACGCTGGAATCTAGGAAGGGGAGAGTGCGCGATGTGCAGACATGCAGCAGCCATGGATGGTGAAACCCTAACGCAACAAAACCTAGTTGCAAATCCTGCACGCATCCCCTTGCTTGCTCAGAGGGCGCTCCAAACATTTCCTCATCTATCCACACTGCTTCACTTGTGCATTGCATCTCGCACTACAGTAGTAACCACTGCAATCAGTACACGCTATTGTGATACAGGACAGCCTTGCAGCAACATGAAAGAAAACATAAACAGCAGGTTCCTGATTATAAGAAATTGTTATAGATCTCAATCGAACTCCGATTTATTATTGAACATGATTCCGCTTGTTAATTGTCGTAATCTAAAGGCCCTTTATACGATCGCAGGATTGGTAGCTCAAGTGAAGCAGCAGAAGTGCTTTGTGATTGTTACGGGTTCTGTCAGTATAAAAAAAATAGAATCTCGACAGAAGTTACTATACCAATAAGATACTGGGGGTTATATAAGAATACAAAGGAATGCAGAAGTTCATAGCTAGCCATGTACTCCGAGATGGTACATTCCCCTTAGGACTTACCGTAAGCCCCCGGATCAGGGCTGACGTTTCACTTTAGGGCTCCCTGATGCCGCTAATTTTTTTTTCCCTCGATTATGAGTGCACATTGTTCAGGAGATTGTCACCCTGATGGCTCAGGGTTCAACAACTAGTCACTCTAATGAGTCAGGGTCAACAGCCTGAATTCAGGGTTGTGTTTCAAATTTTACTAGGGTGATTACTGCAATGTACAGCCTGTAACAAATTTCCTCCTACATCTACTCTACTCTAGTGCACAGGCCTATCGATGTGGAACACTTCCTCCACATCCTCATCGTCCGAAAGGAAGGGATTGTCCTCCTCCTCCTCCTCCCCCACAAGCTCCTGATCGTCGCCCAGGGCCTGTTCCACATCCACCTTCTCCTCCTCCTCGTCCTCCTCCCCATCGTTCTGGTGGGCAGCTCCTGCTTCGACTTCACCCTCCTTTGCTTTCCCCCTCCTTTCGCGATCAGCCACAGCAAGCTTCACGCTCTTTGCGGGGCGCCTCCTCCTCATAGACCTCCAGACCTCCAGGGCGTCCGGCCACTCGATGTCGTAATTCAGGAGCGAAATCTGCATCAACTCCCCCAGCCGCGCGTTGCAGAGAGCGCCGCGCACCCAAGACTTGATCACATTTTGCCTCGAGAATCCTCTCTCGCACTCCACAGTTGACAGGGGGAGCACCGCGATCGCCTGCCACAGGAGGACGAGGTTGGGCCACCTCCTGCCAGGCACATTGTCGGAGATGGGTGGGAAACAGAGTACATGCACAAAATACATTAGACTCCCGCATGGCATACCATGCTGTCACACTACGGTGACATACCTCTTCGAGTCCGCGCTCCCGAGAATGTTGGTCAGTCCCTGCGTGAAGCTTTCCAGCTCGTGGTGCGCCTCCATGATCGCACAGAATGTGGGAAGCTCCCTCTCTGCAGCCTTGAGGTAGAATCCCGGCAGCTTGTGGCGGAAGAGTTTGCTGCATCCCAGAAGCCACTCACGGCACTTCTTCTCCCGTTGTGCCTTGATCTTCGGCCACTTTCCGGCCCGAAACAGCTTCGTCGGCCCCAGCTTCCCCAGGTCATCAAGCCGCTCGTTGAGATTGTCCACGCAATCGCGGGCGAAATTGCGGCACAGCTTCACGCACTCCTCGTATCGCCTGGGTGCAGAAATGTTGGTGGTCACAAGGCGGCAACGCCTTGGTGAAGATATCTGCAGTGTTGACCTCAGAGACCACACGTCGCACGAGGCCAGTGCGTGTCAGTCGGGAGTGGCGAAGACCAGGTCTTCAACGTAGACAAGAACAAAGAACGGGGTCGAGCCACGGCGGACGAACAGCGACGAGTCGGCAGACGACGGAAAGAAGTCAAGCGCTGCAAGAGTCGTACGTAGCGTGTCGTGCCACTCGCGGGGAACCTAGCGCAGGCCGTAGATTGGTTGACGCAGCTGCCTCTGGGTCCCAGGAGGGAAAGAGCCAGTGAAGCCAGGCGGACGATGCAGCCAGATCTGCTCGTGCAGGCTCCCCTGTAGGAACGTTGTGGAGAAGCCAAAAGAGTGCAACTCGTAGTCGCTCTGAGCTGCTATATGCAGCAACACTCAAAGAGTGGTCATCTTCGGGGTGGGAGCGAAGGTATGGAAGAAGTCTACCCCCTCTCGGTGTCTGAAGCCTCTCGCCACGTAATGCGCCTTGAACACGGGTGGTGATCCAGGCGGCCGCTTCACCTTGCAGAGCCACATGCCACTGACAACGTTCGCCCCAGGTGGTGGAACGGCATCAACGTAGGTGCCTATGGACCTATAAGATGCCATCTCTGCCTCCTTAGCTGCTATCCAGTACGAGGCCCAAGCTCCCGACACCGCCTCAGCGTCAAGAGCGTCTGGATCCCCCTCAGGGGCAAGCAACATGGTGCAGAGATGAGGAACAGCGGCCGCAAGGAAACCAAGCTCGAACTGCCTGTCCTCAAGGACCTCCAGGGGAAAGAAGGGAGCGCCCCCAGAGGACAGATAACGAGCAGGTCCACTCACCAGGTGAGCGGCATAGTCAAGGCGATGGGAAGAGGCAAAGCCAGCGACAGTGGTAACAAGTGTTGAGACAGACGACAGGGGTGCAGTTGGGTGAGTGACCAACGCGGACAAAACACGGGAGACGACAGGACGGGAGGCACGGGGGTAGTCGGACAACGGGTCGTGAAGCACACTGAGGGATGACTCAAGAGGCTATGGAAGGACTGAAGAAGGTGGAACACAAGAGCGGAGGACACGGTGAAACAGGCCGTTTGCACGGTAACGAGACCGACGGGGCTCTGGAGACACAGTACGACTGAGGGGAGAATGACAAGTCCACTGGGACGAGGAAAGGGACTGGACAGGGGGAACATGAGGGGACGGTAGGGGACCACGAACCAAGCGTGCAGGTGCTGGGTCGAGCAGGTCACGCAGTCGCAGTCACTGCTGCTCCGCCTCCTCTGGCGTCTGCTGCGATGGTACCTGCCCCTGCTGCACCTCCTGTGGCTCCTCCTCTGCCCTATCTTGCTGCGGCTGCAGCTGCACCCGCTGCTACGACCGGGACTCCTGCGCTACCCTCTCCTGCTGCGGCGTGACGTGCGACACACCTGATGGGGCAGGACGCAAAGGGGGGGGAGGGCTACCGGGGCGATTTGGGGGGACTCAAGGGTGAGGAACAGTGGGGGGGAAAAGACCTCAGTACCTCGGTGGGGGCGACTCCTGTAGTAACAGACAGACTCGTCAAACGTGACGTCCTGGGAACTGAAGAACTCGTAGGTGAGTGGGTTGTAGAACAGCCAGCCGGCGGTGTCCAAAGGGAAGCCAAGAAAGACGCAGGCACGAGTGCGCGGAGACAACTTGTTCGCGCTAGTGGCGCGAACGTGAGCCAGAGAACCCCAGACGCAGAAGTCAGCTGCTACGCCCAGAGAACCTGTCTAAAGGGAGACCGGCGTCACCCGTGGCCGTGCATCACTGGGCCACAGGTTCAGATGGTGCGCGGCGTAGCGGACTGCCTGAGGCCACAGGAACTAGGGGGCACCGGCATGGCACATGGAGTTCCGGGCAACCTCCATGACCAGGCCGATGCGTCGCTCGGCTACCCCGTTATGCTGCAGCAAAGCTGGTAGCGTGTAAGACTGGAGGATCCCCCGACCCTGACAGAACGTCTCTCGGCAAGTGGAAGAAAACTCACCATCACGGACCGAGTGCAGGCGGAGCTCACAAAGGGCCTGGGCGCCACCCCACGCTAGTAGCTACGGCTCGAGGACGGTAGGCACGTCGGCCTTCCGTTGCAAGGGGAAAACCGTGGTGTAGCGGGAGTAGTCGTCCACCACAATCAGGAAGTAGCGCTCCTGACGTGGGCCACGGACCGGGGAGGGGCCTCAAACGTCCAAGTGCAGGTTCTGGAAGGGAGCCGTGGTGGGGGGGAACGAGGAGGAGTGAGGGGCAGCGCGCTGCCGACCCTCGACGCAAGGAGTGCACGGCGGCGCAGGCGAGCGAGGAAGCGGGGCAATTGACTGTGGGAGACCTGAGACCAGACGGTAACGTGCCATCCTACTGAGATGTGGGAACGACGGGTGACCTAGACGGTGGTGCCAGAGGACCGACGGGTGGGTGAGTGACCGACAGTCGCACGACACAGCAGCTATCTGACCTGACCTGACCTGACCTGACCCAGTGTGGTGGGACCCAGTGTGTAGTGAGTACAGACCAGAGCCCGGCTCCCTGTGGAAAGTGGCCAGAGGCGCCCCAGTGGCACCGACTGTGTAGGAGGCAACTGGCTCGTCCAGTGGGAAAGTAGTGACTACGCGTAGGTCGTGGAGGTGACTAACACCCACCAGATTCCTGGAGAACCTCGGGGTGTAGTAACTTGTGAGAAACCCAGAGGGAGCCACCGGACACAGGAGAGTGGTGGTGCTGTGGGCAACTACAGGTCCCACGGAGGGGTAAGCCAAGGCGACAGTGACTAGAGTGCGCAGTGGTGTGAGGTCAGTACAGTCACGAAAGAAGCAGCTGTATGCTCCAGAGTCTAGGGTGAAGGAAAGCTGTGTAGTCTGTGAGGTCGCACCCGAGCCAGCGACAAAGGCTAGTGCTAGACTAGTGGTAGCTGCAACCCCTACACAAAGATGCTCAGAGGGGTCCGGACTGGAAACAACACACGCATCAAGACTGGAAACACAGGTCTCTACTCGTGCAGCCGTGAACGGTCCTAGACCAGGTCGGTGAGACTCAACTAGTGCAGTAGTGCTCTGGCGAAGACGCGAGGGCCAGTGCGGTGTAATAGCATGAGGACCAAAACGCTCATGGTGGAGGTTGTCGAGGCGACGGTAGCAGCGGGACGCAGAGTGGTCAGGACTCCAGCAGGTGGTGCCAGCACCCGGGCCAGTCAGGATCCGGTACCCGCAGGGACCGACGTCGCGCCCACTACTGGCTAAGCCGCTGCTGCGGTCGGTACTCCTAGGACACTCGGGTCCCCACTGCCGGGAGTGCTGTAGCTGCTGACGCTGCGGCTGACCTTGCTGCTTCTGCAGAACTCTAGCACACGCCATGGTAGGCGCTAGAGACGGCCGAGCGTGGTGGGGAGCGGTTGCTAGCTATTGCCTATGCTGCTGCTGAGTCTGCTGGGGGCAGCCTATGCTGCTGCTGGTGCTGTTGGGGGCAGCCAATGCTGCGGCTGGTTATGCTGGGGGCAGCCTATGCTGCTGCTGGTGTGGACGGTTCTGGACGGTTATGGGCGGTTTTGGACGGTCCTGGACGGTTCTGGACGATTCTGGACGGTCATGGGCGGTTCTGGACGGTTCTGGACGGTTCTGGACGGTCCCGGGTGGTTCTGGACGTTCCTGGGCGGTTCTGGAGGGCTGGTGACAAGCGAAGCTGGCGGAGTGCAGGGCGTACGGGGAGGGGACGCGACGGGGCTGGCGGACGGGGCTGGGGGATGGGGCTGGCGGACAGGGACGCGATGGGGCTGGCGTACAGGGGCGCGACGGGGCTGGCGTACGTAGCTGGCGGATTGCAGGGTGGCGGGGAGGGGACGCGACGGGTAGGAGAAGGGGAGGCGACGAAGAGGGGACTCGACGGGTAGGGGAAGGGGAGGCGACGAAGAGGGGATACGATGGGGAGGCGATGCAGAGGGGACGCAACGGGGAGGCGACGGGGAAGGGGCGTGACGGGGAGGCGACGGGGAAGGGACGAGACGGGAAGGCCTGCGGGGCGACGGGCTACCGGGGGGGGGGGGGGGGGGGAAACGCGCGCGATTCGGGGGCCCGCGGGGGCCTTTCTAGGTCGCAACATGGGGGGACCCGCGGGGGTCCTTCTTAGGTCGTGATTCGGGGGCCCACGGGGGCCTTCCTAGGTCGCGACGAGGGGGGACCCGCGGGGGTCCTTCTAGATCGCGATTCGGGGGGCCAGCGGGGGCCTTCCTATGACACGACGTGGGGGACCCGCGGGGGTCCTTCTAACTCGCGATTCGGGGGCCCGCGGGGGCCTTCCTAGGACGTGACGTGGGGGGGCCCGCGGGGGTCTCTCTCTAGCGCGCGATTTGACGGGGGGGCGGGGGGGGGGGGGGGGGGGAGGGGTGGGGGCTGGCGCAAAGGGGTGACGGGGCACTACGGGTAATGCGTTACTAACGGGCGAGCGCGGGGCGGTGGGCCCATGGGAATCGAACTGCTCTATACCATGTTAACGAGGTAAAGGAATAATGAATGACTAGAAATGACAAGGACAAGGAAGATATAGCAACCCCTGGTCCACCCTTGCCAACCCTAAACATAAGTATACACCACCTAGACTAGCAAATACACTCCATAACAATTATAGTTTGACACTAACGACTGTTCCTTTTTTCGCAGATGTCGTGGTCGGCGTTCAAGAGAACGGATGGATGGCGGCGGAGAACGTCATCGAGTGGCTCGACAAGGCGGTAGCGCCTTTCGTCAAGCCAAAGTTTGGCGTGCAGGGGCGAAGCGCTCTGCTCGTTCTCGACTCCTATCGAGGTCACCTGACGAAGGAAGTCAAGAAGAAGTTCGCGGAGTACAACATCGTCCCCGCGGTCATCCCGGCGGGATGCACGGCAGAGGTGCAGCCGCTCGATGTGGCCATCAACAAAAGCTTCAAGGCATCGGTGCGGCAGCAGTACCAGGATTGGTTCGAGCAAGAGGGCATGAACGCATTGACCACGGCAGGTGAGCATCACAGTGTCTTCACCAGCCATGACTTCCAATGTTTGCCCCGTCGCAAGGTTCTAACCTCATCTCCTCTTCTTTTTAATCGTCGTGCAGGCAACATCAAGAAACCGCCTCCGGCGGTCGTTCTCAAATGGGTTTCCAAGGCTTGGAGTGTCAAACTTATATATCGCTTACATTGTGTAGGCTGTAGTGGGGTAGCCCATAAGGGGTACAACCCAATTAGGGTTAGTACTTGTACCCAAATCTTTGCTAGTTCATCCATTCTCGTCCATTATTCTGACATGGTTTCAGAGCAGGTCCTCCGCTAGGACCGTTTTTTTCCTTAGGCCCACCACAGCGCTACCCCGCTAGACGCCCTCTGCAGCCCTCGTGCTGCCCCTGCTGCCCGTTGCGACCAGTCGATCCTAGGCCCGTCGCCCTAGGCCCGTTGCGCCGGCCCCGAGGCCCGTTGCCCATCGACCCCCCCCTAGGCCCCGGACCCCGTCGCCCGTCGCGACCCATTGCCCCTAGCCTAGGCCCCGGCCCCGCGGCCCATCGCCTGTCGACCCTAGCCTAGGCCCCGGCCCTGAGGCCCGTCGCCCGTTGACCCCCCCCCCACCTACGCACGACCGTCGCCCCTAGCCTTGGCCCCGGCCCCGCGGCCCGTCGCCCGTCGACCCCCCCCCCCCTTAGGCCCAACCGTCGCCCGTCGCCCCTGGCCCCGCGGCCCGTCGCCCCTAGCCTAGGCCCCAGCCCCGCGGCCCTTCTCCCGTCGACCCTAACCTAGGCCCCGGCCCCTTGGCACGTCGCCCGTCGACCCCCCCTGCGGCCCCGCGGCCCGTCGCCCCTAGCCTAGGCCCCGGCCCCGCGGCCCGTCGCCCGTCGACCCCCCCTAGGCCCGGCCGTAGCCCGTCGCCCCTGGCCTCGCAGCCCGTCGACCCTAACCTAGGCCCCGGCCCCAAGGCCCGTCGCCCGTCGTGGCCCGTTGCCCCTAACCTAGGCCCCAGCCCCCCCCTCGGCCCCTTCGTTCTCGGCCCCACGGCCCGTCACCCTTAGGCCCCCGGCAACTCGGCCCCTCGGCCCCTTCGTTCTCGGCCCCGCGGCCCGACCCTCCCCTTATGCCCCTGGCCCCTCGGCCCCTTGGCACCTCGGCCCCTCGGCCCCTTCGTTCTCGGCCCTGCGGCCCGACCCCCCCCCACCCCCCCCCCCCCCCCCAGGCCCCCGGCCCCTCGGCCCCTTGGCCCCTCGGCCCCTCGGCCCCTCGGCCCCTTCGTTCTCGGCCCCGCGGCCCGACCCCCCCTAGGCCCCCGACCCCTCGGCCCCTTGGCCCCTCAGCCCCTCGGCCCCTCGGCCCCTTCGTTCTCGGCCCCGCGGCCCGACCCCCCCTAGGCCCCCGGCCCCTCGGCCCCTTGGCCCCTCGGCCCCTCGGCCCCTCGGCCCCTTCGTTCTCGGCCCCACGGCCCGTCGCCCCTAGGCCCTTCGTTGCTCCTGACCCCGCGGCCCCTCGGCCCCTGCTGCTGCTCTTGCTACTGCTGCTACTGCTGCTGCTACTACTGCTACTGGTGCCACTGCTGCTCCAGCGTGTTGCGCCACTATGGCTTCGCTTCGAGTTCTCTCGTTCGATCATGAGGGCAGATCGATTCAGTTTGACACGTGGCTTGACGATCTGCACCTGTACCTACTGAGCGATTCTAAGGACAATGTTTTGTTGTTTGACCTAGCGTCGGGCGCCGCTACTGCCCCTCCCGCCACAGCTGACAGTGCGACTCGCTCACACTGGCTTACTCGCGACGCTGCTGCCCGCTTAGCCATTTGCAACCACCTGCCGTTAGCCGAATGCGCTCACTTCGGACAGCACAGGACAGCACAGGCACTGTACGACGCTGTAGTCGATCGCTACTCCTCGCCTGCCACTGCTGCTCTAGGCCACCTACTTCTGCCCTAACTGTTCCCCGAGTTGTCAGCCTTTGCCATGGTAGAGGACCTTGTTTCCCACCTGCGCGCTAGTGACGCTCGCTACCGCGCTACCGTCCCTGCTGAGTTCCTTCATAGGAACCCGCCCCTGATGTTCATCACCCTCTACTTCATAGTCATCGCCTCCCTAACTTTCTTCGCTCTGTCAGGGACCACTTTCTCTCACTTGACCCCACCTCCCTCACTGTTGACCTAATCGAGGAGCACCTCCTCGCAGCTGAGACTAGTGCAGTTGCTGTAGGTGCTGCTCGTGGCACTCAGTGCACACCCTTCTTTGAGGGGTGCTCCCCCTCCCCCCTTGCCCCATCCTACGCCTCTGTTGCTGCTGCAGACGTCCCTGGTGCTGAGGACGTCGGAGCTGCTTCTGCTAGTGCAAAGCGCCGCAACAGCAATGGCAAGGGTAGCAGGGGTGGTGGAGGGGGCAGCGGGAGTGGTTGTGGGGGCAGCAGTGGAGGTAGTGAAGGCGGTGGAGGTGGTGGTGGTGGTGGGACTGGCGGTGGGGGTGGGTGCTCTGGTGGCGGCGGTGGAGGCAGCGGTGGGAGTGGCGGCAGTGGCTGCGGTGGGACTGGTGGCGGTAGGACTGGAGCTCGACGTGGAGGTTCCAGAGGTGGCCAGCGGTAGCAGCAGCAGCGTCGGAGCGAGACCCAGTCGCCCCAGCAGCTTCGTGAGTGGTTGTTTCAGCGTGGGACGTCTGAGGGTAGTGATAGCTGCCCGTATGTCATTCGCACGGGTGACCGTGCTGGTCAGACATGCGGGAGGCTTCACACTCAGCATCGCTGCCTCTCCCGCCTCGACGACGCTTGGCGTGCTGAGTTTGGTAACGAGGTCGAGCGACCTCGCTGGGCGGAGTTGCTTAGGTCTGGAGCTGCTATCTTTGACCTAGACTTTGATGTTATCCTTTCTGCTATGTATGCTTTGTCTGTTAGTGCTGAGGGTGACTGTTACCGGTGTGTGCCACCTGACCCAGGTATAGCGGCTACTTCTCTAGGTGCTAGTGAGTCTGGTACTCTCCCTGATGCTGCGCCTGCTGAGGCCTTACACACCTTCACGCTAGACTCAGGTGCCTCACGCTGTTTCTTTCGTGATAGTACCACTCTCACTCCTCTCCCTGCACCTGTCCCGGTCCGACAAGCTGACCCCTTCGGGGGCCCGGTCGTTGCCCGTTCCTCCACTGTCCTCCCGTGTCTGGTGGTTCCGTCAGGCTCACTGTCAAGTCTTCACCTCCCCTCGTTCTCTACGAACTTGGTGAGTACCGCTGCCCTCCAGGATGCGATGGTCACTACCACCACTCCTGGGGGTCAGCGTGTGTCGATCTACACGTGTACACGGACGGGTCGTAATCTGGCCACGTTCACTTGTCGGCCAGGGTCGAGTCTGTACACACTGGCTTCCGAGCCTCCTCAGGTAGGTGCGTCTGCTCAGGTGTCTGCGTCAGGTCAGGTAACACCCCCTTGCTCGTGTTGCATCCTGTCGCATTAGACTCTTCTGTGGCACCACCGCCTGGGTCACCCCTCCCTGCCACGCCTTCGTCGCATGCACTCCCGTCTCCTTGTCTCTGGTCTTCCCAGGTCTCTGCCTCCCCTCCCGCCCTCGCGTCGAGGGGCGGCAGGGCGCCGCTCCTCACTCCTCCTCGTTTCCCCCGATGACTGCTCCCCTCCACATGGACGTGTGGGGCCCAGCCCGCGTCAGTGGACAGGGCCGCGAGCGCTACTTTCTGCTGGTTGTTGACGACTACACGCGGCACACCACGGTCTTCCCCTTGCGCAGCAAGGGTCAGGTCATTGATGTCTTGATCCCTTGGATCCGCGCAGTCCGTCTCCAGCTCCGCGAGCGGTTCCGTGCGGACCTTCTTGTCCTGCGTCTGCACTCTGACAGAGGTGGTGAGTTCTCCTCCAACCTCTTGCGGGAATTTTGTCGTGGGGAGGGCATTCTCCAGTCGTTCACGCTTCCGGACTCCCCTCAGCAAAATGGGATTGCTGAGCGCCGCATTGGCTTAGGCATGGAGGTTGGTCGTACCTCCATGATCCATGCGGCTGCTCCCTATTTTCTGTGGCCGTTTGCGGTCCGGTACGCTGCGCATCAGCTCAACCTCTGGCCCCGTGTCTCCATGCCGGAGACCTCGCCCACACTGCGTTGGAGGGGGAAGGTTGCCGATGCGTCTGTGTTCCGGGTCTTGGGTTCTCGTGCCTTTGTCCGCGATACGTCGGCGGACAAGCTCTCCACCCGCGCCATTCCTTGGGTCTTCCTTGGCTTTGTCCCTGACGCGCGTGGCTGGCAGTTTTACCACCCTACCTCGCGCCGTGGCCTCCCCTCTCAGGACGTCATGTTTGACTACTCGGTTCCCTTTTACCGTCTCTTCCCCTACCGCTCTGCCCCTCTCCCTCCCCCGCCGCTCTTCCTTGCTCCAGGTCCCCCTCTGGTAGACCCCCTCCCTCCTCAGGGTCCGGCTCCCTCAGGTGTCTCTCAGGTACACCCACCCCCTGGTGAGGTAGCTCTAGACTCAGGTGCTCCTAGAGGTACTGTGGCTGGGGGTGCTGAGCCTGGGGGTGCTGAGACTGGGGGTGCCGAGCCAGGGGGTGCTTAGCCTGAGGGTGTTGAGTCTAGGGGTGCTGAGTCGGAGGGTGCGGAGTCTGGAGGTGCTGAGCCTCAGGGTGCTGCTTCGTCTGGGGGTTCTGCTGGTGCTTCGCCGAGACTGTCTCTGCAGCAGCTGCGTGAGTGGCTTGTTCGGCGCGCACGCCTTCGGAGTGGAGCTACCGGAGGTGGATGTGCTGGAGTCGTTGGAGCTGGAGGTGCTGGAGTTACTGCTGGAGCTGATGTTCCTGGAGGTACTGCGGCTACTGGTCCTGGAGGTGCCCGTACCCGGGGTACTGGAGCTGCCGGGACTAGTGGTGTTGGGGGCACTGGAGCTGGAGACCCTACGGAGTCTGGAGCTGGTGGCGCTGGAGCTGGTGGAGTTGGAGTTGGAGGCACTCGCGCGAGAGGCGCTTGAGCTGGAGGTGCTAGAGCTATTGACCCTGGAGGCACTGTGCGGCCGCGACCGTACTTCGTTCCCCTGCTTCAGCAGGTTCTTGGTGTCCCATCTTCTCCTGGCCTTACTCCTCCCTTACTATGTCCACCGCCTGACCAGTCGCAGCCGTCGTTACAGCCGGCCTCCCCACTACCTACTCCCTCTCCTTACACTGAGCAGACCGGCGGTCTTACAGAGCGTCGTGAGCCTGCGTCTCGTCGTGCCTCCCATGTTGCACTGGTCGTCGCGTTCCTCGTCCGTGTCCTCCTCCTGTCTCGGGCACATACGCTATGACACTTCGTCCTTCCTCTGTTCCACTGCGTGTTCCTCTCCCTGCTCCTCCAGAGTCCTCTCTTCTTGCCGTCCCTGACCCTGAGTCTGACCGCGTTCGTGCTGCCACTCCCACTGTCTCTCGTCTCCTTGCCACTGCTGTCACTGACCCTTCCTTTGAGTCCATTGCTGCGTCTGCCCTCGTTGCTGAGCTGGTGTACTTTGCTGCTGCCTGTCGTCTAGACTACGCCATTGCTCTTGTTGTTGAGTCTGAGTCTGCCAGTCCTCCATCCGTCGGGGGTGAGTGTGCTCTTGGCACGGACGTCCTTGAGGACAGGCCGGAGGACTTTGAGTGTCTTGCAGCTGCTGTACCTCGTTTCGCTTCCATGCTACTTGCCCTTGAGGGAGACCCGGATGCTCCAGACATCCCGACCCCGCGCTCTTACGCAGAGGCGATTACGGGTCCTTACTCATCTTAGTGGCAGACAGCCATGGATGCCGAGATGGCATCCTGGAAGTCCACAGGCACCTACGTCAACGCAGTTCCCCCATCTGGGGCCAACATAGTCGATGGCATGTGGATTTTCAGGGTGAAGCGGCTGCCGGGTTCTCCGCCTGCCTTCAAGGCGCGTTACTTTGCTAGAGGCTTCAGTTAGCGATAGGGAGTCGACTACTTCTAGACCTTCTCCCCCACCCCAAAGATGACTACTCTTCGGGTGTTGCTGCATGGCGCAGTTCAGTGTGACTACGAGCTGCACTCTCTGGACTTCAGAACAGCTTTCTTGCAGGGCAGTCTGCACGAGGAGATCTAGCTGCGCCGCCCACCTGGCTTCACTGGGTTGTTTCCTGCTGGTACCCAGTGGAGCCTCCGGCAGCCACTCTACGGTCTCCGCCAAGTGCCTCGCGAGTGGCACCACACACTGGGGACTACAATTGCGGCTCAGGGGTTTACTCCTTCGACTGCTGACCCGTCGCTGTTTCTACGCACCGACACGTCGCTACCGCCGTTCTACGTCCTCGTCTACGTTGACGACCTGGTCTTTGCCACTGCTGACACAGAGGCACTGACCCTTGTGAAGTCAAAGCTGCAGAAGAGACACACCTGCACTGACCTGGGTGAACTGCGCAGCTATCTTGGCTTGCAGATCACCCAGGACAGAGCATGGGGCACCACCACCCTGACTCAGTCACACATGGTGCACCAGGTCCTTCAGCGCTTTAGCTTCCAGTTCTCCTCGCCACAGCCCACTCCTCTGTCTACCGGCCACTCGCTCTCAGCTCAACCTTTGGACGAGGTTCCTCCACCTGGGGTGAACATAGTTGATGGCATGTGGATTTTCAGGGTGAAGCAGCCGCCAGATTCTCTGCCTGCCTTCAAGGCGCGTTACGTTGCTCGAGGCTTCAGTCAGCGACAGGGGGTTGACTACTTCCATACCTTCTCCCCCACCCCAAAGATGACTACTCTTCGGGTGTTGCTGCACGTCGCTGCTCAGCGTGACTACGAGTTGCACTCTCTGGACTTCAGCACAGCTTTTTTGCAGGGCAGCCTGCACGAGGAGATCTGGCTGCGCTGCCCACCTGGCTTCACTGGGTTGTTTCCTGCAGGTACCCAACGGAGCCTCCGGCGGCCAGTCTACAGTCTCCGCCAGGCGCCTCTTGAGTGGCACGGCACACTGAGGACTACACTTGCGGCTCTTGGGTTTGCTCCTTCTACTGCTGACCCGTCACTGTTTCTACGCACCGACACCTCGCTGCCGCCGTTCTACGTCCTCGTGTACGTCGACGACCTCGTCTTTGCCACTGCTGACACAGAGGCACTGACCCTTGTGAAGTCGGAGCTGCAGAAGAGACACACCTGCACTGACCTGGGTGAACTGCGCAGCTATCTTGGCTTGCAGATCACCCAGGACAGAGCATGGCGCACCATCACCCTGACTCAGTCACACATGGTGCACCAGGTCCTTCAGCGCTTCGGCTTCCAGTTCTCCTCGCCACAGCCCACTCCTCTGTCTACCAGCCATTTGCTTTCAGCTCTACCTTCAGACGAGTCCGTAGAGCCGAGTGGTCCGTACCCAGAGCTTGTGGGTTGCCTCATGTACCTGATGACATGCACACGACCTGACCTCGCGTACCCTCTGAGCCTTTTGGCTCACTACGTGGCTCTCGGTAGGCACCGAAAGGTGCACTGGGATGCTGTGAAGAGGGTACTGCGTTACCTGTGCAGTACGTCGGGCATGGGGCTCGTGCTTGGAGGACGGGGTCCAGTTGTCCTCATTGGTCACGCAGACGCTTCTTTGGTTGACGACTCAGCGACGCAGCGGTCGTCACAGGGTTACACCTTCAGCCTTGGCTCCGTCTCTGTTTCCTGGAGGTCTACCCGTTCGTCTTCGGTTCTCAGCTCCAGTTGTGAGGCTGAGATCTACGCAGGGGCCATGGCTGCACAGGAGCTACGCTGGCTCACCTATCTTCTGACTGACTTGGGAGAGCAGCCTCGTTCGCCTCCAGTTCTGTACGTAGACAACAAGGCCATGATTGCCTTGTGTTAGGAGCACAGAGTGGAGCACAGACATGGAGGGGTGTGCCCGGAGAGCTCATCAAGAAGGCATTTTTGACGTGCGGCATTTGCAACGCACTTGACAGCAGCGAGGACAAGCTGGCGATGGCGCACCGGAGGAGCCAGCTGACGCACGAAGTTGATGTAGATGATGAGATCCAGGCTGATGGCTTATGGGGCAACAACTGCCAGGAGCCTGAGTTGGATGAGGAGGAGTGACCTCCCTTAGGCTAGATTAGGTAGTAAATCCTGCCTCTAGATGGCAAAACTTGTAGAAAAATGTGCGATTCTAGTGAAATATTAGTGGAGTTCGTTCGAACGCCCTGTGAGGGCATGTAGTGAATTGGTAAATCATTGTACATGGACGCACGGCAAAGGCCACGCACGCACGCGCAGCAGAAACCGCGCGCACGAACAACACGGGCCATGCGCCACACGCAGCAGCAGCCGTGCATGCACGCGCAACTGCGCGCGCGCGCACAGCAGAGGCTGCGCGCACACACGCAGCAGCACCAGAGCGCGCGCAACAGCAGCCCGTGGAACAACGCGTTGCCGGCCGCCAGTGCAACAATGCGCGCCCGCCGCCACATCGTGCTACCTTAACCGCCCTAACCACCAACTGCGCCGCCAGCCGCGCCCTAGTCTCTGCAGCCACCAGTAGCGTTATCAGTGTCGCACCTACTGTCATTGGCACCTCCAGCAACGGCTGGCAGCCTCACTCACTACCACCGGTTCGGATTAAGGTTAGTGCTCCGACATTACTCACGTTTCCCAAGCCACTAGTTCCTAGCCTGACGTTTCTAGCAGTTCTCTAGCTCCAGCCGCTCCTGACTCTGGTTGCACCGAGCCTCCAGCTCCTAGCCTGGCGTTCCTATTCGTCTCTTCCTCCAGCCCATTCTCCCTTCAGTCGTTACTAGTGCCAGCCATGTCTTAGCCCGCCGTTCCTCCGTACAGATAGCTGTCACCATGGCGTCCTCCCGAGTCTTGCGATTCGATGCAGAGGGCCGTCCGATAGACTTTAACACGTGGCTCCACCAGACCCAGCGGCACCTTCGGAGCCAGCGCCACGACGTCGTCATTCTGTATGTCCACACGTCCGGCGCGCTGCCTACCCCTGGGTGTCCCAGTCCCCTGCCTACTGCGCCCCCTCCCACTAACAAGGAGCGGGTTGAGTTCCACACGCTGCACCATGCCCACTCCATCTAGGACTCCCGCAACACAGCTGCCTGCCTCGCGCTGACAGGCCTTCTCCCACTGGCTGAGGCTGCCCACTTCTCCAAGGTCGAGTCAGCGAAGGGGTGTTATGCCGCCAATGTTGCTCATTATTCCACTCCCTGCCTCCCTCAGCCGCCTCCTCATACCGTTCATGCTCCCTGGCCTTGACTCGTTTGAGACCGTTTCCGACCTTGTTACTCACTTGCGTTCCCTTAACACTAGCTTCCACGTTGTTTGCACCGAGGCCCAGCTTGTCCTCGCCCCCTGCTTATGTGGCTTACCCTCCACTGGTTAGTCACCCGCCTCCCTGACCGCCTCTCCTCTGCTAGCGACGCGCTTCTTCGGAAGCACCCAAGTGAGCTTACGATCGATCTCCTTGAGAGCACTATTACTGAGATCGAGAGTAACCTCCTCTCTATTGCCTCTGCTACTACTGCAATAGTTCCCCGTCTCTTTGAGGGGTGTGCTGTGCCCCAGCTTCTCACCTTCAATGCTTCTCTTGCCATTGGTGCGTCGTCTATTTTTTAGGAGGCTGTAGTTGTTTCTGCTGCTGGGTGGCAGAAACGGGGCAAGGGAGGTAAGAGAGGGGAGCAAGGTAGTGGTGGCGGTGGTGGTGGTGGCGGTAGTGGAGGTGGGGGTGGCGGAGGTGGTGGCGGTACTGGTGCCTCTTGTGGAGACAGCACTGGAGGTGGTACTGGGCCTACGGGCACGGCGGGAGGAGGCACTAGCCTTGGAAGTGGGGCGGGAGCACAACAGCAGCAGCAACAGCAGCCACATCAAGTACAGCCGCAGCAGCAGGTGCAGCCGCAGCAGCACGTGCAACGGCAGGTACAGCCACAATAGCAGTTCCAGCAGACCTCCGCAGCAGTGGGGCCCTCCGCAGCAGGGGGGACCTGGTGGCCCGGGGAGCGCTGGACGCAGCAGCGACCCTACCAAGTGGGGCCCACGTCGCGCTGGCTGCGACGTTGGCCCCTGCGACTACTGGATCCTAACGGGTGCGGGTAGGGACGCTTACTGTGGACGCCTCGACCACTCTGCAGCGCGCTGGGGGTAGGTGTATGTGCTACGCAGTAAACGAAAACGTAAGCTCGGCTGAAAACATGTAGTTTCATTGATGCAAGGAAGAGGTAAGTACAACATTGCCTAGGGGACTCTTAAGGGGTTGGGACCATCTTGGGAACTCAGAGAAGGTTGATTCCTAGGGGAGAAAGGCTAGAGAAGGATGGGAAACGTCCTAGCTAGGTCAGCAAAGCCAACCACACTTGGATATTCAGAGCTGTACTCAAGGCTACCAATAGTGAGTCAAGCCAACCATGAGTTTGCTTGTCTTCCCACTTGCACCCTCTTGCAAGCTGCTTCCAGGAAGACCACACTTCTCAAAAGGAGGGTGGTAGAGTCCCACTTGACCACCTGTACTTCTTGTCTCATTCTCTGTCCCTGCACCATTGGCATGACAACAATGAAAGGGTGGCAAGGGAAATGCTGCCAACAGTGCACCATGACTACGGAACAGTAACTTTCGACAGCTGTCACGTGCTGCTCCGATGCTGGGTTGTCCTGAAACTCGGTGACCACCTGAGCACCTTGGCAAAGGACTGCCACGCAGATTTTCAGACCAATTAGAGCTTGTTTGATGAGTCAGCAGCCGAAATGGCGAACTCGGGTGTTACCAAAAAAGAGTAACACACACTTCCGGGATGCCATAAGTCTTGAAACAAAAAATGTTGCCATGCCTTGTGAACTGCTTCAAACATTATGAAACTTTGAGGGTGTGAAGAACAAATGTTGAAGCACCTCTCCACAAAATTCCAGAAGCTGAAAAGGCTTGTAGGCTTGATGGGAGTGCGATGACCGTGCCACTATAGTGCTTTGGCACAACAGCTCTCCCACTGTGAACAGTCGGTTGCTACTCCCATATATCAGACCAAGTCGTCGGCGTTGCCCAAGCGAGGGCGGGGCCAACACTCCACTCCTGTTAACATGCTTCCACCACGTAGTCTGTGTCTGGGTCAGGTAGGATGAGTACTGGGGCAGTAGTCAGTGCTGTCTGTAGCTGCTCCATGGCTTGCTGATGAGGGGTATCCCATGTTATAATGCTTATATTGTGTAGGCTGTAGTGGGGTAGCCCATAAGGGGTACAACCCAATTAGGGTTAGTACTTGTACCAACTTTCTGCTCAATGCATTCATAAACGTTCAGTATTCTGACAAGTGCACCTGTCCAAACATTCGGAAACGTGTGGGAGTGAATCCAGATTAGGGCTAAATAAGAAATAAACTTTGAAGCATACCGTATTTTCCTAGGAATGACTACTCTGAAGTACTCAGACTTCACAAAGCAAAATAAGACCCGACTTTGCATTGCACTACTCACAAACTACTATCACTGCCACTATCTATCTTACCGTATCACCCCGGATATAAGCGCAGATGCGCTTATAATAAACAGTGTTTTTTAGGGGGGTGCGCTTCTAATTGAGTAATTTTTATAAGTGAATGAGCCTGTAAAATGAAAAAAAATGAAATTCAATATTAATCATACCAAATTGAAGTCGGCAGTAAGGCGAATACGATATGCATCATTTTGGTCTAGAAGCATCGAACCTCCTAGCGATGACGCGAAAATGTCAGAACATTATAGCTTTTATATTTGTGTAGGCTATAGTGGGGTAGCCCATAAGGGGTACAACCCAATTAGGGTTAGTACTTGTACCCAACTCTTTCATAGTTCATCCATTCTCGTTCGTTACTTTGATATGGAATCAGAGCAGGTTCCTTGGGCCCACCACCTGCTACGCTGCTAGTAACCCCCCCTAGGCCCGTCGCCCCGAGGCCCGTCGACCCTAGCCTACACGCCCAGCCCGTCGACCCTAACCTACGCGTGCCCGGCCCGTCGCTCCTAGCCAACGCGGCCCGACGACCCCTAGCCCGCGGCCCGTCGACCCCAAAGTCCGGCCCCGTCCCTAGCCCGCGCCCGGCCCCGTTCCTAGCCCGCGCCCGGCCCCGTCCCTAGCCCGCGCCCGGCCCCGTCGGCCCTTAGCCCCGCGCCCGGCCTCGTACCTAGCCCGCGCCCGCGTCCGGCCCGGCTCGTACTCTCGTCTTCTTGTCTCTGGTCTCCCCAGGTCTCTGCCTCCCCTGCCGCCCTCGCCTGCCCCGCCCTGCCTCCCTTGCGTCGAGGGGCAGCAGCGAGCCGCTCCTCACTCCTCCTCGTTTCCCTCAACGACTGCTCCCCTGCAGACCCTCCACATGGACGTGTGGGGCCCAGCCCGCGTCAGTGGACAGAGCCGCGAGCGCCACTTTCTGCTGATAGTTGACGACTACACGCGGTACACCATGGTCTTCCCCTTGCGCAGCAAGGGTCAGGTCGTTGATGTCTTGATCCCTTAGATCCGCACAGTCCGTCTCCAGCTTCGCGAGCGGTTCCGTGCGGACCTTCCTGTCCTGCGTCTGCACTCTGACAGAGGTGGTGAGTTCTCCTCCAGCCTCTTGCGGGACTTTTGTCGTGGGGAGGGCATTCTCCAGTCGTTCACGCTTCCGGACTCCCATCAGCAAAATGGAATTGCTGAGCGCCGCATTGGCTTAGTCAAGGAGGTCGCTCATACCTCCATGATCCATGCGACTGCTCCCCATTTTCTGTGGCCGTTTGCGGTCCAGTACGCTGCGCATCAGCTCAACCTCTGGCCCCGTGTCTCCTTGCCGGAGACCTCGCCCACACTGCATTGGACGGGGGAGGTTCGCGATGCGTTGGTAATCCGGGTCTGGGGATCTCATGCCTTTGTTTGCGATACGTCAGCGGACAAGCTCTCCACCCGCGCCATTCCTTGCGTCTTCCTTGGCTTTGTCCCCAACTCGCCTGGCTGGCAGTTTTACCACCCCACCTCGCGCCGTGTCTTCCCTTCTCAGGACGTCACGTTTGACGAGTCGGTTCTCTTTTACCGTCTCTTCCCCTACCGCTCTGCCCCTCCCCCGCCCCCGCCGCTCTTCCTTGCTCCCGGTCCCCCTCCGGTAGACCCCCTCCCGCCCGAGGGTCCTGCTCCCTCAGGTGTGTCTCAGGTAGACCCTCTCCCTGGTCCTGCGCCTGTTCAGGTAGCTGTCGACTCAGGTGCTGCTGGAGGTGCTGCGTCTGGGGGTGCGGAGCCTGGGGTTGTGGAGTCTGAGGGTGTTGAGACTGGGGGTGGTGAGCCTGGGGGTGCTGAGCCTGAGGGTGTTGAGCCTGGGGGTGCTGCGTCGGAGGGTGCGGAGTCTGGAGGTGTGGAGCCTCAAGGTGCTGCTTCGCCTGGAGGCTCTGCTGGTGCTTTGCCAAGCCTGTCTCCGCAGTAGTTGCGTGAGTGGTTTGTTCGGCGTACGCGCCTTCGGCGTGGAGCTTCTGGAGCTGGAGGTGCTGGCGTTGCTGCTTGAGCTGGTGTTACTGGAGGTACTGCGACCACTGGTCCTGGAGGTGCTCGTACCCGGGGTACAGGAGCTGCCGGGACTGGTGGTGTTGAGGGTGCTGGAGCTGGAGACCTTACGGAGTCTGGTACTACTGGCGCTGGTGGCGCTGGAGCTGGAGGAGCTCGAGTTGGTGGCCCTCGCGCAGGAGGCGCTGGAGTTGGAGGCCCTGGTGTTGGAGGTGCTGGAGCTGGAGGAGTTGGAGCTGTTGACCCTGGTGGCACTTTGCGGCCACGACCGTACTTCGTTCCCCTGCTCCAGCAGGTTCTTGATACCCCGCCTTCTGCTGCCCTTCCTCCTCCCCTATTGTGTCCCCCGCTTGACCAGTCGCAGCCGCCGTTACAGCCGGCCTCTCCACTGCCTGCTCCTTCTCCTTACACAGAGCAGTCTGGCAGTCTTACAAAGCGTCGTGAGCTTGCGTCTCGTCCTGTCTCGCCTGTTCGCACTGCTCGTCGCATTCCTGGTTCGCGTCCTCCTCCTGTCCTTGGCACACACGCTATGACCCTTCGTCCTTCCTCTATTCCTCTACGCGTTCCTCTGCTAGCTCCTCCTGAGTCCTCTCTTCCTGAGGTCCCTGACTCTGGGTCTGACCGCGCTCGTGCTGCCAGTCCCACTGTCTCTTGTCTCCTCGCTACTGCTGTCAATGACCCTTAGTTTGAGGTTGCTGCTGCGTCTGCTCTCGTTGCTGAGCTGCTTGACTAGGCAGCAGCCTGTCGTCTAGACTACGCCACTACTCTAGTTGCTGAGTCTGCGTCTGCCAGTCCTCCGTCCGTTGGGGGTGAGTGTGCTCTTGGCACGGACGTCCTTGAGAACAAGCAGGAGGACTTTGAGTGTCTTGCAGCTGCTGTACCTCGTTTCGCTTCCATGCTGCTTGCCCCTGAAAGAGACCCGGATGCACTAGACATCCCGACCCCGCGCTCTTATGCAGAGGCGATTACGGGTCCCTACTCCTCTCAGTGGCAGGCAGCCATGGATGCCGAGATGGCATCCTGGAAGTCCACAGGCACCTACGTCGACGAGGTTCCCCCACCTGGGGCGAACATAGTCGATGGCATGTGGATCTTCAGGGTGAAGCGGCCGCCGGGTTCCCCGCATGCCTTCAAGGCGCGTTACGTTGCTAGAGGCTTCAGTCAGCGACAGGGAGTTGACTACTTCCTGACCTTCTCCCCCACCCCGAAGATGACTACTCTTCGGGTGTTGCTGCACGTCGCTGCTCAGCGTGACTACGAGTTGCACTCTCTGGACTTCAGCACAGCTTTCCTGCAGGCAGCCTGCACGAGGAGGTCGGCGCACCATTACCCTCACTCAGCCACACATGGTGCACCAGGTCCTTCAGCACTTCGGCTTGCAGTTCTCCTCGCCACAACCCACTCCTCTGTCTACCAGCCACTCGCTCTCAGCTCCACCTTCGGACGAGTCCGTAGAGCCGAGTGGTCTGTACCCAGAGCTTGTGGGTTGCCTCATGTACCTGATGACGTACACTCGACCCGACCTCGCGTACCCTCTCAGCCTCCTGGCTCGCTACGTGGCTCCCGGCAGGCACCGAAAGGTGCACTGGGATGCTGCGAAGAGGGTACTGCGTTACTTGTGCAGTACGTCGGGCATGGGGCTCGTGCTTGGAGGACGGGGTCCAGTTGTCCTCACTTGCCACGCAGACGCTGAAGAGGAGTAAGGACCCGTAATCGCCCCTGCGTAAGAGCGCGGGGTCGGGATGTCTGGTGCATCCGGGTCTCCCTCAGGGGCAAGCAGCATGGATGCAATACGAGGTACAGCAGCCACAAGACACTCAAAGCCCTCTTGCCTGTCCTCAAGGACGTTCGTGCGAAGAGCACACTCACCCTCGACGGACGGAGGACTGGCAGACGCAGACTCAGCAATAAGAGCAGTGGCATAGTGTAAACGACAGGTAGCAGCAAAGTCAACCAGCTCAGCAACGAGTGTAGACGCAGCAGTGGACTCAAAAGAAGGGTCAGTGACAACAGTGGCGAGGAGACGAGAGATAGTGGGACTGGCAGCATGGGCAAGGTCAGACGCAAGGTCAGGAACAGCAAGAAGAGAGGACTCAGGAGGAGGCGGTAGAGGAACACACAGTGGAAAGGAGGAAGGATGAAGTGCCATAGCGTGGGTGCCGGGGACAGGAGGAGGACGCGGACGAGGAACGTGACAACTAGTGCAAACAGCGCGAAGAGGCGAGGTAAGACCAGACTCAGGCTCACGACGCTTTGTAAGGCCTCCGGTCTGCTCTGTATAAAGAGAAGGAGCAGGCAGTGGGGAGGTTTGCTGTAATGGCGGCTGGGACTGGTCAGGCGGTGGACACAGTAAGGGAGGAGTAAGGACAGGAGAAGACGGGAGACCAAGAACCTGCTGAAGCAGGGGAACGATGTACGGTCGCGGCAGCACAGTGCCTCCAACACAAGTACTGCCAGAAACAGCACCCTTAGAACCAGCACCTCCAACTTTAGGGTCAACAGCTCCAGCTCCTCCAGCTCCAGCGCCGCCAGCGCCAGTGCCTCCAGCCCCAGCACCTCCCGCTCCAAGGTCAACAGCTCCAGCTCCTCCAGCTCCAGCGCCACTTGTGCCAGTGCCTCCACCTGCAGCGCCAACAGCTCCAGTGTCTCCAGCTCCAGCTCCTCCAGCTCCAGCGCCACCAGCGCCAGTGCCTCCAGCCCTATCACCTCCAGACTCCGCACGGTCTCCAGCTCCACAACCTCCAGCTCCAGCACCCCCAACACTACCAGTCCCGGCAGCTCCAGTACCCTTGGTACGAGCACCTCCAGGACCAGCAGCTGCAGCACCTCCGGTGTCACCAGCTCCAGTAGTTACTCCAGCACCTCAAGACGAGTAGCTCCAACACCTCCAGCGCCAGTGTCTCCAGCGGCAGAGTCTCCAGCTCCGGCAGCTCCACTCCGAAAGGCGTGTGCACTAAGCAAACCACTCGCGCAGCTGCTGAGGGGAGAGAGGCTCCGGCCGGGGAGAAAGTCATGGCGAAGCACCCGCAGGGCCTCCAGAAGAAGCAGTACCCCAAGGCACAGCACCCTCAGACTCCACACCCTCAGACTCAGCACCTCCAGGCTCCACACCCGCACGCTCAGCACCCCCAGGCCCCACACCCCCAAACCCGGCACCCTCACATTCAGCACCCCTAGGCTCCGCACCCTCCGGCTGCGCACGCCCAGACGCAGCACCCCCAGACGCAGCACCTCGAGCAGCACCTGAGTCGCCAGCTACCTCAACAGGCACAGTACTAGGGAGAGGGTCTACCTGAGACACACCTGAGAGAGGGGGTCTACCGGAGGGGGACCGGGAGCAAGGAAGAGCGGCGGGGGCGGGGGAGGGTCAGAGCGGTAGGGGAAGAGACGGTTAAAGGGAACCGACTCGTCAAACGTGACGTCTTGAGAGGGGATGACACGGCGCGAGGTGGGGTGGTAAAACTGCTAGCCAGACGCGTCAGGGGGAAAGCCAAGGAAGACGCAGAGAATAGCGCGGGCAGAGAGCTTGTCCGCGGACGTATCGCGAACAAAGGCACGAGAACCCCAGAACCGGAACACCGACGCATCGCCAAGCTTCCTCGTCCAATGCAGTGTAGGCGAGGTCTCCAGCAAGGAGACATGGGGCTAGAGGCTGAGCTGATGCGCAGCGTACCGGACCGCAAAAGGCCACAGAAAATGGGGGGCAGCCACATGGATCATGGAGGTATGAGCAACCTCCATGACTAGGCCAATGCGACGCTCAGCAATCCCATTTTTCTGCAGTGAGGCCGGAAGCGTGAACAACTGGAGGATGCCCTCCCCACGACAAAAGTACCGCAAGAGGTCGTAGGAGAACTCACCACCTCTGTCAGAGTGCAGACGCAGGACAGGAAGGTCCTCACGGAACCGCTCGCGTAGCTGGAGACGGACTGCGCGGATCCAAGGGATCAAGACATCAGGGACCTCACCCTTGCTGCGCAAGGGGAAGACCGTGGTGTAACGCGTGGTGTCGTCAACAACCAGCAGAAAGTAGCGCTAGCGGCCCTGTCCACTGACGCGGGCTGGGCCCCACACGTCCATGTGGAGAGTCTGCAGGGGAGCAGTCGTCGGGGAAAACGAGGAGGAGTGAAGGGCGGCGCGCTGCCATCTCGACGCAAGGAAGGCAGGGCGGGGCAGGCGAGGGCGGGAGGGGAGGTTGAGACCCGGGAAGACCAGAGACAAGGAGGCGGGAGTGCATGCCACGGAGGCGTGGTAGGGAGGGGTGACCAAGTCGGTGGTTCCAGAGGAGAGCCTGGTGCGATAGGCGGCGACACGAGCAGGGGGGTGCTACCGGACTTGACGCGGACACCTGGGCAGACGCAGCTACCTGAGGAGGCTCAATAGACAGGGTGTACAGACTCGACCCAGGCCGACGGGTGAACGTGGCCAGGTGACGGCCCGTCCGTGTGCACGTGTAGATCAACACACGTTGACCCCCAGGAGTGGTGGTAGTGACCATCGCATCCTGGAGGGCAGCAGTACTCACCAAGCTTGTAGAGAACGAGGGGAGTTGAAGACTTGACAATGAGCCGGACGGATCCCCCGGACACGGGAGAACAGTGGAGGAACGGGCAAGAACTGGTCCCCCTGAGGGGTCAGCCAGTCTGACCGGTACAGGTGCAGAGAGAGGAGTGAGGGTGGTGCTGTCACGAAAGAAACAGCGGGAAGCACCTGAGTCAAGTGTGAAGGTGTGCAAGGCCTCAGCAGGCGCAGTACTAGGGAGAGCAGACTCACTAGCACCTAGAGCAGCAGCCTCTATACCTGGGTCAGGCGGCACACACTGGTAACAGTCACCCTCAGCACTAACAGACAAGGCATACATAGCAGGAAGGATAGCATCATAGTCAAGATCAAAGATAGCAACTCCAGACCTAAGCAGCTCTGCCCAGCGGGGGCGCTCGGCCTCGTCACCAAATTCTGCTCGCCAACGCCTCCACTCCCACCACCACTCCCACCGCCACCACCGCCACCTCCACTAGTGCCACCTCCACCACCCTGGCCTCCCTTGCCCGCTGCTACGGCGCCTCCCACTAGGAGCAAACCCAGCCCCAACCTCCTTAGTACGAAGGAAGTCAATAGCAGCAGAAGACGCGACAGAGGGGACAAGGGGGGAGGGGGAACACCCCTCAAAGAAGGGAGTGCGAGGAGTGCCACGAGAAGCACCTACAGCGAATATGCTAGTCTCAGCCGCAAGGAGGTGCTTCTCGATCAGGTCGACAGTGAGGTCTGTGGAGTGAAGGGAGAGAAGGTGGTCCCTGACTGCACTAAGAGAGTTAGGGAGGCGGGTGACAATGTAGTAGAGCGTGATGTACATGGGAGGAGGGTTCTTGGCTAGAAACTTGGCGGGAAGCGCGGCACGGTAGTGAGTGTCACTAGTGCGAAGGTGAGTGACGAGGTCGGCTACTGTGGCAAAGGCGGACAGCTCGGGGAACAGGTAGGGCAATATAAGGCGGCCTATAGCAGCAGTGGCCGGGGAGGAGTAATGAGCGACTACAGCGTCGTACAGGGCTCTAGCAGTCTTGTGCTGGCCAAAGTGAGCGCGTTCGGCTAACGGCAGGTGGTTGCGAACGGCTAGGCAAGCAGCAACATCACGGGTAAGCCACTGTGAGGGAGTCGCACTGTCAGTTGTGTCGGGAGGGGCGAGAGAGGCGCCAGACGTGAGGTCAAATAGCGATATACCGTCCCTAGAATCGCTCAGTAAGTACAGCTGAAGGTCATCTAGCCACGCGTCGAATTGTATCGGACGGCCCTCTGCATCGAACGAGAGCACACTGAGAGTAGCCATTGCGGGCAAAGCAGTTGGGCGCGCTAGCTGTAGGGCAGCACGAGGGCAGGGCAAAGCAAGGCAGTGCGCAGGCAGATCAGGGCAGGGCGGAAGCCAGCAGGGCGGCACGCGAGAAGGGCAGGGCGGCGCGGCTACAAGCGGCACGCAGGCAGGGCAGGGCGGCGCGGCAGCTAGCGGCGCGCAGGCAGGGCAGGGCGGCGCGGCGGCGAGCGGCGCGCGGGCAGGGCAGGGGGGGGGGGGGGGGCGCAGCAGGGAGCGGCGCGCGGGCAGGGCAGAGCTTCGTGCCGGCGAGCGGCGCGCGCGCATGGCAGGGCGGCGCGGCGGCGAGCGGCACACGGGCAGGGAAGGGCTGCGCGGCGGCAAGCGGCGCGCGCGTAGGGCAGGGCAGCGCGGCGGCGAGCGGCGCGTGGGCAGGGAAGGGCTGCGCTGCGGCGAGCGGCGCGCGTGCATTGCCCGCGCGCCGCTCACCGCCGCGTCGCCCTTCCCTGCCCGCGCGCCACTCGCCGCCGCGCCGCCCTGCCCTGCACGCGCGCCGGCGAGTGGCGCGCGGGCAGGGAAGGGCGACGCGGCGGTGAGCGGCGCGCGGGCAATGCAGCGACAGCAAGCGGCGCGCGGGCAGGGAAGGGCAGGACGTGCGCGGGCGGCGCGACGCAGGGCAGGGCGTGCGCAGGGCGGCGTGACACAGGGCAGGGCAGGGCAGGGCGACGCGACTTGTGGGGTAGCGCGATTCGGTGGGCCCTAAAAAAAATACCGGTCCTAGGAGAGGACCTGCTTTGATACCATGTCAGAAAGTGTAAGCGAGAATGAATGAACAATGACAAAATTGGGTACAAGTACTAGCCCTAATTGGGTTGTACCCCTTATGGGGTACCCCACTATAGCCTACACAAAGTAAGCAATATATCATTCTGACACCGAGATGCCCGCCCCCCCTCTCCCAGGCATAAGCCGACGCAACACAAACGGCACTCCTATACCGCCCAAGAGAAGCTCAAGTGGTTCGTGCGCCTAGAGGTTGCGGCATCGATAAGCGAGGTGGCGTGGGATTTGAGCATACACCGTAAGTGCCTGTCCGAGTGGAAGACCCAAGCGCAGCAGCTCAAGGATTCACATAGTTCACAGAAGCGACTATATGGGCGCGGGAGATCGTCATGGTACAGGCAGATGGAGATCAAGGTGTGCGCGCCGACTGGCGGCGCCGGGGTGTTGCAGTTTCAGTCGGATGTGAAGGTTCTTTTCTCGGATGTGAAGTGGAACGGGAGTCAGTGGTGGTCGGAGCGATTCCGCAAGCGGTGGAACCTCGATGTGCGAATGAAAACAAAAGTGGCGCAGAAATCCCAAGATCGTAAGTGCCTTGTTTTCTGTAGAATTTGCTCGAATTCGCGTGGTCTTCTTAGACACACCTGCACTGACCTGGGTGAACTGCGCAGCTATCTTGGCTTGCAGATCACCCGGGACAGAGCTCGGCGCACCATTACCCTGACTCAGTCACACAAGGTGCACCAGGTCATTCAGCGCTTCGGTTTCCAGTTCTCCTTGCCACAGCCCACTCCTCTGTCTACCAGCCACTCGCTCTCAGCTCCACCTTCGGACGAGTCCGTAGAGCCGAGTGGTCCGTACCCAGAGCTTGTGGGTTGCCTCATGTACCTGATGACGTGCACACGACCTGACCTCGCGTACCCTCTCAGCCTTCTGGCTCGCAACGTGGCTCCCGGTACGCACCGAGAGGTGCACTGGGATGCTGCGAAGAGGGTATTGCGCTACTTGTGCAGTACGTCAGGCATGGGGCTCGTGTTTGGAGGACGGGGTCCAGTTGTCCTCACAGGTCACGCAGACGCCTCCTGGGTTGACGATTCAGCTACGCAGCGGTCGTCACAGGGTTACACTTTCAGCCTTGGCTCCGGCTCTGTTTCCGGGCGGTCTACTAGTTCGTCTTCGGTTCTCAGCTCCAGTTGTGAGGCTGAGATCTACGCCGGAGCCATGGCTACACAGGAGCTACGCTGGCTCACCTACCTGCTAAACCGACTTGGGAGAGCAGTCTCGTTCGCCTCCAGTTCTGTACGTAGACAACGAGGCCATGATTGCCTTGTGTCAGGAGCACAGACTGGAGCACCGAACGAAGCACATCGCTCTGCGATACTTCCTTGCTCGAGAGTTGCAGCAGCGTGGCCAGCTTCGTCTTGCGTACGTGGCCACTAGGGCCAACACTCCTGATATATTCACCAAGGCACTTCCGCCTCGTGATCATCAGCGCTTCTCTACTGTGTTAGGCCTTGTGCCTACTTTACCTCACTTGCTTACTGCCTGACTCTGCTTGTACTGTGATCTATATATATACCTGCATGCTTGCACTTGCTAAGATATGATAACTGTATTGTTTGTTCTCTTTATATCACTCTTCATGTGAACTGGCCTTGTGGCCCTTTTGTCAGAACATTTTAGCTTTTACATTTGTGTAGGCTATAGTGGGGTAGCCAATAAGGGGTACAACCCAATTAGGGTTAGTACTTGTACCCAACTGTTTGCTAGTTCATCCATTCTCGTATTTTACTTTGAGATGGAATCAGAGCAGGTTCCTTGGGCCCACCACCTGCTACGCTGCTTATACCCCCCCCTAGGCCCGTCGCCCCTAGGCCCGTTGACCCTAGCCTACGCGCTTGGCCCGTCGACCCTAGCTTACGCGCGCCCGGCCCGTCGACCCTAGCCTACGCGCCCGGCCCGTCGCCTCTAGCCTACGCGCGCCCGGCCTGTCGCCCCTAGTCTACACGCCCGGCCCGTCGCATCTAGCCTACGCGACCCGTCGACCCCTAGCCCGCAGCCCGTCGACCCCTAGCCCAGCGCCTGGCCCCCGTCCCTAGCCTGCGCCCGGCCCCGTCGGCCCCTCGCCCCGCACCCGGCCCCGTTCCTAGCCTGCGCCTGGCCTCGTCGTCCCTAGCCCGCGCCTGGCCCCGTCCATAGCCCGCGCCCAGCCCCGTCGGCCCCTAGCCCCGCGCCCGGCACCGTCCCTAGCCCGCGCCCGGCCTCATCGGCCCTTAGCCCCGCGCCCGGCCTCGTCCTTAGCCCGCGCCCGGCCCCGTCCCTAGCCCGCGCCCGGCCCCGTCGGCCCCTCGCCCCGCGCCCGGCCCCGTTCCTAGCCTGCACCCTGCCCTGTCAGCTCCTTGCCCCGCGCCCAGCCCCGTCCCTAGCCCGTGCCCGGCCCCGTCGGCCCCTAGCCCCACGCCCGGCCCCGTCCCTAGCCCGTGCCCGGCCCCATCGGCCCTTAGCCCCGCGCCCGGCCTCGTCCCTAGCCCAGCGCCCGGCCCCGTCCCTAGCCCGCGCCCGGCCCCCACGACGACCCCTAGCCCGCCCCCGGCCCTGTTCCTAGCCCGTGCCCGGCCCCGTTCCTAGCCCGCGCCCGGCACCGTTCCTAGCCTGCGCCCGGCCCCGTCCCTAGCCCGCGCCCGGCCCTGTCCCTAGCCCGCGCCTGGCCCCTTGTCGGCCCCTAGCCCCACGCCCCGCCCTGTCCCAAGCCCCGCACCCGGCCCCGTCGGCCCCTATCCCCGCGCTCGGCCTCGTCCCTAGCCCGCGCACCCGGCCCAGTCGACCCCTACCCCCTCGGCCTCTTAGCCCCACTGTCACTGCTGCTCCTGCTACAGCTGCTACTGCTACTGCTACAGCAGCGCCTACGTACTGCACAGCTATGGCTTCGCTTCGAGTCCTTGTGTTTGATCATGAGGGTAGACCAGTTCAGTATGACACGTGGCTTGATGACCTGCAGCTGTACCTACTAAGCGATTCTAAGGACAGTGTCTCGCTGTTTGACCTAGCGTCAGGAGCTGCTACTGTCCCTCCCATCACAGCTGACAGTTCAACTCGCTCACAGTGGCTTACTCGCGACGCTGCTGCCCGCTTAGCCATTCGCAACCACCTGCCATTAGCTGAATGTGCTCACTTCGGACAGCACCCGACAACACAGGCGCTGTACGACGTTGTAGTCGCCCGCTACTCCTCCCCTGCCACTGCTGCTCTAGGCCGCCACCTTCTGCCCTACCTGTTCCCCGAGCTGTCCGCCTTTGCCAGAGTCGAGGATCTGGTTTCGCACCTTCGCGCTAGTGACGCTCGCTACTGCGCTGCCGTTCCTGCTGAGTTCCTTGACAGGAACCCGCCCCCGATGTACATCACTCTCTACTTTATATTCACCCGCCTCCCTGACTCTCTTCGCTCTATCAGGGACCACTTCCTCTCTCTTGACCCCACCTCCCTCACTGTTGACCTCCTTGAGCAGCATCTCCTTGCAGCTGAGACTAGTGCAGTTGCTGTAGGTGCTGCTCGTGGCACTCCGCGCCCGCCCTTCTTTGAGGGGTGTTCCCCCTCCCCCCTTGCTCCCTCCTACGCCTCTGCTGCTGCTGCAGACGTCTCTGTTCCTGAGGACGTCGGGGCTGCTTCTGCTAGTGCGAAGCGCCACAGCAGCAAGGGCAAGGGTGGCCGGGGTGATGGTGGTGGCAGCGGCGGTGGTGGAGGTAGCAGCGGGAGTGGTGGTGGGGGCAGCAGTGGAGGTGGTGGCGGCGGTGGGACTGTTGGTGGGAGTGGGGGCTCTGGTGGCGGTGGTGGAGGCAGCGGTGGGACTGGTGGCAGTTGGACTGGAGCTCGGCGTGTCGGTTCTGGGGGTGGCCAGCGTCAGCACCAGCAGCGTCGGGGCGAGACCCCGTTTCCCCAGCAGCTTCGTGAGTGGTTTCTACGTGGGGCGTCTGGGGGTAGTTGCCCGTATGTCATTCGCACGGGTGACCGTGCTGGTCAGACTTGCGGGAGGCTCCACACTCAGCACCGCTGCTTCTCCCGCCTCGACGACGCTTGGCGTGCTGAGTTTGGTGACGACGTCGAGCTCCCTCGCTGGGCAGATCTGCTGAAGTCTAGGATTGCTATATTTTACCTAGACTTTGATGCTATTCTCTCTGCTATGTATGCTTTGTCTGTTAGTGCTGAGGGTGACTGTTATCGGTGTGTGCCGCCTGACCCAGGTATAGCCGCTGCTGCTCTAGGTGCTAGTGAGTCTGGTACTCTCCCTGGTACTGTGCCTGCTGAGGCCTTGCACACCTTCACGTTGGACTCAGGCGCCTCGCGCTGTTTCTTTCGTGATAGCACCACCCTCACTCCTCTTCCTGCACCTGTCCCGGTCAGACTGGCTGACCCCTCCGGGGGACCGGTCGTTGCCCGTTCCTCCACTGTCCTCCCGTGTCCGGCGGTTCCGTCCGGCTCTCTGTCAGGTCTTCACCTCCCCTCGTTCTCTACGAACTTGGTGAGTACCGCTGCCCTCCAAGATGCGATGGTCACTACCACCACTCCTGGGGGTCAGCGTGTGTCAATCTGCACACGGACGGGCCGTCACCTGGCCACGTTCACTCGTCAGCCAGGGTCGAGTCTGTACACACTCACTACCGAGCCTTCTCAGGTAGCTGCGTCTACTCAGGTGTCCGCGTCAGGTCAAGTAGCCGCCTCTTGCTTGTGTCACCTCCTGTCGCACCAAACCCTTCTGTGGCACCACCACCTGGGTCACCCCTCCCTGCCTCGCCTTCGTGGCATGCACTCTCGTCTTCTTGTCTCTCCCCAGGTCTCTGCCTCCCCTGCCGCCCTCGCCTGCCCCGCCCTGCCTCCCTTGCGTCGAGGGACTTTGCTTGTACTGTGATCTATATATATACCTGCATGCTTGCACTTGCTAAGGTATGATCATTGTATTGTTTGTTTCTCTTTTATATATAACACTGCATGTGAACTGGCCTTGTGGCCCTTTGCTTGTGCACGGACTGTGTGGTGACTTTGTGATCCACCCTGAGCTTGCCTTGCTTTTCTTGACTGGTCTTGTGACCACGTGTTCTCCCCCACTTTGCCTATGGGGGTGTGTCAGAACATTATAGCTTTTACATTTGTGTAGGCTATAGTGGGGTAGCCCATAGAGGGTACAACCGAATTAGGGTTAGTACTTGTACCCAACTCATTGCTAGTTCATTCATTCTCGTTCATTACTTTTGACACGTTGTCTCCGTTGTTGCGGACGAAGCCATCACTGGCCGCGCTCGCGGGTTGCCCCACACTTCGGTGCCGTGATGCTTGGGGTGCAGGTTGTCCCGGTGTGCCTTATGCTTGCGATTGTGTTTGTTGTACTCGTGCGATGTCATTTTGCAGGGACGTGCGTTCTGCTGTCAGCGCCGTGATTTCTTCAGAGCTTTTGCGAAGTTGCTGCAGCAGTTCGTTCAAACGGTCTTGCGTGAGTGTAGTGACGTCGATGTGTTCAGCCATGTCGAAGGGCGTCGGCTCAGCTTAGTCTAGGCGCAGTCATGGCTGCACGCGTTTACGAGAGAACGCGGGGACATCGGCTCCTAGGTGCTAATGGGCGTGAGTCCCTATGAGTGAAAAAACAAAAGCTGATTTCCTAGGGTACGGAGATGCGCGATCCGAAAAGAAAGAGGCTCTGAATACTAAGTGTTTTAGGTGCAATGGAACAAGGTAGCGAGGATTGCACTATGTGGATCAAAAGTACAAAGTATGAACGAAGGCATGAGCGAATTCTTATGTGCGAAAACATGCAACGGTTATGCGGTGCGTGCGAGCTAGCTAGTGCTACGCTGGCATGGAGGTTCGGGTTATTCTCAAAGCGTAGGCTGACTCGGCTGGGCCAGCAGTACAAGGTTTGGTGAAACAATGCGCGCAAAGTTGGCAAACCCCCATTAGCCATAACGGGCGAACAACGGCTGCTGTTTTACGCGATGTTGATGGTCGTAGTAAGGAATGTCAAGAAAATTCCTTACAGTACCCCAGAATTATAGTGAGTGTTGGTCTAACTTGGGTCAGAGCCAATTCTTATATCTAGGTTGGTATTCTCAGGTCAGGGAGTTGAAACATGTGGATTTGCAAAACGATCTGTACACGTAGTCACTTTCATTTCTGGTCTGTCAACCCAGCCCATGAACTGAAGGTTTCTCTCCTGCATTAAACTTGACCGCTTTCACTCCAAGCAATTTTGCCCTTTGCCCAGCCGTTATCGAGTGAGGTGAGTGAGTGTACAGTATCAGCACGCGCACTGCAAGAAACATGTGTGTGTGTGTGTGTGTGTGTGTGTGTGTTGTGCACCACAATTTTTGCCCTTCGCCAGCAGCAACCACATCGAGCGAGTGCTACAGTAAACATGACTAAT
Organism: Closterium sp. Naga37s-1; assembly: GCA_947471745.1. Classification (NCBI taxonomy): domain Eukaryota; kingdom Viridiplantae; phylum Streptophyta; class Zygnematophyceae; order Desmidiales; family Closteriaceae; genus Closterium; species Closterium sp. Naga37s-1. The sequence continues at coordinate 202,991 of CANJKZ010000410.1, forward strand.
GGACGTGGGGTTGACGGCGAACAAAGGGAGCGACCGATTGAGCAAATGGTACACATGATACCCGTTTCAGTCCGCTTTCCAATATTGCCTTGTACTTCCTTCTTGTGCGCATGCCAGCTGGGGGCAATTCGGGACTGTTCGCAGTAGTGGGGTTACCTTTGTATTGGCTTTCACTAAAAAAAAAAAAAAAAAAAAAAGTTGGGTTACCAACTCAACTACAGGTCCCAATTTTCGGGGAGCTCAGGGTGTTTTGTTTGGGAAAATATGGCTAGGCTATTCGCGGTCAAGAAACTGAATGTTTCTCGTGGGCGTAGGCTGTGGGTGGTTCCCCGTGATCGTCAACCGCTGCTCCTGTGTAGTGTATAAAGACCTGTTAAGAGTGTGCGGTTGAGTGCATCATGTGTACAACTGTACGTTTAGATAAGATGACGTCTGTTTCTGTACGGTGGCCGTTCGACAGTTCTTGACGGACCATAAAGTTTTCACCACCGTTTCGTCCCTCCCCCCACCCCCCCCCCCCCCCCCCCACCTCATCCTCCCATCACATATGAAATGCATCCCATTGGTTATAGCAAGGACAGCGCCGGCTTGAGCATTTTTAACCGCACAACGCATGCGGGAACCCTTCCAGATCGATAAGGTTCATGACAAATCAGCAGTCGGCGAGGTTGAGAGAAAGGGGACGAGGGTGAGGGTGGAGGGGGTGGGAAGAGAGGAGAATGGCGACTTGATCCAAGGGATGGTGAGGATAAATGGCTGGATCACATAATGTCGTTCAAAGCTCCGCCATCAGTCGACAGCGTCTCCATATCTGCAATTTGAGCTAGTAAACATACAAGTAGTATTAGTACCGCTATTTCCGTTCTTTCCAGAAAGCTATCTGTTCTCAAATGCAAGTACGTTGGGGCGGCAAAATGGCGGTAAGAGAGTCTGTAGGAGCTATGGCGGCGCGACTTGCCTGGGTGATGGCCGTGCTGCTGCTTCTGTCGAGCGGCGGCACTTGGCCGGGAGGCAGCCAGCTGGGGAACCAATCTCACGGCGTCACGGTGCACGCAAGCGCCACCATCAAGTCAGAGCAAGGTTGGCACCGTGCTGTAATAGTACTAGTACTGATAGTAGAGTCTACTCATGAAAACCCGTCCGTGGCAAGCGCCACAATGCGTTAACTGTTGTGGGCTAGTGGCATTCCATTGCACCAAATAACACCAGTGTATTAACGGTACCATCTAGGAAGGGGAGAATTGTACTACTAGCGTTCTTCCGCATCATCGCAATCCTTGCCTCAGCTCTCCCGCCCCCTAGAACACATCGACCCCCCAAGCTAGTACTACTACTACATCCCAAAAATCGGGGGTCTCGAAAAGTAGGGTTTCGGAAAGTAGGATTGAAGTATCAGTTCGATTTGAGTCTAGAAACATGCTTTCGACGCATCGCGTCAAAATGAAATCAAGGCACGCAGGATCGGGGACAGGTTTCAGCTTCGGCGACCTTATGGGAGGCCAGGAACTTAGCGCTAGTGTCCCATTGGCCCTATGTCTCGATGGAGTCAGCTGAGTTGGCAGTTTGATATTTGTAATACATGATAGTACATTGTCGGGAAGAATTCGAAACATATATTGTGAAACAAATACAGGCTTTTCTAAACATTGTTAGCAGATTTATTATATACCCAATTACAAAACTTTCATGGGTAAACATTCATCATTGAGCGACAAATGTGTTCAGGGAAAACAGCCAAGAGTGTGGGGGGCTTTGTATCAGCAAATGCATTTCAATTCTATTATTTTCCAATAGGGTGTTGCAAAAGGCTACATGTTTTTACCGTTTATTATGTTTTTATGAGAAATATAGAGTGTGAAATATGTTTGCCTAATATTTGTTATGAACGTGATCTGTGAACTTCTCTTTACTATGTTTTTATGGGGCGTTGTCAAATCTGTGCAATGATAGTCAGTCGTGCAACTATCACCAATATTGGCAGCAGTTGTACTTTTTGCTCCCGTATCTTTCAACCATTAGCTTCTCCTGAAGGTGAGACTACTCAGTTTTGAGATCATTCGCAGCAGATTTGCATATGTAAACAAATGTCAGTGCGCAGAACGGGTCAAATCTGTTGAAGGATAGATAGTTTTGTAACTATCAACAATATAGTGCATTGTTTGTTTTTATAATTCCCGTTTCTTTTGACCAATAGCCTCTACTATGTATCTAAGTCAGAGTACCCAGTTTTAAGATCATTCGCAGTTGAATTGCATATGTAAACAAACGTCAATGCGCATAACGGGTTTGTTCTGATGAAGGATAGCCAGTCATGAAACAATCAGCGATATAGTGCCTTATTTGTATTTTTTACTCATGTTTCTTATGACCAGTAGCCTCTAGTATCTATCTAGGTGATATTTGTCAGAATGTTATGTTTTGTCTAGCCTGCAGTGGGGTACTCAATAGTGAGTACAGCCCAATTTAGGGTTTGCTATATGTACTCAACTGCTTGCTAGTGAAACCCCCTCTTTCTCTCTTTCTCATTCCTAACTTCCTTTGGTTTCTAACATGGAATCAGAGCAGGTCGACCCCCTCGGGTTGATCCTGTGTATGGGCCCACCCAACACTTCCGCTGCTGCTACTCTGTCTATCGCGCGCCTCGGGCACGCGCTGCCTTCTTGCCTGCCGTGCGCCCATGGCGCGCGGCCATTTTTCTTCCCGCCGCGCGCTCGAGGCGCGCGGCGGTTTTCTGACCGTCGCGCCGCCCTGGGGGCCGCGCGACGCCCTTATCTGCCCGTCGTGCGCCCCGTGGCGCACGGCGGTGCCCTGCCCGTCGCGCGCCCCGGGGCGCACGGCGGTTTCGTCGCCCGGGGGGCTCGTGCGCGGCCCCCCCTCGTCGCCCGTCGCGGCGCCTATGGGGGCCCGCGCGGCCCTAATTCCCGTCGCCTGTCGAGGCGACCCTGGGGGGGGGCCGCGCGCGGCCCCCTCTCGGTCGCGGGTCGGTCCCTCCCGTCGTCGTCCCGACCCTGTCCCGGCCCTGCCCCGGCCCCGTCGCGGCCCCGTCCCGGACCTGCCCCGGCCCCGACCCTGTCCCGGCCCTGCCCCGGCCCCGTAGCGGCCCCGTCCCGGACCTGCCCCGACCCTGCCCCCCGCCTTTTCCCGTCGCCCGTCGCGGCGCCCGGGGGGGGGGGGCCGCGGGGGGGGGGGGGCCGCGCTTCGCCCCTCCCGTCTTCGTCGCGGCCCTGCCCAACTGCCGCCCCTGCTGCTGCCCTGCCCTGTGTTGGGGTTTGGGGGTGGCGAGTGTGGGGGTGACGAATGTGAGTGGTCTCCCCTACTCCTCCTCCTCCTCCGTCTCCCACTGCTGCAGCTGCCGCTGAGGGGGGTGGGTGTGTGGGAGCCTATGGAGTGGTGCTAGGGGGTGGAGTATGAGTAGTGCTAGAGGTGCAGCAGGGGGTGTGCGAAAGGGGGGTGAGACAGTTAGAGGATGTTGGGCGGAGGCAGCTGTCGTGTCGCCAGCAGCGCCAGTAGTCCGGAGGCTACAATCTCCGGTAGCCCAGCGAGCCTGCTGCGCCAGTCGCCCGTGGGTCCGTTGCTCCTGCAGCTCAGAGTTAGTCGCGGAGCCAGTTACTCCAGTAGTCCGGAGGCTACAATCTCCGGTAGCCACAGTGCGCGCCGCTCCTGTTGCCCGTGTGTCTGCAGCTTCACCTGTCGTCTCCTATCTCTTCTCCTCTCACAGTCCCTCCTCCTCCTGACTTACCATCTGTGACTGCCTCTAGCTTTGCTTATATTTGTGAACTATAAACTGCTACTTCTTGTACTTGTGCTCAAAATGTGTGGTGACTTTGTGATCCACCCTGAGCTTGTTTTGCTTTGCTTGTTGTGCTGATTACACCCCACTTTGGCTATGGGGGTGTGTCAGAATGTTATGTTTTGTCTAGCCTGCAGTGGGGTACTCAATAGTGAGTACAGCCCAATTTAGGGTTTGCTATATGTACTCAACTGCTTGCTAGTGAAACTCCCTCTTTCTCTCTTTCTCATTCCTAACTTCCTTTGGTTTCTAACAATATTGCCCGGTTTTGATATCACTCGCAGCAGATTTGCATATTTAAACAAATGCCAGTGCACAGAACAGGTCAAATATGTTGAAGGATAGCTGGTCATCTAACTATCAGCAATATAGTGCATTGTTTGTACTTTTAACTCCCGTTTCTTTTGACCAATAGCCTCTACTATGTATCTACGTGACAGTACTCAGTTTTGAGATCATTCGCAGCCAATTTGCATATGTAAACAAACGTCGGTGCGCAGAACGTGCCAAATGTGATGACGGATAGCCAGTCATGAAAGTATTAGCAATTTAGTGCCTTATTTGTATTTTTTACTCCTGTTTCTTTTTATCAGTACCATCCACTATGTATCTAGGTGATACTACCCGGTTTGGAGATCATTCGCAAATGATTTGCATATGTAAACAAACGTCAGTGCGCAAAACGCGTCAAATGTAATGACGGATAGCCAGTCATGAACATATCAGCAATATAGTGTCTTATTTGTACTTTTAACTCCCGTTCCTTTTGACCAGTAGCCTCTAGTATCTATCTAGGTGATATTGTCCGGTTTTGAGATCACTCGCAGCAGATTTGCATATGTAAACGAATGCCAGTGCGCAGAACAGGTCAAATACGTTGAAGGATAGCTAGTCATGTAGCTATCAGCAATAAGGTGCACTGTTTGTACTTTTAACCCCCTTTCTTTTGACCAATAGCCTCTACTATGTATCTACGTGAGAGTACTCAGTTTTGATATAATTCGCAGCTGGTTTGCATATGTAAACAAATGTCGGTGCGCAGAACGTGTCAAATGTGATGACGGATAGCCAGTCATGAAACTATCAGCAACATAGTGTCTTATTTGTATTTTTTAATCGGGTTTCTTTTGAGCAGTAGCCTCCACTATGTATCGAGGTGGTACTACCCGGTTTGGAGATCATTTGCAGCTGATTTTCATAGGTAAACAAACGTCAGTGCTCAGAACGAGTCGAAACTGTTGAAGGATAGCCAGTCATGAAACTATATCAGAAGAATGAACAAGAATGGATGAACTATGAAACACTTGGGTACAAGTACTACCCCTAATTGGGTTGTACCCCTAGTTGGGTCAAAGCTGTTCAAGAATAGGCAGTCAACACACTATCAGCAGTTTAGAGCCCTGTCCCTTATTTTAACTCCCGTTTCAGTGTACCAATAGCATCTAAGATATATTTAGGTGTGGCAGTCCGGTTTTGAGATAATTCGCAACTGATTTGAATAAGTAGACAAGAGTCCGTGCGCAGAACGGGTCAAAGCTTGCTCTGTAGGAACGTGTTCTTCATGCTATGATTTGGATAAGTACACAAGCGTCCGTGCGCAAAACGAGTCAAATATGTCCATCCAACGCAGAACCAAACGCCACGTGCTGCGTAGTTGGGCAAACGAGCTCGTTCCAGTTACTCTGGCAAGGGAATAGGATGTAATGCCTGAATGTATGCACAAAATAACCCTAAAGAAGACAACGAAACGTTGAAACGGTAACATGTTGCGTGCTGGCCTATCCTTGCACAGTATTAGGCCTGGAAACGCACAAACAAGCGTCACGTGCTGCGTAGTTGTGAGAACAAGCTTGAACTAGTTTCTACGGCTAAGGAATAGGATGTACTACCTGACTGTGAGGAGAAATAGGGCTAAAAAAAACATCCAGATGATTAAACGGTGACATGTTGCGTACATGCCTATCCTTGCACAGATTCAGGGTATCAAACGTACAAACAAGCGTGACGTGCTGCGTAGTTGTGTGAATGAGCTCAAACCAGTTCCTCTGGCTAGGGAATAGGATGTATTACTTGAATAAGAGGAGAAGTTGGGCTAGAAAAAACATGCAGATGATTAAACGGTGACATGTTGCGTACATGCCTATCCTTTCATAGTTTCATGCCATCAAACGCACAAACAAGTGTCACGTGCTGCGTAGTTGTGCAAATGAGCTCACACCAGTTTCTCCCGGCTAGGGAATAGGATGTAATACCTTAATGTGAGGAGAAATATGGCTAAACAATACATCCAGATGATTAAACAATGACATACATCTGAAAGAGTAAAGCAAATATTTTAATGTTCTAATTCAGTCAACGAGACACGCAAATATACATACTGAATATATGTACGTGCGTACATACAGATACATACGCTTAAATGTCGTACGTGCATAAAATTACGTGTGTACTTATTGCATATGTATATGTTTACAATATTTGTTATTTGAATTTGAAACAAGATTGGTTCAATCGTATAGTTTACCTTGCTTGTAATCAGATATCGCCTATATTTCTAACCATTTGTGACAATTTGTTTGTCATAGTTGCTTACTCCCAAAATGGGACATTTGATGAAATTCGAACTGTAGGTAGCGGGTCCTTTCTCTGAATAATGTGTGCTATGGGGTTGTGAAACTGCCATGCTGTAACCACTTCATGGCCTTATGAGCTGGCACCAGCGCAGCGCGCCTGTGCGGCTGGTCAGCAGTGCATTGCTGTATGCCCACAATACTTTACTGGCCAATCGCTGCTCACGCCCGTAACAACGCGACTGATTGCGATGTACAATCAGCCCCAAACACACACAGGCCTGTTTATCGCTGCCGCGCTGAGCCACTTCGACGCCACGCTGGCGAGTTGCCTCGCTGGCCCGCCAGTGGCAAGTTTTGTCGCAGGTTGCATCCAGCTACCCTCCCGCCCCCCCCCCCCCCCCCCCCCCCCCCTCCCTCCTCTACCCCCCGCTCGTCATCTACCAGTCGTTCTTACCAGCAGAGTTGGCTTACCTTTTCGTCAGTTTTCATTGTCGAGTTCCAACTTAGTGATTGCAGTCTTCTTAGGTCCTCTGTGTTTGTGACTGCAGTCTTCTGAGTTCCCGTCAACGAGCTGTAAGTACACTACAGTAGTCACTTTTGTGACTGTTGTTCCGACCTGTCAAACATTATCATATATGTTATTGATGTGTAGGCTATAGTTGGTTAGCCTTTAGGGGGTACACAACTCTAGGGTTTCATATTTGTACTCTCATCTTTCATAGTTCAATCACTTCTTCATTCTGACATGGTATTACGAGCTTAGGTCCTAGTCCTAGGACCACTTACCTAAGGGCCCACCACACGAAGCGCCCTCGAGCGCCCTTCTCCTAGAGCGCCCTCGAGCGCCCGTCTCCTAGAGCGCCCTCGTGCGCCCCCTCTCTTCCTCCTGCTGCCCGTGCGCAGCTCGCTAGTGCCGCGCGCGGCCCTTTTTTTTTTTTAGCGCGCGACTCACTAGCCGCCCGTGCGCCGACCCCTAGCCGCCCGTGCGCCTACCCCTAGCCGCCCACGCGACCTGCGCCGCCCGTGAGCAGCCCCCCTAGCCGCCCGTCGACCCTTGCCCCGGACGACGCAGCCGCCCGTAGGCCGCCGCGACACCCCGGCCCGTTTTAGGTCGTCACCCGCGCTAGACAGGCCCACGCACGAAAACGCCCGCCCCCCACCACTGCTGCCCACGCGCGCGCCCCCCCCCCCCGCTGCGCACAGTCGCGTAGCCCAGCCCGAGCCGAGCCGCGCCGCCCGAACCGAGCCGCGCCGCCCGAACCGAGCCGCGCCGCCCAAACCGAGCCGCGCCGCCCGAGCCGAGCCGCGCCGCCCGGACCGAACCGCGCCGCCCTGACCGAGCCGCGCCACCCTACTGTGCCCCACGGCAGTTCCTCCTGTTCCTGTTCCTACTGTACTACTGCTACTGTTCCTGCTGCTACTGCTGCCATTATGGCCACTCCCTCTGTTCTCACCTTTGACGCTGAGGGCCGCCCGATTCAGTTTGAGGTCTGGCTAGATGACCTCCACCTGTTCCTTCAGATCACTGCCAAGGATGATGTGTCCCTCTATGATCACACATCCGGCGCTGCTCCTGCACCTCCTGCTACTGCTGACAGCACTGCCCGCTCCCAGTGGCAGACCCGTGATGCTCACGCTCGCCTAGCCGTTCGCAGCCACCTACCGCTAGATGAGCGCGAGCACTTCGGCCAGCATAAGACAGCTAAGGAGCTGTACGACGCAGTAGTCGCACGCTACTCCTCTCCTGCCACTGCTGCTATAGGCCGTCTCTCACTGCCCTATCTCTTCCCTGACCTGTCCGCGTTTGCCACTGTAGCTGACCTCATCACCCACCTCCGTACCAGTGACCTCCGCTACCGTGCCGCTCTCCCCCCCGATTTCCTCGCCAAGAACCCCCCCCCGATGTACCTCACACTGTACCACCTTGTCACCCGCCTCCCTGAATCCCTTCGCTCTGTCAGGGACCAGTTCCTTGCCCTCTCCCCCACTGACCTCACTGTCGACCTCCTCGAGAAGGAACTCCTAGCAGCTGAGAAAAGCATTGTAGCTGTAGGTGCCTCTCGTGGCGACCCTCGCACCCCCTTCTTTGAGGGGTGCTCCCCCTCCCCCCTCCTCCCCTCCATTGCATCTGCTGCTGCTGTCGGCTACCTCGGAGCTGAGGGAGTCGGGGCTGCGTCTGCTCCCAGTGGGAGACGCAAGGGCGGCAGGGGCAAGGGGGGCAGGGGTGGTGGAGGTGGACGAGGGGGCGGCGGCAGTGGAGGGGGTGGGGTGGGCGGGGGTGGTGGCGGGGGTGGGAGTGGCGCGGGTGGTGGGGGGGGCAGTGGCGGCACAGGGGGTGGTGGCGGTGGCGGTGGTGGGGGTGGTGGGGGCGGTGGGGGCGGTGGAGGCAGTGGTGGCGGTGGTGGAGCGGTGCAGCGTGGGGGGTTCGGCGGCGGCCAGAGGCAGCAGCAGCAGACTCCCTCGCCCCAGCAACTCCGTGAGTGGTACTCTCAGCGTGGGGGGTCTGGGGGGGGAGGTACCTGCCCGTACGTCATCCGCACAGGTGACCGCACTGGCCAGACCTGTGGGAGGTTCCACACGGAGCAGCGCTGCTTCTTTCGTCTTGACGACGCCTGGCGTGCGCAGTTTCCTGACGCCACTGAGCTGCCCCGCTGGGCTGACCTGCTTAGGAAGAACATTGATATATTTGCTCTTGACTTTGATGCTATCCTTGGTGCCATGTATGCATTGACTATTAGTGTTGAGGGTGACTGTTACCTGAGTGTACCGCCAGACCCTGGCATTGGGACCAGTGAGACAGCTCCTCCAGGTGCTAGTGCGTCTGCTCCCCTAGGTCCTGGTGAGGCTACTGCTCTTGGTGCCAGTGCGTCTGCTGCCCTAGGTCCTGGTGAGGCTGCTGCTCTTGGTGCTAGTGCGTCTGCTCCCCCAGGTGCTAGTACGTCTGCGCTTGCGGGTACTGCGTCCACTGAGGCACTGCACACCTTCACACTCGACTCGGGTGCTTCCCGCTGCTTCTTCCGTGACCGCACTGCCCTTGAGCAGCTAGCTCGGCCGGTTGCTGTCTCTCTCGCTGACCCCTCTGGGGGCCCGGTCATTGCGACCTCCTCCACTGTCCTCCCTTGTCCTGCGGTCCCGTCCGGCACCCTGTCGGGCCTTTACCTCCCCTCGTTCTCTACGAACTTGGTGGCGGGCTCTGCTCTTCAGGATGGGGGTGTTCACCAGTTCACCCCTTCCTATGAGCGTGTGACCCACTGTACGTGTGCTAGGACAGGTCGCCACTTAGCTACCTTCACTCGGCAGCCGGGGTCGGACCTGTACACACTGACCACTGAGTCCCCTCAGGTAGCTGCGTCTGCGTCTGCGTCAGGTCAGCTGTCGGCCCCCTGCTCGTGTCGCTCCCTGTCACACCAGACCGTTCTCTGGCACCACCGTCTTGGTCACCCGTCAGTGCAGCGCCTTCGTGGCATGCACTCCCGGTACCTTGTCTCTGGTCTTCCCAGGGTTCTCCCTCCCCTCCCACCCTCGCCTGCTCCTCCCTGTCTTCCCTGCGTCGAGGGGCGGCATCGCGCCGCTCCTCACTCCTCCTCGTTCCCTCCCACAGAGGCTCCTCTGCAGACTCTCCACCTGGACGTGTGGGGCCCAGCCCGCGTCCGTGGACAGGGCCACGAACGGTACTTCCTGCTGGTTGTCGACGACTACACGCGCTACACCACGGTCTTCCCCTTGCGCACCAAGGGTGAGGTCCCTGATGTTTTGATCCCCTGGATCCGCGCTGCTCGTCTCCAGCTCCGCGACCGGTTCCAGTCGGACTTTCTCGTCCTGCGTCTGCACTCTGACCGAGGTGGTGAGTTCTCCTCTGACCTCCTGGCAGCCTACTGTGCGGAGCACGGCATCCGCCAGACTTTCACGCTTCCGGCCTCTCCTCAGCAGAATTGGCTTGGTCATGGAGATCGCTCGTACCTCCTTGATCCATGCGGCTGCCCCCCATTTTCTGTGGCCGTTTGCGGTCCAGTACGCTGCGCATCAGCTCAACCTCTGGCCCCGTGTCTCCGCTCCGGAGACCTCGCCCACACTGTTGTGGACGGGGCAGGTTGGCGATGCGTCGCGTTTCCGTGTCTGGGGTGCTCGTTCCTTTGTCCGTGATACCACTGCGGACAAGCTCTCCGCCCGCGCTGTGCCTTGTGTCTTCCTTGGCTTTGTCCCCGACGCACCTGGTTGGCGGTTTTACCACCCCACCTCGCGCCGTGTCTTTGCGTCTCAGGACGTCACCTTTGACGAGTCGGTACCCTTCTACCGTCTGTTCCCCTACCGTACTGCTCCTCTCCCCCCCCCGCCTCTCTTCCTTACCCCAGGTGCCCCTCTGGTAGACCCCCTCCTTCCCCAGGGTCCTGCTCCCTCCGGTGTTTCCCAGGTAGACGCAGTCGAGCCTGTCGAGGAAGCTGTTGACTCTGGTCCTGAGCGGGGTACTGAGCCTGGGGGCACTGAGACTGGGGGTGCTGAGCCTGGGGGCACTGAGACTGGGGGTGCTGAGCCTGGGGGTGCTGCGACTGGGGGTGCTGAGCCTGGGGGTGCTGCGACTGGGGGTGCTGAGCCTGGGGGTGCTGTGACTGGGGGTGCTGCGCCTTGGGGTGCTGCGACTGGGGGTGCTGAGCCTCGGGGTGCTGAGCCTGGGGGTGGTGACCCTGCTGGTGCTCCCTCTCCACAACGACTACGTGAGTGGTACGCTCGGCGCTGCGGCCTCCGGAGTGGAGCCCCTCGTTTTGAGTTACCCCCTGCTGGAGGTACTGGAGCTACTGGAGGTGCTTCTGGTGCTGCTGGTGCTACTGGAGGTTCTGGAGCTGCGGGCGGTGCTGCCGGTGCTGCTGGAGGTACTGGGGCTGCTGGAGGTGCTGCTGGTGCTGCTGGAGGTACTGGTGCTGCTGGCGGTGCTGCTGGTGCTGGTGGAGGTACTGGAGCTGCTGGAGGTGCTGCTGGGGGTACTGGAGCTGCTGTAGCTCCTAGTGGTGCTCCTAGTCCTGGGACTGGTGGTGCTGCTGTCGCTGGTACTACTGGAGGTCCTGGGGTTGGCACTCCTGGAGGTGCTACTGGTGCTGCGGGAGCTGGAGCTGCTGCTGGAGGTTCTGGTGCTGTCTCTGCTGGTTCTGGGGGAGCGTCACGGCCGCGGCCGTACTTCGTTCCGCTTTTTCGGCAGGTTCTTGGTCAGCCGCCTCCTCCTTGTCCTGCTCCCTCCTTAGGGTGTCCTTCGCCTGTCTGACCACAGTCGCAGTTCCAGTCCACCTCACCTCTTCCTGGTCCTTCTCCCTACACTGGTCCGACAGGAGGTCTTACAGAGCGTCGTGAGCCTGAGTCTCGTCCTGTGTCACCTGAGTCTCGTTCTGCGTCACCTGTTCGTGCTGCTCGCCCTAGTCGTCGTGTCCCGCATCAGCGTCCTCCTGCTGTCCCCGGCACTCACCCGATGCTGCTTCGTCTTTCCACTGCTCCACGGCATGTCCCTCTGCCTTCTCCTCCTGCGTCCTCCCTTCCTGCCCCTGCTGACCCAGAGTCTGAATCTCTTCGTGCTGCTAGTCCTACTGTCGCGCGTCTCCTGTCCACAGTTGTCACTGACCCTTCCTTTGAGTCAGCTGCTGCGTCTGCCTTAGTCACTGAGCTTGTTGACTTTGCTGCTCACTGTAGACTAGACTACGCTGCCGGTCTTGTTGCTGAGTCTGAGTCTGTCTGTCCTCCGTCCGTCGGGGGTGAGTGAGCTCTTGACACGGACGTTCTTGAGGACAGGCAGGAGGAGTTTGAGTGCTTTGCCGCCGCTGTACCTCATCTCGTGTCCATGCTGATTGCACCTGAGGGAGACCCGGATGCTCCACACATCCCGACCCCGCGCTCTTACGCTGAGGCGATCGCGGGTGAGTACTCCTCTCAGTGGCAGTCAGCCATGGATGCAGAGATGGCATCCTGGAAGTCCACTGGCACTTACGTCGACGAGGTTCCCCCTCCTGGGGCGAACATCGTCAGTGGCATGTGGATTTTCAGGGAGAAGCGGCCGCCAGGTTCTCCGCCTGTCTTCAAGGCTCGGTACGTCGCTCGAGGCTTCAGTCAGCGAGAGGGAGTAGACTTCTTTCAGACCTTCTCCCCCACCCCGAAGATGACCACTCTTCGGGTGCTGCTGCACGTTGCCGCTCAGCGTGACTACGAGCTTCAATCTCTTGACTTCAGCACAGCTTTCTTGCAGGGCAGTCTGCACGAGGAGATCTGGCTGCGCGCTCCACCTGGCTTCACTGGGTCGTTTCCTCCTGGTACCCAGTGGAGCCTCCGGCGGCCGGTCTACGGTCTCCGCCAGGCTCCACGTGAGTGGCACGACACACTGCGGACTACACTTGCGGCTCTTGGGTTCTCGTCTTCTACTGCTGACCCGTCGCTGTTCCTGCGCACCGACACTTCACTGCCGCCGTTCTACATCCTCGTGTACGTCGACGACTTGGTCTTTGCCACTGCTGACACTGAGGCTCTCGCCCACGTGAAGTCGGAGCTGCAGAAGAGACACACGTGCACAGACATGGGTGAACTGACAAGCTATCTTGGCTTGCGGATCACCCGGGACAGAGCACGCCGCACCATCACACTGACTCAGTCACACATGGTGCAGCAGGTCCTTCAGCGCTTCGGCTTCACCTGGTCCTCAGCACAGGCCATTCCTCTGGCTATAGGTCACTCGGTCTCAGCTCTGCCTTCGGATGAGTCCGTAGAGCCTAGTGGTCCTTACCCAGAGCTAGTTGGTTGCCTCATGTACCTGATGACTTGCACTCGTCCTGACCTAGCATACCCTCTTGGCCTTCTGGCCCGCTACGTGGCTCCTGGCAGGCACCGAAAGGTGCACTGGGATGCTGCAAAGAGGGTATTGCGCTACTTGTGCAGTACATCGGGCATGGGGCTAGTGCTTGGAGGGAGGCGCTCAGTTGTTCTCACTGGGCACTCAGACGCTTCTTGGGTTGACGACCAGGCTACTCAGCGGTCGTCACAGGGTTACTCCTTCAGCCTTGGCTCTGGTTCAGTTTCTTGGCGTTCTACTCGCTCGTCTTCAGTTCTCAGCTCTAGTTGTGAGGCTGAGATCTATGCCACAGCCATGGCTGCATAGGAGTTACGCTGGCTGACCTACCTTCTGACTGACCTGGGAGAGCGGCCTAGTTCTCCTCCAGTGCTGTACGTCGACAACAAGGCTGCCATTGCCTTGTGTCAGGAGCACAGACTAGAGCACAGAACGAAGCACATCGCTCTCCGTTACTTCCTGGCTCGAGAGCTGCAGCAGCGTGGTCAGCTTTGTCTGCGTTACGTGGCCACTCGGGCCAACACTGCTGATATATTCACCAAGGCACTTCAGCCTGGTGATCATCAGCGCTTTTGTACTGTCCTGGGGCTTGTGCCCACTGTTCCTCACTTACTGTAGGCTTTGTCTGTACTGTGATCTCTATATATATATACCTGCTTGTTTGTTTTGTTAGGTTGAGATCACCTTGCTGTTTGTGTTGTCTATATATGCCTCTGCATTTGAACTGGCCCTGTGGCCCTTTGCTTGTGCTCAGACTGTGTGGTGACGTTGTGATCCACCCTGAGCTTGCTTTGCCTTTCTTGACTGGTCTTGTGACCCCTTGCTCTCCCCCACTTTGCCTATGGGGGTGTGTCAAACATTATCATATATGTTATTGATGTGTAGGCTATAGTGGGTTAGCCTTTAGGGGGTACACAACTCTAGGGTTTCATATTTGTACTCTCATCTTTCATGTTCAATCACTTCTTCATTCTGACACGACCCACTACAGTCGTGAACTGTCGCTCACTCGGAAGTGCTTGCGACTTGTCCTATCTGTTTTTTTCTTCTTCTTCGAGTAAGTTTCGTAGCATTAATTTTGTTCGACTCTGAGCAAGTATTACCCGCGTTTAGTGTTGTCCTGTCCCCCTCGTCCCTCTGCCTCTCCCCCTGCGCCCCTTGATAGAATCACTGGGCTTCGCCGTCAGCACCTCGAACTTCACCCTCGACTCACTCTACGCTGCTAATGCTGATCCACTGCGAGAGATGCGGAAAGCATCAACAGCGTACGAGCCTTGATGTTCGATGCAAATTAGCTTGCATTGTTGGCCCGGGTCCTTCCCTTCCCTTCTTATTTTTTTTCTTCTGCTCATGTTGTCACCACGCTGTTTCCCTGTGTTTCTATTGTGTCAGGCCCGTTGGCGCCCAGCACGTTGCATCAGCCCAGCATGGTTGCTCGCATGTTGGTATGAAGTGCATGCGATTCCTGTTTGCTTGTTTTTGTGTTTGTTTTTAATTGCAGCTCGTATGTTTCTTCTTGCAGGATGTCTGTTTTTCTTTGTAGGTGTCCATCTTACCGATAACGGTTGCTGCTAGTAAGAATTTATGATATGTTGATATTGCAGCTTCACTGTGCAGGCCCCTCAGTTGATTATTTGAGCAGCGGATGCTCTTACTTGCCAAATTGGGTACTGTTGAAGTAGGTGCTTTACTTGGTAGACTTAGTAGCCTAGGGTTTAGGCTTAGGAAAGTAGCGAGAGGAAAGTGCAAGCCAAAAAGGTGTTCAATAAGGAGAGAAGGTACAAGGATATAGGCATAGCAAGCAAGGTGCACCACCAAACAAGTTTAGCACTACACTAAGTCTACACTACAGGCAGTTATAGTATAATGTATACAATTATATTCTGTCAGGTACTACCATAGCAACCTTAATTATGAATAGATGTCACTGTTGCTAACAGTGTATAGTTTTTATGTGTTTTGTTTTCATGTGTTTTGATAATATATCAGCAAATTGAAATCCGTATGGTGTATCAATAGTGTTTGATTACAAGAATTCATTGGGAACTGAATTATTTATTCGCTATACTACCGGATACAGAAACCATTACAATTATTAATAATTGAACAATTAATTTCCATGTTTAATGAATGGCACTTTTAAATAACCGATTATAGAGACAACGCCAGTACAGAACAGCACAGAGTGTATGGGCATCATATACGATTTTTTGCTACAATCTCTAGCATTGATTTGGTTTATCGACCTCCAGACACAGCAGCACCCCGAGGCTTAGCACCCCCAGATGCCGCACCCTCAGACTCTGCACCCCCAGGCTCAACACCCCCAGGCTCAGCACCCCCAGGCTCCACACCCGCAGGCTCAGCACCCCCAGGCTCCGCACCCCCAGGCTCAGCACAGCCAGACCCAGCACCCTCAGACTCAGCGCCCCCAGGCTCCGCACCTCCAGATTCAGCACCCCCATACGCAGTACCTCGAGCAGCACCTGAGTTGCCAGCTACCTCAACAGGCACAGTACCAATGGGGGCGCTCGACCTCATCACCAAACTCAGCACGCCAAGCATCGTTGAGGCGGACGACTCAGCGGTGCTGAGTGTGAGGCTTCCCGCATGTCTGACCAGCACGGTTACCCATGCTAGAAATATCAACATGACGACTAAACGGCAGCACATATCTCAACGTGAAGTATATTTATAAACAAATGTTACCACAACAACAAGGTTCACGATGCAACATAGCGATTGAGGATGAAGGTTGACCTTTCACGGTATGATCGCACAATATGAACGGAATGCAGAATGGACCGCACGTCGACGACGTAGTGTCGGAGATGCGTGTCCCTCAAAAATAGCTTCAGGCAAGTTGTCTTGTCGTCCACCTCACCCGACTCATACAATCGCACATACGCCAGCGTCGTAGGCTCACCATCCTCACGCCGCGTGTTTATGTGGAAGAGCATGAGCAGGTCTGCATAAGTTGTGATGTTCTCCTGGTTCTCGTTTTGGTTCGTGACGGTCTGAAGTATGGCAACACGTGAAAATGCAGGTGCCCCATGGAAGCTCGGTGTTGCGCGAACGTAGTGTGCCTCCCTCTCTCCGCATGATGGAATGGCAAGTGCCGAATGGACCTGGAAGACAGAGATGCACATTAACCCAAAAATATGGAATGGGACACATGTCTTGAAAGATACGGAGTTAAGCACCCACCCGCACATTGTACAAAAATGGCTAGCACACCCTCTGTAAATGCAGCTAGGCAACCTACTGTGTATGACATGCCCACGCCTACTAAACAGCGATCTCAACCACACACTGTACAACCAACACCCCCACACACATGAACTCGGTACAACCAACGCACGCACTCTCTAAACAACCAGCACGCACACACACACACACCCTCTATTGGGCCCGAACACATACACAAGTTGCACGACTTGCAAAAGCACACCCACACACTCTCTACAAACATAACAATGACAATGTGTTGTACTGATTCTCTCCATACATAATTTGAACATATATCAAATCACCCACCACCCCCTTAAGATCCCCATAATCTCTTCCAACTCTCACGCACACCATCCTTCTTTTCGAATTCACTTACATGAATGGTGCTGACAGATAGCCCCAGCTCCTCGATGCACGGGTGAAGGTGCTGCATACTATCTGCATGGCACAACACATATCCCTGCCAAGTTGCTGCCCCTCTTCGTGCTGGGTCCCCCACAGGCAGGTCCACTGTATCATACGACGTCGTAAGCACGCTCGAACGAACACGGTCCGCCTGTGGTAGTACAAACAAGGCAAAACACCGACACATCTCATATCCGACGTGAATAGTACATGCAGTAGCAAGAAGACGGCGTGCAATAGGATGTGTCAACATGGACCGTGCGTCTTGGCGCTAGTTTTCTTTCAAATGACAGTGTTTAGAGCCTCACCTTCAATAAAGCAGTCTCGTAGGTTGACGAGCCTCCAAGAGCCGATTCTTGCATGCTGAGCAGATTGCGCATCTGAATACTGCGCAAAATTGTTTCGTCGTACTGGCGGTAGTTTGAAGCACGGAATGGTTGCTTGCAGGTGGTTGTGTGTGCATGCTCATACAATGCCGTGCAATACTGATTAGGAGCTCCCCCGCGTCGAATGGAATCAGGAAAATGCGTTAGCAGATAGATTTTCGGCAATAGCCATCCGTCACCAGCATGCTTTAGATGTGACTTCAGGAGCCCAACCAGTCTGGAGGGATGGTGGTGGATATGTACAAATGATATCATGGTAATCATATGGTTGACTCAAACACAAGGGTAATGTAACATCCACTACAAACACGTATGCATGGTACGTACTCTGCGGTGTCTTTGACGTACTTCGCCAACTTTGCCTCAGTGTATGATGACGCCCGAAAGTAGTTGTCGAACCATGTAACGAATGAACGCAACACATACATGTGGGCCTCCGTGATGAGGCCCTTGAGTATTACCACGGCAACCTGCATCATAACGAAAGGGTGATTGGAAAGTTACATGAGCGAAAATACAGAGGGGTGTGAGGGTTAGAGTTTAATCAGGTTGCATAAGGGTGGGAGGATGCCGATCGTTGAATACAAGCAGGGCAGTGTCAGACAGCAGAGGGATGGGAGGGATCAGAAGGGGTGTGCAGGATCAAAAGAGTGTGGACGATAGTGAGAGGTGTTGATGTGAGCAAGAAGGGATGAGAGGATATTGAGTAGGGAAAGGATGCAAAGAGTTGGGGGGGAGCTGAAAGGTGATAGGGAGCCAATAGGGAGGGAGAACGGATCCATTGCCGCAGTTTGAAGCAATACCACACAGCCTTCTTTTGCCCCACGCACCGTTTAGCGTGTCCCTCCTTACTTACCCTCATCATTGCCACATGTTCCGACGCAGAGAAGTTGGCCCCCAAACTGAAATATGCACCGGGTGGCGGTATTTTCATGCCTGCAAGTAATATAGCACGATACATCTCGAGGTGCAGCCTGGCATATGCACAATGAGAAGAGAGTACAACACACACAACGACGATGCATTAGCTGCTTGGTTTAGGTCGTCAACAACCGAATTGTCACCTACAGTCTCAACTCAGGTTCACCACTCAATGAGCATCACGTTGCATATTTGCACCTAATGATCCCGGCACGTACAGGTTTGCTTCTATCCCAATATTTATGCACGGCTGTGATATTCTCCAGTATATAGGTGTGAAACTAGCACGGACACACACACTGTAAAACCTGCACATTCTCACGCTATTCAACCAACAGGAACACGGCAGAAACATCCGGCACTCACACACGCTCAGTACAACCAGCACACACCCACAATATACAAGCTGGGAACACACTCACTCTGTGAACACGCTTATACACCCTGTGTAAAACCAGCGCAAACACATACTATTTAACCACCACACACACACACTTGGGAAACAACACTCATACATTCTATACAAACAACACTCCTACACACACTATACAACCAGCACACACCCACACACTCTTAAAACCAGCGCACAGAGAGACACATTCTACAACCAACACACGAACACCCAATAATTCTTATCCACACCATACATAGCAGCATCTAACAAACCACTCACCATACCCCTTGAGAACATTTCATTCACAAACACCCTAATCCCTCCCTTTCCATATCCACACATAGCTTGTCACCCCAGTGCATGACCCAGTCAGCACCCCACACCCCTGCAGACCAAACTAATTAGCAACATCACTCACTGGTTTGCATTTTTAGCACATTTGTTTGCGAGGATGATAGCCTCCAGGATGTAGACCCAAATGCCGATCAATATGACATGCAAGATGTCGGGCATGAAGATGCGATAAGGGTTGCCCCAGGACTTCGATCGATCCTCCGCTTTTCCGAAAGTCCAAAGAAAGCACTGCACACCATATAGCAACACAACAAAGCGTTGTTGTGGTGTGGAAATGGACCACACACCAAAATACTAACTCATAGAGATGGGTTTATGGTCCCCTCACCTTTGTCATGTGGGTAGAGTATTCCATGGCAAGATCCTTATCGTTGGCGTACTTGCGCTGGTCTTCGACCGTGCGAAACTTTGCAGCACAATTCGGATCCATGTTGTCCAAGTCTTTGTCTCGCACCTCACAGATCGAGCAAGGTCTCTTGGCTCCGGCCTGTTTGGTGCACGAGACCCGGCAAGTCTTTGGAAAATCGGCGACGTACGAAAACAGCTTGGGCCAGACAGTATACACCTCTCCAAATGGGTCCGTCAATGGGATGGACTTGCAAGCACACATTTTGTATCATCAGACTGTACGCTACGTTAAGTTTGCCACACACACACTCGCCGGAAGCACAACACTTACGTCTTGCACGCCTGGTCGAGCGCCTTCTTCATGACGTCGCAGCATCCCAGGAACAATATGGTTTTCTGGGTAGATGACATGTCTGCGTCCGGGAGTGGAAGCAGTGCTATGAGTGCATGGCCGTGCTCGCTCCACCGAGTGCTGAGGGGAAGATTACCGAACGACAGATACACCGGCCAGGCACGGCAACGCGCGTTTCCGCTGAGGTGCGTCTCATCGCTTGAGAGAATTAGCGGGCACACGCATTCCTTTTCGCCGAGTCCTTGCTGTACGAAACACGCACGTAAAAGAATTAACACCCGTAAGTGATACAAATATATTATACGTGATTGTTATACATTGATAAGTTCAAACAGAACAACAACAATAGGAAGTACATAGTGAATGTGCCAGGATTTCACCTGAGACTTAATAAAGAAATCTCCCGTCTCTGTGCCGGCGTAAACGCGTGCTTCACCCTCGTATTTCTCGAAGGCTTTGTGAATGAACCCCTGCTTATTTCTTGGGTCGGCCCACATGCGTCATAAAACCTGAACATAAATCATCACAGCTCCATTAAAATCATTATTACAGGAAATCCTAAACCACAGCCTTCCACATGGACTTACATACCTCAATAGGATCCAAATATTTCACTTTGAAAGTCCGATGCCAACCGGGCACTCGTACGATGGCAGTCCTAAACCTTGTCTGATCAATCCCAAACTCCTCGCGCGCGTACGTATCTAAAGCATGCTGCCCATTCCATCCATCCAGCTGTGCAATGTCGAATCCTGGATTCTTCACAAGCCTGAAAAACGCCGCCACATCAGGTCCACTCATCCCAGTGCCCGTGTTGCAGAGGGATAGAAATCTGAATGTTTCAAAGCGAGTGTCAAACACAGGCTCAGTAATGGACTCCTCATTAGCAAAATATTCATCAGCGTCAACAAATACGAACTCCTCCTCATGTTGGCTCCCAATCTCAACGTCGCTATCCTCTACCACCTCCACCTCTTCTACTGGTGGCAGCAAAGGAGACTCCACCCGTACAAGGGGTGCATGTTCCTCCACAAGTACACCCCGTCTGCTCCCAAGAGTCCTAGTGGTGGGCGAAAACAGCATGTCTTCAGCAGAGGTGTTGCGGTGCTTCCGCTCGTGGTTGACGAGGGCTGGGTAAGTGCGGAGGCGTTTAGGGCAACCACCGCACTTGAACGGGCGATCAGCATCCTCTCCTGCAATCATTTAAAGGACGGTATATGGTATAACGGAGATAAAGAAGGGGAATATGGATGGTGTTTATGCAACGAATGGAGTGAACATAAGATCTGTGAAGTGCGTCGTATGAGGGTGCAATGGAACGATCGCCATACTGCCAACCATGTAACACCTGCCATGCAAATCATATGCAACAGCGGGGTCGCCTAGGGGTGTCAGGATAGAATGTTGGTTGAGAAGGAGCACAGGGCGGGAGAGAGCAGAAGGGAGGGAGAGAGCAGAGGAGAGGGAGGGAGCACAAGGGGGGGACAGAGCAGAGGGGAGGGAGAGAGCAGAAGGGAGGGACAGAGCAGAGGGGAGGAGGAGAGTATAGGGGAGAGAACAGAGGGTAGGGACAGAGCAGAGGGGAGGTAGAGAGCAGGGGGGAGGTAAGGAGCAAAGGGGTGGGAGGGAGCAGAGGGAAGAGATGGAGCATAGGATGCAGAGAGGAGCGTGGGAGGAGAGGGGAAGGAGGGAGCATAAGGGAGAGAGGGAGAAGAGGGGAAGGAGGGAGCATAAGGGAGAGAGGGAGAAGAGGGGATAGAGGGAGCAGAGAGGAGGGAGGGAGGAGAGGAGAGAGAGGAAGCAGAAGGGAAGGAATGAGCAGTGGGGTGGGAGGGAGCAGAGGGGAATGCGGGATCAGAGGGGAGGGAGAGAGCAGAGCGGAGGGAGAGAGCAGAGGAAGAGAGGGAGCAGAGCGGAGGGAGAGAGCGGAGGGAGAGAGCAGAGGGGAGAGAGGGAGCAGAGCGGAGGGAGAGAGCGGAGGGAGATTGCAGAGGGAGAGAGCAGAGGGAGAGAGCAGAGGGAGAGAGCAGAGGGAGAGAGCAAACGGGATCGAGGCCATGGGAAATGTGCCATAATGACAATACTCAAACGTGAAATGGGTATGAGAAGTAGCTAAACCAGAAAACTATGGTGGTGTGCAGAGAATGGTGGGCTAATAGCCTCGTCGCGCGAATTTAGCACCTGTGTCGGACTCGTCGGAAGTAGAGGGTTCGTTTTCTAACCCTCCGCGCTCGGATGTTCGTTCATGTTCTGCCCTGTTGTCCATGTTGAGTATATGCGTCACTGGCCACACCTGTTCGGGATGATGTGAGCACAAGATGTAGTGGGAAAGTGTGTAGTACGTGTGTAAGCACACATGGGGGCAGTGGTAAGGCAAAGTGGGCGCGTTGGCAACGGAATACTTTAAGGATAACGCATGGGATGCGGGCACCGAAGGGTTCCTGCTTGCGGCACACTGTCGTTGGGTGGGGTGCAGAGTGCGTACAGGATGCGCACATCGGAGTGGGGGGATATTCAGGATTGTTTAACAATTGCTTAGGTGATCAAGCAACCGTCTGCTCACAGGGCGCTGGAGAAAGCAATGCATACAGGCATATGGCATGGCAAATGGGCAAGTGCAGGGAGTATTTGGGCCCATGAAGGTCGACAATGCGGAACACGAAGGATGTGCTAATAATAATAATGTGGTAAAGAGAGCATTGCAATGGATTTGTATATATTCGGAGGTAGGGGGCGGAAATGTGGGAAGGTGTGCAAATATACTAAAGAAAACTCACCAGAGGAAAAGGAACTAAGCGGAAAATCAGAGCAATGTGTGGGCGGGAAGAGAATGGTGGGTCATGGGGGGCAGGTGGGGTGATGGTGCATGGTGCACTGAAACATGATAGCAGCGCATAACGGGGAAATGAAGCTGAAATTATTGTAACATATGGCATGGGTGGGATGAGGTAAGGAAGAGAAGAATTGTTGCCTGCTGCAAGCGTGATGAGGGGGAGTTCGAGAGGGATGGACATGTACAATGCTTCACATGCACCAATGCACCCTAGATCCCAGTGCACTAGTGCTCGACAACTCTTTTCCCAATGCACACACCCCCACTCGTCCACTCCAGTTCACAATTCTCTCGTGCACAATACTCACACTGTGACAATCCTATTGCCACCAGCCAATGAGAAGCTGCAGCAGCAGTGGCGGCAGCCGTCCCGTCAACGCACAGTGCAACGCTCACGAATCTCGACAAGGGTCCCCCCGTCTGTTCACCGGTCGCGCAAGGGCCTGAATTGTTCTAAGGGCACTGTCAAACTCGAGCCACGCGTAGAGAGACTGCACGCGGCAAAGGCCCGCGAGCACCTGCCGGTACACACACACACACACCCACACACACTACAACACACACACGCACTCTCACACGCGCACAAAAACACACGCACACGCACACGCACACACACGCACACCAGCACACACCGACGCACATACAAAATGCGTGAGATTTAGTTGAAGATCAAGACAAGGGCTGGAGGAGAGAAGTGTGGTGGGGGAAGAGATGTGATGGAAAAACGCAATGTTGGGAGGATGAGCTACACACGATCTCGAATGTGAGAGAAGAGCGCGAATCCGGAACAGTGATAGTGAGAGAGTGGGCGCTAGATATCGACAGAGTGAGAGAGTGTCCACTGACCGAGTGAGAGAGAGAGAGAGTGAGGAATCTCGACCCTGAGATAGAGATATTGGGAGAGAGAGAGAGAGAGAGAGAGAGAGAGAGAGAGAGGGAGAGAGAGAGAGATAGAGAGAAAGAGAAAGAGAGAGAGAGATAGAGAGAGAGAGAAAGAGAGAGAGAGAAAGAGAGAGAGAGAGAGAGAGAGAGAGAGAGAGAGAGAGAGAGAGGCCCTAGTCCTTAGCCTCTCCAGCCCTCTCCAGCCTAGTATAAAGGCCCTAGGACCTTGTCCTAGAGCCTCATTATTCAGTTCTGGGTTCATTTTGCTCCCCTATCCGAGCGGGAGAGAGAGAGCGAGAGAGAGAGAGAGAGAGAGAGAGAGAGAGAGAGAGAGAGAGAGAGAGAGAGAGAGAGGCCCTAGTCCTTAGCCTCTCCAGCCCTCTCCAGCCTAGTATAAAGGCCCTAGGACCTTGTCCTAGAGCCTCATTATTCAGTTCTGGGTTCATTTTGCTCCCCTAACCGAGCGGGAGAGAGAGAGCGAGAGAGAGAGAGAGAGAGAGAGAGAGAGAGAGAGAGAGAGAGAGAGAGAGAGAGAGAGAGGCCCTAGTCCTTAGCCTCTCCAGCCCTCTCCAGCCTAGTATAAAGGCCCTAGGACCTTGTCCTAGAGCCTCATTATTCAGTTCTGGGTTCATTTTGCTCCACTAACCGAGCGGCTCGCGCCGGCCGCCTTCGGCGGCCGACGCTCGACAGCGCGGCCTTCGGCCGCGCTTAAGGGGACGGCAAGTGAGAATACTCACAGTTGCTCATAAACAACGGCTTACAAGCATGGCTCTTCCTACGGCAACCTAGACAAGCAAATCAATCATGGGGCAATCGGAGCCCGCATCTACATGCGGTGAGCTCCAAGGGCGTGAAGAATGCCCGTCAGGGAGCGCCACAGCTCCCGGACCACTAGCGTGCTTGCGCCGATCGCCGCGGCTCCAGATCCTCCGCGCAAGTGCCGCCTCAAGCCCCGGACGGCTTCGTCAAGCTGTCCCGCAGCAGCAGCGCCACCCTCCACGGGCGCAGCCAGCACGGGCGCCAGCAGCACCGCAAGCTGGTCCGCCGCATCCAGGCACGAGTCACGCTGGCGGCCACGGAAGGTCTCAGGATGGATCACAGGGAGAGACGAGTGGGCCAGCACCTGAATCAGCAGCAGAGCGTGGAGACTGTCAGCGAGGCGGTGTAGCTATCCGAGAGTCGCCTCGGGAACACGGGTCTGCAGAGGCTGGAGTGCCTCCGCCAGGAACTGGAGCGGCTCATCAGCATCAGCAGGGAGAGCGAACGGAGCCGCCAACGAGCCGCCACCTGCGGCCACAAATTCCACTCCCGCAACAGGCGGAACTGGTGGCAGTTGGAGACGAGAGCCGGGAGCAGGCGCCGATACAGCGGGAGAAGGAGCCGGGAGCGCCTGGATCTGGGGGGGAGGCGCAGCAACAGGCTGCGGGTTTGGGGGGAGCGCAGCCGGACAGGGAGCCTCGCGGGCTGGCAAGGCGCGCAGCGAACTGCTCTGGCTCTGCGCCGCCCTCTCCTCCCGAACCGCCCTCGACACTTCCCGCTGAAGATCCGCCATCGTCACAGGCGGGCGATGCCCCCCGTCCCCGCCACGAGCACGGGAACCCCTCCAACCCCCTTGACCCCCGGGGTGAGCAGGCCAGCGCGACTGTTGCTGGTACCGCCGTGGAGACTCACGCCGGCGACGAGATGATTTGCGTTCCTGGTGGGGAGCGGGGGAATGGGGCCGCGACGAGCGACGGTCAGGCGACGGAGGGCGTGACGGTTGGCCTGCAGGAACCTCCGCCGTCACAGCGGGAGCGGACTGAGCCACCGCCGCAGGCGCAACCGACGGAGCCGGTTCGCCAGTGGTGGCGGACGCCGCCTTTGGTGACGAAGCAGAGACCTGCGCAGGCAGGCAGGGGGCAGAAGCGCTCGGCGCAACACGGGCGCCAGGGACAGACGCAGGTGGTTCAGCAACACCCCCAGCAGGGGCAGACGCCGACGGCCCGCCAAGGGGAGCCTGGGTGCCTGGTGACGCAGGCGGAGCAGACAGAACAGCAGCGGGACCGGTCGGGCCAGCCTCCGCCCCGACAAGGGGAGCCGCGGGTGCGTGGGGATGAGTCTTTTCAGAGACTGCTGTCACGTGCCTCGGAGCCGGCGGTAGAGGGGGCTCCGTCGCCATGGTCGCCCTTTCGGGCCCCGCTGGAGGCCTAGCGACCACAGCCGACTAGGCGGCAGCGTGCCCTGGCGACGGCTCAGGTGCTCCAGCAATCACCATCTCGAGAGCAGGGAAGTCGCGGGGCGAGAAGAGAAACCGTGAGCGGAAAGGGCGGAGGACCAGAGAATGGGTATCAGAGGGCGGCGAGAAGGGCTTTAAACACCGTGGAGGAATCTAATGACGAAGACGAGCGGGACGACCCGCCTTATAGGGAAGAAGCTCTTCCCGAGAGCGAGAACGAGGAGACGGATGGAGAAGGCATGGCGAGAGAAGGACCAAGGCGAAGGGAAGAGGTAGTGCAGCAGACGGACTTACAAGCGCCACAGATGGCTCGACCATCGTCCGATGTCGATCGGACGGACGCAAATCCAACTTCAAGCCCCCCAATAAGATCGAGCCGCGCCGGGAGAAATCGAACCACCAATGCGCGTACCACGGCACGCCCATCAGCATCATTTCCCCGCTACTTTTCACCAGACGAGCTCGCGAAGCGGACAGACCTGTTGCAGGCATTACAAATTGGGATATCGCAGCACTATGCGACAGTCGTCAGCCTCCACTGTCGCGGCGTTTACTGCCAAACTTGTGCCATCTGTTCTCGCTGGCGTTACTGACGCCGTTACTGCACCTCTCGCGAAACCCCGAGTCAGAGACAGGTTGGCGCCTGCTGTTGTTTCTCCCGCGCCTAACACTTCGCCAAACCTCGCCACGAAGACCGAATTGGCCGGAAATCAAGACCCGACTCCGAGCCTTCCAGCGTGGCGAATGGGAGCAGCTGTATCAGGACGCGGCGGACGCAGTCAACGCGCCTCCACCGCCTCGACATCAGCCCGACGCAGCTGGCGTGCTCAGCCGAGCCGAAGGCCTGGCGAAACGTGGCAGCCTGCGACGGGCCGTACTGGCCCTGGAGTCAACACCCGTCTGTACCCCGAGCCCCGAAATCCTGGAGGATCTGCGTTTGAAGCACCCGCCTGCTGAACCCGGGGAGGTGACATGGTCCACGCCACAAGGGTCAACGCTGTCAATCCCGCATGCTGACTTTGCCAAAATGCTGGGTAGATGCGAAAATGGAGTTGGAGCCGGGCCGTCGGGCATGACATTTGAGCACCTGCACGACGCGGCAATCACAAATGCATTTGTCAGCACCCACCTGCACGCCTTAGTAAACACCATCCTGGGAGGAAATTTGCCAGCCTCGGTGGCAAACCTCCTCACCGCGTCTCGACTCATCGCCTTGGCCAAACCTGGGGGAGGGGCTCGGCCAATAGCGATAGGCGAATGCTTGACGAGGTTGGCTGCCAAAGCGGCCCTGTCAGCAATGGCAGATGCTGCCCGCGAGTTCTTCTTACCTCTACAGTACGGCGTGGCAGTGCCAGGTGGAGCCGAAACAGTAATCCACGCGGCCAGAGCTTACCTGGATGCTCACCCCACCAGCATGGTACTGCAAGCGGACATAGCGAACGCGTTCAACAGCATTTCGCGACATGCCATCGCCACAGCGTTACAAGACCCCGCCCTCTCGCCACTACTACCGTTCGTGAAACTCACCTACGGTAACCCTTCGCAGCTGCTTCTGGACGTCAACTTCAACTCCGAACCCCTGCGAAGTGAACGCGGAGTTCGCCAGGGAGACCCATTGGGTCCGTTACTGTTTGCGGCTGGTATTCACGCCACACTTCGCGACACCGCCACCACACACCCAGACGTGCTTTGTCTGGCCTACGCAGATGATGTCACACTCCTTGGGAACACGGCCGACACTGTAGCGGCATTCAACCACTTCACTTCCAACTTGACACAATTGGGGCTGGCACACAACCCAGGTAAATGTGCAGCCTGGAGCAGAACAGCAGCAGAGATTGACCAACTACCGCCGGGAGTCCCCTTTTCCCAGGACGGCGTGCAGCTGCTGGGGAGTTTCGTAGGCCCCGACCGTGGGGCAGCGCAGTTCCTATCGGGACAGCTGCGGGAGATGGCAAAACCATTACCACTCCTGGAGAAAGCCGATCCCCAGGTCGCATCACTGCTGCTCACCCGCTGTATCTCGAGGCGGGTGGCATATCTCACCAGGACGACGCCGCTACGATTACTTCCGCGCGATACCTGGAGCCAGTGGGGGATGGATCTGCTTACGACGCTACTGACCGCCTGTGGCATCCGCGTTCCAACCCACCGCGCCGAGCAATCTCGCGTGTGGGCGCAAGCTTCCCTGCCGCCGTCGCTAGGGGGAATCGGCATTACAGACCCCTTAATCGAAGGGGTGTACGGCTACACCGCGAGCTTCACACAGGCCGCGCTCTTTCTGGCATCACTGGAGTGTGCCCCTCGCGGCGCACTGACGCGGGCTCGGGATCACATGCTGCTGCCGGCAGACGTCACCACTCCCCTTCACGAGTGGCTCACTGAGTGCGAAGCCGCGTTACCCCTGGATGCACGAGAAATCATGGAGAAGGAGCGGCTGAAGCGGACGGATATGCGACTACAACATGCACTAGCTCTACAGGTGCACGGGAGCAGATACGCCGTGCAGGTTCAGGAGACACGGCGCATGGAGCTGAACCCCCTGAGCGGACACACGCAGCGGATGTTTTCGCTGACCGGCTACGGGACCGGGGACTGGTTGACAGCCATCCCCATTACGGCGAACAGAAGGATCGGGCCCGTTCACTTCTCCAATGCCGTGCGCTTCCGGCTGGCCCTTCCTTTCTCCACGCCTAAAAACTGCGACTGCTCTGACCATACCGCTATCCCAGACCCCCGCCTCCCCAACCACCTTCTCCGTTGCGGCACGGGCAAACACCGTATCAACACCCACAACGAGCTGCGGGATGCTTGTATTAGCATGGCCCAAGACGCGGGATTCATCGTCCATAGCGAGACCTCGACATACTGCCCCATTGAGGAACAGACCGCGGACTTCACGATGACAGACAGAAGCAGCGGCGCGGTCTACGTGTGCGACGTCACCATCACAGATCCCATTAGCACTAGGGACCCGAAGGCACAGAAGGGCAGGGGCTGGGCGGCGCGGGAGCAGGCTGACAAGAAAGTCAAGCACTACGCTGCCCGGCCAGAGAGTGAATTTCTTTCCTCTAGCGGTGGATACCTACGGCTGCCCCTGTGCTGAAGTGCCAGTCTTCCTGAAGCTCTTGGCGGACACTGCAGCCCGGCGCCACTTCAACGCCGACTCCAAGTCATTCTACGTTGCTAAGTTCCTGCACCAGTTCAGGCAGCGCTGGTCTGTGGCCCTACAAAGGGCCCAGTCCGTGGGTCTCCTGCTCAAACTAGGGGAGGCAGCGGCAGTGGAGAACCCGCCTGTGGGGGGGATCGGGGATGAGTTACACCTAGGGGACTGCTTTGCGGTCATTGAGCCCTTTGTGGAATTGTAGGGAGGTTTTTGTGTCTCCTTGTGCCTTGCCAAGTTGCTACCTATGAGTTGCATGTTTGTACCTTGCGGCTATATCAATACAAGGACCATTAGAGAGAGAGAGAGAGATATCTTGAGCAGTTGGTAGAGACATCGACCGTGAGAATGAGAACTCGACCGTGAGAATGAGATCGCGGCCGTGACAATGAGATCTCGATCATGAGAATGAGATCTTGACTGTGAGAATGAGGTCTCAACCGTGAGAATGAGATCTCGACCGTGAGAATGAGATATCGACCGTAAGAATGGGATCTCGACCGTGAGAATGAGATATCGACCATGAGAATGAGATATCGACCGTGAGAATGAGATATCGACCGTGAGAATGATATCTAGACATTGAGAATTCAATCGCGACCGCTAATCTGAATCATATTCAAAACGTGTGTGTGAGCGAGATCTCTATCGAGTGAAACGCACTGCGCGAGGAGCTTTAGGAGACATCCCAATCATGAAATGCTATCACAAACAGAATGTGACAAGGAAGGACCGCTATATACTGAAACTACTTTCACAAACACCATTGGGGGCAGTGACGGCGGATGTGGCGCTGAGTCAGCTTTGAACAAACGATGCTACAAGCCGCGATAGTTAAAGGTCCACTTGGCAATTGAGCAGAGGGAGTTTGTAAGAGTTGCGTCTAGGGTAACATACGCCACACAGCACTGATAGGCGACTCACGTCATGTTGGGTGACAATTAAGGCTTGTAGTTGGCAAACGATTCATGCAGCACGCCCCTGCTAATCTGAAATTAGCTAGGTTAGGACGGTGGCTTACCTATGCAGTGAGGTCGCTTGCATATGACTAAGCATGTGTGCAAGTTTATCGAGCGAGATTGGGAAGAGTACATGAGTGGGCAATGTTCACTCGACTATTGATGGAGTGAATGGAATTCACCACTCATGAGTTCATAGAGGAAAGCTCTCAACAGGAGAAGAACGAGGAAATACCAAAGCATTTAATGCAAATCATGCACATGCTGCACCACTGCTGTCCATACTTGAGCAAGGCTCTCCTACACCATCAGTTTTGCTGTCAAATGCTGCAATTGAACAGTGATGAGTGTGGGATGTATCATTAGTTGCTCATTCTTGAGTGTGTTGGATGGATTCATGTGTCCCTCACTCTATTGGAAGTGACCACAAGTGGATAGAAATAGATGCTTAGCTGGGCATCAGGTTCTGTATGATCAAGACCCCAAAGGACATGTGTGGATTGAATTGCAATGATTAGATAAAGCACAAGTTGCACAAACACCCCTAGTCAAGTGGCCATGAGGTGGATGGTTGGCATGGCATTTTGTGACAACTATAGTGACCAAGGCAGCTTGAGTTGGTGCATGTGAGCTGAATGGCTCAGGTTCTGTCAAGATGTATCTAATTAGACTACTCAATCAAGCCCATTCTATAAGCAACTAATCACAACATGCCACCTTTTGAGGTAAAAGCAGAGCAATATGTATTCCCACCCCCAAGAAAAGATGCTAGCTCCTCTAACAAGGCCACCTAAGCTCAAGCTACATATGTTTGCCATGTTTGTAATTCCTGTTAATGTCACCATCGCATTTTAATCCAAATTCGTATGAAATAGTCTAAGTTATGCTTGCAGAAGCGGCCCGCGACAGCGTTGTAAGCATCAATGGTGCCCACAAAGTTCTACAAGCCATGTAAGAGCTTCGCAATAAAGCGCCGGTAGTTTAGTATTAATAAGGGTCTCTTTAGTGCGCCGCCTCAGAACGAAGCAGTGCACCTATATCATTCCAAGCCGTGGTCTGCCAACACTGCAAGTCGACGGCGTGCCAATGCTGCAGCAAGGCGGCTCAGTGCGTTGCCCTCGCAAGACAGCATCGCACCTACGTCGCATGTGCTCGTAGATGATTGGTAGACTGTGTCTTGTCACATGCAAAGCGTACAGGCGGATACGTGGAGAGTTCGACCAGCGACCACCAAAAACCATGTTGACGGGAAATGACCCCGCCATCGATTGGGCGAAGCAGACTTTGCACTCAATTGCGCACAGAAGTAGACGGAGACTGCGCACAGAAGTCGACGTCAACCTGTCCGCAGAAGACGACGTCGCCGGCACGTAGAAGACGACGTCGACCGTGCAATTAAGTAATGCTCGTCGAGGGGAGCCCGTCGACCAATGCTCCTCGACAGGTCTTGGCGTATCAGTGTCCTCTGCGAACTCGTCGACGAGTGTTCTCTGCGAGCGGGTTGACCAGCTTCCTCTGACGAAGACTTATGCGGACAGGTCGTCGTCGACTTCTGCACCAACACACGCGGTCGAACTCCGCGGACAGTTCTAGGTCGAACAGTGCGCGCACTCAACGGGGACTTCTGCACGCGAGGGCGGGGCCATTTTCCGTCAACAATTGGTCAAAATAAACTCAAGCTTTGTAAACAAACAAAGTGACATGACTGTCTATCATTCAACCGAAGTGCCATAACGTGAGTGCCGGGGACAGGAGGAGGAAGCGGACGAGGAACCCGACGACCAGTGCGAACAGCGCGAACAGGCGAGGCAGGACGAGACTCATGCTCACGACGCTCTGTAAAAGAGTATGTCTGCTCAGCGTAAGGAGAAGGAGCAGGCAGTGGGGAGTTTGGCTGTAACTGTGGCTGCGACTGGTGAGGCGGTGGACTCAGTAAGCTAGAAGGAAGGCCAGTAGAAGACGGGAGACTAAGAACCTGGCGAAGGACCGAGTCAGGTGGCGGCAGAGACGACGGTGGCGGCGGAACGAAAAACAGTCGCCGCTGCACAGTGCCTCCAGCACCAGTACCGCCAGCTCCAGCACCCGCAGCTCCAACACCTCCAGCTTCAGTGCCTCCAGCTCCAGCGCCTCCAGCTCCAGGGTCTCCAGCTCCAGCTCCTCCAGCTCCAGAGCCTCCAGCGACTCCAACGCCAGTGTCTCCAGCTCAAAACTGCCAGAGCAGAGCAGAAAGTTGGGTACAAGTACTAACCCTAATTGGGTTGTACCCCTTATGGGCTACCCCAGTACAGCCTACAAAATGTAAGCACTATATAAGTTTGACAAAATGTAGTTTAAAAAACAACCCAACCATTAAATTGGTCAAAATGGCATGACTGACTATGTCTGAAGATCAGCGTGCAAGCATAATCATGATCGCGCAGCTACACTAGCGAGTGGGAGCATTGGAGTATAGTACGAATCTCATGCTATTGGACAAGCTGTGCACTCCGCCCCACACAACATTGTCACGCATCATACCCATCTCGACCAGACTAAAGTAATTTTTGACCGTTGCAAAACTTGACGCATCGAATTGAGCCGCATCGAAACAAGCGAAAAGGACGCGCCCTAACAGGAAGTTGATCTCGCGTTGTGTCATCATTCAAGTGCAGTTCGTTCACTCTGTGCCGTGCTGTCAAAACACCCCACAATTCGACCGTCGGATAACTTTGCATCCTGGACGGTGCAGCGCAACTGTCGCGACAAAGAGCTCCCACGTTATTCTCCCATCACATCCTCACACCCATCAACGACCTACTTCCCGTCTCCGGTTCATTCGCCATTCCTAGTTTTCACAGCACGCTTTAAAACTTATAGCCTTCCCAAGCCGCTTCCAGTCTTGTAGCTTACGTTCGTCACTACACTGATTCCGCCTGCTGTTCATCTGGAACTTTATTATTGTTGACGGCATGTTAGTTTCGTCCAGCAAGCATTTGCATGCTACGGTCTACACCGAGTGATTATTAAGCAATGCAGACCGCACCTAGTCCTTTTCTTGCCGCAGTTCTTCCTATTAGAGCGGCTGCAGCTACTTTCTCAACTCCGGCAGTGGGTACTGCCTGCTCTCAGGGAGCCATCGCAACGCAACCCAATGGCCTGGCTGATCACGAGTCCCAAGACAGCGAGTATTCTGAAAGTACGTCACAATCCGCGTACCCGTTTTTTCAGTCGGTTTACATGCACATTCAGGACAAACCACATTGCATTTTCATTGCATTTATATGCGTATTCATTGCATTTTCTGATTGATTTGTTACCACCCATTCCACAGGTACGCGTCGTTAAACAATGTCTCATTCACTACTGGTACAAAGCGCCGAACCCGTGCGAATAAGCCTAAAGAAGTGCGGAAGGGGAAACGATCCACGCAAGCGCGCAGGAACAAGAAAGGCCAGGATGCTCCACTTGCTAGTGAATTTCGGGACGTTGGGCAACATGCACATGACGCCACCCTTTCAGCTGCAGCCGCCACTCTCTCTCCCTCCTCCACCTATGGCAACGCGGCGAGTCAGCATCTCACCGCCGCCACTCAGTTAAACGCCGGCCTCCCCTCCGCCTACGCCTCTCTTTCAGCTGCAGCCGCCACTCCCTCCCCCTCCTCCGCCTATGGCAATGTGGCGAGTCAGCATCTCACCACCGCCACTCAATTAAACGCCGGCCTCCCCTCCGCCTCCGCCTCCCTTTCCGCTGCAGCCACCACTCTCTCTCCCTCCTCCGTCTATGGCAATGCGGCGAGTCAGCATCTCACCGCTGCCACTCAGTTAAACGCCGGCCTCCCCTCCGCCTCCGCCTCCCTCTCAGCTGCAG
The DNA here is from genome assembly GCA_947471745.1 of Closterium sp. Naga37s-1. Classification (NCBI taxonomy): domain Eukaryota; kingdom Viridiplantae; phylum Streptophyta; class Zygnematophyceae; order Desmidiales; family Closteriaceae; genus Closterium; species Closterium sp. Naga37s-1. Next base: position 236,460 of record CANJKZ010000410.1, read on the forward strand.
CCGCCACCCTCTCTCCCTCATCTGCCTATGGCAATGCGGCGAGTCAGCATCTCACTGCCGCCACTCAGTTAAACGCCGGCCTCCCCTCCGCCTACGCCTCTCTTTCAGCTGCAGCCGCCACTCTCTCTCCCTCCTCCGCCTATGGCAATGCGGCGAGTCAGCATCTCACCGCCGCCACTCATTTAAACGCCGGCCTCCCCTCCGCCTACGCCTCTCTTTCAGCTGCAGCCGCCACTCCCTCCCCCTCCTCCGCCTATGGCAATGCGGCGAGTCAGCATCTCACCGCCGCCACATAGTTAAACACCGGCCTCCCCTCCGCCTACGCCTCCCTTTCAGCTGCAGCTGTCACCCTCTCTCCCTCCTCCGCCTATGGCAATGCGGCGAGTCAGCATCTCACCGCCTCCACTCAGTTAAATGCCGGCCTCCCCTCCGCCTCCGCCTCCCTTTCAACAGCAGCTGCCACTCTCGCTCCCTCCTCCGCCTATGGCAATGCGGCGAGTCAACATCTCACCGCCGCCACTCAGTTAAACGCCGGCCTCCCCTCCGCCTACGCCTCCCTTTCAGCTGCAGCCGCCACCCTCTCTCCCTCCTCCGCCTATGGCAATGCGGCGAGTGAGCATCTCACCGCCGCCACTCAGTTAAATGCCGGCCTCCCCTCCGCCTCCGCCTCCCTTTCAGCTGCAGCCACCACCCTCTCTCCCTCCTCCGCCTATGGCAATGCGGCAAGTGAGCATCTCACCGCCGCCACTCAGTTAAATGCCGGCCTCCCCTCTGCCTCCGCCTCAACAGCAGCCGCCACTCTCTCTCCCTCATCCGCCTATGGCAATGCGGCGAGTCAGCATCTCACCACCGCCACTCAGTTAAACACTGGCCTCCGCTCCGCCTCCGCCTCGCTTTCAGCTGCAGCCGCCACCCTCTCTCCCTCCTCCGCCTATGGCAATGCGGCAAGTCATCATCTCAACGCCGCCACTCAGTTAAACCCGCATGCCTCAGATCCGCACTCGAGCCCAGTTCAGCCTTCCTGCCCTTCTTCCTCCCGACCTGAACAGGTCACTCACTCCTCTCAGGCCACTTTGCCAGGCCTAGTTGGCCATCCCCTCAACTCCGCCGCACGCCCTGCTGCCCTGGCCTCCCCTGCCCCACCAGCCATGCCCGAAGTTCAGCAACAGTCGGGGCGGCCGTGGGGACTTCGAGTGCGTATGCCACGAAACTATGCTCGCATGGCTGCAGGCGCTCAAGCCGTGTCGTCATCGGCTGATGCTAGCGAAGATGAAGATTCTGAGGAAGATGAAGACGCGGCTGATTTGGGAACCAACACGGCTTCGCCTCCACGGCGTGCTGCAAGCAGGGGCACGCGAGCTGAACTTGAGGCTGCGCAGGCTCAGTGTCGCGAGCAGGCGCGACTCATTATGGAACTACAAAACGAAGTGCAGCGACGGACATCCACACACATCCCTCCGACCAATGGGGGGACGGGAGACGGTGGCCAGTATAATCCACCAGCCAATCCATCCACCACTAGTAACACCCGCTCACAGGCCCTTCGACCAATTGCTGGTCCTGCAGCAAGCAACCAGCTGCTGGTCCCAGAACAATCCACCCCATCTCTCCCCATAACACTTCTTCCTCCAATGTGGCCGCGCACTGAAGCGGCTTTTTGTCACGCTGTAGCGAAGGCTCACATGCGCAAGCAGCAGATTGACTGCTCAGGGATTACCAAATTGCAATGGGAGAAGGCAGTCCAAGTTATCTTTGCTTTGGATAGCGTCCCGGAAGAGGGCGGAGGTTGGAAGGTAAACCCACAACACCAGCCCCTCTCACCACCTCTTCCCCACCCCCCCCTGCCTTCATTTGTCGCCTCTCTTCCCTGCCATTTGCTCATTCCCGAGTTCGTTCCTGTCCCACCCAGCCTCACACACTCATCTCTCCCACATCAGATGTGATTTTTGTAGTCCTTAGAGAGGTGGATCACATGTTGGCAACAACTTTGAAGACTACCCCACACCCCCTCACTTCCCTAACACCTCACCCCCCACCCCCCACCCCCCCTTTCTCATCCCGCCCAACACCATTGTCCTCCAGGAGATGGTGGACAAGGCCCTGGACATCCTTTTCTTCCGCACCCCTCTCAACGACTTCACGATGTGGCCCAAACCTGGCCGGATCAATCAGGTGTTGCTCTTGGTGCTGGGCCTCACTGCACTGGAGGAGCAGTATGTCATAAAAATGGTTCTTCGCTGTGACACGGACCGGAGACGCTACCTACGAGACAGGCTTCAAAAGTTTTGGAATGATGCGCTCACAAAGGGCCGTGACTGGATGTACAACAATTACAGTCTGTTCGTGCCAAGGCCGAAGCTTGGGGGCGAAAAGGAGGGCACCACAACTGTTACCAAGTTCCTGGAGGATTTTGGTGCAACTGAGTTCCCTTCTGAGGTCCTATGCAGATGTATGGGTGTGCTGGCAGGTATGTGTTTGTGTTGGCAGGTATGTGAGCGTGTGCTGCCAGGTGTATGTGTTTGTGTTGGCAGGTATGTGAGTGTGATTTGCCAGGTGTATGTGTTTGTGTTGGCAGGAATGTGAGTGTGTGCTGCCAGGTGTATGTGTTTGTGTTGGCAGGTATGAGAGTGTGTGTTGCCAGGTGTATGTGTTTGTGTTGGCAGGTATGTGAGTGTGTGCTGCCAGGTGTATGTGTCTGTGTTGGCAGGTATGTGAGTGTGTGCTGCAAGGTGTATGTGTTTGTGTTGGCAGGTATGTGAGTGTGAGTTGCCAGGTGTATGTGTTTGTGTTGGCAAGTATGTGAGTGTGTGCTGCCGGGTGTATGTGTTTGTGTTGGCAGGTATGTGTGTGAGTGCTGGCAGGTGTGTGTGTGTGCTGGCAGGTGTGTGTGTGTGTGTGTGTGTTGGCAGGTGTGTGTGTGTGTTGGTAGCAGACGGCGGCGTTGCCAGCTAGCCTGGATGGATAAGTGGCTCCCTCCCCCCCCTTCCCTTCCCTTCCCCTCTCTCCTTCCCCATCCGCCCATCACTGAATCATAAAGTTTTCCCCTCACCTCCTCTCCACGCTCCGATGTTTCTCAGAGACACCTTGGGATCGGTCCTGCTGTGGCACGGTCCTGTGAGTCTTGCCTCGCCATCGCCTAACCACCCTTTCCTTGACCCATGCCGCCTCGTGTGCCGCACATCACCACATCATTCTGTTCCACCTTGCCAACCCTCTGTGTCCGTCTGTTTCTCAGAGGAGCCTTGGAATTGGCTGACACTCAGCTTCCAACGCGTGAATCCGCGTTTTCTTTCCCTTCATTAAACAAGCCTTCCCATTCCCCTCCCTCACCCCTTTCCTAAACCTTTCTCCTTCCCATGCCAGGTGTATGTGTTTGTGTTGGCAGGTATGAGAGTGTGTGTTGCCAGGTGTATGTGTTTGTGTTGGCAGGTATGTGAGTGTGTGCTGCCAGGTGTATGTGTTTGTGTTGGCAGGTATGAGAGTGTGTGTTGCCAGGTGTATGTGTTTGTGTTGGCAGGTATGTGAGTGTGAGTTGCCAGGTGTATGTGTTTGTGTTGGCAGGTATGTGAGTGTGAGTTGCCAGGTGTATGTGTTTGTGTTGGCAGGTATGTGAGTGTGTGCTGCCAGGTGTATGTGTCTGTTTTGGCAGGTATGTGAGTGTGTGCTGCCAGGTGTATGTGTCTGTGTTGGCAGGTATGTGAGTGTGTGCTGCCAGCTGTATGTGTTTGTGTTGGCAGGTATGTGATTGTGTGCTGCCAGGTGTATGTGTTTGTGTTGGCAGGTATGTGAGTGTGTGCTGCCAGGTGTATGCGTTTGTGTTGGCAGGTATGAGAGTGTGTGCTTCCAGGTGTATGTGTTTGTGTTGGCAGGTATGAGAGTGTGTGTTGCCAGGTGTATGTGTTTGTGTTGGCAGGTATGTGAGTGTGAGTTGCCAGGTGTATGTGTTTGTGTTGGCAGGTATGTGAGTGTGTGCTGCCAGGTGTATGTGTTTGTGTTGGCAGGTATGTGAGTGTGTGCTGCCAGGTGTATGTGTTTGTTTTGGCATGTATGTGAGTGAGTGCTGCCGGGTGTATGTGTATGTGTTGGCAGGTATGTGAGTGTGTGCTGCCAGGTGTATGTGTTTGTTTTGGCATGTGTGTGAGTTTGTGCTGCCAGGTGTATGTGTTTGTGTTGGCAGGTATGTGAGTGTGAATTGCCAGGTGTATGTGTTTGTGTTGGCAGGTATGTGAGTGTGTGCTGCCAGGTGTATGTGTTTGTTTTGGCATGTATGTGAGTTTGTGCTGCCAGGTATATGTGTTTGTGTTGGCAGGTATGTGAGTGTGAGTTGACAGGTGTATGTGTTTGTGTTGGCAGGTATGTGAGTGTGAGTTGCCAGGTGTATGTGTTTGTGTTGGCAGGTATGTGAGTGTGAGTTGCCAGGTGTATGTGTTTGTGTTGGCAGGTATGTGAGTGTGTGCTGCCAGGTTTATGTGTTTGTGTTGGCAGGTATGTGAGTGTGTGCTGCCAGGTGTATGTGTTTGTGTTGGCAGGTATGTGAGTGTGAGTTGCCAGGTGTATGTGTTTGTGTTGGCAGGTATGTGAGTGAGTGCTGCCAGGTGTATGTGTTTTTGTTGGCAGTTATGTGAGTGTGTGCTGCCAGGTGTATGTGTTTTTGTTGGAAGGTATGTGAGTGTGTGCTGCCAGGTGTATGTGTTTGTTTTGGCAAGTATGTGAGTGTGTGCTGCCGGGTGTATGTGTTTGTGTTGGCAGGTATGTGAGTGTGAGTTGCCAGGTGTATGTGTTTGTGTTGGCAGGTATGTGAGTGTGTGCTTCCAGGTGTATGTGTTTGTGTTGGCAGGTATGTGAGTGTGTGCTGCCAGGTGTATGTGTTTGTGTTGGCAGGTATGTGAGTGTGAGTTGCCAGGTGTATGTGTTTGTGTTGGCAGGTATGTGAGTGTGTGCTGCCAGGTTTATGTGTTTGTGTTGGCAGGTATGTGAGTGTGTGCTGCCAGGTGTATGTGTTTGTGTTGGCAGGTATGTGAGTGTGAGTTGCCAGGTGTATGTGTTTGTGTTGGCAGGTATGTGAGTGTGTGCTGCCAGGTGTATGTGTTTGTGTTGGCAGGTATGTGAGTGTGTGCTGCCAGGTGTATGTGTTTGTGTTGGCAGGTATGTGAGTGTGTGCTGCCAGGTGTATGTGTTTGTGTTGGCAGGTATGTGAGTGTGTGCTGCCAGGTGTATGTGTTTGTTTTGGCAAGTATGTGAGTGTGTGCTGCCGGGTGTATGTGTTTGTGTTGGCAGGTATGTGAGTGTGAGTTGCCAGGTGTATGTGTTTGTGTTGGCAGGTATGTGAGTGTGTGCTTCCAGGTGTATGTGTTTGTGTTGGCAGGTATGTGAGTGTGTGCTGCCAGGTGTATGTGTTTGTGTTGGCAGGTATGTGAGTGTGAGTTGCCAGGTGTATGTGTTTGTGTTGGCAGGTATGTGAGTGTGTGCTGCCAGGTTTATGTGTTTGTGTTGGCAGGTATGTGAGTGTGTGCTGCCAGGTGTATGTGTTTGTGTGGGCAGGTATGTGAGTGTGATTTGCCAGGTGTATGTGTTTGTGCTGGCAGGTATGTGAGTGTGTGCTGCCAGGTGTATGTGTTTGTGTTGGCAGGTATGTGAGTGTGTGCTGCCTGGTGTATGTGTTTGTGTTGACAGGTATGTGAGTGTGTGCTGCCAGGTGTATGTGTTTGTGTTGGCAGGTATGTGAGTGTGTGCTGCCAGGTATATGTGTTTGTGTTGGCAGGTATGTGAGTGTGTGCTGCCAGGTGTATGTGTTTGAGTTGGCAGGTATGAGAGTGTGTGTTGCCAGGTGTATGTGTTTGTGTTGGCAGGTATGTGAGTGTGTGCTGCCAGGTGTATGTGTCTGTGTTGGCAGGTATGTGAGTGTGTGCTGCCAGCTGTATGTGTTTGTGTTGGCAGGTATGTGAGTGTGTGCTGCCAGGTGTATGTGTTCGTGTAGGCAGGTATGTGAGTGTGTGCTGCCAGGTGCATGTGTTTGTGTTGGCAGGTATGTGAGTGTGTGCTGCCAGGTGTATGTGTTTGTGTTGGCAGGTATTTGAGTGTGAGTTGCCAGGTGTATGTGTTTGTGTGGGCAGGTATGTGAGTGTGAGTTGCCAGGTGTATGTGTTTGTGTTGGCAGGTATGTGAGTGTGTGCTGCCAGGTGTATGTGTTTGTGTTGGAAGGTATGAGAGTGTGTGTTGCCAGGTGTATGTGTGTGTGTTGGCAGGTATGTGAGTGTGTGCTGCAAGGTGTATGTGTCTGTGTTGGCAGGTATGTGAGTGTGTGCTGCCAGGTGTATGTGTTTGTGTTGGCAGGTATGTGTTTGTATTGGCAGGTATTGAGTGTGTGCTGCCAGGTGTATGTGTTTGTGTTGGCAGGTATGTGAGTGTGTGCTGCCAGGTGTATGTGTTTGTGTTGGCAGGTATGTGAGTGTGTGCCGCCAGGTGTATGTGTTTGTGTTGGCAGGTATGTGAGTGTGAGTTGCCAGGTGTATGTGTTTGAGTGGGCAGGTATGTGAGTGTGAGTTGCCAGGTGTATGTGTTTGTGTTGGCAGGTATGTGAGTTTGTGCTGCCAGGTGTATGTGTTTGTGTTGGCAGGTATGTGAGTGTGTGCTGCCAGGTGTATGTGTTTGTGTTGGCAGGTATGTGAGTGAGTGCTGCCAGGTGTATGTGTTTTTGTTGGCAGTTATGTGAGTGTGTGCTGCCAGGTGTATGTGTTTTTGTTGGAAGGTATGTGAGTGTGTGCTGCCAGGTGTATGTGTTTGTTTTGGCAAGTATGTGAGTGTGTGCTGCCGGGTGTATGTGTTTGTGTTGGCAGGTATGTGAGTGTGAGTTGCCAGGTGTATGTGTTTGTGTTGGCAGGTATGTGAGTGTGTGCTTCCAGGTGTATGTGTTTGTGTTGGCAGGTATGTGAGTGTGTGCTGCCAGGTGTATGTGTTTGTGTTGGCAGGTATGTGAGTGTGAGTTGCCAGGTGTATGTGTTTGTGTTGGCAGGTATGTGAGTGTGTGCTGCCAGGTTTATGTGTTTGTGTTGGCAGGTATGTGAGTGTGTGCTGCCAGGTGTATGTGTTTGTGTTGGCAGGTATGTGAGTGTGAGTTGCCAGGTGTATGTGTTTGTGTTGGCAGGTATGTGAGTGTGTGCTGCCAGGTGTATGAGTTTGTGTTGGCAGGTATGTGAGTGTGTGCTGCCAGGTGTATGTGTTTGTGTTGGCAGGTATGTGAGTGTGTGCTGCCAGGTGTATGTGTTTGTGTTGGCAGGTATGTGAGTGTGTGCTGCCAGGTTTATGTGTTTGTGTTGGCAGGTATGTGAGTTTGTGCTGCCAGGTGTATGTGTTTGTGTTGGCAGGTATGTGAGTGTGTGCTGCCAGGTGTATGTGTTTGTGTTGGCAGGTATGTGAGTGTGTGCTGCCAGGTGTATGTGTTTGTGTTGGCAGGTATGTGAGTGTGTGCTGCCAGGTGTATGTGTTTGTGTTGGCAGGTATGTGAGTGTGTGCTGCCAGGTGTATGTGTTTGTGTTGGCAGGTATGTGAGTGTGTGCTGCCAGGTGTATGTGTTTGTGTTGGCAGGTATGTGAGTGTGTGCTGCCAGGTGTATGTGTTTGTGTTGGCAGGTATGTGAGTGTGAGTTGCCAGGTGTATGTGTTTGTGTTGGCAGGTATGTGAGTGTGTGCTGCCAGGTGTATGTGTTTGTGTTGGCAGGTATGTGAGTGTGTGCTGCCAGCTGTATGTGTTTGTGTTGGCAGGTATGTGAGTGTGTGCTGCCAGGTGTATGTGTTTGTGTTGGCAGGTATGTGAGTGTGTGCTGCCAGGTGTATGTGTTTGTGTTGGCAGGTATGTGAGTGTGTGCTGCCAGGTGTATGTGTTTGAGTTGGCAGGTATGTGAGTGTGAGTTGCCAGGTGTATGTGTTTGTGTGGGCAGGTATGTGAGTGTGATTTGCCAGGTGTATGTGTTTGTGCTGGCAGGTATGTGAGTGTGTGCTGCCAGGTGTATGTGTTTGTGTTGGCAGGTATGTGAGTGTGTGCTGCCTGGTGTATGTGTTTGTGTTGACAGGTATGTGAGTGTGTGCTGCCAGGTGTATGTGTTTGTGTTGGCAGGTATGTGAGTGTGTGCTGCCAGGTATATGTGTTTGTGTTGGCAGGTATGTGAGTGTGTGCTGCCAGGTGTATGTGTTTGAGTTGGCAGGTATGAGAGTGTGTGTTGCCAGGTGTATGTGTTTGTGTTGGCAGGTATGTGAGTGTGTGCTGCCAGGTGTATGTGTCTGTGTTGGCAGGTATGTGAGTGTGTGCTGCCAGCTGTATGTGTTTGTGTTGGCAGGTATGTGAGTGTGTGCTGCCAGGTGTATGTGTTCGTGTAGGCAGGTATGTGAGTGTGTGCTGCCAGGTGCATGTGTTTGTGTTGGCAGGTATGTGAGTGTGTGCTGCCAGGTGTATGTGTTTGTGTTGGCAGGTATTTGAGTGTGAGTTGCCAGGTGTATGTGTTTGTGTGGGCAGGTATGTGAGTGTGAGTTGCCAGGTGTATGTGTTTGTGTTGGCAGGTATGTGAGTGTGTGCTGCCAGGTGTATGTGTTTGTGTTGGAAGGTATGAGAGTGTGTGTTGCCAGGTGTATGTGTGTGTGTTGGCAGGTATGTGAGTGTGTGCTGCAAGGTGTATGTGTCTGTGTTGGCAGGTATGTGAGTGTGTGCTGCCAGGTGTATGTGTTTGTGTTGGCAGGTATGTGTTTGTATTGGCAGGTATTGAGTGTGTGCTGCCAGGTGTATGTGTTTGTGTTGGCAGGTATGTGAGTGTGTGCTGCCAGGTGTATGTGTTTGTGTTGGCAGGTATGTGAGTGTGTGCCGCCAGGTGTATGTGTTTGTGTTGGCAGGTATGTGAGTGTGAGTTGCCAGGTGTATGTGTTTGAGTGGGCAGGTATGTGAGTGTGAGTTGCCAGGTGTATGTGTTTGTGTTGGCAGGTATGTGAGTTTGTGCTGCCAGGTGTATGTGTTTGTGTTGGCAGGTATGTGAGTGTGTGCTGCCAGGTGTATGTGTTTGTGTTGGCAGGTATGTGAGTGAGTGCTGCCAGGTGTAAGTGTTTTTGTTGGCAGTTATGTGAGTGTGTGCTGCCAGGTGTATGTGTTTTTGTTGGAAGGTATGTGAGTGTGTGCTGCCAGGTGTATGTGTTTGTTTTGGCAAGTATGTGAGTGTGTGCTGCCGGGTGTATGTGTTTGTGTTGGCAGGTATGTGAGTGTGAGTTGCCAGGTGTATGTGTTTGTGTTGGCAGGTATGTGAGTGTGTGCTTCCAGGTGTATGTGTTTGTGTTGGCAGGTATGTGAGTGTGTGCTGCCAGGTGTATGTGTTTGTGTTGGCAGGTATGTGAGTGTGTGCTGCCAGCTGTATGTGTTTGTGTTGGCAGGTATGTGAGTGTGTGCTTCAAGGTGTATGTGTTTGTTTTGGCAGGTATGAGAGTGTGTGCTGCCAGGTGTATGTGTCTGGGTTGGCAGGTATGTGAGTGTGTGCTGCCAGGTGTATGTGTTTGTGTTGGCAGGTATGTGAGTGTGTACTGCCAGGTGTATGTGTTTGTGTTGGCAGGTATGTGAGTGTGTGCTGCCAGGTGTATGTGTTTGTGTTGGCAGGTATGTGAGTGTGAGTTGCCAGGTGTATGTGTTTGTGTTGGCAGGTATGTGAGTGTGTGCTGCCAGGTGTATGTGTTTGTGTTGGCAGGTATGTGAGTGTGTGCTGCCAGGTGTATGTGTTTGTGTTGGCAGGAATGTGAGTGTGTGCTGCCAGGTGTATGTGTTTGTGTTGGCAGGTATGTGAGTGTGTGCTTCCAGGTGTATGTGTTTGTGTTGGCAGGTATCAGAGTGTCTGCTGCCAGGTGTATGTGTCTGTGTTGGCAGGTATGTGAGTGTGTGCTGCCAGGTGTATGTGTTTGTTTTGGCAAGTATGTGAGTGTGTGCTGCCAGGTGTATGTGTTTGTGTTGGCAGGCATGTGAGTGTGTGCTGCCAGGTGTATGTGTTTGTGTTGGCAGGTATGTGAGTGTGTGCTGCCAGGTGTATGTGTTTTTGTTGGCAGGTATGTGAGTGTGTGCTGCCAGGTGTATGTGTTTGTTTTGGCATGTATGTGAGTTTGTGCTGCCAGGTATATGTGTTTGTGTTGGCAGGTATGTGAGTGTGAGTTGACAGGTGTATGTGTTTGTGTTGGCAGGTATGTGAGTGTGAGTTGCCAGGTGTATGTGTTTGTGTTGGCAGGTATGTGAGTGTGTGCTGCCAGGTTTATGTGTTTGTGTTGGCAGGTATGTGAGTGTGTGCTGCCAGGTGTATGTGTTTGTGTTGGCAGGTATGTGAGTGTGAGTTGCCAGGTGTATGTGTTTGTGTTGGCAGGTATGTGAGTGTGTGCAGCCAGGTGTATGTGTTTGTGTTGGCAGGTATGTGAGTGTGTGCTGCCAGGTGTATGTGTTTGTGTTCCAGGTATGTGAGTGTGAGTTGCCAGGTGTATGTGTTTGTGTTGGCAGGTATGTGAGTGTGTGCTGCCAGGTGTATGTGTTTGTGTTGGCAGGTATGTGAGTGTGTGCTGCCAGGTGTATGTGTTTGTGTTGGCAGGTATGTGAGTGTGTGCTGCCAGGTGTATGTGTTTGTGTTGGCAGGTATGTGAGTGTGTGCTTCCAGGTGTATGTGTTTGTGTTGGCAGGTATGAGAGTGTGTGCTGCCAGGTGTATGTGTCTGTGTTGGCAGGTATGTGAGTGTGTGCTGCCAGGTGTATGTGTTTGTGTTGGCAGGTATGTGAGTGTGTGCTGCCAGGTGTATGTGTTTGTGTTGGCAGGAATGTGAGTGTGAGTTGCCAGGTGTATGTGTTTGTGTTGGCAGGTATGTGAGTGTGTGCTGCCAGGTGTATGTGTTTGTGTTGGCAAGTATGTGAGTGTGTGCTGTCAGGTGTATGTGTTTGTGTTGGCAGGTATGTGAGTGTGTGCTGCCAGGTGAATGTGTTTGTGTTGGCAGGTATGTGAGTGTGTGCTGCCAGGTGTATGTGTTTGTGTTGGCAGGTATGTGAGTGTGAGTTGCCAGGTGTATGTGTTTGTGTTGGCAGGTATGTGAGTGTGTGCTGCCAGGTGAATGTGTTTGTGTTGGCAGGTATGTGAGTGTGTGCTGCCAGGTGAATGTGTTTGTGTTGGCAGGTATGTGAGTGTGTGCTGCCAGGTGTATGTGTTTGTGTTGGCAGGTATGTGAGTGTGAGTTGCCAGGTGTATGTGTTTGTGTTGGCAGGTATGTGAGTGTGTGCTGCCAGGTATATGTGTTTGTGTTGGCAAGTATGTGAGTGTGTGCTCCCAGGTGTATGTGTTTTTGTTGGCAGGTATGTGAGCGTGTGCTGCCAGGTGTATGTGTTTTTGTTGGCAGGTATGTTAGTGTGTGCTGCCAGGTGTATGTGTTTGTTTTGGCAGGTATGTGAGTGTGAGTTGCCAGGTGAATGTGTTTGTGTTGGCATGAATGTGAGTGTGTGCTGCCAGGTGTATGTGTTTGTGTTGGCAGGTATGTGAGTGTGAGTTGCCAGGTGTATGTGTTTGTGTTGGCAGGTATGTGAGTGTGAGTTGCCAGGTGTATGTGTTTGTGTTGGCAGGTATGTGAGTGTGAGTTGCCAGGTGTATGTGTTTGTGTTGGCAGGTATGTGAGTGTGTTCTGCCAGGTGTATGTGTTTGTTTTGGCAGGTATGTGAGTGTGTGCTGCCAGGTGTATGTGTTTGTGTTGGCAGGTATGTGAGTGTGTGCTGCCAGGTGTATGTGTTTGTGTTGGCAGGTATGTGAGTGTGTGCTGCCAGGTGTATGTGTTTGTGTTGGCAGGTATGTGAGTGTGAGTTGCCAGGTGTATGTGTTTGTGTTGGCAGGTATGTGAGTGTGTGCTGCCAGGTGTATGTGTTTGTGTTGGCAGGTATGTGAGTGTGTGCTGCCAGGTGTATGTGTTTGTGTTGGCAGGTATGTGAGTGTGTGCTGCCAGGTGTATGTGTTTTTGTTGGCAGGTATGTGAGTGTGTGCTGCCAGGTGTATGTTTTTGTTGGCAGGTATGTGAGTGTGTGCTGCCAGGTGTATGTGTTTGTTTTGGCAAGTATGTGAGTGTGTGCTGCCAGGTGTATGTGTTTGTGTTGGCAGGTATGTGAGTGTGAGTTGCCAGGTGTATGTGTTTGTGTTGGCAGGTTTGTGAGTGTGTGCTGCCAGGTGTATGTGTTTGTGTTGGCAGGTATGTGAGTGTGTGCTGCCAGGTGTATGTGTTTGTGTTGGCAGGTATGTGAGTGTGTGCTGCCAGCTGTATGTGTTTGTGTTGGCAGTTATGTGAGTGTGTGCTTCCAGGTGTATGTGTTTGTTTTGGCAGGTATGAGAGTGTGTGCTGCCAGGTGTATGTGTCTGGGTTGGCAGGTATGTGAGTGTGTGCTGCCAGGTGTATGTGTTTGTGTTGGCAGGTATGTGAGTGTGTGCTGCCAGGTGTATGTGTTTGTGTTGGTAGGTATGTGAGTGTGTGCTGCCAGGTGTATGTGTTTGTGTTGGCAGGTATGTGAGTGTGTACTGCCAGGTGTATGTGTTTGTGTTGGCAGGTATGTGAGTGTGTGCTGCCAGGTGTATGTGTTTGTGTTGGCAGGTATGTGAGTGTGAGTTGCCAGGTGAATGTGTTTGTGTTGGCAGGTATGTGAGTGTGTGCTGCCAGGTGTATGTGTTTGTGTTGGCAGGTATGTGAGTGTGTTCTGCCAGGTGTATGTGTTTGTGTTGGCAGGTATGTGAGTGTGTGCTGCCAGGTGTACGTGTTCGTGTTGGCAGGTATGTGAGTGTGTGCTTCCAGGTGTATGTGTTTGTGTTGGCAGGTATGAGAGTGTGTGCTGCCAGGTGTATGTGTCTGTGTTGGCAGGTATGTGAGTGTGTGCTGCCAGGTGTATGTGTTTGTGTTGGCAGGTATGTGAGTGTGTGCTGCCAGGTGTATGTGTTTGTGTTGGCAGGTATGTGAGTGTGAGTTGCCAGGTGTATGTGTTTGTGTTTGCAGGTATGTGAGTGTGTGCTGCCAGGTGTTTGTGTTTGTGTTGGCAAGTATGTGAGTGTGTGCTGCCAGGTGTATGTGTTTGTGTTGGCAGGTATGTGAGTGTGTGCTGCCAGGTGAATGTGTTTGTGTTGGCAGGTATGTGAGTGTGTGCTGCCAGGTGTATGTGTTTGTGTTGGCAGGTATGTGAGTGTGAGTTGCCAGGTGTATGTGTTTGTGTTGGCAGGTATGTGAGTGTGTGCTGCCAGGCATATGTGTTTGTGTTGGCAGGTATGTGAGTGTGTGCTTCCAGGTGTATGTGTTTGTTTTGGCAGGTATGAGAGTGTGTGCTGCCAGGTGTATGTGTCTGGGTTGGCAGGTATGTGAGTGTGTGCTGCCAGGTGAATGTGTTTGTGTTGGCAGGTATGTGAGTGTGTGCTGCCAGGTGTATGTGTTTGTGTTGGCAGGTATGTGAGTGTGTGCTGCCAGGTGTATGTGTTTGTGTTGGCAGGTATGTGAGTGTGAGTTGCCAGGTGAATGTGTTTGTGTTGGCAGGTATGTGAGTGTGTGCTGCCAGGTGTATGTGTTTGTGTTGGCAAGTATGTGAGTGTGTGCTGCCAGGTGAATGTGTTTGTGTTGGCAGGTATGTGAGTGTGTGCTGCCAGGTGTATGTGTTTGTGTTGGCAGGTATGTGAGTGTGTTCTGCCAGGTGTATGTGTTTGTGTTGGCAGGTATGTGAGTGTGTGCTGCCAGGTGTACGTGTTCGTGTTGGCAGGTATGTGAGTGTGTGCTTCCAGGTGTATGTGTTTGTGTTGGCAGGTATGAGAGTGTGTGCTGCCAGGTGTATGTGTCTGTGTTGGCAGGTATGTGAGTGTGTGCTGCCAGGTGTATGTGTTTGTGTTGGCAGGTATGTGAGTGTGTGCTGCCAGGTGTATGTGTTTGTGTTGGCAGGTATGTGAGTGTGAGTTGCCAAGTGTATGTGTTTGTGTTTGCAGGTATGTGAGTGTGTGCTGCCAGGTTTATGTGTTTATGTTGGCAAGTATGTGAGTGTGTGCTGCCAGGTGTATGTGTTTGTGTTGGCAGGTATGTGAGTGTGTGCTGCCAGGTGAATGTGTTTGTGTTGGCAGGTATGTGAGTGTGTGCTGCCAGGTGTATGTGTTTGTGTTGGCAGGTATGTGAGTGTGAGTTGCCAGGTGTATGTGTTTGTGTTGGCAGGTATGTGAGTGTGTGCTGCCAGGCATATGTGTTTGTGTTGGCAAGTATGTGAGTGTGTGCTCCCAGGTGTATGTGTTTTTGTTGGCAGGTATGTGAGTGTGTGCTGCCAGGTGTATGTGTTTTTGTTGGCAGGTATGTTAGTGTGTGCTGCCAGGTGTATGTGTTTGTTTTGGCAGGTATGTGAGTGTGAGTTGCCAGGTGAATGTGTTTGTGTTGGCATGAATGTGAGTGTGTGCTGCCAGGTGTATGTGTTTGTGTTGGCAGGTATGTGAGTGTGAGTTGCCAGGTGTATGTGTTTGTGTTGGCAGGAATGTGAGTGTGTGCTGCCAGGTGTATGTGTTTGTGTTGGCAGGTATGTGAGTGTGAGTTGCCAGGTGAATGTGTTTGTGTTGGCAGTTATGTGAGTGTGTGCTGCCAGGTGTATGTGTTTGTGTTGGCAAGTATGTGAGTGTGTGCTGCCAGGTGTATGTGTTTGTGTTGGCAGGTATGTGAGTGTGTGCTGCCGGTTGTATGTGTATGTGTTGGCAGGTATGTGAGTGTGTGCTGCCAGGTGTATGTGTTTGTGTTGGCAGGTATGTGAGTGTGTGCTGCCAGGTGTATGTGTTTGTGTTGGCAGGTATGTGAGTGTGAGTTGCCAGGTGTATGTGTTTGTGTTGGCAGGTATGCGAGTGTGTGCTGCCAGGTGTATGTGTTTGTGTTGGCAGGTATGTGAGTGTGTGCTGCCAGGTGTATGTGTTTGTGTTGGCAGGCATGTGAGTGTGTGCTGTCAGGTGTATGTGTTTGTGTTGGCAGGTATGTGAGTGTGTGCTTCCAGGTGTATGTGTTTGTGTTGGCAGGTATGAGAGTGTGTGCTGCCAGGTGTATGTGTCTGTGTTGGCAGGTATGTGAGTGTGTGCTGCCAGGTGTATGTGCGTGTGTTGGCAGGTATGTGAGTGTGTGCTGCCAGGTGTATGTGTTTGTGTTGGCAGGTATGTGAGTGTGAGTTGCCAGGTGTATGTGTTTGTGTTGGCAGGTATGTGAGTGTGTGCTGCCAGGTGTATGTGTTTGTGTTGGCAAGTATGTGAGTGTGTGCTGCCAGGTGTATGTGTTTGTGTTGGCAGGTATGTGAGTGTGTGCTGCCAGGTGAATGTGTTTGTGTTGGCAGGTATGTGAGTGTGTGCTGCCAGGTGTATGTGTTTGTGTTGGCAGGTATGTGAGTGTGAGTTGCCAGGTGTATGTGTTTGTGTTGGCAGGTATGTGAGTGTGTGCTGCCAGGTATATGTGTTTGTGTTGGCAAGTATGTGAGTGTGAGCTCCCAGGTGTATGTGTTTTTGTTGGCAAGTATGTGAGTGTGTGCTGCCAGGTGTATGTGTTTTTGTTGGCATGAATGTGAGTGTGTGCTGCCAGGTGTATGTGTTTGTTTTGGCAGGTATGTGAGTGTGTGCTGCCAGGTATATGTGTTTGTGTTGGCAAGTATGTGAGTGTGAGCTCCCAGGTGTAGTTGTTTGTGTTGGCAGGTATGTGAGTGTGAGTTGCCAGGTGTATGTGTTTGTGTTGGCAGGTATGTGAGTGTGTGCTGCCAGGTGTATGTGTTTGTTTTGGCAGGTATGTGAGTGTGTGCTGCCAGGTGTATATGTTTGTGTTGGCAGGTATGTGAGTGTGTGCTTCCAGGTGTATGTGTTTGTGTTGGCAGGTATGTGAGTGTGAGTTGCCAGGTGAATGTGTTTGTGTTGGCAGGTATGTGAGTGTGTGCTACCAGGTGTATGTGTTTGTGTTGGCAAGTATGTGAGTGTGTGCTGCCAGGTGTATGTGTTTGTGTTGGCAGGTATGTGAGTGTGTGCTGCCGGGTGTATGTGTATGTGTTGGCAGGTATGTGAGTGTGTGCTGCCAGGTGTATGTGTTTGTGTTGGCAGGTATGTGAGTGTGAGTTGCCAGGTGTATGTGTTTGTGTTGGCAGGTATGTGGGTTTGTGCTGCCAGGTATATGTGTTTGTGTTGGCAAGTATGTGAGTGTGTGCTGCCAGGTGTATGTGTTTTTGTTTGCAGGTATGTGAGTGTGTGCTGCCAGGTGTATGTGTTTTTGTTGGCAGGTATGTGAGTGTGTGCTGCCAGGTGTATGTGTTTGTTTTGGCAAGTATGTGAGTGTGTGCTGCCGGGTGTATGTGTTTGTGTTGGCAGGTATGTGAGTGTGAGTTGCCAGGTGTATGTGTTTGTGTTGGCAGGTATGTGAGTGTGTGCTGCCAGGTGTATGTGTTTGTGTTGGCAGGTATGTGAGTGTGAGTTGCCAGGTGAATGTGTTTGTGTTGCCATGAATGTGAGTGTGTGCTGCCAGGTGTATGTGTTTGTGTTGGCAGGTATGTGAGGTTGTGCTGCCAGGTGTATGTGTCTGTGTTGGCAGGTATGTGAGTGTGTGCTGCCAGCTGTATGTGTTTGTGTTGGCAGGTATGTGAGTGTGTGCTGCCAGGTGTATGTGTTTGTGTTGGCAGGTATGTGAGTGTGAGTTGCCAGGTGTATGTGTTTGTGTTGGCAGGTATGTGAGTGTGTGCTGCCAGGTGTATGTGTCTGTGTTGGCAGGTATGTGAGTGTGTGCTGCCAGGTGTATGTGTTTGTGTTGGCAGGTATGTGAGTGTGTGCTGCCAGGTGTATGTGTTTGGTTTGGCAGGTATGTGAGTGTGTGCTGCCAGGTGTATGTGTTTGTGTTGGCAGGTATGTGAGTGTGTGCTGCCAGGTGTATGTGTTTGTGTTGGCAGGTATGTGAGTGTGTGCTGCCAGGTGTATGTGTTTGTGTTGGCAGGTATGTGAGTGTGTGCTGCCAGCTGTATGTGTTTGTGTTGGCAGGTATGTGAGTGTGTGCTTCCAGGTGTATGTGTTTGTGTTGGCAGGTATGAGAGTGTGTGCTGCCAGGTGTATGTGTCTGGGTTGGTAGGTATGTGAGTGTGTGCTGCGAGGTGTATGTGTTTGTGTTGGCAGGTATGTGAGTGTGTACTGCAAGGTGTATGTCTCTGTGTTGGCAGGTATGTGAGTGTGTGCTGCCAGGTGTATGTGTTTGTGTTGGCAGGGATGTGAGTGTGTGCTGCCAGGTGTATGTGTTTGTGTTGGCAGGTATGTGAGTGTGAGTTGCCAGGTGTATGTGTTTGTGTTGGCAGGTATGTGAGTGTGTGCTGCCAGGTATATGTGTTTGTGTTGGCAAGTATGTGAGTGTGTGCTCCCAGGTGTATGTGTTTTTGTTGGCAGGTATGTGAGTGTGTGTTGCCAGGTTTATGTGTTTGTGTGGACAGGTATGTGAGTGTGAGTTGCCAGGTGTATGTGTTTGTGTTGGCAGGTATGTGAGTTTGTGCTGCCAGGTGTATGTGTTTGTGTTGGCAGGTATGTGAGTGTGTGCTGCCAGGTGTATGTGTTTTTGTTTGCAGGTATGTGAGTGTGTGCTGCCAGGTGTATGTGTTTTTGTTGGCAGGTATGTGAGTGTGTGCTGCCAGGTGTATGTGTTTGTTTTGGCAAGTATGTGAGTGTGTGCTGCCGGGTGTATGTGTTTGTGTTGGCAGGTATGTGAGTGTGAGTTGCCAGGTGTATGTGTTTGTGTTGGCAGGTATGTGAGTGTGTGCTGCCAGGTGTATGTGTTTGTGTTGGCAGGTATGTGAGTGTGAGTTGCCAGGTGAATGTGTTTGTGTTGCCATGAATGTGAGTGTGTGCTGCCAGGTGTATGTGTTTGTGTTGGCAGGTATGTGAGGTTGTGCTGCCAGGTGTATGTGTCTGTGTTGGCAGGTATGTGAGTGTGTGCTGCCAGCTGTATGTGTTTGTGTTGGCAGGTATGTGAGTGTGTGCTGCCAGGTGTATGTGTTTGTGTTGGCAGGTATGTGAGTGTGAGTTGCCAGGTGTATGTGTTTGTGTTGGCAGGTATGTGAGTGTGTGCTGCCAGGTGTATGTGTCTGTGTTGGCAGGTATGTGAGTGTGTGCTGCCAGGTGTATGTGTTTGTGTTGGCAGGTATGTGAGTGTGTGCTGCCAGGTGTATGTGTTTGGTTTGGCAGGTATGTGAGTGTGTGCTGCCAGGTGTATGTGTTTGTGTTGGCAGGTATGTGAGTGTGTGCTGCCAGGTGTATGTGTTTGTGTTGGCAGGTATGTGAGTGTGTGCTGCCAGGTGTATGTGTTTGTGTTGGCAGGTATGTGAGTGTGTGCTGCCAGCTGTATGTGTTTGTGTTGGCAGGTATGTGAGTGTGTGCTTCCAGGTGTATGTGTTTGTGTTGGCAGGTATGAGAGTGTGTGCTGCCAGGTGTATGTGTCTGGGTTGGTAGGTATGTGAGTGTGTGCTGCGAGGTGTATGTGTTTGTGTTGGCAGGTATGTGAGTGTGTACTGCAAGGTGTATGTCTCTGTGTTGGCAGGTATGTGAGTGTGTGCTGCCAGGTGTATGTGTTTGTGTTGGCAGGGATGTGAGTGTGTGCTGCCAGGTGTATGTGTTTGTGTTGGCAGGTATGTGAGTGTGAGTTGCCAGGTGTATGTGTTTGTGTTGGCAGGTATGTGAGTGTGTGCTGCCAGGTATATGTGTTTGTGTTGGCAAGTATGTGAGTGTGTGCTCCCAGGTGTATGTGTTTTTGTTGGCAGGTATGTGAGTGTGTGTTGCCAGGTTTATGTGTTTGTGTGGACAGGTATGTGAGTGTGAGTTGCCAGGTGTATGTGTTTGTGTTGGCAGGTATGTGAGTTTGTGCTGCCAGGTGTATGTGTTTGTGTTGGCAGGTATGTGAGTGTGTGCTGCCAGGTGTATGTGTTTGTGTTGGCAGGTATGTGAGTGTGAGTTGCCAGGTGTATGTGTTTGTGTTGGCAGGTATGTGAGTGTGAGTTGCCAGGTGTATGTGTTTGTGTTGGCAGGTATGTGAGTTTGTGCTGCCAGGTGTATGTGTTTGTGTTGGCAGGTATGTGAGTGTGTGCTGCCAGGTGTATGTGTTTGTGTTGGTAGGTATGTGAGTGTGTGCTGCCAGGTGTATGTGTTTTTGTTGGCAGGTATGTGAGTGTGTGCTGCCAGGTGTATGTGTTTGTGTTGGCAGGTATGTGAGTGTGTGCTGCCAGGTGTATGTGTTTGTTTTGGCAGGTATGTGAGTGTGTGCTGCCAGGTGTATGTGTTTGTGTTGGAAGGTATGAGAGTGTGTGTTACCAGGTGTATGTGTGTGTGTTGGCAGGTATGTGAGTGTGTGCTGCAAGGTGTATGTGTCTGTGTTGGCAGGTATGTGAGTGTGTGCTGCCAGGTGTATGTGTTTGTGTTGGCAGGTATGTGTTTGTATTGGCAGGTATTGAGTGTGTGCTGCCAGGTGTATGTGTTTGTGTTGGCAGGTATGTGAGTGTGTGCTGCCAGGTGTATCTGTTTGTGTTGGCAGGTATGTGAGTGTGAGTTGCCAGGTTTATGTTTTTGTGTGGGCAGGTATGTGAGTGTGAGTTGCCAGGTGTATGTGTTTGTGTTGGAAGGTATGTGAGTTTGTGCTGCCAGGTGTATGTGTTTGTGTTGGCAGGTATGTGAGTGTGTGCTGCCAGGTGTATGTGTTTGTGTTGGCAGGTATGTGAGTGTGTGCTGCCAGGTGTATGTGTTTTTGTTGGCAGGTATGTGAGTGTGTGCTGCCAGGTGTATGTGTTTTTGTTGGCAGGTATGTGAGTGTGTGCTGCCAGGTGTATGTGTTTGTTTTGGCAAGTATGTGAGTGTGTGCTGCCGGGTGTATGTGTTTGTGTTGGCAGGTATGTGAGTGTGAGTTGCCAGGTGTATGTGTTTGTGTTGGCAGGTATGTGAGTGTGTGCTGCCAGGTGTATGTGTTTGTGTTGGCAGGTATGTGAGTGTGTGCTGCCAGGTGTATGTGTTTGTGTTGGCAGGTATGTGAGTGTGTGCTGCCAGCTGTATGTGTTTGTGTTGGCAGGTATGTGAGTGTGTGCTTCCAGGTGTATGTGTTTGTGTTGGCAGGTATGAGAGTGTGTGCTGCCAGGTGTATGTGTCTGGGCTGGTAGGTATGTGAGTGTGTGCTGCGAGGTGTATGTGTTTGTGTTGGCAGGTATGTGAGTTTGTACTGCAAGGTGTATGTCTTTGTGTTGGCAGGTATGTGAGTGTGTGCTGCCAGGTGTATGTGTTTGTGTTGGCAGGTATGTGAGTGTGTGCTGCCAGGTGTATGTGTTTGTGTTGGCAGGTATGTGAGTGTGAGTTGCCAGGTGTATGTGTTTGTGTTGGCAGGTATGTGAGTGTGTGCTGCGAGGTGTATGTGTTTGTGTTGGCAGGTATGTGGGTGTGTGCTGCCAGGTGTATGTGTTTGTGTTGGCAGGTATGTGAGTGTGTGCTGCCAGGTGTATGTGTTTGTGTTGGCAGGTATGTGAGTGTGAGTTGCCAGGTGTATGTGTTTGTGTGGGCAGGTATGTGAGTGTGAGTTGCCAGGTGTATGTGTTTGTGTTGGCAGGTATGTGAGTGTGTGCTGCCAGGTGTATGTTTTTGTGTTGGCAGGTATGAGAGTGTGTGTTGCCAGGTGTATGTGTTTGTGTTGGCATGTATGTGAGTGTGTGCTGCCAGGTGTATGTGTCTGTGTTGGCAGGTATGTGAGTATGTGCTGCCAGGTGTATGTGTTTGTGTTGGCAGGTATGTGAGTGTGTGCTGCCAGGTGTATGTGTTTGTGTTGGCAGGTATGTGAGTGTGTGCTGCCAGGTGTATGTGTTTGTGTTGGCAGGTATGTGAGTGTGTGCTGCCAGGTGTATGTGTTTGTGTTGGCAGGTATGTGAGTGTGAGTTGCCATGTGTATGTGTTTGTATTGGCAGGTATGTGAGTGTGTGTTGCCAGGTGTATGTGTTTGTGTTGGCAGGTATGAGAGTGTGTGCTGCCAGGTGTATGTGTTTGTGTTGGCAGGTATGTGAGTGTGTGCTGCCAGGTGTATGTGTTTGTGTTGGCAGGTATGAGAGTGTGTGCTGCCAGGTGTATGTGTTTGTGTTGGCAGGTATGTGGGTGTGTGCTGCCAGGTGTATGTGTTTGTGTTGGCAGGTATGTGAGTGTGTGCTGCCAGGTGTATGTGTTTGTGTTGGCAGGTATGTGAGTGTGTGTTGCCAGGTGTATGTGTTTGTGTTGGCAGGTATGAGAGTGTGTGCTGCCAGGTGTATGTGTTTGTGTTGGCAGGTATGTGGGTGTGTGCTGCCAGGTGTATGTGTTTGTGTTGGCAGGTATGTGAGTGTGTGCTGCCAGGTGTATGTGTTTGTGTTGGCAGGTATGTGAGTGTGAGTTGCCAGGTGTATGTGTTTGTGTGGGCAGGTATGTGAGTGTGAGTTGCCAGGTGTATGTGTTTGTGTTGGCAGGTATGTGAGTGTGTGCTGCCAGGTGTATGTTTTTGTGTTGGCAGGTATGAGAGTGTGTGTTGCCAGGTGTATGTGTTTGTGTTGGCATGTATGTGAGTGTGTGCTGCCAGGTGTATGTGTCTGTGTTGGCAGGTATGTGAGTGTGTGCTGCCAGGTGTATGTGTTAGTGTTGGCAGGTATGTGAGTATGTGCTGCCAGGTGTATGTGTTTGTGTTGGCAGGTATGTGAGTGTGTGCTGCCAGGTGTATGTGTTTGTGTTGGCAGGTATGTGAGTGTGAGTTGCCAGGTGTATGTGTTTGTGTTGGCAGGTATGTGAGTGTGTGCTGCCAGGTGTATGTTTTTGTGTTGGCAGGTATGAGAGTGTGTGTTGCCAGGTGTATGTGTTTGTGTTGGCATGTATGTGAGTGTGTGCTGCCAGGTGTATGTGTCTGTGTTGGCAGGTATGTGAGTGTGTGCTGCCAGGTGTATGTGTTAGTGTTGGCAGGTATGTGAGTATGTGCTGCCAGGTGTATGTGTTTGTGTTGGCAGGTATGTGAGTGTGTGCTGCCAGGTGTATGTGTTTGTGTTGGCAGGTATGTGAGTGTGTGCTGCCAGGTGTATGTGTTTGTGTTGGCAGGTATGTGAGTGTGTGCTGCCAGGTGTATGTGTTTGTGTTGGCAGGTATGTGAGTGTGAGTTGCCATGTGTATGTGTTTGTATTGGCAGGTATGTGAGTGTGTGTTGCCAGGTGTATGTGTTTGTGTTGGCAGGTATGAGAGTGTGTGCTGCCAGGTGTATGTGTTTGTGTTGGCAGGTATGTGAGTGTGTGTTGCCAGGTGTATGTGTTTGTGTTGGCAGGTATGAGAGTGTGTGCTGCCAGGTGTATGTGTTTGTGTTGGCAGGTATGTGGGTGTGTGCTGCCAGGTGTATGTGTTTGTGTTGGCAGGTATGTGAGTGTGTGCTGCCAGGTGTATGTGTTTGTGTTGGCAGGTATGTGAGTGTGTGTTGCCAGGTGTATGTGTTTGTGTTGGCATGTATGTGAGTGTGTGCTGCCAGGTGTATGTGTCTGTGTTGGCAGGTATGTGAGTGTGTGCTGCCAGGTGTATGTGTTAGTGTTGGCAGGTATGTGAGTATGTGCTGCCAGGTGTATGTGTTTGTGTTGGCAGGTATGTAAGTGTGTGCTGCCAGGTGTATGTGTTTGTGTTGGCAGGTATGTGAGTGTGTGCTGCCAGGTGTATGTGTTTGTGTTGGCAGGTATGTGAGTGTGTGCTGCCAGGTGTATGTGTTTGTGTTGGCAGGTATGTGAGTGTGAGTTGCCATGTGTATGTGTTTGTATTGGCAGGTATGTGAGTGTGTGTTGCCAGGTGTATGTGTTTGTGTTGGCAGGTATGAGAGTGTGTGCTGCCAGGTGTATGTGTTTGTGTTGGCAGGTATGTGAGTGTGTGCTGCCAGGTGTATGTGTTTGTGTTGGCAGGTATGTGAGTGTGTGCTGCCAGGTGTATGTGTTTGTGTTGGCAGGTATGTGAGTGTGTGCTGCCAGGTGTATGTGTTTGTGTTGGCAGGTATGTGAGTGTGTGCTGCCAGGTGTATGTGTTTGTGTTGGCAGGTATGTGAGTGTGTGCTGCCAGGTGTATGTGTTTGTGTTGGCAGGTATGTGTGTGTGCGTTGCCAGGTGTATGTGTTTGTGTGGGCAGGTATGTGAGTGTGAGTTGCCAGGTGTATGTGTTTGTGTTGGCAGGTATGTGAGTGTGAGTTGCCAGGTGTATGTGTTTGTGTTGGCAGGTATGAGAGTGTGTGTTGCCAGGTGTATGTGTTTGTGTTGGCAGGTATGTGTGTGCTGCCAGGTGTATGTGTCTGTGTTGGCAGGTATGTGAGTGTGTGCTGCCAGGTGTATGTGTTTGTGTTGGCAGGTATGTGTTTGTGTTGGCAGGTATTGAGTGTGTGCTGCCAGGTGTATGTGTCTGTATTGGCAGGTATGTGAGTGTGTGCTGCCAGGTGTATGTGTTAGTGTTGGCAGGTATGTGAGTGTGTGCTGCCAGGTGTATGTGTTTGTGTTGGCAGGTATGTGAGTGTGTGCTGCCAGGTGTATGTGTTTGTGTTGGCAGGTATGTGAGTGTGAGTTGCCAGGTGTATTTGTTTGTGTGGGCAGGTATGTGAGTGTGAGTTGTCAGGTGTATGTGTTTGTGTTGGCAGGTATGTGAGTGTGAGTTGCCAGGTGTATGTGTTTGTGTTGGCAGGTATGTGAGTGTGTGCTGCCAGGTGTATGTGTTTGTGTTGGCAGGTATGTGGGTGTGTGCTGCCAGGTGTATGTGTTTGTGTTGGCAGGTATGTGAGTGTGTGCTGCCAGGTGTATGTGTTTGTGTTGGCAGGTATGTGAATGTGAGTTGCCAGGTGTATGTGTTTGTGTGGGCAGGTATGTGAGTGTGAGTTGCCAGGTGTATGTGTTTGTGTTGGCAGGTATGTGAGTGTGAGTTGCCAGGTGTATGTGTTTGTGTTGGCAGGTATGTGAGTGTGTGCTGCCAGGTGTATGTGTTTGTGTTGGCAGGTATGTGAGTGTGTGCTGCCAGGTGTATGTGTTTGTGTTGGCAGGTATGTGAGTGTGTTCTGCCAGGTGTATGTGTTTGTGTTGGCAGGTATGTGAGTGTGAGTTGCCATGTGTATGTGTTTGTATTGGCAGGTATGTGAGTGTGTGTTGCCAGGTGTATGTGTTTGTGTTGGCAGGTATGAGAGTGTGTGCCGCCAGGTGTATGTGTTTGTGTTGGCAGGTATGTGAGTGTGTGCTGCCAGGTGTATGTGTTTGTGTTGGCAGGTATGTGAGTGTGTTCTGCCAGGTGTATGTGTTTGTGTTGGCAGGTATGTGAGTGTGTGCTTCCAGGTGTATGTGTTTGTGTTGGCAGGTATGTGAGTGTGTGCTGCCAGGTGTATGTGTTTGTGTTGGCAGGTATGTGAGTGTGTGCTGCCAGGTGTATGTGTTTGTGTTGGCAGGTATGTGTGTGTGAGTTGCCAGGTGTATGTGTTTGTGTGGGCAGGTATGTGAGTGTGAGTTGCCAGGTGTATGTGTTTGTGTTGGCAGGTATGTGAGTGTGTGCTGCCAGGTGTATGTGTTTGTGTTGGCAGGTATGAGAGTGTGTGTTGCCAGGTGTATGTGTTTGTGTTGGCAGGTATGTGTGTGCTGCCAGGTGTATGTGTCTGTGTTGGCAGGTATGTGAGTGTGTGCTGCCAGGTGTATGTGTTTGTGTCGGCAGTTATGTGTTTGTGTTGGCAGATATTGAGTGTGTGCAGCCAGGTGTATGTGTCTGTGTTGGCAGGTATGTGAGTGTGTGCTGCCAGGTGTATGTGTTAGTGTTGGCAGGTATGTGAGTGTGTGCTGCCAGGTGTATGTGTTTGTGTTGGCAGGTATGTGAGTGTGTGCTGCCAGGTGTATGTGTTTGTGTTGGCAGGTATGTGAGTGTGTGCTGCCAGGTGTATGTGTTTGTGTTGGCAGGTATGTGAGTGTGTGCTGCCAGGTGTATGTGTTTGTGTTGGCAGGTATGTGTGTGCTGCCAGGTGTATGTGTCTGTGTTGGCAGGTATGTGAGTGTGTGCTGCCAGGTGTATGTGTTTGTGTCGGCAGTTATGTGTTTGTGTTGGCAGGTATTGAGTGTGTGCAGCCAGGTGTATGTGTCTGTGTTGGCAGGTATGTGAGTGTGAGTTGCCAGGTGTATGTGTTTGTGTTGGCAGGTATGTGAGTGTGTGCTGCCAGGTTTATGTGTTTGTGTTGGCAGGTATGTGAGTGTGTGCTGCCAGGTGTATGTGTTAGTGTTGGCAGGTATGTGAGTGTGTGCTGCCAGGTGTATGTGTTTGTGTTGGCAGGTATGTGAGTGTGTGCTGCCAGGTGTATGTGTTTGTGTTGGCAGGTATGTGAGTGTGTGCTGCCAGGTGTATGTGTTTGTGTTGGCAGGTATGTGAGTGTGTGCTGCCAGGTGTATGTGTTTGTGTTGGCAGGTATGTGTTTGTGAGTTGCCATGTGTATGTGTTTGTATTGGCAGGTATGTGAGTGTGTGTTGCCAGGTGTATGTGTTTGTGTTGACAAGTATGTGTGTGAGTGCTGCCAGGTGTGTGTGTGTGTGCTGGCAGGTGTGTGTGTGTGTGCTGGCAGGTGTGTGTGTGTGTGTTGGCAGGTGTGTGTGCGTGATGGTAGCAGAAGGTGGCGGTGCCAGCTAGCCTGGATGGTTAAGTGCCCCCCCCCCCCCCCCCCCTTCCCTTCCCTTCCCCTCTCTCCTTTCCCATCCGCCCATCACTGAATCGTAATGTTTTCCCCTCACCTCCCCTCCACGCTCCGATGTTTCTTAGAGACGCCTT
Organism: Closterium sp. Naga37s-1; assembly: GCA_947471745.1. NCBI lineage: Eukaryota > Viridiplantae > Streptophyta > Zygnematophyceae > Desmidiales > Closteriaceae > Closterium > Closterium sp. Naga37s-1. Next base: position 262,257 of record CANJKZ010000410.1, read on the forward strand.
GGGATCGGTCCTGCTGTGGCATGTTCCCGTGAGTCTTGCCTCGCCATCGCCTTTCCACCCTTTCCTTGACCCATGCCGCCTCGTGTACCGCACATCACCACATCATTCTGTTTCACCTTGCCAACCCTTTGTGTCCGTCTGTTTCTCAGCAGAGCCTTGGAATTGGCTGACACTCAGCTTCCAACGCGTGAATCCGCGTTTTCTTTCCCTTCATTAAACAAGCCTTCCCATTCCCCTCCCTCAACCCTTTCCTAAACCTTTTTCCATTTATTAAACTAACGTTCCAATTCCCCCCCCCCCCCCCCTCCATTCCCCCCCCCTCCTCCATTCCACCCCCCCCTCTTTCACCTTCCCCAGTTCTGGCCCACAAAAGCGAGCTACAGCTGCCACTATTGAAGCTTCCCACTGCCTTCCCTTCCCACTACCCTCCCCCTCCCCCCCTTTCCCCTCTGACCATACTCTCCCCCCTCCCCGCAACAATTTCCAGCCTTATTGTTTTACTTCCAAACGTGAAACTCATTGAAACGTTATCTCCCCGCAATAATTTCCGGCCCCACGCGTGTTGACAGAAGCAACAACATTCACCATGCTGACGTGGACCTTCAACAAGGAAGGTGTGCCATTTGCTTCCACCTGTTTCATCAACGCCATCAGTGCATCGTTCGAACGACCAGATAACCGCCTGCTGGTTCTCCCCCTAAAACTGCTCGCATTCTGGCTGAACGGGGTGAGTGATTTGGCTTTTTGCTATGTCTGTAATTTCTAGTGTTCTTAGGACTTATTCATATGGTTTTCTGAATTGCAGGTAGAACACCGGATCATGCATGATGGCGGCAACTTGTCGCACAGCTTTGTAGACAACCAGCGAGATGTCAACACCTGCTACAACAATGTTTGGAACTTGGTGCGCGCGGCAGTCAGAGCCGCATCAGCACAGCATGGGCCCTGGTGGAGGCCTCACGTGAACGCATGGTCTTTCGCTCGCAGTGAACGTGTTTTCTTACATGCGGAGGGCCTTGAGGATCTGGTTGCACATGCATTTGTGTGGTAGATTAATAATTGCTTGCTGCTGGTTTAGCTATCTGTATTAGTACTATTATTAAGTTATACGATTTTAAAGCTTATAATATTAAACCAGTAACTGCATGCTACATTTTCTAAATTCAAATTCGAATACCCCTATTTATACCAGAAAAATATTCAAAATATAAAATCCAGTATATAGCAGTAATGATTTCTGCAACAAGAACTATTAAAATAGTGTATTTATCACATGTAAAATGCGCTCACTATAACATCCTCGTGACTATCACAAATATTTTCTACCCTACAGCAGGCTATCACTTATCCTAATCGCTGCACCCAACATCTGAACACGAGTGAAAGATCCGATAAAGAAGCAGCAATGACGGGTTTGCAGTTAAAGGGATGGGCCAATCAGGTCAAAACTACAAATCGAAATGGTGTTCCACAAATCTTGGAGGCCCACTCGCGATCAACCCCAAGCCTAAAACAGGTGGCAGTCGGTTGGTTCCTGAATTGTGGGAGTGTAATCAGCGCGATGTGCATTCCGAACCTAAGGAAGCATCTTGCCCGGCATTCCCAGATTTTCCAACAGCAACCCCAAAGCAACCCCGAAAGTAGAGAGAATTGCTCCAGTGCCTTGTTTGGTGATTCGCTCTTGCCCACGTGTCCCCAAATTGCTCGACTGGCCATCAAATTCAGTGATAATTGCTCGAGTGGCCACGGCAGGGCATTTTCGAGGGGTTTTTTTTCTCCGGAACATTACCCTACCAGCATTTGTATCCCCGAAATTCCTCGTTCGCACGAGTCTCATTCCGCGGTAGTGATTCGTATTATTCCCCACCCGAAAATTTCGGGTGCTTGGTGGGCGCGAACGTGGCCCGACCAACAGTATATGCGCGGCCATTTTCGCCCCAGTGCACGACCAATGAGCACGCGGGCAAACAAATTCGTAACCAATAAGCGCTCGAGCATATAAATCCGCGACCAGCATCAAACCGCAACAGCCCTAACGACCGCGCATGATTCGTCAATGATATGCTCGGTGCAATTGTTGGCATTACACGTCCAATCAGGTGCCATCATTAAGTATTGCAACCATATTTGTGTGAGAATAATGAGAGGAATGAATGAACTAGGAAGCAGTTGGGTACAAGTAGGAAACCTAAAAGTGTTGTACCCTACAAGAACTACCCCACTACAGCCTAAACAGGCTATAGCATATATAAGTTTGACACACCCCCATAGGAAAAGTGGGGGAGAACAAGGGGTCACAAGACCAGTAAAGAAGGCAAAGCAAGCTCAGGGTGGATCACAAAGTCACCACGCAGTCTGAGCACAAGCAAAGGGCCACAAGGCCAGTTCACATGCAGTGTTATATAAAGGAAAGCAAACAATACAGTGAACACAACCTAGCAAGTGTAAGCATGCAGGTATAAGTATATAGAGTACAGTACAAGCAGGGTCAAGAAGTCAGCAAGTGAGGCACAGTAGGTACAAGGCCTAGAACAGTACAGAAACGCTGATGATCACAAGGCTGAAGTGCCTTGGTGAAAACATCAGCAGTGTTGGCTTCTGAGGCCACGTAAGCAAGACGAAGCTGGCCACGCTGCTGCAACTCTCGAGCAAGGAAGTAGCGTAGAGCAATATGCTTCGTTCTGTGCTCCAGTCTGTGCTACTGACACAAGGCCAACATGGCCTTGTTGTCGACGTACAGAACTGGAGGAGAACGAGGCACCTCTCCCAAGTCGGTCAGCAGGTAGGTGAGCCAGCGGAGCTCCTGTGCAGCCATGGCCCCAGCGTAGATCTCAGCCTCGCAACTGGAGCTGAGAACAGAAGAAGAGCGGGTAGACCGCCAAGAGACAGAACCGGAGCCAAGACTGAAGGTGTAACCCTGTGACGACCGCTGCGTAGCCAAGTCGTCAACCCAGGAGGCGTCAGCGTGACCAGTGAGGACAACTCGAGCCCGTCCTCCAAGCACTAGCCCCATGCCCGATGTACTGCACAAGTATCGCAACACCCTCTTTGCAGCATCCCAGTGCACCTATCGGTGCCTGCGGGGAGCCACGTAGCGAGCCAGAAGGCTGAGAGGGTATGCGAGGTCAGGTCGTGTGCAAGTCATCAGGTACATGAGGCAGCCCACAAGCTCTGGATACGGGCCACTCGGCTCTACGAACTCGTCCGAAGGTGGAGCTGAGAGCGAGTGACCGGTAGGCAGAGGAGTGGACTGTGGCGAGGAGTACGTGAAGCCGAAGCGCTGAAGGTCCTGCTGCACCATGTGTGACTGACTCAAGGTAATGGTGCGTTGTGCTCTGTTCCGGGTGATCCGCAAGCCAAGATAGCTTGTCAGCTCACCCAGGTCTGTGCACGTGTGTCTCTTCTGCAGCTCGGACTTCACGTGGGCGAGTGCCTCAGTGTCAGCAGTAGCAAAGACGAGGTCGTCTACGTACACGAGAACGTAGAACGGTGGCAGAGTAGTGTCAGTGCGTAAGAACAGAGAAGGGTCAGAAGTGGAAGGAGCAAAACCAAGAGCAGCAAGAGTCGTCCTGAGTGTGTCGTGCCACTCACGAGGTGCCTGTTGGAGACCGTAGACTGGCCGCCGGAGGCTCCACTGGGTACCAGCTGGAAACGACCCAGTGAAGCTAGGTGGGCGGCGCAGCCAGATCTCCTCGTGCAGGCTGCCCTGTAGGAAAGCTGTGCTGAAGTCAAGCGAGTGGAGATCGTAGTCACGCTGAGCAGCTACGTGCAGCAGTAGGAGCAGTAGCAAGAGTAGCAGCAGTAGCAGCAAAAGCAGCAGTAGTAGCAGAGGCAGTAGGGCAGTGCACGGCAGGGCTGCTCAGTAGGGTGGCGCGGCTCGGTTAAGCGGCGCGGCTCGGCTGGGCGGCGCGGCTCGGCTAGGCTGCGCGGCGCGGCTCAGCTGGGTGGCGCTGCGCGGCTCGGCTTACCCGAGACGGGTGCAGGGGCGGGCCGTAAATGCAGGGGCCGCGCCTGGAGGGGCCGGTAGGGGCGCGCCAGTAGGGGCGCTTCAGCAGGGGCCGGCTGATGCTCGTCAGCAGGGGCCGGCAGGGGCTCGTCGGCAAGGGCCGGCAGGGGCGCGCCAGTAGGAGCGCGTCAGCAGGGGCCGGCGGAGACGCGTCAGCAAGGGGCCGGCAGGGGCGCTCCAGAAGGGGCCGGCAGGGGCGCGCCAGCAGGGACCGGCAGGGGCTCGCCAGCAGGGGCCAGTATGGGCGCGCCAGTAGGGGCCGGCAGTTGCTGAAGGGGCCGCGAAGGCCGCAATGGGGGGCCGTGAAGGGCCGCGAAGGGGCCGCAAGGGGCCGCGATGTGCCGCGAAGGGCCTCGAAGGGGCCGCAGGGGGCCGCGAAGGGCCGTGAAGGGCCGCAAAGGGCCGCGAAGGGGGCCGCGAAGGGCCAAGACGGGCCGCGAAGGGCCGCAAAGAGGGGCCGCGAGGGGCTGCAACGGGCCTCAAAGGGCCGCAAGGGGCCTCGAAGGGCCGCAAAGGAGGGCCGTGAGGGGCGCGACAAGACGTGCCCTAAGGGTGGGCCGCTAAGGGCAGGGCACACGGGGCGCGCCTCGGGCAGGTAAGGAAAAAAAAAGATTCTTAGTGGTGGGCCCGAAAAAAAACGATTCCACTAGGGAACCTGCTCTATACCATGTGAGAATAATGAGAGGAATGAATGAACTAGGAAGCAGTTGGGTACAAGTAGGAAACCTAAAAGTGTTGTACCCTATAAGAACTACCCCACTACAGCCTAAACAGACTATAGCATATATAAGTTTGACAATTTGACCGCACAAATGAAACTCAATTTACTTTATGATCTCGCCAGTCATATGCTAAAAACACTCGCACAAACATAAACTCTGGCCAATTAGGTTCAAATTAAAACGCTCAAACTCAGTTTGGTACGCCTGTATCATCTTCCCGCGCATTATGATTTGAAACATATGCTACAGATCGCTCACATCATTTTCTCGTTGTTTTAGGGTTGACATCTACCCTAGCCTTCGATTAGACCACTTTGTCCTTCCAGGAGGTTCTTCTAGGAGCTTTTCTGCCTTGAACGTTCCTATTAGCCGCAATGGGTTCGATGTCTTACACCTCTAACATAGAGTCCGACTCAGGCGATGAAGATACAGAGTTTTGCTTCGTTGAAACTGGAGAGCCCAAGCAAAGTGATATGTACCGTGCGTTGCTCCGGGAAATGGTCGTCGACGAGGACCGCTCGCCACAAATTGTGATAGACGATCGAGCCTCGTTGTGTGAAGGTCAACTATACTCGTCTAAGCAATTTCTGTACGAAGCACTAGAAGACTATTCGGTAGCTTGCAACTTCGGATTTAGGGTTATGAGGAGTAGGCGAAACAGAGTCCACGCCATATGCATGAGTCAACATGAGCGTCTTAAACCAGCGTGCAGGTGGCGGTGTGAGTACTCCACTGACGGTGTGGGTGGGTTTTGGCGTGTTGACAAACTGTCCGCCCCATCATCTCATTGCTGCTCACCCGTTGATCGAGACCGCTACGTGAAGCATACAACAAATAAAGTGTCATATGTGCAGCGTCATCATGGCAACCTTGTCCATGCTGCACCACATCACCTTCCCGGGACGTACAAGGATCAGATTGCGTCAACCGGTGGTCCGGATATCAATTATCACCAATCATGGCGGTACGTCTCGAAACATTCTCTCGATACCGCTTCCATTGTCACATGCACATTCTTAAGCACACCATTCACCTTCTGTTTTCTCAACGTGCCTATCTTTTCTCGCACATCGTCATCCACCATTGTAGGCTCAAGGAAAGGATACTGAAGGAGCGCTTTGGAGATTGGAAAACTTCTTTCCGCTACATTCCTCGGGTGTTGGAACGGTTCAGAGAGATTGACCCTGATTCAACGCTCGACCTTGTGACGAGGGATCACGCTTTCTTCCGGGCTTTTGCCGCCCCATCGGCATCAAAAACTGCTCTAAGGTTCTGCCGACCGGTCATTGGCATGGATGGTACATTTCTCATTCGGGCGCAACGGGCTACGCTCTTGGTTGCGGCTGCTAAAGATGGAAATAACCAGCTTGTTCCACTCGCTTTCGGTCTGTGCGAGAGCGAGAATAAAGACAGTTGGAAGTGGTTTTGTGAGAAGTTGTTGACGTATTTTCCTTCGTGGCCGGCTACCCACGATGCTTCCCTTATCAGTGATCGTGATAAAGGGTTACTACCGGCGGTTAAAGAAGTGTTCCCATCCCAGTTCCCCCACTACTTTTGCAGCTGGCATTTGGAGCAGAATGTGCTGAAGTTTGGCCCTAACGCCTCTGAACTCTTCAAGAAGCTCGCAAACTGCCGCACGAAGCGGAAGTTTGGCAAACTTGTGAGGAGATGCCGGGCCGAGTGTGCTGCAATGGCGAACTACCTCTTTGGGGTCGAAGAGGCCCGTGTGCAGCAGACCCGTGGCGGACGGGGAGCCGGACGGGTGCGGCACAACGAGCCAGAATGGCAAGGATGGAAGTGCGGTGGCAAAGGAGGAGTGGTCGCAGGGGAGACCAGCAGACACCATCTCGGCAGCCACCATCTCAGCAGCCACCATCTCAGCATCCACCAACTCAGCAGCCACCATATCAGCAGCCACCACTTCAGCAGCAACCATGCCAGCAGCCACCATCTCAGCAGCCACCATATCAGCAGCCACCACTTCATCAGCAACCATCCCAGCAGCCATCATCTCAGCAGCAGCCATCTCAGAAGCCACCATCTCAGCAGCCCCATAGGGACCATGGGTTCAGACCCATGCCAACTGCGAATCATACTCGTGACCGCCCTTGTGACCTACGGCCTCGATCTACGGCTGCCGACAATGTGCATCCATCTGATCATGTGACAGCAACACCATCCGAGCTCCCTTCGTTGGCAGGCGAGAATGTGGGAGATATGCTTACAACCATGTCCGACAGCCAGGCGGAGGCAGATACCAAAGAAGTATTCATGGAGCAGTTTGACGTGGAGGATGGGAGCCAAATCAGCTGCGGGGAGGAACCGGAGGATGATGAGGTTGAGGAGTGTACAGACATGGGCCACTGCTCTCAAGCCAACACTACTACAACTCAATAGCTATCCACCACAGCAGGGGAGCAAGCGGCCATGAGACGCCAACGGCGGATGGAGATTATAAGGGGAAGGCGGAATGCAACAGAGGGAAGTGCAAAAGGGCTAGAACGCGCCGAATCACCTGCAGCACGGCTGCCAACGCAAGGGAGCCAAACTGTCCGTCGGTCAACATCGCAGCAGGGTGTTTCCCCTGCCATGGGTCGGGCCAACGAAGCCAATTCGGCCACGGACGTCAACCACACAGTAGAGACGGGATTGGTGGGGTTGGGCAGTGCGGATGCTCAACGGGAGGACAGTGACATCATGGAGGAAGGGGCGAACATTGTTGTTCGCACGGGCCAGGATGGACCGAGATATAAGAGGAAAAAAAAATCACTGTATTCATCAAGCAATGGGCACGGTGTTATGCCCCCTCATGTCGGTTTGGCATCTACAGCAGCCAAATGGTGGAGTCCATCAACAACGCTATCAAGAAGATCCATATCTTGCCTTTTTCCTATGTAATGGCGGGCATGTGGGATTGGATGGCAAAGATGTACTCGGATGGGCAGCGGAAGTCTTCTAACTGGCAGCATGCACTGATGGTCGAAGCTGAGACGCGGTTCGAGCTGAAAAAGAACCGAAGCCGTGGTTACAGAGTCACCCGCAACGGTCCAAACAAGGCAAGGGTACGGAACAAGGGGAGCGTTCTGGATCAACGTCCACTCTCCTTCAACAATGATGTAGGAGAGAGATTGTGCGAGTGCAAAAACTGGCAGGAATATCGGTTTCCATGCTCACATGCGTTTGCACACTTACGGGATAGGGGAATGGATGTTATTCCCTTGATCAGCAGGTATTGGAAGACGGACAACTGGAGAAGGACTTATGCAGAGCTCATTCCGTTTTCGTGCGTAGACACTGTTATTGCGGAAACCGAGCCGGTTGAGGAGGGAGTTTGTGATGCCCCTGTTTTTGTGCAGAGAGGATCAGGGCGGCCACACTCTAACCGAAGGCGTGAAGCACCAAAACGGCCATACAAGTGTGGCGACTGTGGGTCGACCGAGCATACTAGGAAGAAGTGCAAGGGGAAATATGGGGGGTCAGGGGTGTATAATGTAGCAAACTAGTGGTATGGGGAACGAAAAATTGCTGAGTGTTGACTAATAGAGACTGTATATTGCATCTTCTTTGCTTCTACATGACTATAGGCTAATGTTTGACGGTATATAGTACATTTATGATACCCCATATGAACGGTCATATGCAATACGCTCTTGACCAATAATATACACACAAACAAATGACCGGCCATATTCACTACTGCACTTGACCAGTAATACACACACGAACAAATGGCTGGTCATATATTCCCGCGCATATGACCGGTCATATGCGCATGAGCATATGACTGGTCGAAAGACAACGCGCATATGAACAGTCAATTGGCCGGGTTGACGGGTTCGATGTCATCGCGCACGCATACCGTTACGTGACAAGGACGAATACAATTTAGTTTTTTATTATTGTTGATTATAAACATATATAATGGTTGTAGAGGTCAACATTCCAGTGGAGAATGTATGAAGCAGTAGAAATCCACACAAAAAAATGTTCTATTGAAACAGGGATTCACGCAAATGTTGTAAATGCAGCTGGATGGAGAGCTGTGTCGGCACTGCATTACGACTTTCTAATCGGGAAAACAAGTAATGTGCATTTCCGTCGTCAACTGATCTTAGCCTGAAAAGATCCTAAGGGCTTTTCTCAGCCCAACAATTATAAGGGTTGCAATTCAAGATTGCAATGACACATGGTTCTTCTAACAAGTGGTGTACCCAACATGACCGGACCGTAAATGGATACAATACATCAAGTAAATGGATACAATTCTACAATTGACGTGTTGTGTGTAGGGCTGAGAAAAGCCCTTAGGATCTTTCAAGGCTAAGATCAAGTGTTGAAGCAGAGATTTTGTAATTGCGGAAGCGTTAATATAAGAGTTGTCAGCGACCTTTGACCTTCGCGTAACCTCCAGCGGTTGCTTTGTTGACTCGTGTGTTTCTTCGATGTAGTCTGCTCCGTTTCGTGTCGATACTTCAATACTTCAGAGGCGTTGAAGTTACTTGTTTCCAACATTGTGTTATAAATATTGCACTTACACAGTTCTTGTCTGAGCTGTCGGTGACTAGAGACTACATTATTAGGCGGTGGGCCAAGTAATAATTCACTTTGTCTATTTTCGTCACAATCAGAATAATTCAGAAACCATGGTAAACAAATATTTGCTACGTATCGAGTCTGCAGGGCATGTAGCGTGTGGATGCAAAATTTACAACATCGCGTACCTCGACAAATGCCCGGGCATATATCACATGCATATGACCGGACATAGCACACGCGCAGTTGCCTGTCAAATTGCACAGGGATATGACCGGTCAATTCCTAATTGCATTTGATTGGTCCGTGCATATGAGCGGTTCATAAGCAATCGAGTTTTTTTGACAGGCATACAAATATGACCGGTCATGTCTGGCTTGCATTTGATTGGTCCGCGCATATGAGCGTCATATGCGTATGGGCGCAGTTTTTATGAAGTGCGCATTTCAACTGTGAACATTTCGGTAAGTTCGGCTTTGCGGTTACATCCGCGACTCAGTACAATGCGCGAAGTACAAATAAATCCCTCGTAACATCACAGATTTACAAACGAAATATGGTAACCATGTAATTGCGCGTGAAGTACGAAGCTCAACCCAAACACTGGCGCCAACTAAACCACGTCATGTGCCGGGCATATTCCTCTCGATATGTCCGTCAGAACGCAAAGTTAGGGATCGATAGCTCCTAGATTGGATACTAGAAGTTCTACCGGTTTAGGCCTCTAGCACCCCTTCCTAACAATATCTGCGTACGTACTTGATACTAGAGCCGACGGCGCGCGAGTAGGCCGTGGATATGTCAGGTCGAGCAGCTCGTGGTAGAGGAAACCTCAACGGAAACGTGAAGGCACGTCAACGCCCGACGTGGATTCGGGAGAAGATGACGGTCTTCGTCGTAGTGATAGGCTAAAATTGGGCCACGCAAACGCGGCGACTAACAAGGAGCATTGCGCCACGCCGTCTGATCCGGTGGTCTTGAAAAAAGTAGCTCCCCACGATTATGGCGTGGAGCCGGAGTTTGAGACGCCGTTGGTACAACCTGACGATCTCATCGCGAAAATCACCGGAGATACCAAGATCCCGTTGCTAAACACACATGAGGAGTCTAGAGCTACTGCGGACAAGTTTACGCATCCATTTTTTCCCACGAATGCGATTCGTGACCATCACGGCATGACGACCATTATCACGATGGCCGACGCTCTGCACATCACAGATAATCAGCCGATCACGCAGCCGCTCATCGATTTCCATAACATGTAAGTGCCATACCACAGACATGTAGACTCCGGTGATGTACACTTGTGTCTTGATTATCGCACTTACAACTCTCTCATTGTTGTGCTACATTTACTGCCTCTTTCACCGCATAGTGCTCAACATCCGCCGGCCAAAGTTGAGCAATGGCAAGACGTGGCTCGCGTTGGACAGTCAAAGTTACGACTACTTCTGCTCACGGGGCAAGATCGCCAGTGGAGACTCCAGAGCGTCGATCTTCAGCTACGACTATCTGGCCATGCCAATCTTTGGCGGGTAAGTGCCATGATCCCGTGTCTAGTCTAGCCTACACGCAAAGGGTTTCGGCTGTTGTTTTGCCTGACCGTGACATTAGTTGTGTAATGTGGTGACGATGCAGGTTTCATTTCAGTGTGATGATTGTGGTCAATCCTGGAGTTGTGACTCTCCCGCTCGACGAGGACATCGCCACCCAGCCTGCGTGGTTGCTGCTGTATGACTCCCTTGGGATGCATGCTGTTGGGGGCAATGCATTCAAGAACATGACCAAGTAAGGTTCCGCTAGAGGTTGCGAACACAAATTCCCTTACAAGCACGCAAACATCACCGTGCATGATTTTGTTTTATTCATTCAAACTTCCACTTCGTCTTTTGTCCTTCCCAACGCGGTCCCGTCACAGCTTGCTAGGCATGGCCTTCGAGAAGGACCATGGAAACCGACCAATAGAAGAGATGAAAGCGAGGCTCGGGAGATTCCAGCCACACGTCATGGAGGTGTGTTGACCAGTAGTACGCTTGTCTACCATGCTACAACCTATGCTTATTCATGTGCTGCCATGATATTATAGCAACCCATGCAATCCTGGTGCAACCATGCGCATGGTGCACCCATGTGCATGATGCTGCCAAACAACCAATGTACTGCCCGGTTCAAAGTGCTCTTGTGTGTATGGTGCCACTAAGTTGAGTGCAGCCATCTGTACGTGCAAGGTGCTTTCCCGTGCAAACTGTTGTACTCTGCATGGTGCACATGTGACATTAAACATTTTACATACATAGTTTATCAAATGATAGACGTGTACACTCCCGTCTGTTTTTTTTTATGCTGCGTGCGCATTTGGTGTATTGCAGGCATGGCAGATGCCTCTGCAGCAGAACAATTTTGACTGCGGCATCTTCGTATGCCAGTACATTCAAGCGCTTGTGGAGGCGTGTTTCGAAGGTGCTGAGAACGGGGTATGGTTCAGCATGAGCCCAGTGGCATATCGACGCGGGTTACGGGAGGATGTGTGCGCTCATGCAGAAGGACAGTTGATCGGCGAGCTCACGGCAGCTGGGCATGAGATCCCTCCTGGCAATGAGATAAGGAAACCGCCCGAGCCTGAGGTGATAGGTGATGAGGTGGAGGATAGGGAGTGGAAAGCGGAGATGGCAGAACGGATGCATAGGCTGGAGGTTCGCAATGAGGGTCAGGCAGTGGCTATTGCCAAGCTCGAGAGGCAATTGCGTGAGCTGATGCTTTTTCGTACTCCGCAGCATGGCGTAGACGGTGAGGCTGCAGGGGAGGGACATGGTGATGTGGCAGGGGCCGGTGGAACTGGTGAACCTGCACCTGTGGAAGTCATGGGTGGGGACAATGCTGGCACACATGACAGCAACCCAGGTGCACATGGTGAGGGTCCTGTGGCTGCCGTTGAGACTGGTGAAGGTGGGAAGGTGCGCGATGAAGGTGCCGGAGGCTTGTTGGGTACTACGGATGGTAATAGAGGTGCTAGAGAGGCCGTGGGTACTGGGCATGGTGTGACTGCCTTGAATGTGGATGTGGATTTGGTGTCCGCATACAGCACAAGGACTGAGACGACGAGTCGCAACACTGCGCGTGGTCGAGCTCCTAGCTCAGGTTATACTGGTATAAGCAGACAGGAAGGTAAGTGGGCGGCACGACTGTGCCTAGATAACAACTGGTTGGCGCTGGGACGGTATACCGAGGTCTTGGATGCCGCAAAAGCATTTGCGGCAGCCGCCCACATTTGCCGACCGTCCATCGCCAGCTCGAAGATGGTGCAGTTGAGCGTGGAAGAGAAGAGGTGTTTGGAGGGTCTGACGTCGCAAGGGGTTGAGAGGATTGTGGATGCGAAGCGGTGGGCAGAGTGGAGGAACTGGCGTGAAGTGCTCAGCAGCCTCCCTGAGCCTTCCACCCCAGCGCCAGCAGGAGTTCACACACAGGCTCCACCTCTCTTATCCCATCAGCACCCTGGAGCCACGTTTGGCAACTACCACCCGCCAGCCGCCACCTTCGCGGGACACGCAGGTGCAACCCTAAACCCTGGTGGATGGCAGCCGTACACCCACAGACACCCTCCTCCCAAACTCCATTTTCCATCCCAGCAGTTTGCATTCAACCAAATCCCTATCCATCCATTCAGCCAGGTGCAAGCCCCTATCTCCGTACACCCAGCCCCTTCAGCACCCATTGCTCCCAACCCTGCAGGCCATTCCGCAGCACAAAACACGGCACCCCATCCGCATGTCCTATCCACACCACCAGCCGTTGCACCCAGCATGGCACATCCATTAGCTGGCATGACAGATTCACAGCACAGCTTGAGCATGTCGACTTCACCCAACAATCCCACCCCCCCGTCTCACGGCTCCGCACTGGCAAGCGAGCCAGCAGCTGGTGAGATGTATGATTTTAACATCATTGCTTATCATTAGAACCATCAAATTTCTAACCTTGCTTACTACTCATGTCACCGTTTGCTCAACGTGTGCAGGGGCGGCTGACGACATCATCGAAACCTTCCTTGCTCACAAAACACAATAAATGTTGAAACGGCTTGCAACGTAAACTCCAAATCAATGTTTAGGACTCAGCATACACATGCATAGAGCTTGACATGTTTAAGCCGTTGCTGTTTAAATGGTACATGGAATGTAATCTTGCATCCATCTGATCATGAGCGTTTTAATTTGAACCTAATTGGCCAGAGTTTATGTTTGTGCGAGTGTTTTTAGCATATGATTGGCGAGATCATAAAGTAAATTGAGTTTCATTTGCGCGGTCAAATATGGTCGCAATACTTAACGATGGCACCTAATTGGACGTGTACTGCCAACAATTGCACCGAGCATATCATTGACGAATCATGCGCGGTTGTTAGGGCTGTTGCGGTTTGATGATGGTCAATTGAGGTTTATGATCGCGGATTTATATGCTCGAGCGCTTTTTGGTTACGAATTTGTTTGCCCGCGCGCTCATTGGTCGCGCATTGGGGCAAAAATGGCCGCGCATATACTGTTGGTCGGGCCACGTTCGCGCCCGCCAACCACCCGAAATTTTCGGGTGGGGAATAATACAAATCACTACCGCGGGATGAGACTCGTGCGAACGAGGAATTTCGGGGATACAAATGCTGGTAGGGTAATGTGCCGGAGAAAAAAAACCCCTCGAAAATGCCCTGGCGTGGCCACTCGAGCAATTATCACTGAATTCGATGGCCACTCGAGCAATTCGGGGACACGTGGGCAAGAGCGAATCACCAAACAAGGCACTGGAGCAATTCTCTCCCGAAAGTATGTTTTGCGTAGCATTTCGGGGTGGTGATTTTTCGGATGTAGCTGTCATCCCTAACCGCGGAATTTCCCACTGCCACCCGCCGCCCTCTTGCAGTGTCAGCGCTGTTAGCCATAAAGTCCGCGTTGGGTTTGACGTTCACCAAGTGGTCACTGACTACTAGCCCCAACTGCGTTGTCCCTCTTGCGGCGATCGCGACAACCGATTGGGAGAAAATCTCCTGCTCCAGTGTCGGGGACGTGACTGCAAGCCGGGCACTGCTGTGCTCTCGGCTGCGTGCTTTCTGTCGTTCATGTCTGACTAGCCCTTAAGCAGTTGCTTTCTCTTTTTGATCAATAACCGCGGCCTAATTTTGGTGTGTGTGTGTGAGTGTGTATGTGTGTGTGTGTATGAATGTGTGTGTGTGTGTATGTGTGTGTATGTGGGGGGGGGTGTGTGTGTGTGTATGAATGTATGTGTGTGTGTGTGGGGGTGTGTGTGTGTATACGTGTGTGTATGTGTGTGTGTGTGAGTGCGTGCGTGCGTGCATGCGTGTGTGAGCGCGTGTGAGCATGCGGGTGGTGGCCCGATTCGGATTTGTGTACGTGAGTTGCTGACAGGGATTTGACTATGCTCTCGATAGTCCGCAAGGACCTCCCCAGCGAATTGACCGTACTCTCGGCGCTCACGTTTTTGTGAGTAGACAACCTTTACGATGCTTTTGCCCCCTCGATGATACAATGTACTGATCCTAGACATTGTTTTGGCCTGAGACCTGTTTCTGCCACGGTCTTGCTTGCAGATCGATGTATAGAAACCTGCTGGATGGCAACATCAAGATTTACCTCAAGTATCTCACTGGCCTCTCCGCCCTCCAAAGCTTGTGAGCATCCGTGGCTGCTATTGTCCATGCTCTACTGCTGCCCTACAAGTCTACAACCAACCATCCATCCATCCATCCATCAATCCATGCATCCATCTATCCATCCATGCATCCATCCATCCATCCATCCATCCATCCATCCATCCATCCATCCATCCATCCAACCATCCATCCATCCATCCAACCATCCATCCATCCATCCATCCATCCATCCATCCATCCATCCATCCATCCATCCATCCATCCATCCATCCACCCACCCATCCATCCATCCATCCATCCGTCCATCCGTCCGTCCGTCCATCCATCGTTTTTTTCTCAGCGAAGATTTCCCTGACCGCAATTTTCAGCCCTGCTCCCTCTTTCCCTCCCTCCCCCCCTTCTTCCTCCTTTCCCCCCTCCCTCCCTCCCTCCCTCCCTCCCCTCCTCCCTTCCCTCCTCCCCACCTCCCTCCCTCCCTCCCTCCCTCCCTCCCCCACTCCCTCTCCCCCTCCCTCCCTCCCTCCCTCTCTCCCTCCCTCCCTCCCTCCCTCCCTCCCTCCCTCCCTCCTTCCTCCCTCCCTCCCTCTCTCCCTCCCTCCCTCCCTCCCTCCCTGTTCCTTCCGTCCATCCATATTGGTTTCTTCTTTCCTTGTTACGGTGCGCCCTTTCATCAATTTGCAACTGTTTCCTTGTTGTCCTTGACAGGACCATGTCCAGTATGTATTTCTCTGGACAGTTCCCAAGCTTCCTCCTAGACTCAACAAGCCTTACTGCTCTGTATGTATAGTGCCAATGCTGTTCACTTATCCATTCGTTTCAAGTTTTCTGGACCTTTATGCCATCCCCCGTCTTCCCTTCATCTCCCCCGCCTCCCCCCATCTCTCTTCCTCCCCATATCCTTGCTCCCTCACCTCTTCTCTCCCACAACCCTCCCCCCATCCCCCCCCCCCTCCCCCCCGCTGCTCCCCCCCACACCCCAGATCACTGCTATTACAATCTTCCCGCGTTCACAAACCCCAAACCCTCCCTCTCCAACTCACCCGCACAGGGACCTCTCAGCTAACTACCTCACGGGCTCCCTACCATCCACCGTCACCAAGATTAAGTCACTCATAATAGGCAACAATTACCTCGTTGGCTCTCTGCCGTCCGCCACCTGGACCACATGCACGTGCAGCAACAACTGCCTTAGCTCGTCGGCACGTGCCTTGCCGGCGGAGTAGGTTCCTTTCAGCGTACGAGTGCCGCCTGTGCCATTTGCGGCAGCACTGATGGCACCGGCACGCTGTGTATACCGGGGCAGTTGTGCGAGCCGGATGATGATGCGAGAATTTCCGCCAAGACTATAAATTACATGGTTCCAGACTTGGGACAGAGGTGTAAAGTCTATAGCGGCCTTCTCATTGAAGCTACTCAGGGTGAGTGCGCCACACGTTGCCCAGTTAATCTGCTGCCACCGCACTTACTATCTTGTGCTCCTGCACCCTTGCACTCTTGCACTGTTGCAGTCTTGCGCTCTTGCAATCTTTCTGTCTTGCATTTTTTGCAGTTTTTCACTCTTGCATTCTTTCCTCTTGCACTCTGGTAATCTTGTACTCTTGCATGCACATATCAATGCACTCTCACACCACTAACACAACACTCTTGCACACTTGTGCACTCATACTCCCACACCGTTGCACTCTTGCACCCTTGCACTAATGCAATTTTTCTCGCGTCTCACTCTATCAATCGTGCTCCCCACTTTATCCACCAGACCCTCCCCCACCTCTTGGCAGCCAATGCAATGATGGCGTTGAAGACTGCTCTGGGTGTGACCCTCACCACGTGGGCCTCCACGAACCCCTGCCGCCTCACCGGGAAGTTAATGCCCCTCCAAAACGAGTGGACTGGCGTGTTCTGCAATCTCGCCAGCTCGGTGGAGTCAATGTGTGTCGGCAGCAGGGCAGCTGGGTAGGGAGGCAATGGGGCAGTGGGTCTATGGGGCATTGGTTGGGTATTGGGTGGAAACCGCGTGGAGCATAATCGAATACCAATCGTCCCAACTCATTGTGACTTTGCCTCACAGAGTCGAGTACTATTCACAGCAATTTTTTCAAGCTAGATGGAGACAACAAAAAAGAGGAGGGACAGGAACAACCGACTGCTGACCTTTCAGCCAGCCTCTATCACCCGCACAGCCATCTCTCTGCCTCCCCCATCACCCCTGTACAGCTCGGTGGCGCGTCAGAGCTTGAAGGGGTCTATTCATTCGGACATCTCCAAACTCACCACGCTCAGTTACTTGTAATGGTGAATCAGGGAATGCACAAATAGGAGCCTGTACGGCACATACAGGTAGGCTGCACTGCAACGGGAAATGCCTAATTGTAGAGTGATTGTAATTGTCAAGGGAAAAACGTTTCTCGTTCACAACTGCTGCTGCTGCAGGGGTCAATGGCATGGAGTAAGAAAGTTGGGAAGCGATATGGACGGACATTCTGTTTTGCTCTCATGACATGTCCATAGTGTGAATCTGCATGCATGTGTGCATCTGCAGAAGAATGGGTGAATCATGCTGCTAATGTGATGTAGCATCTCTCTCTCCAGGCCAGATTGCGTAAGAAACCTTATGGATGCATTATTCACAAAGCTTAATTTCAACCCCTCCTGCTTCAGGGATCTTGGCTACAACCTTTTTTGAGGCAGTCTCGGGGGGTTTGCCACACCAATCAACGCCATGACCACTCTAAAGGCGCTGTGAGTACCTTCTCCTCTATAAGGCCTGTAAAGACGTTCTCATCATCGTATGTGTATGATATACAAGCTGTGCAGAACTCCAATTGCGGCATCATTGTGCAACGCTTCCTCTCGCCATCCTCAATATGCGTTCTTCAATAAACTCACATTCTCTTCCCTCCTGCTGCATTCCTGCACCTCCCCCCCCCAGCTTTCTCAGCTACAACTGGTTTGATGGATCCATTCCCTCCACCATTGCTTCTCTGCCATAGCTCACCACACTGTAAGCCATACTAGCATTGAAAATGAGCACAAACCGAACCCAAACAGGTTTGGTCCCAACTTCGTTGAACTGCTCTCACGGTCAAACAGAACCGGTTCCGTTCAACCCGAACCTTGTTAGACCCAAAGGGTTTGAGGCTCGTCATTGCCTCTCTGCCAAACACATGCAGAAGCCTTGTTGTAGGCCATTCTTCTCATGCCTAACTGCGGTTTGGTTCCCTTATCTTTGTCACATATCGCTTCTGTCTTGCTCTCATGACTCACACCTACTCCCCTCTCACCCCTCTCTCTCCACCCTCCTCCCCCCCACACTTTTCCCAGAGGCCTCTTCTCCAACTACCTCACGGGCACCATGCCTATCCCCTCCACCTCCTTGGTCACTCTGGACGTGGGCTTTAACTTCCTCTCGGGCTCCTTCCCCCAGCTCACCCTCGCGGTTTGTGCGGCCGACCAGAATTGCTTCCTCAACTCCTCCTACTGCCACACCTACGGCACACTGCAGCTCCCCGCCGCTGCCTGCGCCATCTGCGGCACGACCAACGGGCAGGGAACTCTGTGTGGTGGTGCACTTTCAACCCCTCCCCAAATCGTGCTTAACCCAGCCTCCCTCCCCATTCTCTCCATTCAATGTCCACGATGCTATCCATCAAGTCGTCCCTGGGTTTGACGTTCACGGATTGGGCTGCCTCCTCTATATGCATCGCGGGCGCTGGAGGTATGCAGGCAGGAGTCACCACCTGGTTTCGTGTTGATTGCTCCATTGACAGATCACCCGCAACACTGTAAGTGCTTGAAGAGCACACGTCACGCCTGTGTGAGCATTTCAAGAAATCATGACTCTACAGGTGTTCCAAAACTTGAGGCATGCCAATCCAATGGGTTGCCCCACTCGTCGCTCCTCATCCATGCATCAATCCATCCATATGACTGTATTTTGTCTCACTGCTCCCTGTCCGTTCTACCACATGCACTTGTCTGCAGCAAGTTTGTGTCGATGTTCTTGAAGGCCACTGTCGTGCCTGCTGACATATCCAAGCTCACTGGCCTCACGACTCTGTGAGTTCCTCTCTTTCCCCTCAAACTTGTACAAACATGGAAGTATCTCTGCGTGCTGTTCCAATCCCTCTGCTGCCTTCTGCTATCATGCTCTTATCTCATGCCACGTCATGCCATGTGTTGCCATGCCATGCCATGCATGTACTCCCTGTGCTACCATCCGCCTGCCCTCTATCAAAATGCTTTCTTATAATCTTCTCACCGGCCGCTTGGAAGACTTCGCCACCAGCCTCAAGGGGTGTACACCTCTACAGAGCATGTGAGCAGTCAAGAGCATGTGAGTGGTCACAAGCATTCGAGCCTCTAATTTGAGTACTGTAAAATGAACAACATGGCCGTTGAAGGTGTAAGAATCCATGCACTTGGCTGCAACAGGAGCAAAATGACCTGGCACATTGATTTCACATCTCAACAAGCAGTAGCCATGCTGCATAGTTAAGGGGATGGACGGGGCAATGCATTTAACTGGAAGGAGAGTTTTCTGCTTGAATTTGAGTCACAATACGAGCAGGTTCAATCCCAGCAAGCCGCGCTTCGTGAGCCTGATTGTCATCAACTACGACCACCAACTCTCCCGCCCTTCACTTGGAAGATCAATAGATGGCAACTATCTCTACGGCTCAGTCCCTTCGTACCTCGCGAATCTACCAGCACTCACATTTCTGTAAGTAGCATCATGCCATACCTTTCAGTCCAAGTCTTTCAGACCCTTTCTCTTCTCTCAACTGTGCTTCTTATCTCCCCCGCCCTCATACACAACCCCTCGTCACATAACTCACTCCCACTCTCCTCAGAGGGATCAGTTACAACTTCCCCACTGGTAGCATCCCAGCCATGGCCACAGCCTTGAATCAGCTCAAATTCCGGAACAACTACATTACGAGCATCGCCACCCATTCACTCGACTATTGCAATGGCCGTTCTTGCAGCCTTTTCGATCCCTCCAAGTGCTCCAATGCCGGGACCACCCAACGATCCGCTGCTGCGTGCGCCATCTGTGGCACTACCGATGCCGTCGCTCCCTTTTTCTGGGGCGCCGGTGGGGAGTGCGTGGTCTCTGCTGCTGCTAACATTGCAGCCGGCAGAGTGAATTCACAAGAGTTCCAGCGTGTCCTACCCTTTCTCTGCTCGGGTAACATGCCTTAAACCTTCAAGTGGGTTCCACACCCTCCTTAGCCACATCACCTATCGTTGGTGCAAAAGGCTTAAGTGTGTCTTGGACTTGGATTCTCGCATAAATGAATGAACGTGGTGCATTCTGTGTGGTATGTGAAGTTGTTTTCCATATGCATTCACCCTTTTGGCTTTTTCTGTGATTATGATGATGATGATGATGATGATGATGATGACGATGATGATGATGATCAGTGATCCACTCACCCACCTACCCTCTCTGTATGGCCGAAACCTCCCTGTGGCCTACTGTGCAGGCGGTCCTCTAACTGCCGTGACATCTACCAGTGCTGCAGGTGTGTGGAGGGTGCTCCTTGTCTTGCATTGTCATCCATGCACCACATTGTTTTTTCGTGGTTTCTCTTCTCGATAATTTCCAATTTCGTTCTCTCCACATCTCTCCTAATCCTTGTACTTCTTTCCCCCCCTTCCAACTCTCCACTCTGGGCCCTGCTACTCTATTTCCTCCCACCCCTACACTTACCCCTCCCCTCGCCCCGCCCTCCCTTTCGCCAGCACTGCTGTCGCTCAAGGCATCACTGGGAGCGACGTTCACCTCGTGGGAAGCAAGTGTGCCATGCCAAGTGGCTGGAAACCAGGCTGTCACACAGGCCACGTGGTCCGACGTGCTCTGTGGTGATACCGGGGACGTGCTTTCCATGTGAGCACCCATGATTCAATTCAACCATGCATGCGATAACTTGGCTACTGGCGACATCCTTCAAATGCTTTCAGATGAATTATTTCCTGCAATCCTAACGTTCATGTGCGGGCTGTTACAATTATGAAAAGGTTTCTAATTTATTCACCGTTTCCCCCATCCCTAATGATAGCCTCCTTGCGTGCCTCCCTCACCTTCCTCAAACCCTCCCCCCTGACTCTCTTAACACTCCCCTCAGCTCACTGGCACGTCAGAGTTTGAAGGGGTCTATTCATGCAGACATCTCCATGCTCACCGCGCTCACTTACCTGTAAGGCTCGAGTGGGAAGTGTACTGCTCGTAATGCAGAGCCATGTTTTATCGCCAAGGTAGTGTTGTGTTCAGGTCGGATGGCAAACTCTCTGCTACCCATGCGAAATATGTGGACATTATTTCTCAGGATTCCTAATATATTGCACTGCACACAAATCAATCTTCCCAAATCTCTCCGATTCCTAACTCTAACCTTGCCCCCCGCCCTAGTTACTTTGGCTACAACCTCTTCCAAGGCCGCCTTGACTCGTTATCTGCGCCATTTAAGACCGTGCCCAGCCTCAAGGCGCTGTGAGTACCAAACCAACCACTAGTTTCTCTTTCACTCTGTAAGCTCACGTTCCTTCTTTTGCTGTGAGCACCTCATGTTTGATGGCGCCTAATATTGAGGCGCCTCAAATCATGAAATATGCTACCTGGTTGCTCCCTAGTAACTTCTTGTTACGACATACGTCTGCCCTTTTATATACAATTTCTGAAGGCATTTTCCCTTTTGTTTTACCTCTCATGTCCCGCCACTCTCCTTCGATTTCATCTCCTCCCCCACACTCCCCTTCAGATTTTTCCACTACAACTGGTTTGCCGGATCCATTCCCTCCTTCATCGCCTCGTTGCCAAATCTCACGACACTGTAAGCAGCACACAAAGCTTCAAATATCCATGGTTGCTTGCACAAGCCTCGTTGATGACCCCTTGCCCTTTGCCCACTCTCGGCCCTTGCTCCTTGACAACTCTCTTCTCACTCACATCGTGTTTGTTCGCCCTTCCTTTCCCACCTCGTGCCTGTGTTTGCTCCCTCCCCCAGAGGCCTCTTCTCCAACTACCTCACGGGCACCATGCCCATCCCCTCCACCTCCCTGGTCGCTCTGGACATGGGCTGTAACTTCCTCTCGGGCTCCTTCCCCCAGCTCTCTCTCAAGAGCTGTTTGGCGGACCACAACTGCTTCCTCTCCTCCTACTGTCGCTCCTCCGGTCTGCTGGAGCGCCCCGCCTCTGCCTGTGCCATCTGCGGGTCCGACGACGGCCAGGGGGAGCTGTGCTATGGTGGGCTGTGAAGCCCTGACAGTGCTGATGCAGTCAGTGAGGGGACTATCAACTCCCCCACTCTGCCCATGCTCCCCATGAAGTGCCTTGGTGAGTGTGTTTTGGCCGGCACTAGCAGATAGGGGCGTAGCTTTCGTGATGTCAGAGTAGCGTGGAGCCAAGGAGGACCATGCTACTCCTGGTGTGGCGCAATGCCGTTCCTGCTCTGCTCTCGTCCATTCCACGCAAGGCCTTTCATGCATCCTTCTTCTGGATGGCTGCTGCGTTGCACACACACAGGAAGCTGGCTGGCTGGTTGGAATATCCCATTTGTATTTCAACTTTCGGGCTGCTCCAGTAGTACCTCAAATCCTCTCTCCTCTCTGTGCATCTGTCCTTCTCTGTGCGTGTGCTTTCCCGTGACCGTGAACCTGTGTGTGACTGTATGCCTGTGATGTATCCGTGTGTGTGGCTGTACCCCTTTGTGTGGCTTTACCCACTTGTGTGGCTGTACAGATTCGCCTGTGGTCGTGATGGATACTGCCTCAGGTGAACATTCTCTTCTACAAGCACACCTTACCATTCTACTGCATTCCTCACCCCTTTGTTTCTCCTGCACCCACCAAAGTTTCATCCTCTTTGCACAGACCCCCCTTTCCCCCTTCTCCGTTTTCAAATGTCCCAAGCGTGTTCATCCACAAACCCCATTCCAAGCTCACACACCCTTCTAACTCTCTCTTCTCTGTTCCAATCCTCTTTCTCTTCTTCTTCCTCCTCCTCCTCCTCCTCCTCTTCCTTCTCCTCCTCCTCCTCCTCCTCCTCCTCCTCCTCCTCCTCCTCCTGCTCCTCCTCACCACCATCTCCCCCCATCTCGCCCCATCCCAGCATCGGCTCTACTGAGCATCAAGTCATCTTTGGGAGTCACCGACTCCACCTGGGTCGCTGCCTCTTCCTGCAGCACCGGTGGTGGCGCCATCAGCCTTGCAAACACCTGGAATGGCGTGCGCTGCTCCACTTCTGGGGCCGTCATGAGTGTGTGAGTGCTGCAAGAAGCCACGAGTGAGAAAATGCTGTTTTAATTGTGATGTGGACTGCCACCCTGCCGTTGCTCATGCTCTCCAGCCCCACCTCATCCAAGTCGCTACCATGCAGCAGCAGTAGTGTGCCGCTGGCAGGGTCTCTGGGCACGTGCACGTTGGAGGGGCAGACTCCTGGGCCAGGCGCATGGACCGGCGTCTACATCAGCTTCACGGGGCTGTTGTGGGCATGTGAGTGCTGCCATGCTGCTGTGCTTTGCCGTGCTACAGTGATTTCGCATGCTGCTGTGCTGTGGAGCGTGTGTCAATTGTTGCCACTGGAGCTTGATGAATATTGGATTGACTGGAAACCCGGCCAATATTTCTTGCTCTTTTGCTTGTTTCTCTCCCTCCCGCTCTGTTTGCTTCACTGCGCAGTGTGCTACCAAATCAGAAGCTGAGTGGAAGCCTCTCAACGGAAATCACCAAGCTCACAGCCCTCACCATGCTGTACGCCCTATCAAGACCTACAACTGATTTTCTGATGTGTTTTGCTCACACCCAGCCATTACACATTCAAAATTCTTCTGCTCTATCGTTTGCCTTCAATCTTGCCCCATTCAACATTCTTCTGCCATTGTATGTGCATGTTCTTTCATTCATGTTTCTGTTTGCATGTATGTGTGTACGGATTTGTGTGCATGCATGTGTGCATGGATGTGTGCATGCGTGATGTGTGCATCTCTATGCACGCATGCGTCTACACGCCTGTGTGTGCATGCATGTGTGTGCATGCATTGCGCGTGTGGGTGAACGCATGTGTGTGCATGCATGTGTGCAGCGATCCGAGCTCCAATTTCTTCCAGCGCCGCCTGGATGACTTTCTCTCACTCGTCTCTGCCCTCAAGGCGCTCCAGAATCTGTAAGTTTCACCAAGTTCTGCTGTTAACTGGCCGTGTTATTATGCCGTATGCTCTATAATCTCAAATGTGTGTTATGTAATGCTATCATTTGCATTCACGTCTGTCTGCCTCCCATCATGTGTTCGTGTGTTGCATGCGTGGTGTGTGCAAGAATCTGTGTTTGGCATGGTTTGGATTTTCTGAGTGTGTGTGAATGCTATTTGGCTTGGGCAGATATCTGAAGTGACTCCTCTGCTCAAGAGCTTTCTGACGAACCAAGAATCGTTGCGATCGGAGCAAGAACGAGAAAGATATGATCGGTCAAAGTTTTGATTGAGATGCGGCGAGAATGGGAATTTGCAGGTTGACTCAATATGGGGTACAGACTTTTGGGGGTTGGGAAATTCGTCACCATCACTGTAGATGATGCTAAGTGGTTGGGAGAAGCCAAACCAGGTTGGCAAGTGTGGCCAAGTTGGGTGATGTGGATGGCATGAGTTGGAAAAGTGACAAATGTCAAAGTTGGGGTGCCTATAGAGAGGGGAATTGTGTGGTATGGGGTTTCCTTGGGGACTCCCTTGGGACCTTCCCTCTCGTCCTCCTCATCCCCTCCTACCTGGTTCAATTGCTACTCCAACTTTCTTGTGTGAACTTGTG
Organism: Closterium sp. Naga37s-1; assembly: GCA_947471745.1. Taxonomy (NCBI): domain Eukaryota; kingdom Viridiplantae; phylum Streptophyta; class Zygnematophyceae; order Desmidiales; family Closteriaceae; genus Closterium; species Closterium sp. Naga37s-1. The sequence goes on from CANJKZ010000410.1 coordinate 286,977, forward strand.
AGACAACTTTGTGATTGAGTTAAGTTTCTATGGCAGCATACCCCCTAGTGCGCCGAAATTCATAACTCAAGCTATAATCCATATTTTGATACTATTCAAACTGGGAAAGATAGCCACGGTAGAGGGCTACAACATAATTGAGTTTGAAAGAATTCTGACAGAGCGTTTTTTGTCGACGACGTTTCTTGTGACGACGACGTTTCTGCCCAGAATTATAGTTGACGATTTCGAGATATTTCGGCCCTTAATCTTCATAGAATCCGTTCTTAGTCTCTAACTATGTGGTATCAGAGCTGATTACGGACTTTGTGGAGAGTCTAATGAAGTTTGAAGACCCTCCTAGACCCACCACGGCCTGTGGGCGTGTCTAAGTGGAGTTCTGGAGGTTGCATGTGACTCCTGCTATGGGGAAACTCTGCCGAAATTTCGTTGGCGCCGACACTTGTGGAAATTGAATGGGACTTCGGTGTGGACAGCAAAGGAGGAGCTGGAACCTGTGTTTGGGAGCAGAGGAAATGATTCAAGGGAGTGGAGATGCAGCTGAGAAAAGAAAAGAGCCGCCACCATCCAAGATCGAGGCATTGGATGGCTCAAACTATGAGGAATGGAGCGGGTGGATGCGGAGTGCATTCAAGCGCTACAAGCTGCTGAAACTTGCGATGGGTGAAGAGAAGATGCCGGAGGAAGGAGATGCCCGCGATCGATGGATTGAGAAGATTGCGGTGCTGTACAACATAATACTTCAATCGGTCAACAACTATATGTTCCAACACATCAAGGATTTGGTGGAGTTGGATGATTCCGGACCAAAGGCGTGGAAGCTACTGCGCGACGTGATTCAGCCCAACACGCTGCCAATGGTGATTGTGTTGGAGAAGTAGCTGGCTGCCCTCTCCATGCGACCGGGCGATGATGTGAAGCCGGTCCTTGACAAGATCAAGGACACCTATGCGAGGATGGCAGCGGCGGGCAGCAATGTGTCGCAGATGCAGCAGTGCACCAAGATCATCTCGGTGCTCGACAACTCGTGGGACAACCTCATCCCCACCCTCAACACTCAGCAGGACCAGTGGACACCTGAGTGGCTACGGCAGCAGATTCTGCAGGAGGACTTCCGCAGGCGCCACACGGGTGGTGGTGCTGCCAACAAAACTGCTGAGGGGTATGGAGCTGCAGGAGGCAGCAGAGGAAGAGGGGGAGGGAGAGGTCGAGGCCGTGGGAGAGGCTTTGGCAGAGGGAGAGGCCGAGGTGACTATAACGAGGGGCATGGGAGCTCTGGTGGCAGGGGGAGTACCCGAATGGATGGAGCGTGCTGGTACTGCAAGAAGGCTGGACACCCGTGGTTCAAGTGTTTCAGCCGGCCCGAGGAATGGGCACCCCCAGGCATGAAGCCGCCAAGTGGTGAACGTGCACGAGGTGGCGCTGTGCAAGGTTCAGGTGCACAAGGTGATGGTGCACACGGTAAAGCTGACCCTGGTTCAGAGCCATAGAGCCAGTTGAAGCTCACCGCCTTGGTGGGACACGTACAAGCATACACACATGCACACACATGACGCACACATCCACACACACGTGCAAGCACGCAAGAATACAATGACAAACATGAGTTGAAGGGATTTGATTGGAGTTATGAGGATGTCCAGTGACAGATGGAGAGCAACGCACGAGACGGTGAGCAAGACCTGAGATGAGGAACTGAGCTAGACAAAGCGCCACAACACAACAGCAGTAAAGATGCTGCAGAGATGTTTTTGAGAAGTTGCTGAGCGAAGTCCATGAATGGGTGGGGCAATGGTTGAACGGGTGGGGCGATGAACGGGCGGGTCCTGGCTATGCAGTAAGCTTCGACCCTGCATCATTGATCCTACATAGGTCCGTCTGGGTCGCATCAGCAGCACGTAGTACAGGAGAGATGTAGTATTGCACCGAAAAAATCAGACCCGCTAAGCTTGGATAAACACAGTACAGCACTCTTAGCTGTTTCAAGAGAGGCCGTGGGCATGAGCTGCACTTACAACTGCTTGAGAGAGGCCGTGGGCAGGATATGAGCCACAAAAGGAGTCAAGATGCTGGTAAAAGAGGTTGGATGACAGGTAGCTGTGCATGGGAACACATGGGGAGGACACGTGGGGGGAATACATGGGGGTAATCATTGGGAAAAGGAAAACTATGGGAGAAGGATGGGGGACCGAGAGAGTTAGGGTGAGGGATGGGGAATGCCATAAAGAGTGTGCATGCTGTATGTGCAGTGGAACGGTTGGGTTGGGGCTGTGTGATATGTGATTCGGATGAGATGAGTGCATTGCAGGTTGTGAACAACACCTTTACATACCTACAGAGAGAAAATCCTGTCTTGTCACTTGTGCCACACCCCACTGGGCATATGTGAAAAAATAACCCCTCTGGCTCAAACCCCGAACGCAAAAGCCTTATAGTGTGGTGAGTTTAGTGAGGTGCCACACCCCACTGGGCATATCTGTGTGTGCGGTGAGGTACCACTCGAGTCGACTCAAGAGGTGAAGGTTGGAGACAAGTATAAAGTCATCCCTAAGGCCTTACAGCGTAGTGAGTGTGGTGAGCCCCAACCCCCGTGGCCTTACAGCGCAGTGAGTGTGGGAGAATGGGAGACGAGGCGGTGGGGATGGTGGAGGAGGCTAGAGGGGTGGCAGTGTTGGGAGCACAGGTGCCACCGGCACAGATGGGATCAGCCCCAGTGGGAGAGTCACAGACGGCGCAAGAAGCCAATGGGCGCTGCGTGGTGCCTGTGGTGTTGCATGCGCCTGTGCTGGTGAGGCAGTTGGAGGAGGCAGAGCAGGAGAGGAAGCCAGTGTCGGGGAATGTGCCGGACAGCCAGTTCTTCTGCAGGTCGATGGTCTTGAGGGCAGCACCGAGCTTGGGCACGGGGCCGTACAGGTAGTTGTAACTCGCTCCGCTGAAGGGGGTGGGGGGAGTGGGGGGGGAGAGTTGGTGTAGAGATGAGGATGGGGAAGGTAGAGTGAGAGAGTGAGTGTTAGAGCGTCTGAGAGTGGGGAGAAGTGAGTGAAAGGGTGAGAGGTGGGGCAAAGGGAGAGAGGTAGAAGCAGAAAGGGCAATGAGGCAGCAGAAGCAAATTTTCGAGAAGTAGATTGCAAGGAGGTCTCACAATGATGTGAGGGAGGCGATGCCAACCAGGGCAGAGGGGATGGGCCCAGAGAACCAGTTGAAGTTGAAGTTGTTGCCATGGGCGAGGTGATCTTGGTGCTGTCCTTGAAGCAAATGCTGGTGCAGCTGCAGTAGGTGGTGGTGGTGGTGGGGAACGTTCCCACCAGGTAGTTCCCTGATGCGTCCAGGTACTTGAGGGCCGCCGACAGCGCTGCCGGCATGCTGCCCGTCAGGTAGTTGGCCTGGATCTTGCTGTGTTGGGCAAGGGGGAAGGGAGTGGGGAAAGAAGGCTCACACGGTGGTGGTTGAATCTGAGAGTGCATGCAGGAGGAATAGTGGGGCGGAGAGGGAAGGGAAGAGGTGATGAGTGATGACACCGACCTGCATGTAGTAATGGCATCCTGCATGAACAACAGAGCTCTGTTGTACGACCATCCAGAAAGTGGGTGCAGAGATCTCGTCTAGGAAATGCAATCACGAAAGCCAGACGGACAGAAAGTTAGGGAGGGGAAGAACGGAGAGGAAGACTAATTCCAAGTTTGGATAACGAACTTCATTGAGGAGAGGGAGGAGAGGGAGCTCACAGTTTGTAGAGGGCGGAGAAAGCAGTGAGTGATGGTGGCACGGCGCCCGACAGGTAGTTGTTGCGCACATGGCTGGTGGGGTGGAGGGCATCATTAGGGAGAAAGGGTTCTGAGTCACACAATGCGTGGTACACAATATCACGTGCTCTATTTGGGCTGCCTTGTCTTGGCTTGTATGGGATGTTTGTCATGCTTGACATGCAGGGGTGCCGTGGGAAAATGCTGCAGGACAGGAAAGATGGGGCAAGACAGGTTGAAAGCATGGAGCAGGTTGAAAGCATAAAGCAGGTTGAAAGCATAGAGCAGGTTGAAATCATGGAGCAGGTTGAAAGCATAGAGCAGGTTGAAAGCATGGAGCAGGCTGAAAGCATGGAGCAGGCTGAATGGAGCAGGTTGAAAGCATGAAGCCGGTTGAAAGCATGAAGCAGGTTGAAAGCATGGAGCAGGTTGAAAGCATGGAGCAGGTTGAAAGCATGGAGCAGGTTGAAAGCAGACAGGTGTGGTGGTGGAGTGTAGTTGGGTTGGGGGTGCCAGGAGGTGCATGCAACTCACAGGACTTTGAGGGTCTGCACGGGAAGAAGAGGGGTGAGGAAGGAATCCAGGCGGCCGGAGAAGAGGTTGTTGTTCAGCTCGCTGCAGCATGGCACATCCAACACAAGCGCACCACAGAGCATGTGAGTGTGTGAGCATGTGCCGATGTGAGCACGTGACAGTGTGAGCATGCGAGCATATCAAGTGCATACAGTGAATAAAATCTAAAGAGCCATCAATCCAGTCGATGGGAAATAGAGGAAGACGCAGCTCGCAGTCTGGTGAGAGAGGTGAGTGTTCACACCGAGGAGTTGACGGATCCCGGCAGCAAGAGGTCGCCCAGCTTGCTCTGTGTGTGTGTTGCACAATAAGGTTGTGGTTGGGTTGGGTTTAAACACGAGGGATCATGATGATCATGGCAAGGAAACATGGGAACATGGTGACAGGGTTGATTAATTGATGCACACGGCCTAAACCATCCATCATTCCGAAGTGTAGACTTGATACGATGCTTCATGGCGAAACACGAATACCCTGCACTTACAGGCTGAGAACCTTGCCGGTGGCGTCACACACAACGCTTGACCACGAGCCCAGCACCACGGCCTGCCCTGCCAGTGCACACGGCGCATCCATATTCCAATCCGTGAACGTGACACCCAGCGATGCCTTCACACTCAGAAGCGCCAACCCCATGGCCGCATCCATGGGCACTCCCAGGCAGCTTAGTGGCAGCAGTGGCTGGCCGTCCGTGTTGGGGGTGGAGGAGGCAGCAGGGGCGGAGGCATCAGGGGCGCACAGCCCTCCCCCACACAGAACGCCAGAAGCATCGGTGGACCCACAAACGCTGCACTCTGAGGATAACCGTTGCGCCGTGCCGGCAGCGTTGGCGCACTTGCTGGCGCTAGAGAGGCAGTTGGAGCGGGCATCGCAGGCGGTGAGGGTGGCGATGGGGAAAGAGCGGAAAGTGGAAGGAGAATATGGGAAGGGAATAAAAGAGGGGGTTTAGGGACTGAGAGTTAGGCATACAGCCGGTGGTTTTGGATTAGCTTGTTGCAGCAACAGATGATGTCAGGGCAGGGGTAGTGGAGAGTGGAGGAGGAAGAGCGAAGAGAGAGGATGACAAAGAAACATGTTTAGACGAATGTTGTTAAAGTGAGTGTGAAGAGTGAGGCAAGTGTGTGTGGGAGAGGGAGTATGCTTGAGAGAGCCTTGGTGGGAGAGTATAGGATTGAGGTGGAAAATAATGTTTGAGGCTCTTTAAAGCACGCACAAGGTGGAGAGGGGATCACTCACAGGGTGGAGAGAGCAGAGAGGGAGACAAGAGTGGTGGGGATGGAGCTGGAAAACCAGTTGCTCTGCAGGTGCCTGTGGGTGGGGAGTGATTTGATGTGGGGGGGATTTGAGGAGAGGAGTGTAGAGGATTGGTGAGAGGCAGATTGGTACGGCAGCAGCAAAGAGCAGCGTTCACCAACACAATGCACACAGCATAGCACAGCACATCACATCACATCACATCGCATCACATCACATCACATCACATCACATCACAGCACAGCATACAGTGTCGATGTACGCAGCACATTACACAGTGTGAGTGGTTCACATTGTTAGAGACTAAGGACGGAGTCTACGAAGATTAAGGGCCGAAATATCTCAAAATCGTCAACTATAATTCTGGACAGAAACGTTGTCGTCACAAGAAACGTCGTTGACCAAAAACGCCCTGTCATAATTTTTTCAAAGTCAAGTATGTTGTAGCCCTCAACCGTGGCTATCTTTCCCAGTTTGAATAATATCAAAATATGGATTATAGCTTGAGTTATGAATTTCGGCGCACTAGGGGGTATGCTGCCATAGAAACTTAACTCAATCACAAAGTTGTCTCACAAGTTCACACAAGAAAGTTGGAGTAGCAATTGAACCAGGTAGGAGGGGATGAGGAGGACGAGAGGGAAGGTCCCAAGGGAGTCCCCAACCAAGGAAACCCCATACCACACAATTCCCCTCTCTATAGGCACCCCAACTTTGACATTTGTCACTTTCCCAACTCATGCCATCCACCTCACCCAACTTGGCCACACTTGCCAGCCTGGTTTGGCTTCTCCCAACCACTTGGCATCATCTACAGTGATGGTGAAGAATTTCCCAACCCCGAAAAGTCTGTACCCCATATTGAGTCAACCTGCAAATTCCCATTCTCGCCGCATCTCAATCAAAACTTTGACCGATCATATCTTTCTCGTTCTTGCTCCGATCGCAACGATTCTTGGTTCGTCGGAAAGCTCTTGAGCAGAGGAGTCACTTCAAATATCTGCCCAAGCCAAATAGCATTCACACACACTCAGAAAATCCAAACCATGCCAAACACAGATTCTTGCACACACCACGCATGCAACGCACGAACACATGATGGGAGGCAGACAGACGTGAATGCAAATGATAGCATCACATAAAAAACTCCCCCTCTGGCTGCCTACCATCATGTGTTCGTGCATGCACAATCAATGCACACTCATCCCAGCAAGTTTCATGCCCTTCCAGTGCTCAGGTTCAGCCAGGCGCTTGGAGAGAATGCCAGCCGCCTGCTGATGGGTCTTCACAGTCTCCAGCCGCACCTCCTTTTCCAGGAGCCTCCTCGTCCAATGCCACTTTGGCCTGATGTGCTTTGGCAGGCCATGAAGACAAGCATTCTTCTCAAGCTTTACAGCCGACTCATTGTCACAAAAAATCACTGTCGGCTCCTTCTGGCACACTCCGATCTCCTCCAACAAAAGCCTCAGCCATACCACCTCCTTAGCCCCATGATGCAGAGCCATGTACTCTGTCTCACACGAGGACAGCCCCACCTCATTCTGCTTCTTGCTGCGCCAGCTTACTACACCACCTCCAAATAGGCACACATAGCCTCCAATGCTGGTGCCATCCGCCTTCACAGAGTTGAAGCATGCATCGGTGTAGCAAGTCAAGAGCATCTCCCCCTTGCCCAAATCAGCAGCACCCCGTTGCTGCCTTTGCCACACAGCACTGTACTCCAGACCCATAGATGCTGTAGCACTCACATAGCGGACCAACCTCTTGGCCGCTTCGAGCTGCTCATGACTGGGGCGTGAGACCACACTTGCAAGCCTGGAAGTAGCAAATGCAATGTCAGGCAGTGTGTGGTTCGCCGCATAGTTGAGTGCCCCAACCATGGAATGGAACAGCTTCCTGTCGCTCTCACCCACCACTTCCTCATCAGCACAGGTCTCCACAGTGAAACCTGAAGGTAGTGGGGTGGCTGGCTTTCCTCCATCTTGCAGCCCATACTTCTCAGCCAGCCCCTCACAGTACTTCCTCTGGTGGAACCTCAACACTCCCTTGTCAAGGTTCCTCTCCACATGCATCCCAAGGTAATACTTGACATCTCCCATCTTCAAGCACTTGAACTGCATCTCCAACATCTCCTCCACACGCTCAATCATTGCAGACGACTTAGAGAAGAGAAGGATGTCATCCACATACACTAGGAGCACGAGGAACTGCTCCTTCTCTTGCAGCAGGAACAAGATGTGATCACACTCGCTCTTCTTGAAACCCCCAGCCAGCAGTGTCTCCTCCAGCTTGTGGTACCATGCGCGAGGAGCCTGCTTCAGGCCATAGATGGCCTTCTTGAGCCTGCACACCCTGCCGCTCCCATCATCCAACCCCTCAGGCTGCAGCATGTACAGCTCCTCTAGGATGATCCCATTAAGGAAAGCAGTTGTGATGTCCATCTGCTTGATCCTCCATCCACGGTTTGCAGCCATTCCCAACATCACCCTTAGTGTAGTCCCTTTCCCCACAGGAGCAAAGATCTCGTCAAAGTCCTTCCCCTTTGTCTGCTGGAACCCCTTAGCCACAAGCCTTGACTTGTAGCGGGTCAGCTCCCCATCAGGTCCATACTTGTGCCTGAAGATCAGCTTGGAAGAAATGGCCTTCTTCCCAGGAGGCAGCTCTCACAGCTCCCACGTTTCATTCTCCAGCAGAGAGTCATACTCCTCATTCACACTCTGCTTCCACTTTCCAGCATCGGGCCCACTCAAGGCCTCAGCTAGCGTCTTGGGCTCAGGGATGGCTGCCCAGTAGCAGTGTGCTATCTCATCCTCATCACACTGCTCAGCCACACTCCCAACCCGTACCACCTTTGGCTTTCCAAAACTAGGATAGGTCAGCCTGTTAGGAGGGCGCACATCCCTCCTAGGACGGTCTGGCGGACATTGGGTACGTGGTGGAGCATCTTGCTGCTGCTGCTGCTGCTCCTCCACCTCAGGTTCTCCCCCATCCGCAGTCACCCCAGAGATCTCCTCATCTGAGGCAGTGACCTGCACTTGCCTCGAAGGCCGCTGCACCTCATCGGCCTCAATGATCAGCGGTGTAGTAGGAAGCTTTTGCTGCTGCTGCTTCCACTCCTTGTAGTACAAGGACTCGAGGAACTTCACATCCCTTGACACAGTCAGCTGCTGGCTGGTCAAGTCCCATATCAACCAGCCCTTATGATCCTTAGCAAGCCCCAAGTGTACTCCCCATCTCCCAGAAGCCTCCAACTTTCCCCTCTTCTCCTTAGGCCCATGAAACACCACCATGCAGCCGTAGGCTCTCAGCATGTTGACTGCTGGTGCACTCCCATACCACTTGGTGTAGGGGACCCACTGCTTGTCCCCCACAGTCGCCAACACCCTGTTCTTCACAAGGGCAACCTGCCGCAGTGCAGTCACCCAAAACGGATCCGGCAGCCCTGCACGCCCAAGGAGAGTGCGAGCACCTTCCTGCAGGGTCCGGTTGAAGCGCTCAGCCACGCCGTTCTGCTGAGGGTTGTAGGGCACCGTGAGCTGATGCTGGATCCCCTTCTTCTTCAGCACCGCATCAAAATCAGCGCCAATGAATTCTCCCCCGTTGTCAGTGCGGATCACCTTCACCTTGTGTCCACTCTCCCTTTGAGCTCTCGGCATCCACTCCTTAAGAACAGCCGCTGTCACTTCCCCCTTAGTCTTGAGAGGGTACACCTATATGGCACTCGTGTGGTCGTCCACAATGGTTAAGAAGTAGCGGCTGCCCGAGAGAGAAGGGGCCCTCGTAGGGCCCACCACATCCATGTGCACAAGCGCGAGCAGGGCCTTGGCTGGTCCTGTGCCGCTGCTGAAGGGTGTTGAAGCACAGGCCAACTTCCTCTCAGGCACTTTCCCCACAGCATCACTAGCAGCCTGCAGCGCTCGCCTCAAGTGCTTCTTGGATGCCTCAGCCTGCTTCAACCTGGATGCAATTGCACAGAGGACAGCAGCAGAGTGCAGCATGTGTGGATCACTGCAGACAAAGCAGGCGCTGTGTGGAGGTGGCACTTGCATGCCCATCCTCCCTCCTTCCCTCGCTAAGGTTCCCAACAGTGCTGCTGCCCCCACTCTCACCATGACATGTGCTGCCGTGCCCCTTGATGCAACCTCTGGTGAGCCCCTTCCGTTCCTTCCCTGCTGCCATACGTGAGTTCGTGGACCTTGTCTTTCCATATCTCTTTGGCGTGCCTTGACATGCGCTCTCGTGATTCTTGATCTCACGTCTCATGAGTCCCTTCTCTTTTTGATGCCTCTGATATGTGGATCCCTTTCCTCCATGCCCCCCCTTTTTTCCTTTGTTTTCTTTTTATTTGCCCCCATCTACCCCATAGAACCATCACACCACCAACCACCCTCCCTTGCTGTATAGCCCATTTGCTACACTGCAGGCCTGCATTTATCCACCCAGCATCCTCTCCCCCTTGTCCCTCCATGTGCACTCCCACCGGCAGCGGCGGCACTGTTGAGCTTAGGGGCGGCTCTCGGGATCCGAGACACAGACTGGCACAACGGCAGCAAGTGCAACATTGAGGGGCAGAGCGGCAACCCCAAATCATGGCCGGGCGTGTGGTGCAGCGCCAACGGCACCGTCCTCTCCATGTGAGCCTCCCCTGCCTTCCTGTTACCCTTGCACTCACTCACTCTCTCTCTTTCTCTCTCTCAAATGGTCCTTCATGAGTCTGCGTGTAGTACTGCTATCCTTGCACTCACTCTTTCTTTCTCTCTTTCGAATGGTCCGTCTATTTGACATACACCTGGGTACAAGCCTTCAAAGGAATGCAACGACATACAAGGTGAGTGTTGAGTGTGTGCACTGTGTAGTAGGCTGCCATGCGTCTCTGCCTTGAGCTATAGTAAGGGAGCGCCGTGAAGGGCTCCAACATGCCAAACGCATCCCCACGTCCCATGGACTCCTCGGGGCACCTATCGTCGGTCTCTCAGCCTCGAGCGTGGTGTTTTCCTTGATGCTCAAGCAGACCTCCTGCCCCCATTGAAGCACTACCCACCACCGCTGGTGGTGTTGGTGGAGCAGCTTAGCTGCCTGGTGGGTCGAGGGGTCAGCGCTGAAGAACGCCGCTCAGCAGCGTCTGCCAGGAGCTTGAGGAACATGGGGAGTTCAGCGCACGGAAAGCCATGGGTTTCCATAGCAATGGGGACAAAGGGCATGAGCGTATGGTCTTTCATTGAGTATGCATTTACCCCTGCTAATCCCATGCCTCCTGCTATCCACATGCCTCTTGCTCCCGCTATCCCATGGCAGCACGTTGCTCAACAAGGCACTGAGGGGCATCATCCATGCCAACATATCCAAGCTCACTGCCCTCTCCTACCTGTACGTCCAACCCTCAACCTCAACCCCACGCAACCTGGGGCGTACTCTATAAGCCTGTTTTCACTTTCACACGCATGCTAGCTAAGTTAGAATTGAATTCTTCACACATGGGTCCACACAACTCTTACCTACCCAGCCTCGGTTCCACATCTCGTCTTCCTCTCCCTCCTTCCCCTGCTCTTCCTCTCCCACCCGCACTCGCAGCGATCTGTCCTACAATCTCTTCTCTGGTCAGCTCTCCAAGTTCTTCTCCAACATGCTGCCACTCACCATCATGGCCACTCTATGAGTTGACTTCAATGAATACTCAAAAGTCTCACCACCATGGCCACTCTGTGAGTTGACTTCAATGAATATTCAAAAGTCTCACCACCATGGCCACTCTGTGACTTGACTTCCATGAATACTCAAACGTCTCACCACCATGGCCACTCTGTGATTCGGCCTTTAAAAACTCCCAAAAGACTCACCAATACGACCTCTCTGAGATTGCAAGGTTACCAGGGGAGCAGCACCCAACATTGCTTCGATGTGAGCCCTAGAGACCTGTCCTGCAGTCACAGGGTTCTTGAATCATCCAGCCCGAGTTCGACCCGCCATTGCTTCTATGCGTTAGACGGGCACATCACCTAGTGTTGAATCACCTAGTGTTGAATCACCTACTGTTAGAGAAGAGGGAGCAGGGTGTTAGTGTTAGCCCTCAATCTCACACTTTGTATTTTATACTTTCTATATCCTAGTGTAGTGTAGTTTGCACATTGTGTTTGGTTGGGTGTACACCTACATCCCAACCAAACCAAAATGTGATCTCCAAGCAATCCCCAACCCACCAATTGGAGATTGCCTTGCGATTACCCCCAATCCCTAGAGATTGTCCCTGATTCCCCTCCCCATCCATCCCTTGCTCATCCTGGATGTACTTAAAGAGCTTCGAGCTCATTACTAATGCATGGATTCTCAGCTCAAGTTCTGACACAGGGGTCACAGACTTGTGCATCATGGGCTAACCCAGGACGGACCAGCGTGGGTACTCACCACTGCTCACTCTAATAACTATCTTCCCTATGTGCTTCCCATGTGCTCTCATTCTTGTGCTCTCATTTCCAGGAACCTCAACTCCAACTTCCTCTATGACAGTATCTCATCGGCTCTGGTCAACATGCCTAAACTCACAGTACTGTCAGTTTTGCCATGCCCATGCCCATGCCCATGCCCACGCCTGTGCCCATGCCTGTGCCCATACCCATATTCACGCTCATGCCCAACATTCCTCGACTCACAGAACTCTCAGTTTTGCAATGCCCATGACCATGCCCATGCCTACGCTATGCCCATGCCTTTCCTATGCCCATGCCTATGCTATGCCATGCCCACGCACAGGTCCTTGCCCATGCCCATGCCCATGCCCATGCCCATTTCCATGCCCTCATTGCCTTCAATCCTCTTCCTCTCCACCCCCTCCTTCCCCCTCCGCACATCCGGCTGGCAGCAAACTACCTGACGGGCACGCTGCTAGCCATGGCCACGCAGCTGCAGGTGCTGGCCATCGCCATCAACCTCCTGGCGGGCGTCTTCCCCACGCAGCCCTTCTAGCTGTGCGACATCCGCAGCAACTGCCTCTCCTCGCCGGGCTCCTGCACCAACGATGTTGGTGTGGCTCAGCGCACCTCCGGCTGTGCCTTCTGTGGTTCCACCACGGGCGCCACCCCGCCTTTCTGTCCGGGCACCACCTGCACTCCCGATGCCGCTGCTCGCCTTGCTGCCGGCACTGTTAACACCCCTGCAGCCGCCCTCCCAGCAATGTTCTGCCAGGCAGTTGCAGTGGATGATAACTCTGGTGAGTGGAACGCTATGCGATGCGACAGTCTTCTTAGCGCCTAGAAAATTGCCATTACAGTGGATGATAACTGTGGTTAGTGGCAATGAATCGAACGTACCAATATCTGCAGCAGCATCAGCACAAGTATGCCAGGGTTCATACTCTGATTGGCCTTCTCTTCGTTGCTTGACAGCTTTGTATCATGCTGAGTGTGTGCTTCCCACTCACACCATAATCAGTGCTCAACCCACCCAACCTTGTTTTGCCTCCTTCGATATCTGTGCTCTACCCACCCACGCCTAGTGTCTGTATCACTTCACCCTCACCCTCTCCCTCGCCTCTACCATCCACCCTTCTGCTCCCTTCCATCCCACCTTCCACTCTCCCCACTGATCCACTCTCTCTTACCCCATGGCATACTCCCTCCTGCTCCTCCCTCCTGCTCCTCCCTCTTCTCCTTCCCTTTTTCTCCTCCCCCCTTGCCCCTCCCCCCTGCTCCCCCCAGCGCTGGCGCTGTTGGCACTGAAGGCAAGGCTGGGCGTGAGTGCGAGCAGCTAGGCAGTGGACTCGCCCTGCACGCTGGCGGGCAACGCCCCCGCGGTGGACAGCTGGACGGGCGTCGTCTGCGACCTCTCGGGCCAAGTCCTTAGCCTGTGCATGTGGGGGTGGTGTGTGCAAGTCCAACGTGTGTGCTATATGTGTGCTATGTGCATGCTATGTGTGTGCTATGTGTGTGCTATGCACATGTGCTTTATGTGTGCTATGCACATGTGCTATGTGTGTGCTATGCGCATGTGCTATGTGTGTGCTATGTGTGTCGTGTGTGTGCTATGTCTACAAACATATTAACTCGCCTCAACGGGTGCAGATTGCCTGTGCGTCCCTTGTATGTGAATGCTTTGCACCATGAGAGGGTTGCCCTGATACAAACGTTCATACATGTGACATGAGGGCAACACTGAGGTTGGCACATCTCCTGCAACTGACACCGCACGCTGTCTTGCTCGCTGCACTGCACTCATGTGCCTCATGCTCAATACTCATCTTTCCTTGCTGCGTGGGTGACGTGGGCTTGCTGGCGTCACAACAGGGATCTTTCCAACATGAAGCTTCGTGGCAGCTTGCATGCCGACATCTCCAGGCTCACTGCGCTCACCAGCCTGTGAGTGCTGCTGCTTTCACCAACACATGGCCCCGCATCCATCCATCTTCACTTACCTCCCCCCACTTTCCACCTTACCCGTCCAAACGTATTCTGATTCTACGCCCTGCTCCTTAAACCTCACATTTCGCATTTTTCAACTCCCTACCCGTTTCCCCACACTCCCCGCTGCTCTCTCTCCCTAAGCCTTTTTGCCTCTGTGCCCCGGTGCCCCTGTGCCTCTGTGCCCCTGTGCCCCCGTGCTCCCAGCAACGTGGCGCCCAACCTCTTGGATGCGCGCATGAGTGAGTGGGCTCTGCCTCTCACAGGTCTCAAGGCACTCAAGCAACTGTCAGTCCTCCTGCCTGCACAGCCTGCCTCTGCCACACCGCATGGCAAGCGGCCTTGCATTGCATTTTGCATACCAGGCTCTCTTTTCCATGTGGTTGCGTGCAAGGCCATATCACGCCCGATCACACCAGATCAGACCAAACCAGGCCAGACCAAGCCAGACGAAGCCAGGCCTTGATTCCCTCCTTATGTGTGCCTACATCGCTCATAGCATTATTTTCCTTCGTAATTTCAATTGTCCAATTTCCCTTGTGCCTTTTTTTCCTTGTTCTTATCTGTAAGTTCTGTTGTGCGGATTTTCTCTTGTTCGGATTTTCTCTTGTGTGGCTTTTCTCTTGTGCGGCTTTTCTCTCGTGCCGATTTTATCTTGTGCGGCTTTCTTTTTGCATGTTTTTCCCACTTCTGAAGTTTCTCTTCTGTATATTCTTAACTCGAGTGAATATATCTCCCTCCACCTCTGCCCTACAGGTCTCTCAACTACAACTGGTTCTCCGACCCTCTGCTCTCATTCCTCCTCACCATGTCCTCTCTCTCAACGCTGTAAGCACCCTCCATCATGGTACTTAAGTTGCATATACTCACCCTCCTTCACTCACATGACCAAGCACGTCCCTTTCCCGTCATTTTATAAATAGCCCTCTTCACTATTCAATACATCTTTCCATCATCACTCATATCACCAATCATGGCACCTCCCCCCACTTCACTGCTCACCCCCTTAGCCGTGGCTCCCCGTACTCAACCCCCCCTCACTCCATCTGCCATTCCTCTCGTGCTTTACCCACCCCCCCGCCTCCAGCAACGTGAAATTCAACTACCTCGCTGGTCCCATCATCGGCACTCCCTATGCCTCCCTCAAGTCCCTCAACATCGCCTCCAACCTCCTCACAGGAACCTTCCCAGCATCTTCTATCACCGCATGTGATGCACGCAGCAACTGCCTAGAAGACTCGTCCAAGTGCCTTTCCTCTGTCTCCTCCTCCCAGAGGCTTGCCTCTGACTGCAACGTTTGTAATTTGGGGAGTTCCAGTGCGGTTGTGTGGAATGGAGGGGTGTGCACGCCGGACACTACAATGTCCATGAATGCACTCACGCCTAATAGTGCCTCTGCTGATATGCTGCCCATGCAATGCTCGGGTGTGCGCACTCACGCCACAGCAGGTGCGCCTGGTGCCCTTATTCTTTTTGTAGAAATTTTCTCATTTTCCACCGTGCGCTTTTGCTGCTCTCTCTCTCTCCACTCCCTATCTCACTACTTCCCTCAAGCATCTCCCCTCGCTCCTCTATCACTCTCCTTCCACCATTCCTTTCTTCTCTTCTCCCTCCCCCACCCACCTTACCCCACTCCCCAATATCGGTGTTTGGGAGTCTCAAGGCGGTGCTGGGAGTGCCTCTCACTAACTGGGGAGTGAGCTCCCTGTGCAAAGTGGTCCTCGTGGTTTCCGGGGTCAGCAGCTCCTCTCCTGGCCCAAGGGACTTGGGAGACGTGCTGTGCAGCCCGGCCGGTGTTGTGGTGGAGATCAACCTCAACACGCGCCAGCTGGCTGGGTCCATGCATGCAGATATCTCCAAGCTCATTGCGCTCACTGCTCTGTAAGCCCACCGCTCTATAAGCACACTCTTTGTGAGGGCCACTTGCTAGCACCCAACCCTCAAGTTCAACCACCCCACGATGTCCTCTCCAAGACACACCTGCCTCCCATGTCTGCTTCACCTCATGTGTTATGCTGCACGTGCCCCTTTGCAGCGCACGGATGCCATCCGAACCCATCCCATTCTCTCCTCTTCCGTCTCAACCCATCCCCCTGTACCTGCTCAGGGTTTTCCACTCAAACTTATTAGCTGGTTGCCTGGATGCCTTCACAGCGCCCTTCACCTCCCTCTCCAAGCTGGAGAACATGTACGTCACTTTCTCTCAAGCTTTCTATTTGCTTATATTCATGCTCCTCTCAGATGGTCCTCCATTTCAATCACTGCACGGTGGGTACTACAGAAAGGGGAAGGGTACAATAAAGGTTAAAGCGCTTAATAGAGTTTGGGAAGACCTGTAGCTATATTACTCTTAAACGAGCCCCTGGAGCTCGTTGGCTTAATTGGTACACTACCCTCACTCTATCTCCTCCCTTGCGCCTGCATTTTGTGTGCGTCCCTCTTTCTCCTACCATGCGTACCTGAAGCACCTTACACCCCAACTGCCTTCACACGTCTCGGCCGTATGGGCCTACGATACCATTAAGAAACTTCAAATGCAATGCCTTGGTTAAGCCCCCCTCACCCTTTCTCTTGCTCCTTTCCCATTACCCTCCTTCCCTCGGCTCTTTCCCATCCACCTTCTCTTTTACTCCTTCCCCCCACCCTCTTCCCTGTGTGCTGTACAGCCAACTGCACTACAACTACCTGTTTGGGCCCATCCCCTCGGCTCTAATCAGTCTCAAGAGCCTCTCCAAGCTGTGAGATTACTACCTTAACGTCCTTGTGTGCCATGCCATGCCAGGCCATGGCCTGTCCTTGGGTATCATGCCAGGCCATGCCCTGACTTTGGGTATCATGCCAGGCCATGCCCTGTCTTTGGGTATCATGCCATGCCTTCACCTGCCACTTCAGCTACTTCCTCTGCAATCCTTCTGCCTTGCACAGAGGAGTGGTATGCATCTGTGTGTCCTCTTGCCTCTGCCCTGCATACATAGTATGCAATGCTACTGTGTGTCCTGTCCTCTCCTTCTGCCCCTGTGTGTCGCTATGCAGGGCTACTGCATTAACTTGAGAATGTGATGCACCTATGTAGCCAAACATTTGCTGCTTTATCTATCAAATAGACTCATTCCAAGCCGCTGCTCCCCACCACACATGCGTCATCCCACAGGAGTCTGGGCTCCAACTATCTCACTGCGAGCGTCCCGGTTCCAAGCACCACCATCAAGCACCTGGACCTCGAAAACAACAACCTCGTGGGAACCTTCCCAGCAGGTTCTTGGCAGTCCTGCTCGGCACGCACCAAATGTTTCACGAATGCTGCTGCTTGCACGGCGGACGGAGGAAAAGGGACTGTTCAGAGTGTTAGAGACTAAGGACGGAGTCTACGAAGATTAGGGGCCGAAATATCACAAAATCCTTGGGCTGGAATTCTGGACAGAATTGTCGACTTTACAAGAAACGCGGTTGACAAAACACGCACTGTTAGAATTCTCTCAAACTCTAGTATTTTGTATCCCTTGACCGTGGCCAACTTTCACAATTTGAATCGTATCAAAATATGGAGTATAACTCGAGTTATGAATTTCGGCGCACTAAGGGGTATGCTGCCATGGAAACTTAACTCAATCACAATTGTCTCACAAGTACCACACAAGAGAATTAGAGTAGCAATAAACCAGGTAGCAGGGGATGAGGAGGACGAGAGGGTATGTTCCAAGAGAGTCCCCAACCAAGGAAACCTCATACCACACAATTCCCCCCTCTACAGGCACCCCAACTTTGACATTTGTCACTTTCCCAACTCATGCCATCCACCTCACCCAACATGGCCACACTTGCCAACCTGGTTTGGCTTCTCCCAACCACTTGGCATCAACTACAGTGATGGGGACGAATTTCCCAGCCCCCAAAATTCTGTACCCCATATTGAGTCAACCCGCAAATTCCCATAGTCGCCGCATCACAATCAAAACTTCGAACGATCATATCTTTCTCGTTCTTGCTCCGATCGTGGTGATTCTTGGTTCGTCGAAAAGCTCTTGAGCACAGGAGTCATTTCAGATATCTGCTCAAGCAAAATATTCACACACACTCAGAAAATCCAAATCACGCCGAATCTAAATTCTTCCACATGCTCACACCACGCATGCAACGCACGAACATAAGATGGGAGGCTGACAAACGTGAATGCAAGTGATAGCATCACATAACACAGAGACCCACATGCAGTATCTGTGGCAGTGCCGATTGCACAGGGGTGTTGTGTGGCGGCGGTGGTGCATCTAGCTGCCAGCCCACAGCTGCTTCCCTCTTGTCCCTCTCAACGCTCAATGGCCCCTCTGCTCCTACGCTCCCTCTGGAAAGCTCCTTGCTGCCAGCTGTACCCGTCAACTCTGCTGCCAATAAGACACCCCATCCCATGGGCATGGGTAGCATGGGGCCACGCCCCCCTCTTCACTTGGCAATCTGCACAGGAATGGGTAGCATGGGAATCTCACCTGCCTGCCTGCATTTTCCTTTCTCATTCCACATACAATCTCAGCTCACTGGTCCTTCCCCACCCTGATCTCGTTCTCCTTTCCCTTTCAAAGCTCTCAGTTCAATCCCCACTCTTCTCATCATCCCTCTCCCTCTCCCACCCACAATGGCAGCGCTGCTGAGCATCAAAACAGCCTTGGGAGTGACGCACACAGGCTGGGCGGCAAACGCTGTTTGCACGCTGGCAGGGACAGCAGGCACCGTAGCGAGTGGGAGCTTGATGGGTGTGGAGTGCGACTCAGGTGGCAACCCCGTCAAGTTGTGAGCCCTTGATTGCTTTCATGTTAGATAGAATGCTCATTATGCAGCATAAAAGGGAAAACCATTTGGCCACCTATGTTATGTGTCAAAGTTATATACAGCTTACATTGTGTAAGCTATAGTGGGGTAGCCCATAAGGGGTACAACCCAATTAGGGTTAGTACTTGTACCCAACTGTTTCATAGTTCATTCATTTCTCGTTCATTATTTTGACATGGTTTCAGAGCAGATCCTCTGCTAGGACCGGTTTGTTTTTTGGGCCCACCACTGCACTGCACTTAGCGGCCCTCGTGTCGCCCCTTAGCCCGTCGCCCCTAGGCCCGTTGCCCCTAGCTCGGCCCGTAGGCCCCAGCCAGCACGCCCCTAGCCCGGCCCGTCGCCTCTAGCCGGCCCCATCGACCCCTAGCCCGTGCCCCGGCCCGTCGACCCCTAGCTCGCGCCCCGGCCCCGTCGACCCCTAGCCCGCGCACCAGCCCTGTCGACCCCTAGCCCGCGCCCCGGCCCCGTCGACCCCTAGCCCGCACGCCACGGCCCCGTCGACCCCTAGCCCGCGCCCCGGCCCCGTCGACCCCTAGCCCGCGCGCCATGGCCCCGTCGACCCCTAGCCCGTGCGCCCCGGCCCGTCGACCCCTAGCCCGCGCGCCCTGGCTCCGTCGACCCCTAGCCCACGCGCCCCGGCCCCGTCGACCCCTAGCCCGCGCGCCCCGGCCCATCGACCCCTAGCCCGCGTGCCCCGGCCCCGTCGACCCTAGCCCGCGCGCCCGGCCCCGTCGCCCCTAGCCCGCGCGCCCCGGCCCGTTGCCCTTGGGCCCCCAGCCCCTTGGCCCCTACTGCTGCTACTGCTACTACTGCTGCTCCTGCTGCTACTGCTACTGCTGCTACTGCCGCTACTGCTGCTACTGCTACTGCTGCTACTGCTGCTGCAACTGCTGCTACTTCTGCTCCTGCTTGCTGCGCCACTATGGCTTCGCTCCGAGTTCTCTCGTTTGATCATGAGGGCAGACCGAATCAGTTTGACATATGGCTCGACGACCAGCAGCTGTACCTACTGAGCGATTCTAAGGACAATGTTTCACTGTTTGACCTCGCATCAGGCGCCGCTACTACCCCTCCCGCCACAGCTGACAGTGGCTTACTCGCGACGCTGCTGCCCGCTTAGCCATTCGCAACCACCTGCCGTTAGCCAAATGCGCTCACTTCGGACAGCACACGACAGCACAGGCACTGTACCACGGTGTAGTCACTCGCTACTCCTCGCCTGTCACTGCTGCTCTAGGCCGCCTACTTCTACCCTACCTCTTCCCCGAGTTGTCTGCCTTTGCCACGGTAGAGGACCTTGTTTCCCACCTCCGCACTAGCGACGCTCGATAGCGCACTACCGTCCCTGCTGAGTTCCTTGACAGGAACCAGCCCCTGATGTTCATCACTCTCTACTTCATAGCCACCCGCCTCCCTTACTCTCTTCACTCTGTTAGCGACCAATTTCTCTCACTTGACACCACCTCCCTCACTGTTGACCAACTTGAGCAGCACTTCCTCGTAGCTGAGACTAGTGCAGTAGCTGTAGGTGCTGCTCGAGGCACTCCGCGCCCGCCCTTCTTTGAGGGGTGCTCCCCCTCCCCCCTTGCCCCCTCCTATGCCTCTGCTGATACTGCAGACGTCCCTGGTGCTTCTGCTAGTGCGAAACGCCGAAGCGGCAAGGGCAAGGGTAGCAAGGGTGGTGGAGGGGGCAGCAGGAGTGGTGGTGGGGGCAGCAATGGAGGTAGTGGAGGCAGTGGAGGTGGTTGCAGCGGTGGGAGTAGTGGCGGGAGTGGGGGCGTTGGTGGTGGCGGTGGAGGCAGTGGTGGAAGTGGCGGTAGTGGCGGCGGTGGGATTGGTGGCGGTAGGACTGGAGCTTGGCATGGAGGTTCTGGAGGTGGATAGTGGCAGCAGCAGCAGCGTCGGAGTGAGACCCAGTCACCCCAGCAGCTTCGTGAGTGGTTGTTTCAGCGTGGGACGTCTGGGGGTAGTGATAGCTGCCCGTATGTCATTCGCATGGGTGACCGTGCTGGTCAGACATGCGGGAGGCTTCACACTCAGCACCGCTGCTTCTCCCGCCTCGCAACGCTTGGCGAGCTGAGTTTGGTGACGAGGTCGAGCGCCCTCGCTGGGCAGATATGCTTATGTCTGGAGTTGCTATCTTTTACCTAGACTTTGATGCTATCCTTTCTGCTCTGTATGCTTTGTCTGATAGTGCTGAGGGTGACTGTTACCAATGTGTGCCACCTGACCCAGGTATACGACTGCTGCTCTAGGTGCTAGTGAGTCTAGTACTCTGCCTGGTACTGCGCGTGGTGAGGCCTTCCACACCTTCACGTTGGACTCAGGTGCCTCACGCTGTTTCTTTCGTAACAGCACCACTCTCACTCCTCTCCCTGCACCTGTCCCGGTCCGACTGGCTGACCCCTCCGGGGGCCCGGTCGTTGCCTGTTCCTCCACTGTCCTCCCGTGTCCAGCGCTTCCGTCCGCCTCACTGTCAGGTCTTCACCTCCCCTCATTCTCTATGAACTTGGTGAGTACCACTGCCCTCCAGGATGCAATGGTCACTACCACCACTCCTAGGGGTCAGCGTGTGTCGATCTGCACGTGTACACGGACAGGTCGTCACCTGGCCACGTTCACTCGTCGGCCAGGGTTGAGTCTGTACACACAGGCTACCGAGCCTCCTCAGGTAGCTAAGTCTACCCAAGTGTCTGCGTCAGGTCAGGTAGCACCCCCTTGCTCGTGTCGCCTCCTGTCGCACCAGACTCTTCTCTGGCACCACCGCCTTAGTCACCCCTCCCTGCCACGCCTGTGTGGCATGCACTCCTGTCTCCTTGTCTCTGGTCTTCCCAGATCTCTGCCTCCCCTCCCGCCGTCGCGTGCTCCGCCCTGCCTTCCTTGCGTCGAGTAGCGGAAGCGCGCCGCTCCTCACTCCTCCTCGTCTCCCCCGATGACTGCTCCCCTGCAGACTCTCCACATGGACGTGTGGGGCCCAGCCTTCGTCAGTGGACAGGGCCGTGAGCGCTACTTTCTGCTGGTTGTTGACGACTACACGAGGTACACCACGGTCTTCCCCTTGCGCAGCAAGGGTGAAGTCGTTGATGTCTTGATCCCTTGGATCCGCGCAGTCAGTCTCTAGCTCCGCGAGCGGTTCCGTGCGGACCTTCCTGTCCTGCGTCTGCACTCTGACAGAGGTGGTGAGTTCTCCTCCGACCTCTTGCGGGACTTTTTTCGTGGGGAGGGCATTCTCCAGTCGTTCAGGTTTCCGGACTTCCCACAGCAAAATGGGATTGCTGAGCGCTGCATTGGCTTAGTCATGGAGTTCACTCGTACCTCCATGATCCATGCGGCTGCTCCCCATATTCTGTGGCCGTTTGCGGTCCGGTATCCTTGCCGGAGACCTCGCCCACACTGCATTGGACGGGGAAGGTTGGCGATGTGTCGGTGTTCCGGGTCTGGGGTTCTCGTGCCTTTGTTCGCGATACGTCCGCGGACAAGCTCTCCGCCCGTGCCATTCCCTGCTTCTTCCTTGGCTTTGTCCCTGACGCGCCTGGCTGGCAGTTTTACCACCCTTCCTCGCGCCGTGTTCTCCCCTCTCAGGACGTCACGTTTGACGAGACGGTTCCCTTTTACCGTCTCTTCCCCTACCCCTCTGCCCCTCTCCCTCCCCCGCCGCTCTTCCTTGCTCCAGGTTCCCCTCCGGTTGACCCCCTCCCTCCTCAGGGTCCTGCTCCCTCAGGTGTCTCTCAGGTAGACCCACCCCCTCGTGCTGTGCCTGGTGAGGTAGCTATAGACACTAGTGCTGCTAGAGGTTCTGCATCTGGGGGTTCTGAGCCTGGGGGTGCTGTGCCTGGGGGTGATGCGCCTGGGGGTGCTGAGACTGGGGGTGCTGAGCATGGGGGTGCTGAGACTGGGGGTGCTGAGCCTAGGGGTGCTGAGCCTGAGGGTGTTGAGCCAGGGGGTGCTGAGTCGGAGGGTGCGGAGTCTGGGGGTGCTGAGCCTCAGGGTGCTGCTTTGTCAGGAAGTTCTGCTGGTCCGAGAAAGTCTCCGCGGCAGCTGCGTGAGTGGCTTGTTCGGCGTGCACGCCTTCGGAGTGGAGCTACCGGAGCTGAAGGTGCTGGAGCCGCCGGAGCTGCAGGTGCTGGAGCCGTTGGAGCTGGAGATGCTGGAGTTACTGCTGGAGCTGTTATTACTGCAGGTACTGCGGCTAGTGGTCTTGGAGGTGCTAGTACCAGGGGCATTGGAGCTGCCGGGACTGGTGGTGTTGGGGACGCTGGAGCTGGAGACCGTATGGAGCCTGGAGCTGCTGGAGCTAGAGGCCCTGGCGCTGGTGGCGCTAGAGCTGGAGGAGCTGGAGTTGGTGGCACTGGCGCGGGAGGCGCTAGCGCTGGTGACACTGGAGCTGGAGGCGCTGGAGTTGGAGGCACTGGCGCGGGAGGCGCTTGAGCAGGAGGAGCTGGAGCTATTGACCCTGGAGGCACTATGCGGCCGCGACCGTACTTCGTTCCTCCGCTTCAGCAGGATCTTGGTGTCCCGTCTTCTACTAGACGTATTCCTCCCCTCCTGTGTCCACCGCCTGACCAGTCGCTGCTGCCGTTACAGCCGGCCTCCCCACTGCCTGCTCCTTCTCCTTACACTGAGCAGTCCGGCGGTCTTACAGAGCGTTGTGAGCCTGCGTCTTGTCCTGTCTCTCCTGTTAGCACTACTCGTCGCGTTCCTCGTTCGCGTCCTCCTCCTGTCCCCGGCACGCACGCTATGACACTTCGTCCTTCCTCTGTTCCTTTGCGTGTTCCTCTGCCTGCTCCTCCTGAGTCCTCTCTTCCTCCCGTCCCCGACCCTGAGTCTGACCGCGCTCATGCTGCCAGTCCCACTGTCTCTCGTCTCCTCGCTAGTGCTGTCACAGACCCTTCTTTTGAGTCTGCTGCTGCGTTTGCTCTCGTTGCTGAGCTGCTTGACTTTGCTGCTGCCTGCCGTCTAGACTACACCACTTCTCTCGTTGCTGAGTGTACGTCTGCCAGTCCTCCGTCCGTCGGGGGTGAGTGTGCTCTTGGCACGGACGTCCTCGAGGACAAGCAGGAGGACTTTGAGTGTCTTGCAGCTGCTGTACCTCATTTTGCTTCCATGCTGCTTGCCCTTGAGGGAGACCCGGACGCACCAGACATCCCGACCCCGCGCTCTTAGGCAGAGGCGATTAAGGGTCCTTACTCCTCTCAGTGGCAGGCAGCTATGGATGCCGAGATGGCATCCTGGAAGTCCACAGGCACCTACGTCGATGAGGTTCCCCCACCTGGGGCGAACATAGTTGATGGCATGTGGATTTTCAGGGTGAAGCGGTCGCCAGGTTCTCCGCCTGCCTTCAAGGCTCGTTACATTGCTTGAGGCTTCAGTCAGCGACAGGGGGTCGACAACTTCCAGACCTTCTCCCCCACCCCGAAGATGACTACTCTTCGGGTGTTGCTGCACGTCGCTGCTCAGCGTGACTACGAGTTGCACTCTCTTGACTTCAGCACAGCTTTCCTGCAGGGCAGCCTGCACGAGGAGATATGGGTGCGCCGCCCACCTGGCTTCACTGGGTCGTTTCCTGCAGGTACCCAGTGGAGCCTCCAGCGGCCAGTCTATGGTCTCCGCCAGGCGCCTCGTGAGTGGCACGACACACTGAGGACTACACTTGCGGCTCTTGGGTTTGCTCCTTCTACTGCTGACCCGTCGCTGTTTCTACGCACCGACACCTCGCTGTCGCCGTTCTACGTCCTCGTGTACGTCGACGACCTCGTCTTTGCCACTGCTGACACTAGGGCACTGACCCTTGTGAAGTCGGAGCAGCAGAAGAGAGAAACCTGCACTGACCTGGGTGAACTGTGCAGCTATCTTGGCTTGCAGATCACCCAGGACAGAGCACGGCGCACCATTACCCTGACTCAGTCACACATGGTGCACCAGGTCCTTCAGCGCTTCGGCTTCCATTTCTCCTTGCCACAGCCCACTCCTTTGTATACCGGCCGCTCGCTCTCAGCTCCACCTTCGGACGAGTCTGTAGAGCCGAGTGGTCCATATCCAGAGCTTGTGGGCTGCCTCATGCACTTGATGACCTGCACTCGACCTGACCTCGCGTACCCTGTTAGCCTCCTGGCTTGCTACATGGCTCCCGGTAGGCACCGAAAGGTGCACTGGGATGCTGCAAAGAGGGTACTGCATTACTTGTGCAGTACGTCAGGCATGGGGCTCGTGCTTGGAGGAGGGGGTCCAGTTGTCCTCACCGGTCACGCAGACGCTTCCTGGGTTGACGACTCAGCTATGCAGCGGTCGTCACAGGGTTACACCTTCAGCCTTTGCTCTGGCTCTAGAGAGTTGCAGCAGCGTGGCCAGCTTCGTCTTGCATACGTGGCCACTAGGGCCAAAACTGCTGATATATTCACCAAGGGACTTCCGCCTGGTGATCATCAGCGCTTCTCTAGTGTGTTAGGCCTTGTGCCTACTTTGCCTCACTTGCTTACTACGTGACTTTGCTTGTACTGTGAACTATATATAAACCTGCATGCTTGCACTTGCTAGGGTATGATCACAGTATTGTTTGTTCTCTTTTATGTAACTCTGCATGTGAACCGGCCTTGTGGCCCTTTGCTTGTGCTCGGACTGTGTGGTGACTTTGTGATCCACCCTGAGCTTGCTTTGCTTTTCTTGACTGGTCTTGTGACCACTTGTTCTCCCCCACTTTGCCTTTGGGGATGTGTCAAACTTATATATAGCTTATATTGTGTCGGCTTTAGTTGGGTAGCCCAGAAGGGGTACAACCCAATTAGGGTTAGTACTTGTACCCAACTGATTCATAGTTCGTTCATTTCTCGTTCATTATTATGACATTATGCAGTGTGCGGCTTCTGAGATTTTTCTAAAATTGGCAACCCTGTGAAGAAAATGAGGTGTAAATAGTAATGAAAGTGAGGGCTAACGAGATCAAGTGTAGAGCAAACAATGGGTGTTCCCTCATCTCGTTGTCCATCCTCATCAGTATTTCCCTCCTGATCTGCTTCCCTCTTCTTTTTTCCCCTGATCTTAAATCCCATGCTCCAGTGCTCCTTTGCATAACTTATTCCCCTGCTGATTCTGTTCCTGTTCAGTCCATCCCCAATTTTCTACCACTTGATCCTTCCCGTTCGATCCTTCCCTTGCTTCCTCTTCTGTTGCCTGCCCACTTGTGCCAGCACCTTCAACAACCAGCAGCTGTTCGGAGTGCTCTCTGCTGATGTCACCAAACTCACAGCACTTACTTACCTGTGAGTGCACACATGCACACATGCACAGACGTACGGCATGCTTGTGGGCAATTTTCCGTGCATATAAGCAACTGCAAGCACGGGACTTCATGTAAGCACTTGCATTCGTGTCCGCATTCGTGTGGATACCGCTGCCGTTTACAATAACAAAGCAACCAACATGAGCAAGATACCTTGTAGAACAAGTGTACGCATTCATGTGTACACTTCTAGTTTCTTCTGAAGCACCTCAAAAGCCATTCATGTGTTTACTTGTGGTGGTTAGTAGTCTTGTCTAATAGCCATTTAAAGGCCTCAAAATTCATTCATGTGTAATGGTGCCTCGTATCACGTGAATGCACCCTATCTACCTGCCCGCACCAATGCATCTCACCTTTGATCCCAACCTCTTGCATCTAATTGCTCCCTTCCCTGTATTCATCTCTTGCAAACCGGCAACGTGGCTCAACATTGTCTTCCCAAATCCATCCACTGTCTCCCTTTCTTCCATCCTACCTCCCTCCATTTTTTGCCCCCCAATGCGCAACGGGGTCGCAGCAACCTGCAGTCGAATTTGTTCCGGGCACGCCTTGAAGATTTTGCGTTGAGGCTTCCTTCCCTCACCAACCTGGCAGTATTGTGAGTCCCTCACTGCCCTGGTGGTCCAAGAGAGTTTTCAAAATCGCGCTGTTTCTCACACGTTTCTAGTATGCACCACTGCCCTTCCACCACTTGTACTTGAAGATCTCTCTTCCCACCCTCGTGCTCTCCAACAACTTCTTGAGTGTTGCTGCTTTTGATGGAAGCCAAGCATGCTCCGCTGCCCTTCTACTGTGAACCAAGGAATTTCTTGTTAGCCGCGCAGTCTGTTGTCAATCACTGATTCTCCCTTGTGTGTCGCCTGTGAGTTTTCCCTCTAAATTTCTCCCTTAGTTGTCCTTCTTTTATCCTTATTATGTGCCCCTCTAACGTGGGTGCCCTCTGTGCCCCTCTGCCCCTCTCTGTCTGCACCCCTCTCCCCTCCAACTTGCTGGACTACAACTGGTTTAAGGGCTCGCTGTCCCCGCCTCTCCTCGCCATGACCAAACTCACCCACCTGTCAATGCCGTGCCCCATGCCCCACCATGCCGCATGCCCCATGCCCTGCCCTATGCCGGTGCTAAATTTTGTTCCACTCTCTTGTTTAACTTCCAAACGCCTTTCCACCCCATCCCACCCTGTTCCTATTTGTCCATATCATTAACGGTTCAGGTCTTGCTTCTACTGCACTCACCTCACCACAGCCTCTCATAACCCTTCCTCTCTCCCAACCTCACCACCCACTCCCCCACCTCTAAAATTCTTGCAATACAGGAGCATGGCATACAACTACCTGACATACCGCGTACCACCGGTGTCAACATCACTCAAGGCAATCGTCCTCTCCAACAATTTCCTCTCGGGCACCTTCCCTGCCAATTCCACCAACTCCTGCGTCTCTGCCAACAACTGCTTCACCAGCGCCACCACCTGCAATACTGCTAGCGAGCAGGGTGATACGGCACAGCGAGCATCGGGGTGTGATATTTGCGGCAGTTTGGGTGGTCAGGGCATGCTGTGTGGCGGCACAGGGGTGTGCACGCCCAATGCTGCTGCACTGTTCACTGCCAAGACGTTGAATATTGCCTCTGCTGCTGTTCTCGCCATGGCTTGCGTCGGTGAGTGGTGCTTCTGTTTACATCACAGCTGCTGGCCGAAGAAAGAATCTTCCCTTCTTGCTGCTTTTTCCTTATGCAACTTGCCATTCCCAGCATACGTTGCTGCCACGGTACTTGTCTGACTGTCTTCTCCCTTATTCCCTGTTCTAAAATCTTCTCACTTTCTCTCCCTCCTCCTGTGCCCCTGGTTCATAGACCTTGTGTGTGCTGCAGCTGCACCTATTGCCTGCCCCTCTGACTGGCATTGCCAGGGGCTCAAGTGTGCAGCACCTGCCGTCTCCAACTGCATTGGCTACCTCTGCACTCCTTAGGTTTATGCCATCCATGTTAAAGCCTGCTGAATTTGATCTTGTTTTCTTGGTTATGTCCTTGTCCACGTGGTGGTATATTAGGGTACACTGATGAGCCAAGAATTCTTCTTAGAGGCACAGTACCTGTAATCCCCCACATATACCATCCCCGGAATAGAGGACACCCGGGTAGCTTATGTGGGGGTGGGTTTTGTATTGGACCTAGATTCTGTCATCTCCCCCTTTTTAGGCAAAATGTGAGAATAACAAACGAGAATGAATGAACTAGCAAACAGTTGGGTACAAGTACTAACCCTAATTGGGTTGTACCCCTTATGGGCTACCCCACTACAGCCTACACAAATGTATAAGCAATAATGTTCTGACACACCCCCATAGGCAAAGTGGGGGAGAACAAGTGGTCACAAGACAAGTCAAGAAAAGCAAAGCAAGCTCAGGGTGGATCACAAAGTCACCACACAGTCCGAGCACAAGCAAAGGGCCACAAGGCCAGTTCACATGCAGAGTTATATAAAGGGAACAAACAATACAGTGATCATACCCTAGCAAGTGCAAGCATGCAAGTATATATAGAGATCACAGTACAAGCAAGGTCAAGCAGTAAGCAAGTGAGGCAAAGTGGGCACAAGGCCTAACACAGTAGCAAAGCGCTGATGGTCACCAGGCGGAAGTGCCTTGGTGAAGACATCAGCAGTGTTGGCCCGAGTGGCCACGTAAGCAAGACGAAGCTGGCCACGCTGCTGCAACTCTCGAGCAAGGAAGTATCGCAGAGCGATGTGCTTCATTCTGTGCTCTAGTCTGTGCTCCTGACACAAGGCAATCATGGCCTTGTTCTCTACGTACAGGACTGGAGGCGAACGAGGCTGCTCTCCCAAGTAGGTCAGCAAGTAGGTGAGCCAGCGTAGCTCCTGAGCAGCCATGGCTCCGGCGTACATCTCAGCCTCACAACAGGAGCTGAGAACCGAAGACGAGCGGGTAGACCGCCAAGAAACAGAGCCGGAACCAAGGCTGAAGGTGTAACCCTGTGACGACCACTGCGTAGCTGAGTCGTCAACCCAGGAGACGTCTGCGTGACCAGTGAGGACAACTCGAGCCCGTCATCCAAGCACACCAGAAGGCTGAGAGGGTACGCGAGGTCAGGTCGTGTGCAAGTCATCAGGTACATGAGGCAACCCACAAGCTCTGGGTACAGACCACTCGGCTCTACGGACTCGTCCGAAGGTGGAGCTGAGAGCGAATGGCTGCTAGACAGAGGAGTGAGCTGTGGCGAGGAGTACTGGAAGCCGAAGCGCTGAAGGACCTGGTGCACCATGTGTGACTGAGTCAGTGTGATGGTGCGCTGTGCTCTGTCCCGGGTGATCTGCAATCCAAGATAGCTACGCAGTTCACCCAGGTCAGTGTAGGTGTGTCTCTTATGCAGCTCGGACTTCACAAGGGTCAGTGCCTCAGTGTCAGCCAAGGCAAAGACGAGGTCGTCGACGTACACTAGGACGTAGAACGGCGGCAGCGAGGTGTCCGTGCGTAGAAACAGCTGCTGTAGAAGGAGCAAACCCAAGAGCCGCAAGTGTAGTCCGCAGTATGTCGTGCCACTTGCGAGGCGCCTGGCGGAGACCGTAGACTGGCCGGCGGAGGCTCCACTGAGTACCTGCAGGAAACGTCCCAGTGAAACCAGGTGGTCGGCGCAGCTAGATCTCCTCGTGCAGGCTGCCCTGCAGGAAAGTTGTACTGAAGTCCAGGGAGTGCAACTCGTAGTCACGCTGAGCAGCGACGTGCAGCAACACCCGAAGAGTAGTCATCTTCGGGGTGGGGGAGAAGGTCTGGAAGTAGTCAAATCCCTGTCCCTGGCTGAAGCCTCGAGCAACGTAACGCGCCTTGAAGGCAGGCGGAGAACCCGGCGGCCGCTTCACCCTGAAAATCCACATGCCATCGACTATGTTCGCCCCAGGTGGGGGAACCTCGTCGACGTAGGTGCCTGTGGACTTCCACGATGCCATCTCGGCATCCATAGCTAACTGCCACTGAGAGGAGTAAGGACCCGTAATCTCCTCTGCGTAAGAGCGCAGGGTCGGGATGTCTGGAGCATCCGGGTCTCCCTCAGGGGCAAGCAGCATGGAAGCGAAACGAGGTACAGCAGCTGCAAGACACTTAAAGTCCTCCTGCCTATCCACAAGGACGTCCGTGCCAAGAGCACACTCACCCCCGACGGACGGAGGACTGGCAGACACAGACTCAGCAACGAGGGCAGTGGCGTAGTCGAGACGGCAGGCAGCAGCAAAGTCAAGCAGCTCAGCAACGAGAGCAGACGCAACAGCAGACTCAAAGTACGAGTCACTGACAGCAGTGGCAAGGAGACAAGCGAGAGTGGGACTGGCGGCACGCGCTCGGTCAGACTCAGGGTCAGGGACCTCGGGATGTCTGGTGCATCCGGGTCTCCCTCAGGGGCAAGCAGCGCGGACACGAGATGAGGTAAAGCAGCGGCAAAACACTGGAACTCCTCCTGCCTGTCCTCAAGGACGTCCGTGCTAAGAGCACACTCACCCCCGACGGACGGAGGACAGACAGACGCAGACTCAGCAACAAGCTCAGCAACTAAGGCAGACGCAGCAGTGGACTCAATGGAAGGGTCAGTGACAGCAGTGGCTAGGAAACGAGTGACAGTAGGACTGGCAGCACGAAGGGAGTCAGACTCCGGGTCAGCAAGAGCAGGAAGAGAGGACGCTGGAGGAGACGGCAAAGGGACACGCTGTGACGCAGTGGAAGGACGCAGTGCCATCGGATGCGTGCCAGGGATCGCAGGAGGACGCTGACGCGGAACACGACGACTAGTGCGAGCAGTACGAACAGGCGACGCAGGACGCGACTCAGGCTCACAACGCTCAGCAAGACCTCCAGTAGGACCAGCGTAGGGAGAAGGAGCAGGCAGAGGGGACGCCAGCTGGAACTGTGACTCAGACTAGACAGGCAGTGGACAATCTAAAGAAGGAGCAGGACCAGAAGAAGGCGGAAGACCAAGAACCTGCTCAAGGAGCGGAACGAAGTACGGCCGCGGTCGCGCAGCGCCTCCAGAACCAGTAGAGACAGCACCAGCACCAGCAGCGTCAGCACCAACTCCAGTAGTACCACCTGCAGCTCCAGTAGCGCCAACTCCAGCACCCACAGGAGCACCGGCTCCAGCAGCACCTCTAGCTCCAGTACCTCCAGCAGCACCTCCAGCTCCAGTACCTCCAGCACCCACAGCAGCTCCACCTCCAGCAGGACCACCGGAAGACTCAGCAGCTCCGGCTCCAGTACCTCCAGTAGTACCTACGCCAGCAGAACCGCCAGCTCCAGCTCCACCAGGAGCTCCAGCACCAGTAGCACCACCACGCCCAGCAGCTCCAGTACCTCCAGTACGAGCACCTCCGGGAATCGTGGCTCCAGTACCCCCAGCAGAAGTAGAACCCCCAGCCCCAGAAGTACCACCAGCTCCAGCAGCACGGCTCCAGCGCCGCGCAAACCACTCGCGTAGCTCCTGTGGAGAGGGTAGCTCCCGCCGGGACAAAGCACCCGAAGGACCTCCAGGTCCAGCACCGGCAAGCTCAGCACCCCCAGGCTCAGCACCCCCAGACCCAGCACCCCCAGGCTCCGCACGCTCAGGCTCAGCACCCCCAGACCCAGCACCTCCAGGCTCCTCACACTCAGGCTCAGCACCCCCAGAAGTACCAGAGTCAACAGCTACCTCGACAAGCTCGACTGCATCTACCTAGGACACACCTGACGGGGCAGGACCCTGAGGGGGGAGGGGGTCTACCGGGGGGGGAACGGGCGTGAGGAAGAGCGGCGGGGGGGGGAGGGGAGCAGTGGGGTAGGGGAAGAGACGGTAGTACGGAACCGACTCGTCAAACGTGACGTCCTGGGAGGACAGAACACGACGCGAGGTGGGGTGGTAAAACCGCCAACCAGGCGCGTCAGGGGGGAAGCCGAGGAAGACGCAAGGAACAGCACGGGAGGACAGCTTGTCCGCAGACAAGTCACGGACGAAAGCTCGAGATCCCCAGACACGGAACGCAGACGCATCGCCAACCTTCCCCGTCCACCGCAGAGTGGGGGAGGTCTCCGGCATGGAGACCCGGGGCTGAAGGTTGAGCTGATGCGCCGCGTACTGAACTGCGAACGGCCACAGAAAATGGGGAGCAGCCGCATGGATCATGGACGTACGAGCGACGTCCATGACCATGCCAATGCGGCGCTCAGCAATCCCATTTTGCTGTGGAGAGGCCGGAAGCGTGAACGTCTGGCGGATGCCCTCCGCACGACAGAAGGCTCGCAGAAGGTCGGAGGAAAACTCTCCACCTCTGTCGGAGTGCAGACGCAGAACAGGAAAGTCCGAGCCGAAACGCTCTCTGAGCTGGAGACGAGAAGCGCGGATCCAGTCGATCAACACCTCAGTGACCTCACCCTTGCTGCGCAAGGGGAAGACTGTGGTGTAACGCGAGTAGTCGTCAACCACCAGCAGGAAGTAACGCTCGTGACCCTGTCCACGGACGCGGGCTGGGCCCCACACGTCCATGTGAAGAGTCTGCAGCGGAGCCTCTGTCGGGGGAAACTCGGAGGAGTGAGGAGCGGCGCGCAGCCGCCCCTCGACGCAGGGAACGCAGGTAGGGGCAGGCCCCGGGGGAAGGGGAGGGAGGGACCGGGGGAGACCAGAGACAAGGACACGGGAGGCCATGCCTCGAAGGCGAGGCAAGGAGGGGTGACCAAGACGGTGGTGCCAGAGGAGGGTCTGGTGGGACAGGAGGCGACACGAGCAGGGGGCAGACTCAGGACCTGACCGAGACGCTGCAGCAAACACCTGACTCGACGCAGCTACCAGACTAGACGCAGCAACCAGTGGAGACTCCGTGGTCAGTGTGTACAGACTGGACCCCAGTCGGCGGGTAAACGTGGCCAAGTGGCGGCCCGTCCGAGCACACGTGCAGTGGGTCACTCGCTGACTCGCAGGAGTGAACTGGTCAACCCCGCCATCCTGAAGGTCAGCACCACTCACCAAGTTCGTAGAGAACGAGGGGAGATAGAGACCAGACAGGGAGCCTGACGGGGCCGCCGGACACGGGAGGACAGTGGAGTAGTGGGCAAGAACAGGACCCCCAAAGGGGTCTGCCAGGGAGACCGCAACCGGCCGACTGAGCGGCGTAAGGGTGGTGCGGTCTCGAAAGAAGGAACGGGAAGCACCCGAGTCGAGGGTGAAGGTGTGCAAAACCTGAGCCGACGCGGTACCTGAGAGAGCAGACGCACTAGTACCTGGAGCAGCAGACTCACGAGCACCTGGAGCAGCATACTCACTAGCACCTAGAGCAGCAGCCTCAATGCCCGGGTCAGGCGGAACACACACGTAACAGTCACCCTCAGCAATAATAGACACAGCATACATGGCAGCAAGAATAGCATCAAAGTCAAGATCAAAGATAGCTACACCCGACCTGAGCAGATCACCCCAGCGAGGGATCTCAGTGGCGTCAGGGAACTGGGTACGCCAGGCGTCAGTCAGGCGACCGAAGCAGCGCTGGGTGGCGTGCAGGCCGCCACACTGCTCTCCAGTGCGGTTGCCGGTGCGCAGGATGTAGGTACAGGGACCAGCACCCCCAGACCCCTGACGCCCTGCGTACCACTCACGAAGCTGCTGTGGCGACGGGGTCTCACGAGAGCGCGACTGGTGCTGGGGTCCCCGCTGCCCAGCTCCGCCTCGACCAGCTCCACCTCCGCCGCCGCCGCCTCCGCCACCTCCACCCCAACCTCCACCGCCACCGCTGCCTCCACCTCCACCGCTGCCACCGAAGCCCCCACCTCTGCCTCCACTCCCACCCCCACCCCCTCCTCCGCCTCCACCGCCACTACCTCCTCCCCCTCCACCTCCTCCAGCGCCCTTGCACCGCTTGCCCCTGCCGTTGCAGCGCCTCTTGCTAGGAGCAGACGCAGCGCTGACCGACTCGGTACCAACAAGGTCGACAGCAGCAGCAGAGGCAACAGAGGGCAAAACAGGAACGGGGGACCACCCCTCAAAGAAAGGGGTACGGGGGTCACCACGAGAGGCTCCTACAGCGGTAATACTAGTCTCTGCTGCAAGGAGGCGCTCCTTGAGGAGGTCAACGGTGAGTGTGGTAGGGCAAAGAGAGAGGAAGTGGTCCCTGACCGAGCGAAGGGTGTCAGGGAGTCGGGTGACTAGGTAGTAGAGGGTGATGTACATGGGAGGGGGGTTCTTAGCGCAGAACTCAGCAGGAAGCGCAGCGCGGTAGCGGGTGTCACTAGTGCGGAGGTGCGTAATGAGGTCAGTGACCGTGGCAAAAGCGGCGAGGCCAGGGAACAAGTACGGGAGCATGAGGCGGCTAAGGGCAGCAGTGGCAGGGGAAGAGTAGCGTGCAACGACAGCGTCGTACAGAGTCTTAGCACTCTTGTACTGACTAAAGTGCGCGCGCTCAGTAGACGGCAGGTGACTACGCACAGCAAGGCGGGCAGCAGCATCGCGTGTGAGCCACTGCGAGCGAACAGCACTGTCAGCATCAGCAGCAGGGGCAGTAGAGGCACCAGACGTGAGATCCAACAGTGAGAGACCATCCTTGCTATCGCACTGTAGGAAAAGCTGCAGATCATCTATCCAGACCTCGAAGTCAACCGCTCGACCCTCAGCATCAAAGGTAAGAACACTGGGAATAGCCATGATAGGAGCAGCAGCAGGCTAGCAGCTGTAGCAGTGCAACTCGGCTAAGCGACGCGGCTAGGCAGGGCAGTGCGACTTGGCAGGGCGGCTCGGCAGGGCGGCGCGGCTCGGCGGCGCGGCTCGGCCCGGCGATGCTCTTACCAGGGGCGAGGCCGGGGCAGGGCCGAGGGAGGGCCGGGGCAGGGCTGCGAGAGGTCCGGGGCAGGGCCGGGGCCGGGCCGGAGCAGGGCTGCGACAGGGCCGGGGCAGGGTCGAAGCAGGGCCGGGACAGGGCCGGGGCGAGGCCACGGCAGGTCCGGGACAGAGCCGCGACAGGGTCGGGGCAGGGTCGGGGAAGGGCCGGGGCAGGTCCGGGACAGGGCCGCTACGGGGCCGGGGCAGTGCCGGGGCAGGGCCGGGACAGGGCCGGGGCAGGGGCAGGTCCGGGACGGGGCCGCGACAGGGCCGGGGCAGGGTCGGGGCCGGGCCGCGACAAGTGACGGGGCCGGGGCAGGGTCCGGGCCGGGCCGCGACAAGCGACGGGGGGAGGGCCAAGGCGGGGCCGCGACAGGGTCGCATGGGCGACGGGGCAGGGCCGGGGTCGCGCCGCGATGGGGCCGCTTCGAGCGACGGGGAAGGGCCGGGGCGGGGTCGCAACGGGGCCTCTAAGGGGGGCCGCCAACAGGCCACAAGGGGGGCCGCGTAAGGGAGAGAAGGCCACTAGGGGGCCGCAAAGGGGCCGCGTAGGGCAGAGCACAAAGCGCGCTTCGGGCAGGTAGGTAAAAAAAATATATATATTTTAACGGTGGGCCCTTAGGAAGGAACGGTCCCAGTAGGGAACCCGCTCTATACCATGTGAGAATAGGAATGAATGGTTGACTAAGAAAATGAGTTGGGTACAAATATGAAACCCTAGAAAACTGTACCCCATAGTGTCTACCCTACTACAGCCTAGACAGGCTATGTGATTAATGTTTGACATGCATGCGCATCATGATCCATGACATATCATATTAATCATTATGCATCATATAGCATTATTTATGCACATGCATTTATTTATTATTACTACAACATTATTTAACAGTAAAACATATAATGCAAACAGTACAACATATCTGCACAAAACACCTGATAAAGTAAAATCATGTGGTTTGATGTACTTTGAACAGTAGTGACAACTATTCACGATGCACATAGTATGGGAAAGGTATTGTAGTTTATGAATCTTATTTTCACATTTTATTAAAAAAAATATGATTTTTTTTTGGCAAAATCGATCGTAAAGGGTTGCTTCACAACCCAAACAAGAGGCGACAAGACCGCCTTAGGGTTGCGAAGCAACTACAGTAACGAAAAATATGTAAATGTCAGAACATTATAGCTTTTACATTTGTGTAGGCTATAGTGGGGTAGCCCATAAGGGGTACAACCCAATTTGGGTTAGTACTTGTACCCAACTCTTTGCTAGTTCATCCATTCTCGTTCATTACTTTCAACATGGTTTCAGAGCAGGTCCCTCGCTAGGACCGCCTTTCTTTCCTTGGGCCCACCACCTGCTGCCCTGCGAGTAGCCCCTTGGCCCCGGCCCGTAGCCTCGGCCCCTTCGCCCCTAGGCCCCGGCCTTTTGGCCCGTCGCGCCCCTAGGCCCGTCGCGCCCCAAGGCCCTGTTTTCTTGCTTGTCGCGCTCCCAGGTCCGTCGCGCCCCTTGGCCCGTCGCACCCCTAGGCCAGTCGCGCCCCTAGGCCCGTCGCGCCCCTAGGCCCGTCGCGCTCCACGGCCCCGTTTCCTACGCCCGTCGCGCCCCTCGGCCCCTTCGCCCCCAGGCCCTGGCCCCTTGGCCCGTCGCGCCCATAGGCCAGTCGCGCCCCTAGGCCCGTCGCGCCCCTAGGGCCCGTCGCGCCCCACGGCCCCGTTTCCTAGGCCCGTCGCGCCCCTCGGCCCCTTTGCCCCTAGGCCCCGACCCCTTTGCTCGTCGCGCCCCTAGGCCAGTCGCGCCCCTAGGCCCGTCGCGCCCCACGGCCCAGTTCCTACCCGTCGCGCTTCTAGGCCCGTCGCCCCCCTCCCCCCCCCCCCCCCCCCTCAGGCCCCGGTTCCTGCCCGTCACGCCCCTAAGCCCGTTGCGCCCCAGGGCCCCGTTCCCTGCCCGTCGCGCCCCTAGGCCTCGGTCCCGGCCCTTCGCTCTCCTAGGCCCGTCGCACCCCCCTCCCCCCCCCCCCCAAGGCCCCGGTTCCTGCCCGTCGCGCCCCTAGGCCCGTCACGTCCCAAGGCCCCGGTTCCGGCCCGTCACGCCCCCAAGCCCCACAACCCGCGCCCCGTGACCTGCGACCCTGGCCCCTCGGCCCCTAGGCACCTCGGCCCCCAGACCCCTCGGCCCCTAGCCTCGGTCCCTCAGCCGCTCTGTCAGGGACCACTTTCTCTCTTTTGACCCCACCTCCCTCACTGTTGACCTCCTTGAACAGCATCTCCTCGCAGCTGAGACTAGTGCAGTTGCTGTAGGTGCTGCTTGTGGCACTCCGCGCCCGCCCTTTTTTTAGGGGTGCTCCCCCTCCCCCCTTGCCCCCTCCTACGCCTCTGCTGCTGCTGCAGACGTCTCTGTTGCTGAGGACGTCAGGGCTGCTTCTGCTAGTGCAAAGCACTGCAGTAGCAAGGGCAAGGGTGGCAAGGGTGGTGGAGGTGGCAGCGGCGGTGGTGGAGGTGGCAGCGGGAGTAGTGGTGGGGGCAGCTGTGGAGGTGGTGGCGGCGGTGGGACTGGTGGAGGGAGTGGGGGCTCTGGTGGCGGCGGTGGAGGCAGCGGTGGGAGTGGCGGCAGTGGCGGCAGTGGCGGCAGTGGGACTGGTGGCGGTGGGACTGGAGCTCGGCGTGTTGGTTCTGGAGGTGGCCAGCGTCAGCAGCAGAAGCGTCGGAGCGAGACCCAGTTGCCCCAGCAGCTTCGTGAGTGGTTTTTGCGTGGGGCGTCTGGGGGTAGTTGCCCGTATGTCATTTGCACGGGTGACCGTGCTGGTCAGTAAAGTATATGAACTTTTGAATATATGAAAAGAACTATAGCTTTTTAATCATAACATATACATAGACAAAGTACACAAATTATCCAGAAAAGTGGAGTGATTGAGTTATGTTATGTTTTATTATAGTCTATCATTCACATGTAAACAGGAAAAAAAAACGTTTTGCATGACTACATTCAATATTTTATACAGATTGTGGTAAGTATAAATGTAAGTGTTACTTCATGCAATTTGAAGGATGTTCTAAAGACGTGCAACAAGATTCGATCTGGCAACCTTCCGTTTGCACAGATAATGACAACTGTGCTACAACTGGTGTCCTTTCACTCAAATGTAGTTAAACAATACAAACTAGCACGACAAAATGAGAACCACCTTAGGGTTTGTGTAGCTCTTTTTTCTGCCTCTGTTTTCTCTCGCCGCCAGAGCTTGGTTCTTCACTGCCGTTAGTCAGGTTCCTACCTACCACTCAGAGGTAAGGAGAAACTATCAGAACATATGTGTTTACATATCTCTAGGCTGTAGTGGGTTTAGCCTTAGGGGGTACAGAATTTCTCTCGACATTCTACCTTTACCCTCCCCGTTTCTCCTAATCACTCATTCTCGTCACTATTCTAACATGGAATCAGAGTAGGTAACTTTTGGGCCCACCACCTGCTACTGCGCCTACCTCGTTCCTAGCCCCGCGCCTGGCCCGTACCTCGCCCGCGATAGGCCCGTACCTAGCCCGCGCCCGGCCCAGTCTCACGCCCGCACCCGACCCGTACCTAGACCGCGATAGGCTAGTACCTAGCCCGCGATCGCCCCGTCGACACCCGCGCCCAGCCCGTACCTAGCCCGCGCCCCGTCGACACCCGCGCCCGGCCCGTACGTAGCCCGCGCCTCGTAGACACCTGCGCCCGGCCCGTACCTAGCCCGCGCCCCGTCGACACCCGCGCCCGGCCCGTACGTAGCCCGCGCCCCGTAGACACCCGCGCCCGGCCCGTACCTAGCCCGCGCTCCGTCAACACCCGCGCCCGGCCCGTACCTAGCCCGCGCCCCGTCGACACCCGCGCCCGGCCCGTACCTAGCCCGCGCCTCGTCGACACCAGCGCCCGGCCCCTTCTCTCGCCCTCGCCCGGCCCGTACCTAGCCTGCGCCCGGCCCCGTCTTACGCCAGCGCCCGGCCCGTACCTAGCCCGCGACCCGGCCCTGTCCCTAGCCCGCGCCTTGTCGACACCCGCGCCCGCGCCCCGTCGACACCCGCGCTCGGCCCCGTACCTCGCCCGCGCCAGGCCCCGTTCCCAGCCCGCGCCCGGCCTAGTACCTGCCCAGCGCCCGGCCCCGTACCTTGTTTGGCCCCTCGGCCCCGTTCCTTGTTTGGCCCCTCGGCCCTGCCCCTAGGCCCCTCGGCCCCTAGTCTCGGCCCCTAGGCTCGGCCTCCTCGGCCCTAGAGTTTGGCCCCTCGGCCCCCCCCCCTAGGCCCCTCGGCCCCAGTTCAGAGCCCAAAGCCCGGCCCCATACCCAGCCCGCGCCCAGCCCAGTACCTGCCCAGCGCCCGGCCCCGTACCTTGATTGGCCCCTCGGCCCCCCCCTCCTTTGCCCCTCGGCCCCAGTTCAGAGCCCAGAGCCCGGCCCTGTACCCAGCCCGCGCCCGGCCCAGTACCTGCCCAGCGCCCGGCCCCGTACCTTGTTTGGCCCCTCGGCCCCGTTCCTTGTTTGGCCCCTCGGCCCTGCCCCTAGGCCCCTCGGCCCCTAGTCTCGGCCCCTAGACTCGGCCTCCTAGACTCGGCCCCTAGACTCGGCCTCGGCCCTAGTGTTCCCCCCCCCCCCCCCCCCTACGCCCCTCGACCTCAGTTCAGAGCCCAACGCCCGGCTCCGTACCTGCCCAGCGCCCGGCCCCGTACCTAGCCCGCGCCCGGCCCCTTGTTTGGCCCCTTGGCCCCACCCCTCGGCCCCTCCGCCCCTAGTCTCGGCCCCTAGGCTTGGCCCCTCGGCCCTCGTGTTTGGCCCCTCGCCCCCCCCCCCCCCCCCCCCCCCTAGGCCTCTCGGCCACCTTGGCCCTCTTGTTTGGCCCCTCGGCCCCAGTTCAGAGCCCAGCGCCTGGCCCCGTACCTAGCCCGCGCCCGGCCCCTTGTTTAGCCCCTCGGCCCCTAGGCTCGGCCTCCTCGGCCCCCTAGGCCCCTGCGGTTCCGGGTCGGGAGCCGGGTCAACCATCCGGACGGGGAACCGGATCATCCGGGTGGTCCGGGTGGGGAAGCGGACCAACCGGACCAACCGGGTGCGGTACCGGGTGGGAAACCGGACCAAACGGGTAGTGATCCGGACGGGGAACCGGATCATCCGGGTCGGGAACCGGATCAACCGGGTCTAGGGTGGGGAACCGGACCATCCGGGTGGGGAACCGGGTGGGGTACCGGGTCGGGGAACCGGATCAACCGGACCATCCGGACGGGGAACCGGATCATCCGGGTGGTCCGGGTGGGGTGCCAAATCGACCGTGCGGGGAGTCGGACCAACCGGACCATCCGGGTGGGGAACCTGCCCCGTACCTGCCCAGCGCCCGGCCCCCTGTTTGGCCCCTCGGCCCCGCCCCTCGGCCCCTAGCCTCGGCCCCTAGGCTCGGCCTCCTCGGCCCTCGTGTTTGGCCCCTCGGCCCTCTTGTTTGGCCCCTCGGCCCCCTAGGCCTCTCGGCCCCCCTAGGCCCCTCGGCCCTCTTGTTTGGCCCCTTGGCCCCTTAGCTACTGCTACTGCTGCTCCTGATTCCTGTGCCACTATGGCGTTGCTTAGAGTTCTCCTGTTCGACCCGGAGGGCAGACCTGTAGCATTTGACACGTGGCACGAAGATCTGCAAATGTACCTACTGAGCGATAGTAAGGACAGTGTCTCATTGTTTGACCACGTGTCCAGTGCCGCTCCAACCCCTCCCGCCACAGCTGACGTTTCGACTCGTTCCCAGTGGCTGTCTCGTGACGCTACTGCCCGCTTGGCCATTCGCAACCACCTGCCCGCGACCGAATGTGCTCACTTTGGCGAGCACAGGACAGCACAGGCCTTGTACGACGCTGTCGTTGCTCGCTACTCCTCCCCTGCCACTGCTGCTATTGGCAGGCTGCTACTGCCCTACCTGTTCCCTGAGCTGTCGGATTTTGCCACAGTAACGGACCTGGTTACCCACCTGCGCACTAGCGACGCTTGCAACCGCGCTGCTGTCCCTGCTGAGTTCCTTCCCACGAACCAGCCCCCCATGTTCATCACCCTCTACTTCATAGTCACTCGCCTCCCTGACTCCCTTCGCTCTGTCAGGGACCACTTCCTCACCCTCGACCCCACCTCCCTCACTATTGACCTCCTCGAGCAGCATCTCCTCGCAGCTGAGACTAGTGCAGTTGCTGTAGGTGCTGCTCGTGGCACTCCGCGCTCGCCCTTCTT
Source organism: Closterium sp. Naga37s-1 (assembly GCA_947471745.1). NCBI lineage: Eukaryota > Viridiplantae > Streptophyta > Zygnematophyceae > Desmidiales > Closteriaceae > Closterium > Closterium sp. Naga37s-1. Next base: position 328,093 of record CANJKZ010000410.1, read on the forward strand.
TGAGGGGTGCTCCCCCTCCACCCTTTCCCCCTCCTTCGCCTCTGCTGCTGCTGCAGACGTCTCAGTTCCTGAGGACGTCGGTGCTGCTTCGACTAGTGCGAAGCGCCGCAACAGCAAGGGCAAGGGTGGCCGGGGTAGTGGAGGAGGCAGCGGTGGTGGTGGAGGTGGCAGTGGGAGTGGTAGTGGGGGCGGCGGTAGAGGAGGTGGAGGCGGTGGAGGTGGTGGAGGTGGTTGTCAGAATATGTTATATTTGTCTAGCCTGCAGTGGGGTACTCAATAGTGAGTACAGCCCAATCTAGGGTTTCCTATATGTATCCTCCTGCTTGCTAGTCCAACCCCCTTCTTTTGCTTATTCTCTCTTGCCTGGCTAGCTAAACCCTAGCCATGGCTCCTGCCTGGCGCGCCTATGGCGCGCGGCCCTTTTTTCTTCCCGCCGCGCGCTCGTGGCGCGCGGCGGTTTTCTGACCGTCGGGCGCCCCGTGGCGCGCGGCGGTGCCTCGCCCCTGTCGCGGCCCCGTCGCGGCCCCACGTCACGGCCCCTCGTCGCGGCCCCCCGTCGCGGCCCCCCGTCGCGGCCCCTCGTCGCGGCCCCCGTCGCGGCCCCCCGTCGCGGCCCCTCGTCGCGGCCCCCGTCGCGGCCCCCCGTCGCGGCCCCCCGTCGTGGCCCCCGTCGTGGCCCCCCGTCGCGGCCCCCCGTCGCGGCCTCCCATCGCGGCCCCCCCGTCGCGGCCCACCTGTCGCGGCCCCCAGTCGCGGCCCTGTCGCGGTGCTGCCCCGGCCCTGCCCCTTCGCCCGCCGCGGCTCTGTCGCGGCCCTGTCGCGGCCCCGTCGCGGCCCCGCCCCGGCCCCTTTTCCCGTCGCCTGTTGAGGCGACCTAAGGGGGCCGCGCGTCGCCCCTTCTGCCGCCTGCTTTGGCGCCCTCGGGGGCCGCGCCTCGGCCCCTCCTGTTTTCGTCGCGGCCCTCCTCCCCCCCCCCCCCTTCCCCCCCTTCCCCCCCCGTAACCTCCCTACCCGCCATCCTGCCCTGCCCTGTGTTAGGGTTTGGGGGTGGCGAGTAGGGGGTGGCGGGTGTGTGGTCTCCCCTGCTCCTCCTCCTCCTCTGTCTCCCACTGCTGCAGCTGCCGCTGAGGGGGGTGGGTGTGTGGGAGTCGACGGAGTGGTGCTAGGGGGTGGGGTGTGAGTGAACCTAGGGTGCAGCAGGGGGTGTGTGAAAGGGGGGTGGGATAGTTTGGGGAGGTTGAAGGGGGGTGGCTGCCGTGAAGCCCGCAGCTCCAGTCGCCCGTGAGACCGTTGCGCCAGTCGCCCGTGAGCCCGTTGCGCCAGTCGCCCGTGAGCCAGTTGCTCCAGTCGCCCGTGAGTCCGTTGCTCCTGCCGCTCAGAGTTAGCCGTGGAGCCAGTTACTCCAGTAGCCCGTGTGCCAGTTGCTCCAGTTGCCAGTGTGCCAGTTGCTTCAGTTTCCCGTGTGCCAGTTGCTCCAGTTGCGCCGTGTGCCAGCAGCTTCAGCTGCCGCCCACTACCTCCTCTCCTCTCATAGTCCCTCCTCCTCCACACTTGCCCTCTGTGATAGCCTCTAGCTTTGCTTACATTTGTGAACTTTAAACTGTTACTTCTTGTACTTGTGCTCAGAATGTGTGGTGACATTGTGATCCACCCTGAGCTTGTTTTGCTTTGCTTCTTGTGCTGATTACACCCCACTTTGGCTATGGGGGTGTGTCAGAATATGTTATATTTGTCTAGCCTGCAGTGGGGTACTCAATAGTGAGTACAGCCCAATCTAGGGTTTCCTATATGTATCCTCCTGCTTGCTAGTCCAACCCCCTTCTTTTGCTTATTCTCTATTGCCTGGCTAGCTAAACCCTAGCCATGGCTCCTCATTCTGCCTACTATCTTAACAGTGGTGGGTCTGGTGGCGGTGGTGGAGGCTCTGGTGGCGGCGGTGGCGGCAGCGGAGGGAGTGGCGGCAGTGGAGGCGGTGGGACCAGTGGTGGTAGGTCTGGACCTCGACGCACAGGCCCTGGTGGTGGTCGGGGCCAGCACCGGCAGCGTCGGAGCGAGACCCAGACGCCCCACCAGCTCCGTGAGTGGTTGGTTCAGCGTGGGCCGGGTGAGGGTAGTGAGACCTGCCCGTATGTCATTCGCACGGGTGTCCGTGCGAGCCACACATGCGGGAAGTATCACACTGAGCGCCGCTGCTTTTCCCACCTTGACGACGCCTGGCGTACTGAGTTTGGTGGCGACGTCGAGCGCCCTCACTGGGCGCAGTTGCTTCAGTCAGGAGTTCCTATCTTTGACCTAGACTATGATGTTATTATCTCTGCCATGTATGCTTTGTCTTTTAGTGCTGACGGTGACTTTTACTGGTGTGTGCCACCTGACCCTGTTATGTGATGCTATCATTTGCATTCACGTCTGTCTGCCTCCCATCATATGTTCGTGTGTTGCATGCGTGGTGTGAGCGTGTGCAAGAATTTGTGCTTGGTGTTGTTTGGATTTTCTGAGTGTGTGTGAATGTTATTTGGCTTGAGCAGATATCTGAAGTGACTCCTCTGCTCAAGAGCTTCCCGACGAACCGAAAATCGCTGCGATCGAAGCAAGAACGAGAAAGATATGATCGTTCGAAGTTTTGTTCATGATGCGGCGACTATAGGAATTTGCAGGTTGACTCAATATGGGGTACAGACTTTTGGGGGTTGGGAAATTCGTCACCATCACTGTAGATGATGCAAAGTGGTTGGGAGAAGCCAAGCCAGGTTGGCAAGTGTGGCCAAGTTGGGTGAGGTGGATGGCATGAGTTGGGAAAGTGACAAATGTCAAAGTTGGGGTGCCTATAGAGAGGGGAATTGTGTGGTATGTGGTTTCCTTGGTTGGGGACTCCCTTGGGACCTTCCCTCTCGTCCTCCTCATCCCCTCCTACCTGGTTCAAGTACTACTCCAACTTTCTTGTGTGAACTTGTGAGATAATTGTGATTGAGTTACGTTTTCTATGGCAGCATACCCCCTAGTGCACCGAAGTTCATAACTCGAGTTATACTCCATATTTTGATACTATTCAAATTGGGAAAGATAGCCACGATCAAGGGCTACAACATACTTGAGTTTGAAAGAATTCTAACAGTGGACCTTTCGTCGACGACGTTTCTTGTGACGACGACGTTTCTGTCCAGAATTGTAGTTGACGATTTTGAGATATTTCAGCCCCTAATCTTCATAGACTCCGTCCTTAGTCTCTAACAAGTGGTATCAGAGCTGATTAAGGACTTTGTGGAGAGTCTACTGAAGTGTGAAGACCCTCCTAGACCCACCATGGCCTGTGGGCGTGCCTAAGTGGAGTTCTGGAGGTTGCATGTGACTTCCGCTAAGGGGAAACTCTGCCGAAATTTCGTTGGCGCCGACACTTGTGGAAATTGAGTGGGACTTCGGTGTGGACAGCAAAGGGGGAGCTGGAACCTGTGTTTGGGAGCAGAGGAAATGAGTCAAGGGAGTGAAGATGCAGCTGAGAAGAGGAATGGGCCGCCACCATCCAAGATCGAGGCATTGGATGGCTCCAACTATGAGGAATGGAGCGGGCGGATGCGGAGTGCATTTAAGCGCTACAAGCTGCTGAAACTTGCAATGAGAGAAGAGAAGATGCCGGAGGAAGGCGACGCCCGCGATCGGTGGATTGAGAAAAGTGCGGTGCTGTACGACCTAATCCTTCAATCGGTCAACAGCGACATGTTCCAACACATCAAGGATTTGGTGGAGTTGGATGATTCCGGACCAAAGGCGTGGAAGCTACTGCGCGACGTGATTCAGCCCAACACGCTGCTGATGGTGATTGTGTTGGAGAAGGTGCTGGCTGCCCTCTCCATGAGACCGGGTGATGATGTGAAGCCGGTCCTTGACAAGATCAAGGACACCTATGCGAGGATGGCAGCGGCGGGCAGCAATGTGTCGCAGATGCAGCAGTGCACCAAGATTATCTCGGTGCTCGACAACTCATGGGACAACCTCATCCCCACCCTCAACACTCAGCAGGACCAGTGGACACCTGAGTGGCTACGGCAGCAGATTCTGCAGGAGGACTTCCGCAGGCGCCACACGGGTGGTGGTGCTGCCAACAAAACTGCTGAGGGGTATGGAGCTGCAGGAGGCAGCAAGGGAAGAGGGGGAGGGAGAGGCCGAGGCCGTGGGAGAGGCTTTGGCAGAGGGAGAGGCCGAGGTGACTACAATGAGGGGCATGGGAGCTCTGGTGGCAGGGGGAGCACCCGAATGGAGGGTGCGTGTTGGTACTGCAAGAAGGCTGGACACCCGTGGTTCAAGTGTTTCAGCCGACCTGAGGGATGGGCGCCTCCAGGCATGAAGCCGCCAAGTGGTGAACGTGCACGAGGTGGCGCTGTGCAAGGTTCAGGTGCACAAGGTGATGGTGCACACGGTAAAGCCAACCCTGGAATGTTCCTCGTGGTTGAGGATGTGAAAGGGAGTGAGGGTGATGTGGGCACAGTTGGAAAGGTTGTGATGCACCCCCTCACTCACTGGGTGATAGATTCAGGTTGCACAAGTCACATGACCCCACGGGCAGATTTGCTTGATAAGGTAAAGCCCCCTGGAAAGATCAAGTTTGTGGCTGCCGCTTCAGGTGCTTTGCTCCCTGTGATTGGTGTTGGGAATGCCAAGGTGATGGGAGCCAATGGGGGGCTTGTGGGGCTGGGGAATGTGTTGTTGGTTGAAGGCTCATCCGCTAACCTTCTTTCTGTGCGCCGGCTGCAGAAGAGCAAGGCCAAAGTGACCTTTGACCCAACCAGATGCCGTGCAAAGCTTGGGAAGCTGCTGTTATGGAACCTGGAGGAGAAGAGCAGCTGTATCAAGGACATGTGGCAGCTGCCCATCATCCCTTGGAGCGGGAAACCTCCACCAACGGCAGCGGCAGCAGCAACGGCAAAGGCAACTGCAGAAGGAGAGGAGATTGCACCAACTGATGGGGCCCTGGATGCAGTCAAGAAGGTGCAGCAGCCACAGCAGCCACATGGTGAGGTGCTTGCTGGTGTGGATGCGACAGCTGCATGGGCAAAGGCTTCATCTAGGAGTGGTGAGGCTGATTGGGAAACGTGGCACGAAAGGCTGTGTCATGTGAATTTTCCTATGCTGCAGAAGTTGATGAAGGATGGGAGCTTGAAGGGGTTGGAGGTGAAAGGGGCAGTGAAGGAGATTGGGAGCTGCCCTACATGCCTTGAGACCAAGTTCACAAAGTTTCCCTTCAGCAGCGGCACGGGACCAGCCAAGGCCCCGCTCGCGCTTGTGCACATGGATGTGGTGGGCCCTACGAGGGCCCCTTCTCTCTCGGGCAGCCGCTACTTCTTAACCATTGTGGATGACCACACACGTGCGGTGTGGGTGTACCCTCTCAAGACTAAGGGGGAAGTGGCAGCGGCTGTTCTTAAGGAGTGGATGCCAAGAGCTCAGAGGGAGAGCGGACACAAGGTGAAGGTGATCCGCACTGACAACGGGGGAGAATTCATTGGCGCTGATTTTGAGGCGGTGCTGAAGAAGAAGGGGATCCAGCATCAGCTCACGGTTCCCTACAACCCACAGCAGAACGGCGTGAGTGAGCGCTTCAACCGGACCCTGCAGGAAGGTTCTCGCACTCTCCTTGGGCGTGCAGGGCTGCCGGATCCGTTTTGGGTGACTGCACTGCGGCAGGTCGCCCTTGTGAAGAACAGGGTGTTGGCGACTGTGGGGGACAAGCATTGGGTCCCCTACACCAAGTGGTATGGGAGTGCACCAGCAGTCAACATGCTGAGAGCCTACGGCTGCATGGTGGTGTTTCATGTGCCTAAGGAGAAGAGGGGAAAGTTGGAGGCTTCTGGGAGATGGGGAGTACACTTGGGGCTTGCTAAGGATCATAAGGGCTGGTTGATATGGGACTTGACCAGCCAGCAGCTGACTGTGTCAAGAGATGTGAAGTTCCTTGAGTCCTTGTACTACAAGGAGTGGAAGCAGCAGCAGCAAAAGCTTCCTACTACACCGCTGATCATTGAGGCCGATGAGGTGCAGCGGCCTTCGAGGCAAGTGCAGGTCACTGTCTCAGATGAGGAGATCTCTGGGGTGACTGAGGATGGAGGAGAACCTGAGGTGGAGGAGCAACAACAGCAGCAGAAACAGCAGCAGCAAGATGCTCCACCACGTGCCCAACGTCCGCTTGACCGTCCTAGGAGGGATGTGCGCCCTCCTAATAGGCTGACCTATCCTAGTTTTGAAAAGCCAAAGGTGGTACGGGCTGGGAGTGTGGCTGAGCAGTGTGATGAGGATGAGATAGCACACTGCTACTGGGCAGCCGTCCCTGAGCCCAAGACGCTAGCTGAGGCCTTGAGTGGGCTTGATGCTGAGAAGTGGAAGCAGAGTGTGAAGGAGGAGTATGACTCTCTGCTGGAGAATGAAACGTGGGAGCTGTGTGAGCTGCCTCCTGGGAAGAAGGCCATTTCTTCCAAGCTGATCTTCAGGCACAAGTACGGACCTGATGGGGAGCTGACCCGCTACAAGTCAAGGCTTGTGGCAAAGGGGTTTCAGCAGACAAAGGGGAAGGACTTTGACGAGATCTTTGCTCCTGTGGGGAAAGGGACTACACTGAGAGTGATGTTGGGAATGGCTGCAAACCGCGGATGGAGGATCAAACAAATCGATATCACAACTGCTTTCCTCAATGGGATCATTCTGGAGGAGCTGTACATGCTGCAGCCTGAGGGATTGGATGATGGGAGCGGCAGGGTGTGCAGGCTGAAGAAGGCCATTTATGGCCTGAAGCAGGCTCCTCGCGCATGGTACCACAAGCTGGAGGAGACACTGCTGGCTGGGGGTTTCAAGAAGAGCGAGTGTGATCACAGCTTGTTCCTGCTGCAAGAGAAGGAGCAGTTCCTCATGCTCCTGGTGTATGTGGATGACATCCTTCTCTTCTCTGAGTCGGCTGCGATGATTGAGCGTGTGGAGGAGATGCTGGAAATGCAGTTCAAGTGCTCGAAAATGGGAGATGTGAAGTATTACCTTGGGATGCATGTGGAGAGAGACCTTGACAAGGGAGTGTTGAGGTTGCACCAGAGGAAGTACTGTGAGGGGCTGGCTGAGAAGTATGGGCTGCAAGATGGAGGAAAGCCAGCCACCCCACTGCCTTCGGGTTTCACTGTGGAGCCCTGTGCTGATGAGGAGGTGGTGGGTGAGAGTGACAGGAAGTTGTTTCATTCCATGGTAGGGGCACTCAACTATGCAGCTAACCACACGCGACCTGACATTGCCTTTGCAACATCCAGGCTTGCCAGTGTGGTCTCACGCCCCAGTCATGAGCAGCTAGAAGCGGCCAAGAGGTTGGTCCGCTATGTGAGTGCTACAGCATCTGTGGGTTTGGAGTACAGTGCTGTGAGGCAAAGGCAGCAACGGGGTGCTGCTGATTTGGGCAAGGGGGAGATGCTCTTGACTTGCTACACCGACGCTAGCTTCAACTCTGTAAAGGCGGATGGCACCAGCATTGGAGGCTATGTGTGCCTGTTTGGAGGTGGTGCAGTGAGCTGGCGCAGCAAGAAGCAGAACGAGGTGGGGCTGTCCTCGTGTGAGACTGAGTACATGGCCCTTCATCATGGGGCTAAGGAGGTGGTGTGGCTGAGGCGTTTGTTGGAGGAGATCGGAGTGTGCCAAAAGGAGCTGACTGTGATTCTTTGTGACAATGAGTCAGCTGTGAAGCTTGCAAAGAATGCTTGTCTTTATGGCCTGACAAAGTTCCTAGAGGGTACAACACTTTTGTGTTCTCTATTTGTACCCACCTCATTTCTAGTTCAATCATTTTCATTCCTAAATTCTCACATGGTATAGAGCTAGTTCAATTCTTCCTAAGGGCCCACCACTGAATTTTTTGTTTTCCTTACCTGCCCGACGCGCGCGTCGCGCCTGCCCTTCGAGACCCCTTCGCGGCCCGTAGCGGCCCCCTTCACGGCCCGTAGAGGCCCCCCTTGCGGCCCGTAGCGGCCCCCTTGCGGCCCGTAGCGGCCCCCTTGCGGCCCGTAGCGGCCCCCTTGAGGCCCGTAGCGGCCCCTTCTCGGCCCGTTAGGCCCCTTCGCGGCCCCCTTTACGGCCTGTAGCGGCCCCTTCGCGGCCCGTTAGGCCCCTTCGCGGCCCCCCCCTTTACGGCCTGTAGCGGCCCCTTCGCGGCCCGTAGCGGCCCCCTTGCGGCCCGTAGCGGCCCCTTTCGCGGCCCATTAGGCCCCGTCGCGGCCCCTTCGCGGCCCGTCGCGGCCCGTCGCGGCCCCCCCTTTGCGGCCCGTTAGGCCCCTTCGCGGCCCCCTTTACGGCCTGTAGCGGCCCCTTCGCGGCCCGTTAGGCCCCCCTCACGGCCTGTCACGGCCCCTTCGCGGCCAGTTAGGCCCCTTCACGGCCCGTCGCGGCCCCGCCCCGGCCCTTCCCCGGCCCCGTCCCGGCTCTGCCCCAACACCGGCCCTGTCCCGGACCTGCCCCGACCCCGGCCCTGCCCCGACTCTGTCGCGGACCCGTCCCGGACCTCCCCTGACCCCGGCCCTGCCCCGGCCCCGTCGTGGCCCCGTCCCGGATCTACCCCGACCCTGTCGCGGCTCTGTCCCGGACCTGTCACGGCCTCGCCCCGGCCCTGCCTCGGCCCTACCCCGGCCCTGCCCCGGCTCTGCCCCTGCCCTGCTCCTACACTGTCGCGGCCCTGCCTCGGCCCGGCCCCGGATCTTCTGCGGCCCGGCCCCGGCCCTATCCCGGACCTGTCGCAGTCCTGCCCCGACCCTCCCCCGGCCCTGCCCCGGCCTCGCCCCTGGTAAGCGCACCGCCGAGCCGAGCCGCGCGGCCGAGCTGCACCGTTCCACCGAGCCGCGCCGCCCTTTCGAGCCGCCCTACCGAGCCGCGCTGCCCTGCCTAGCCTGCTTAGCTGAGTTGCACTGCTGCTGCTGCTGCTCCTGTCATGGCTAGTCTCATTGTTCTTACTTTTGACGCTGAGGGTCGAGCAGTTGACTTTGAGGTCTGGCTAGATGATCTGCAGCTGTTCCTACAGTGCGATAGCAAGGATGGTCTCTCACTGTTCGATCTCACGTCTGGCGCCTCTACTGCCCCTGCTGCTGATGCTGACAGTACTGTTCGCTCGCAGTGAACCACGCGCGATGCTGCTGCCCGCCTTGCTGTGCGTAGTCACCTACCGTCTACTGAGCGCGCGCACTTTAGTCAGTACAAGAGTGCTAAGACAATGTACGACGCTGTAGTTGCACACTACTCCTCCCCTGCCACTGCTGCCCTCAGCCGCCTCATGCTGCCGTACCTGTTTCCTGACCTTGCAGCCTTTGCCACAGTTGCTGACCTGGTTGCTCACCTTCGCACCAGTGACGCCCGCTACCGCGCTGCCCTTCCCACTGCGTTCCTTCCCACGAACTCCCCCCCCATGTACATCACCCTTTACTACCTAGTCACCCGCCTCCCTGACTCTCTCTCTTCAGTCAGGGACCACTTTCTCTCCCTTTGCCCCACCGAGCTGACTGTCGACTTGCTAGAGGAGCGCCTTGTTGCAGCTGAGAAGAGTATCTTAGCTGTCGGTGCTTCTCGCGGCGACCGTCGCACCCCCTTCTTTGATTGGTGTTCCCCTGTCCCCCTTCTCCCCTCTGTTGCCTCTGCTGCTGCTGTCGACCTCGTTGGCACTGAGGAGGTCGGCGCTGCGTCTGCCTCTAGTGGGCGACGCCGCACCGGCAAGGGCAAGGGAAGCAGGGGTGGTGGTGGGGGCGGTGGGGGAAGCGGTGGAGGAGGTGGAGGAGGTGGAGGTGGTGGTGGGGGTGGTACCGGGAGAGGGGGCGTTGGTGGCGGCAGTGGAGGCCGTGGCGGCGGTGGCGGAGGAGGTGGAGGCGGCGGCAGCGGTGGTGGAGGTAGCGGAGGAGGTGGTGCTGGTCGCGGTGCAGCCACGCAGCGTGGAGGCCTTGGTGGCAGCCAGCGCCAGCAGCAGCTGCGCACCCGTGAGACCCCGTCGGTTCAGCAGCTTCGTGAGTGGTACGCTGGGCGTGGGAGGTCTGGGGGTGCGGGTCCCTGTTCTTACGTTCTTCGCACCGGCACTCGGAGTGGGGAGGTGTGTGGTCTCCCACACACCACGTAGCGCTGCTTCGGCCGCTTGACTGACGCTTGGCGTGCCCAGTTTCCTGACGCCGTTGAGCTTCCTCGTTGGCATGATCTGCTTCTGCAGAATGTGCCTATCTTTGATCTAGACTTTGATGCTATCCTTGCTGCCATGTATGCTCTTGCTGATATTACTGAGGGTGACTGTTACCTGAGTGTCCCGCCCGACCCGGGCACTGTGGCTGCTGCTCTAGGTGCTAGTGCGGCTGCTGCTCTAGGTGCTAGTGCGTCTGCTGCTCCAGGTGCTGGTACGTCTCCTCTCTCTGGTACTGCACCTACTGAGTCCTTTCACACTTTCACACTTGACTCTGGTGCTTCGCGCTCTTTCTTTAGAGACAGCACCACGCTCACGCCGCTCAGTCGGCCTGTTGCGGTCTCCCTTGCTGACCCCTCCGGGGGCCCAGTCCTTGCACACTCCTCCACGGTTCTACCGTGTCCGGCGGCCCCGTCGGGCTTGCTGTCGGGACTCCACCTCCCCTCGTTCTCTACGAACTTGGTGAGTGGAGCTGACCTCTTGGACGCGTGGGTTGACCAGTTCACCCCTGGAGGTCAGCGTGTGACCCACTGCACTTGCTCTCGGAAGGGCCGCCACCTAGCCACGTTCACCCGTCGGCCAGGGTCGAGTCTGTACACACTGACTACTGCGCCTCCTCCGGTCCCTGTGTCTGGTCAGGTGGCTGCGTCCATTCAGGTGCTTGCTGCCGCGTCCAGGTCTAGTCCTGCGTCTGCCCCCTGCTCGTGTCGTCCTCTGGCACACGAGACTCTCCTTTGGCACCACCGCCTTGGTCACCCCTCCCTGCCTCGTCTTCGAGGTATGGCCTCCCGTGCTCTTGTCTCTGGACTCCCCAGGTCCCTCCCTCCCCTTCCTTCGGGGCCTGCCCCCACCTGTGTTCCTCGTGTCGAGGGCCGGCAGCGCGCCGCTCCTCACTCCTCCTCGTTTCCTCCGACTGAGGCCCCTCTGCAGACTCTTCACATGGACGTGTGGGGCCCAGCCCGCGTCCGTGGACAGGGTCACGAGCGTTACTTCCTGCTGGTCGTTGACGACTACTCCCGTTACACCACAGTCTTCCCCTTGCGCAGCAAGGGTGAGGTCCCTGAGGTGTTGATCGACTGGATCCGCGGTGCTCGTCGCCAGCTTAGTGAGAGTTTCGGCTCAGACCTTCCTGTTCTGCGTCTGCACTCAGACAGAGGCGGGGAGTTTTCCTCCGACCTCCTGAGAGCCTTCTGTCGTTCGGAGGGCATCCGCCAGACGTTCACGCTTTCGGCCTCCCCGCAGCAAAATGGGATTGCTGAGCGCTGCATTGGCATGGTCATGGACGTCGCTCGTACGTCCATGATCCATGCGGCTGCTCCCCATTTTCAGTGGCCGTTCGCGGTTCAGTACGCTGCGCATCAGATCAACCTTCAGCCTCGCGTCTCCTTGCCGGAGACCACACCTACACTGAGGTGGACGGGGAAGGTTGGCGATGCGTCAGCGTTCCGAGTCTGGGGATCTCGAGCTTTTGTCCGCGATACTACAGCGGACAAGCTTTCCTCTCGTGCCGTTCCCTGTGTCTTCCTTGGCTTCCCTCCTGACGCACCCGGGTGGCAGTTCTACCACCCCACCTCGCGTCATGTTCTGTCCTCTCAGGACGTCACGTTCGACGAGGCGGTGTCGTACTACCGTCTCTTTCCCTACCGCACTGCCTCTCCCCCCCCCCTGCCACTCTTCCTGGCACCAGGTACTCCCTTGGTAGACCCCCTCCCCCCCCAGGGTCCTGCCCCCTCAGGTGTGTCCCAGGTAGACCCTGCCGAGCCGGTCGAGGTAGCTGTCGACTCAGGTGTTGCTAGGGGTGCTGACCCTGCGGGTGCGGGGACTCGGGGTGCTGAGACTGGGGGTGCTGAGGGTGGGGGTGCTGAGACCGGGGATGCTGACTCTGGGGGTGCTGAGACTGGGTGTGCTGAGCCTGGGGGTGTGGCGCCTGAGGGTACTGTGTCTGGAGGTGCTGAGCCTGCGCGTGCTGAGTCTGGAGGTGCTCCAGGTGTCCCGTCACGGCGGGAGCCCCTCTCTCCACAGCGGCTTCGTGAGTGGTACTCTCGGCGCTGTCGAGTTGCTGCTGGAGGTGCTGCTGGTGCTGGAGCTGCTGGAGGTGCTGCTGGTGCTGGAGGTGCTGGAGCTGCTGGAGGTGCTACTGGGGCTACTGGAGGTGCTGGCGCTGCTGGAAGTGGTGCTGGTGCTGGAGGTGCTACTGGGGCTACTAGAGGTGCTGTGAGAATCGAGAAGAAATGAGGAAGGATGATTGAACTAGAAAGCAGTTGGATACATATAACAAACCCTAACAGAGTTGTACTCACTACAGAGTACCCCACTGCAGACTAGAGAAACATAATGTTCTGACACACCCCCATAGTCAAAGTGGGGTATGATCAGCACAAGAAGCAAGGCACAGCAAGCTCAGGGTGGATCACAATGTCACCACACATTCTGAGCACAAGTACAAGAAGTAACAGTTTAGAGTTCACAATAAATAAGCAAAGCTAGAGGCTATCACAGAGGGCAAGTGAGGAGGAGGAGGCTGGACTAATAGGAGAGGAGAGAGGAGGCAACGACGGAAGCTGCAGACACACGGGCAACAGGAGCGGCGCGCACTGTGGCTACCGGAGGCGTACCTCCGGACTACAGGGGTAACTGGCTCCGCGGCTAAGACGAGCGGCAGGAGCAACGGACCCACGGGCGACTGGCGCAGCGGCATCACTGGGCTACCGGAAGCGCACCTCCGGACTACTGGCACTGCTAGCAACACGACGGCTACCTCCACCCAACCTCCCTCTACTGCCGCACCCCCCATTCACACACCCCCTGCTGCACCCCTAGGTTCACTCACACTCCACCCCCTAGCACCACTCCGTCGACTCACACACACCCACCCCCCTCAGCGGCAGCTGCGAAGTGGGAGACGGAGTAGGAGGAGGAGCAGGGGATGCCACACACCCGCCACCCCCATACCCTCCCCCACTGCTGCACCTGCAGCAGGGGATGGAGGAGAAGGGGGGGGGGGGGGCGGGAGGGGGCGCACAGGGCAGCAGGGCAACAGGGCGCGCGGGGCGCACAGGGCTGCAGGGCGCGCGGGGCGCACAGGGCAGCAGGGCAGCAGGGCGCACGGGGCGCACAGGGCAGCAGGGCGCGTGGGGCGCAGCAGGGCTGGCGGGTTGGCCACACCCGCCACCCCCATACCCTCCCCCACTGCTGCACCCGGGGCGGGGGGGCAGGCAGGTGCTGCAGGTCCCCTCCCCCCCTCTACTGCTCCCCCAGCCAACACTGCACCAGGGGCGGCTGCACCAGGGGTGGCTGCTCCAGGGGCGGCTGCACCAGGGGCGGCTTCTCCGACGCGTGGCCCCCCCCCGCAGGTCGCCCCTCCCGTCGTCTGTTGAGGCGACCTGAGGGCGGGGGGGGGGGGGGGGGGGGGGGGGGGCGGGGGGGGGCAGGCAGGTGCTGTAGGTCCCCTCCCCCCACTGCCGCATCCGTTCCAGGGGGATGGCAGATCCCCTCCCCCCCACTGCTGCACCCCCAGCAGGGGGAGGGAGAGGAGAAAAGGGCGGAGAGGAGGGGGGGTCCAGGGGCGGCTGCTCCAGGGGCCAGGGGCCAGGGGCGGCTGCTGAGGTCCAGGAGCGGCTGCACCAGGGGCGGCTGCTCCAGGGGCGGCTGCTCCAGGGGCGGCTGCTCCAGGGGCGGCTGCACCAGGGGCGGCTGCACCAGGGGCGGCTGCTCCAGGGGCTGCTGCACCAGGGGCGGCTGCTCCAAGGGCGGCTGCACCAGGGGTGGCTGCACCAGGGGCGGCTGCTCCAGAGGCGGCTGCACCAGGGGCTGCTGCACCAGGGGCGGCTGCTCCAGGGGCGGCTGCACCAGGGGTGGCTGCACCAGGGGCGGCTGCTCCAGGGGTGGCTGCACCAGGGGCGGCTGCTCCAACGCACGGCCCCCCCCTCCAGGTCGCCCCTCCCGTCGCCTGTTGAGGCGACCTGAGGGGGGGGGGGGGGGGAAGTACGGGGGGCCGACGCGCGGCCTCCCAGGGCGCCAGAGCAGGCGGAAGAAGGGGCGACGCGCGCCCCCCCAGGTCGCAAACGGCCACAGAAAATGGGGAGCAGCCGCATGGATCATGGAGGTACGAGCGACCTCCATGACTAAGCCAATGCGGCGCTCAGCAATCCCATTTTGTTGAGGGGAGTCCGGAAGCATGAACGACTGGGTGATGCCCTCCCCACGACAAAATTCCCGCAAGAGGTCGGAGGAGAAGTCACCACCTCTGTCAGAGTGCAAACGCAGGACAGGGAGGTCCTGACCGAACCGGTCGCGTAGCTGGAGACAGACTGTGCGGATCCAAGGGATCAAGACATCAGAGACCTCACCCTTGCTGCGCAACGGGAAGACCGTGGTGTACCGCGTGTAGTCGTCAACTAACAGCAGAAAGTAGCGCTCGCGGCCGTGTCCACTGACGCGGGCTGGCCCCACACGTCCATGTGGAGAGTCTGCAGGGGAGCAGTCATCGGGGGAAACGACGAGGAGTGAGGAGCGGCGCGCTGCCGCCCCTCGACGCAAGGAAGACAGGGCGGGGCAGGTGAGGGCGGTAAGGGAGGCAGAGACCTGGGGAGACCAGAGACAAGGAGACGGGAGTGCATGCCACGAAGGCGTGGCAGGGAGGGGTGACCCAGGCGGTGGTGCCAAAGAAGAGTCTGGTGCGACAGGAGGCGACACGAGCAAGGGGCGGCTACCTGACCTGACGCGGACACCTGAGCAGATGCAGCGACCTGAGGAGGCTCGGTAGCTAGTGTGTACAGACTCGACCCTGGCCGACGAGTGAACGTAGCCAGGTGACGCCCCGTCCGTGTGCACGTGCAGATCGACACACGCTGACCTCCAGGAGTGGTGGTAGTGACCATCGCATCCTGAAGGGCAGCGGTACTCACCATGTTTGTAGAGAACGAGGGGAGGTGAAGACCTGACAGTGAGCCGGAAGGAACCACTGACACGGGAGGACAGTGGAGGAACGGGCAACGACCAGGCCCCCAGAGGGGTCAGCAAGTCTGACCGGGACAGGTGCAGGGAGAGGAGTGAGAGTGGTGCTGTCACGAAAGAAACAGCACGAGGCACCGGAGTCCAACGTGAAAGTGTGCAAGGCCTCAGCAGGCGCAGTACCAGGGGGAGTACCAGATGCACTAGCACCTAGAGCAGCAGCCGCTATACCTGGGTCAGGTGGCACACACCGGTAACAGTCACCCTCAGCACTAAAAGACAAAGCATACATGGCAGAGATAATAACATCAAAGTCTAGGTCAAAGATAGCAACTCGTGACTGAAGCAACTGTGCCCAGCGAGGGCGCTCGACATCGTCACCAAACTCAGCATGCCAGGCGTCATCAAAACAGGCAAAGCAGCGGCGCTCTGTGTGAAACTTCCCGCATGTATGGCCCGAAACGGACACCCGTGCGAATGACATACGGGCAGGTCTCACTACCCTCACCCGCCCCACGCTGAACCAACCACTCACGGAGCTGCTGGGGCGTCTGGGTCTCGCTCCGACGCTGCTGCTGCTGGCCCCGACCATCACAAGGGCCTCCACGCTGAGGTCCAGACCTACCACCACCGGTCCCACCGCCTCCAATGCCGCCACTCCCTCCGCTGCCTCCACCGCCGCCACCAGAGCCTCCACCGCCGCCACCAGTCCCACCGCCGCCACCACCTCCACCGCCTCCACCTCCTCTACCGCTGCCCCCACTACCGCTCCCACTGCCACCTCCACCACCACCGCTGCCTCCTCCACTACCCCAGCCACCCTTGCCCTTGCTGTTGCGGCGCTTCGCACTAGTCGAAGCAGCACCTGTCAAACATATATTTACTATAGTCTGTCTAGGCTGTAGTGGGGTAGTCCTTAGAGGGTACAACACTTATGTGTTTCCTACTTGTACCCTTCTCATTTCCTAATTCAATCATTCTTTCGTCTATTCTTTCACATGGTATAGAGCTAGTATCGAGTTTTTTTTTTTAAAGGGCCCACCACTAAATTTTTCGTACCTACTCGACGCGCGCGTCGCGCCTACCCTTTCGAGGCCCGTAGTGGCCCCTGCGCCTGCCCTTAGAGCTAGCGCCGGCCCCGTAAGGCCCCGTTTTCATGCCCCGTAAGGCCCCGTAAGGCCTATGAATGCCTCGTAAGGCCCCTTAAGGCCCCCTTTACGGCCCCGTTTAAGGCCCCGTAAGGCCCCGTAAGGCCCCGTAAGGCCCCGTATGGCCCCGTAAGGCCCCGTAAGGCCCCGTATGGCCCCGTAAGGCCCCGTTTAAGGCCCCGTAAGGCCCCGTTTAAGGCCCCGTAAGGCCCCGTTTAAGGCCCCTTAAGGCCCCGTAAGGCCCCGATTCAGGCCCCGTAAGGCCCCGTAAGACCCCGTAAGGCCCCGTTTACGGCCCCGTAAGGCCCCGTTTAAGGCCCCGTAAGGCCCCGTTTTAGGCCCCGTAAGGCCCCGTAATGCCCCTTAAGGCCCCGTAAGGCCCCTTAAGGCCCAGTAAGGCCCCGTATGGCCCCGTTTACGGCCCCGTTTAAGGCCCAGTAAGGCCCCGTGAGGCCCCGTACGGCCCCGTCAGGCCCCGTTTAAGGCCCCGTAAGGCCCCGTCAGGCCCCGTCAGGCCCCGTTAGAGGCCCCGAACGGCCCCGTCAGGCCCCGTTAGTGGCCCCGTAAGGCCCCGCCCGGCCCTACCCCAACCTGTCGCGGCCCTGCGCCGGCTCTGCTGCAGGACCTGCCCAGGCCCTGCCCCGGCCCTGCCCCGGCACTGCCCCAGCCCTGCTCCGACCCTGCCCCGGCCCTGCCCCGGCCCTGCTCCGGCTCTGCCCCGGCCCTGCACCTGCCCTGCCCCGGCCCTGCCCCGGCCCTTCCCCGGCCCTGCCCCGGCCCTGCCTCGGCCCTGCCCTGGCTCTGCCCCAGCCCTGCACCTGCCCTGCCCCGGCCCTGCCCCGGCCCTGCCCCGGCTCTGCCCCGGCCCTGCACCTGCCCTGCCCCGGCCCTGCCCCGGCCCTTCCCCGGCTCTGCCCCGGCCCTGCTCCGACCCTGCCCCGGCCCTGCCTTGGCCCTGCCCCGGCTCTGACCCGGCCCTGCACCTGCCCTGCCCCGGCCCTGCTCCAACCCTGCCCCGGCCCTGCCCCGGCCCTGCCCCGGCTCTACCCCGGCCCTGCCCCTGCCCTGCCCCGGCCCTGCCCCGGCCCTGCCCCGGCTCTGCCCCGGCCCTGCCCCTGCCCTGCTCCTGCACTGTCGCGGCCCTAACCCGGCCCTGCCCCGGCCTCGCCACTGGTAAGAGTGCCGCCCTGCCGAGCCGCGCCGCCCTGCCTAGCCTGCCCTGCCGAGTTGCACTGCTGCTACTGCTAGCCTGCTGCTGCACCTGTCATGGCTAGTCTCAATGTTCTTACCTTTGATGCTGAGGGTCGTGCTGTTGACTTTGAGGTCTGGCTAGATGATCTGCAGCTTTTCCTACAGTGCGATAGCAAGGATGGCCTCTCACTGTTCGATCTCACGTCTGGCGCCTCTACTGCCCCTACTGCTGATGCTGACAGTACTGTTCGCTCGCAGTGGCTCACGCGCGATGCTGCTGCTCGTCTTGCTGTGCGCAATCACCTGCCGTCTACTGAGCGCGCGCACTTTAGTCAGTACAAGAGTGCTAGGGCTCTGTACGACGCTGTAGTTGCACGCTACTCCTCCCCTACCACTGCTGCCCTCAGCCGCCTCATGCTGCCGTACCTCTTTCCTGACCTTGCCGCCTTTGCCACTGTTGCTGACCTAGTTGCTCACCTCCGCACTAGTGACGCTCGCTACCGCGCTGCCCTTCCCACTGAGTTTCTTCCCACGAACTCCCCCCCCATGTACATCACCCTTTACTACCTAGTCACCCGCCTCCCTGACTCTCTCTCCTCAGTCAGGGATCACTTCCTCTCCCTTTGCCCCACCGCGCTGACTGTCGACTTGCTAGAGGAGCGCCTTGCTGCAGCTGAGAAGAGTATCTTAGCTGTAGGTGCTTCTCGCGGCGACCGTCGCACCCCCTTCTTTGAGGGGTGTTCCCCTGTCCCCCTTCTCCCCTCTGTTGCTTCTGCTGCTGCTGTCGACCTCGTTGGCACTGAGGAGGTCGGCGCTGCGTCTGCCTCTACTGGGCGACGCCGCCCCGGCAAGGGCAAGGGCAGCAGGGGTGGTGGAGGGGGCGGTGGGTGAAGCGGTGGGGGCGGTGGAGGAGGTGGAGGTGGTGGTGGGGGTGGTACCGGGAGTGGGGGAGTCGGTGGCGGCAGTGGAGGCCGTGGCGGCGGTAGCGGAGGGGGTGGAGGCGGCGGCAGCGGTGGTGGAGGTAGCGGAGGAGGTGGTGGTGGTCGCGGTGCAGCTACACCGCGTGGAGGCCTTGGTGGCAGCCAGCGCCAGCAGCAGCAGCGCACCCGTGAGACCCCGTCGGTTCAGCAGCTTCGTGAGTGGTACGCTGGGCGTGGGAGGTCTGGGGGTGCGGGTCCCTGCTCTTACGTTCTTCGCACCGGCACTCGGAGTGGGGAGGTGTGTGGTCTCCCACACACCATGCAGCGCTGCTTCGGCCGCTTGACTGACGCTTGGCGTGCCCAGTTTCCTGACGCTGTTGAGCTTCCTCGTTGGCATGATCTGCTTCTGCAGAATGTGCCTATCTTTGATCTAGACTTTGATGCTATCCTTGCTGCCATGTATGCTTTTGCTGATATTACTGAGGGTGACTGTTACCTGCGTGTCCCGCCCGACCCGGGCACTGTGGCTGCTGCTCTGGGTGCTAGTGCGGCTGCTGCTCTAGGTGCTAGTGCGTCTGCTGCTTCAGGTGCTGGTACGTCTCCTCTCTCTGGTACTGCACCTACTGAGTCCTTTCACACCTTCACACTTGACTCTGGTGCTTCGCGCTCTTTCTTTAGAGACAGCACCACGCTCACGCCGCTCCGTCGGCCTGTTGCGGTCTCCCTTGCTGACCCCTCCGGGGGCCCAGTCCTTGCACACTCCTCCACGGTTCTACCGTGTCCTGCGGCCCCGTCGGGCTTGCTGTCGGGACTCCACCTCCCCTCGTTCTCTACGAACTTGGTGAGTGGAGCTGACCTCCAGGACGCGTGGGTTGACCAGTTCACCCCTGGAGGTCAGCGTGTGACCCACTGCACTTGCTCTCGGACGGGCCGCCACCTGGCCACGTTCACCCGTCGGCCAGGGTCGAGTCTGTACACACTGGCTACTGCGCCTCCTCCGGTCCCTGCGTCTGGTCAGGTAGCTACGTCCAGTCAGGTGTTTGCTGCTGCGTCCAGGTCTAGTCCTGCGTCTGCCCCCTGCTCGTGTCGTCCTCTGGCGCACGAGACTCTCCTTTGGCACCACCGCCTTGGTCACCCCTCCCTGCCTCGTCTTCGAGGTATGGCCTCCCGTGCTCTTGTCTCTGGCCTCCCCAGGTCCCTCCCTCCCCTTCCTCCGGGGCCTGCCCCCACCTGTGTTCCTTGTGTCGAGGGCCGGCAGCGCGCCGCTCCTCACTCCTCCTTGTTTCCTCTGACTGAGGCCCCTCTGCAGACTCTTCACATGGACGTGTGGGGCCCAGCCCGCGTCCGTGGACAGGGTCACGAGCGTTACTTTCTGCTGGTCGTTGACGACTACTCGCGTTACACCACAGTCTTTCCCTTGCACAGCAAGGGTGAGGTCACTGAGGTGTTGATCGACTGGATCCGCGGTGCACGTCGCCAGCTTAGTGAGAGTTTCGGCTCCAACCTTCCTGTTCTGCGTCTGCACTCAGACAGAGGCGGGGAGTTTTCCTCCGACCTTCTGAGAGCCTTCTGTCATTTGGAGGGCATCTGCCAGACGTTCACGCTTCCGGCCTCCCCGCAGCAAAATGGGATTGCTGAGCGCCGCATTGGCATGGTCATGGATGTCGCTCGTACGTCCATGATCCATGCGGCTGCTCCCCATTTTCTGTGGCCGTTCGCGGTTCAGTACGCTGCGCATCAGATCAACCTTCAGCCTCGTGTCTCCTTACCGGAGACCACACCTACTCTGCGGTGGACGGGGAAGGTTGGCGATGCGTCCGCGTTTCGTGTCTGGGGATCTCGAGCTTTTGTCCGCGATACTACAGCGGACAAGCTGTCCTCCCGTGCCTTTCCCTGTGTCTTCCTTGGCTTCCCTCCTGACGCACCCGGGTGGCAGTTCTACCACCCCACCTCGCGTCGTGTTCTGTCCTCTCCGGACGTCACGTTCGACGAGTCGGTGTCGTACTACCGTCTCTTTCCCTACCGCACTGCCTCTCCCCCCCCCCCGCCGCTCTTCCTAGCACCAGGTACTCCCCTGGTACACCCCCTCCCCCCCCAGGGTCCTGCCCCCTCAGGTGTGTCCCAGGTAGACCCTGCCGAGCCGGTCGAGGTAGCTGTCGACTCAGGTGCTGCTAGGGGTGCTGACCCTGCGGGTGCGGGGACTGGGGGTGCTGAGTCTGGGGGTGCTGAGTCTGGGGGTGCTGAGACTGGGCGTGCTGAGCCTGGGGGTGTGGCGCCTGAGGGTACTGTGTCTGGAGGTGCTGAGCCTGCACGTGCTGCGTCTGGAGGTGCTCTAGGTGTCCCGTCGCATTGGGAGCCCCTCTCTCCACAGCGGCTTCGTGAGTGGTACTCTCGGCGCTGTCGGGTTGCTGCTGGGGGTGCTGCTGGTGCTGCTGGTGCTGGAGCTGCTGGAGGTGCTGCTGGTGCTGGAGGTGCTACTCGAGCTACTGGAGGTGCTGGCGCTGCTGGAGGTGGTGCTGGTGCTGGAGCTGCTGGAGGTGCTGCTGGTGCTGGAGCTGCTGGAGCTGCTGGTGGTGCTGGTTCTACTGGAGGTGGTGCTGGTGCTGGAGCTGCTGGAGGTGCTGCTGTTGCTGGTGGTGCTTGTGCTGGAGCTGCTGGAGGCGCTGTGCGGCCGCGGCCGTACTACGTTCCGCTCCTTCAGCAGGTTCTTGGCTCCCCGCCTCCTCCTGGTCCTCCTCCTCCATTCCTGCGTCCACCGCCTGTCCAGTCCCAGTCGCAGTTGCAGCCGGCCTCTCCACTGCCTGGTCCTTTTCCTTACTCTGGTCCGACTAGAGGTCTTACGGAGCGTCGTGAGCCTGAGTCTCGTCCTGCGTCGCCTGTCTGTACCGTTCGCGCTGGTCTTGTTTCGCGTCCGCGTCTTCCTCCTGTCCCAGGCACTCACTCTATGACACTGCGTCCTTCTACTGCTCCACAGCGTGTCCCTCTGCCCTCTCCTCTTGCGTCCTCTCTTCCTGACGGTCCGGACCCGGAGTCTGACTCCCTTCGTGCTGCTAGTCCTACTGTCACCCGCTTTCTGGCCACTGCTGTCACTGACCCTCTGTTTGAGTCCTCTGCTGCGTCTGCTCTTGTTGCTGAGCTTGTTGACTTTGCTGCAGCCTGTCGCCTAGACTACGCTGCTAGTCTTGTTGCTGAGTCTGCGTCTGCGTCTGTCTGTCCTCCGTCCGTTGGGGGTGAGTGTGCTCTTGGCACGGACGTCCTTGAGGACAGACAGGAGGACCTTGAGTGTTTTGCTGCTTCTTCACCTCATCTCGTGTCCATGCTGCTTGCCCCTGAGGGAGACCCGGATGCACTAGACATCCCAACCCCGCGCTCTTACGCAGAGGCGATAGAGGGTCCCTACTCCTCTCAGTGGCAGGCAGCCATGGACGCAGAGATGGCTTCCTGGAAGTCCACAGGCACCTACGTACACGAGGTTCCCCCACCTGGGGCAAACATCGTCAGTGGCATGTGGATCTTCAGGGTGAAGCGGCCGCCGGGTTCTCCGCCTGCCTTCAAGGCGCGTTACGTTGCACGTGGCTTCAGTCAGCGACAGGGAGTTGACTTCTTTCAGACCTTCTCCCCTACCCCGAAGATGACCACTCTTCGGGTACTGCTGCACGTTGCTGCTCAGCGTGACTACGAGCTCCACTCGCTTGACTTCAGCATAGCCTTCCTACAGGGCAGCCTGCACGATGAGATCTGGCTGCGCCGCCCACCTGGCTTCACTGGGTCGTTTCCTACTGGTACCCAGTGGAGCCTCCGGCGGCCAGTCTAAGGTCTCCGCCAGGCGCCCCGTGAGTGGCACGACACGCTCAGGACGACTCTTGCTGCTCTTGGTTTTGCTCCTTCCACTGCTGACCCTTCTCTGTTTCTACGCACTGACGCTACTCTGCCGCCGTTCTACGTTCTTGTGTACGTAGACGACCTTGTCTTTGCTACTGCTGACACGGAGGCACTCGCCCACGTGAAGTCCGAGCTGCAGAAGAGACACACGTGCACAGACCTGGGTGAGCTCACAAGCTATCTTGGCTTGCGGATCACCCGGGACAGAGCACAGCGCACCATTACCTTGACTCAGTCACACATGGTGCAGCAGGTCCTTCAGCGCTTCGGCTTCACCTACTCCTCGCCACAGTCCACTCCTCTGCCTACCGGTCACTCGCTCTCAGCTCCACCTTCGGACGAGTCCGTAGAGCCGAGTGGCCCGTATCCAGAGCTTGTGGGCTGCCTCGTGTACCTGATGACTTGCACACGACCTGACCTCGCATACCCTCTCAGCCTTCTGGCTCGCTACGTGGCTCCCGGCAGGCACCGAAAGGTGCACTGGGATGCTGCGAAGAGGGTGTTGCGATACTTGTGCAGTACATCGGGCATGGGGCTCGTGCTTGGAGGACGGGCTCGAGTTGTCCTCACTGGTCACGCTGACGCCTCCTGGGTTGATGACTTGGCTACGCAGTGGTCTTCACAGGGTTACACCTTCAGCCTTGGATCCGGTTCTGTCTCCTGGCGGTCTACCAGCTCTTCTTCTGTTCTCAGCTCCAGTTGTGAGGCTGAGATCTACGCTGGGGCCATGGCTGCACAGGAGCTTCGCTGGCTCACCTACCTGCTGACCGACTTGGGAGAGGCGCCTCGTTCTCCTCCAGTTCTGTACGTCGACAACAAGGCCATGCTGGCCTTGTGTCAGGAGCACAGACTGGAGCACAAAACGAAGCACATTGCTCTGCGCTACTTCCTTGCTCGAGAGTTGCAGCAGCGTGGCCAGCTTCGTCTTGCTTACGTGGCGTCTCAGGCCAACACTGCTGATGTTTTTACCAAGGCACTTCAGCCTTGTGATCATCAGCGTTTCTGTACTGTGTTAGGCCTTGTACCTACTGTGCCTCACTTGTTGACTTCTTGACTCTGCTTGTACTGTACTCTATATACTTATACCTGCATGCTTACACTTGCTAGGTTGTGTTCACTGTACTGTTTACTTTCCTTTATATAACTCTGCATGTGAACTGGCCTTCTGGCCCTTTGCTTGTGCTCAGACTGTGTGGTGACTTTGTGATCCACCCTGAGTTTGCTTTGTCTTTCTTGACTGGTCTTGTGACCCCTTGTTCTCCCCCACTTTGCCTATGGGGGTGTGTCAAACATATATTTACTATAGTCTGTCTAGGCTGTAGTGGGGTAGTCCTTAGAGGGTACAACACTTATGTGTTTCCTATTTGTACCCTTCTCATTTCGTAATTCAATCATTCTTTCGTCTCTTCTTTCACAGCACCAACGTCCGCAGGAACAGAGACGTCTGCAGCAGCAGCAGAGGCGAAGGAGGAGGATTGGGGGGAGGGGGAGCACTCCTCGAAGAAGGGTGAGCGCGGAGTGCCACGAGCAGCACCTACAGCAACTGCACTAGTCTCAGCCGCGAGGAGATGCTGCTCGAGGAGGTCAACAGTGAGGGAGGTGGGGTCGAGGGTGAGGAAGTGGTCTCTGATAGAGCGAAAGGAGTCAGGGAGGCGAGTGACTATGAAGTAGAGGGTGATGAACATGGGGGGCTGGTTCGTGGGAAGGAACTCAGCAGGGACGGCAGCGCGGTAGCGAGCGTCGCTAGTGCGCAGGTGGGTAACCAGGTCCGCTACTGTGGCAAAAGCCGACAGCTCAGGGAACAGGTAGGGCAGTAGCAGCCTGCCAATAGCAGTGGCAGGGGAGGAGTAGCGAGCAACGACAGCGTCGTACAGGGCCTGTGCTGTCCTGTGCTCTCCAAAGTGAGCACATTTGGTCTCGGGCAGGTGGTTGCGAATGGCTAAGCGGGCGGTAGCGTCACGAGACAGCCACTGGGAACGAGTCGAAATGTCAGCTGTGGCGGGAGGGGCTGGAGCGACACCGGACACGTGGTCAAACAGTGAGACACTGTCCTTAAGATTGCTCAGTAGGTACAGTTGCAGATTGCCGTGCCACGTGTCAAATGCTACAGGTCTGCCCTCCGGGTCGAACGAGAGAACTCTAAGCGACGCCATATTGGCACAGGACTCAGGAGCAGCAGTAGCAGTAGGAGCAGCAATAGCAGGAGCTAAGGGGCCAAGGGGCGGGGCCGAGGGGCCTAGGGGCCGAGGGGCCAAACAAGGGGGGGGGGGGGGGGGGGGGAAGGGGCCGAGGGGCCTAGGGGGCCGAGAGGCCTAGGGGGCCGAGGGGCCAAACAAGAGGGCCGAGGGGGGGGGGCGAGGGGCCTAGGTGGCCGAGAGGCCTAGGGGGCCGAGGGGCCAAGAGGCTTAGGTGGTTGAGAGGCCTAGGGGGCCGAGGGGCCAAACATGAGGGCCAAGGGGCGAGGGGCGGGGCCAAGGGGCCAAACAAGGGGCCGGGCGCGGGCTAGGTACGGGACTGGGCGCTGGGCTTTGAACTGGGGCCGAGGGGCCTAGGGGGCCAAGGGGCCAAACACAAGGGCCGAGTAGGCCGAGCCTAGGGGCCGAGGCTAGGGGCCAAGGGGCCGAGGGGCGGGGTCAAGGGGCCAAACAAGGGGGGGGGGCGGGCGCGGGCTAGGTACGGGGCCAGGCGCTGGGCAGGAATGGGGCTGGGCGCTGGGCTCTGAACTGAGGCCGAGGGGCCAAACAAGGGGCCGGGCGCGGGTGTTGGCGGGCCGGGGCTAGGTACGGGGCCAGGCGCTGGCTAGGTACGGGGCCGGGCGCTGGGAGAAGGACGGGGCCGGGCGCGAGCGTCGACGGGCGCGGGCTAGGGAAGGGGCCGGGCGCGGGGCTAGGTACGGGGCCGGGCGCTGGGCTAGGAACGGGGCCGAGCGCGGGCTAGGTACGGGGCCGGGCGCGGGTGTCGACAGGGTGCGGGCTAGGTACGGGGCCGGGCACGGGTGTCGACAGTGCGCGGGCTAGGTACGGGGCCGGGTCGCGGGCTAGGTACGGACCGGTCGCGGGCGTCGACGGGTGCGGGCTAGGTACGGGGCCGGGCGCGGGTGTCGACGAGGCGATCGCGGGCTAGGTACGGCCCGGGTCGCGGGCTAGGTACGGGCCGGTCGCGGGCGTCGACGGGGCGCGGGCTAGGTACGGGGCCGGGCGCGGGTATCGACGGAGCAATCGTGGGCTAGGTACGGGCCGGGCTCGGGCGTGAGACAGGGCCGAGCGCAGGCTAGGTACGGGCCTATCGCGGGCTAGGTACGGGCCAGGCACGGGCAAGAGACTGGGCCGAGCACGGGCTAGGTACGGGCCTATCGCGGGCGAGGTACAGGCTGGGCGCAGGGTTAGGAACGAGGTAGTCGCAGTGAAGCAGGTGGTGGGCCCAAAAGGAACCTACTCTGATTCCATGTGAGAATAACAAACGAGAATGAATGAACTAGCAAACAGTTGGGTACAAGTACTAACCCGAATTGGGTTGTACCCCTTATGGGCCCAAATGTATAAGCTATAATGTTCTGACACTCCGCCCCTCCCACGGCCATACCCTCGGCCGATGCTTGCTGCCTCGGCGCCATCCGCACTCACCAACTCACGGCGGCGGAATTCCTCTTAAAGGATCGCTCGCTTCACCTCTTCAAGCAAGAGGCGGGGCAAGTCACGATTGAGGTTGATGATGAGCGAGGACCATGACTCTAGGAGTAAGTCCAGAAACTTGGTCTTCTTTTGGAGCTCACTGTAGTTCAAATCAGCTCCCTCAAGTCGTGTCAACAAGTCGAAGAATTTTGTGAGAATGATAGACGAAAGAATGGATGAACTAGGAATGAGATGGGTACAAATAGGAAACACATAAGTGTTGTACCCTCTAAGTGCTACCCCACTACAGCCTAAATAGACCATAGCAGATATACCCCCATAGGCAAAGTGGGGGAGAACAAGAGGTCACAAGACCAGTCAAGAAAAGCAAAGCAAGCTCAGGGTGGATCACAAAGTCACCACACAGTCTGAGCACAAGCAAAGGGCCATAAGGCCAGTTCACATGCAGAGTTATATAAAAGAAAGCAAACAGTACAGTGAACACAACCTAACAAGTGTAAGCATGCAGGTATAAGTATATAGAGTACAGTACAAGCAGAGTCAAGAAGTCAACAAGTGAGGCACAGTAGGTACAAGGCCTAACACAGTACAGAAATGCTGATGATCACAAGGCTGAAATGCCTTGGTGAAAACATCAGCAGTGTTGGCCTGAGAGGCCACGTACGCAAGACGAAGCTGGCCACGCTGCTGCAACTCTCGAGCAAGGAAGTAGCGCAGAGCAATGTGCTTCGTTCTGTGCTCCAGTCTGTGCTCTTGACACAAGGCCAGCATGGCCTTGTTGTCCACGTACAGAACTGGAGGAGAACGAGGCGCCTCTCCCAAGTCGGTCAGCAGGTAGGTGAGCCAGCGAAGCTCCTGTGCAGCCATGGCCCCAGCGTAGATCTCAGCCTCACAACTGGAGCTGAGAACAGAAGAAGAGCGGGTAGACCGCCAGGAGACAGAACCAGAGCCAAGACTGAAGGTGTAACCCTGTGACGACCGCTGCGTAGCCAAGTCGTCAACCCAGGAGGCGTCAGCGTGACCAGTGAGGACAACTTGAGCCCGTCCTCCAAGCACGAGCCCCATGCCCGATGTACTGCACAAGTATCGCAACACCCTCTTCGCAGCATCCCAGTGCACCTTTCGGTGCCTGCCGGGAGCCACGTAGCGAGCCAGAAGGCTGAGAGGGTATGCGAGGTCAGGTCGTGTGCAAGTCATCAGGTACATGAGGCAGCCCACAAGCTCTGGATACGGGCCACTCGGCTCTACGGACTCGTCCGAAGGTGGAGCTGAGAGCGAGTGACCGGTAGGCAGAGGAGTGGACTGTGACGAGGAGTAGGTGAAGCCGAAGCTGCACCATGTGTGACTGAGTCAAGGTAATGGTGCGCTGTGCTCTGTCCCGGGTGATCCGCAAGCCAAGATAGCTTGTGAGCTCACCCAGGTCTGTGCACGTGTGTCTCTTCTGCAGCTCGGACTTCACGTGGGCGAGTGCCTCCGTGTCAGCAGTAGCAAAGACAAGGTCGTCTACGTACACAAGAACGTAGAACGGCGGCAGAGTAGCGTCAGTGCGTAGAAACAGAGAAGGGTCAGCAGTGGAAGGAGCAAACCCAAGAGCAGCAAGAGTCGTCCTGAGCGTGTCGTGCCACTCACGGGGCGCCTGGCGGAGACCGTAGACTAGCCGCCGGAGGCTCCACTGGGTACCAGCAGGAAACGACCCAGTGAAGCCAGGTGGGCGGCGCAGCCAGATCTCCTCGTGCAGGCTGCCCTGTAGGAAGGCTGTGCTGAAGTCAAGCGAGTGGAGCTCGTAGTCACGCTGAGCAGCAACGTGCAGCAGTACCCGAAGAGTGGTCATCTTCGGGGTAGGGGAGAAGGTCTGAAAGAAGTCAACTCCCTGTCGCTGACTGAAGCCACGTGCAACGTAACGCGCCTTGAAGGCAGGCGGAGAACCCGGCGGCCGCTTCACCCTGAAGATCCACATGCCACTGACGATGTTTGCCCCAGGTGGGGGAACCTCGTCTACGTAGGTGCCTGTGGACTTCCAGGAAGCCATCTCTGCATCCATGGCTGCCTGCCACTGAGAGGAGTAGGGACCCTCTATCGCCTCTGCGTAAGAGCGCGGGGTCGGGATGTCTAGTGCATCCGGGTCTCCCTCAGGGGCAAGCAGCATGGACACGAGATAAGGTGAAGCAGCAGCAAAACACTCAAGGTCCTCCTGTCTGTCCTCCAGGACGTTCGTGCCAAGAGCACACTCACCCCCGACAAACGGAGGACAGACAGACGCAGACGCAGACTCAGCAACAAGACTAGCGGCGTAGTCTAGGCGACAGGCTGCAGCAAAGTCAACAAGCTCAGCAACAAGAGCAGACGCAGTGGCCAGAAAGCGCATGACAGTAGGACTAGAAGCACGAAGGGAGTCAAACTCCGGGTCCGGACCATCAGGAAGAGAGGACGCAGGAGGAGAGGGCAGAGGGACACGCTGTGGAGCAGTAGAAGGACGCAGTGTCATAGAGTGAGTGCCTGGGACAGGAGGAAGACGCGGACGCGAAACACGACCAGCGCGAACAGGACGGACAGACGACGCAGAACGAGACTCAGGCGACACAGGACGAGACTCAGGCTCTCGACGCTCCGTAAGACCTCTAGTCGGACCGGAGTAAGGAAAAGGACCAGGCAGCGGAGAGGCCGCCTGCAACTGCGACTGGGACTGGACAGGCGGTGGACTCAGGAAAGGAGGAGGAGGACCAGGAGAAGGCGGGGAGCCAAGAACCTGCTGAAGGAGTGGAACGTAGTACGGCCGCGGCCGCGCAGCGCCTCCAGAGACAGCAGAGACAGAACCGGTACCCTCAGCCCCAGGGCCTCCAGTCCCAGCAGCACCTCCAGCAGCTCCAGCAGCACCTCCAGCAGCACCAGCACCTGTAGCACCTCCAGCAGCTCCAGCACCAGCACCACCTCCAGCAGCGCCAGCACCTCCAGTAGCTCCAGTAGCACCTCCAGTACCTCCAGCAGCACCAGCACCAGTAGCACCTCCAGCAGCTCCAGCACCAGCAGCACCTCCAGCAGCTCCAGCACCAGCAGCACCCCCAGCAGCTCCAGCACCTCCAGTAGCTCCAGTAGCACCTCCAGCACCTCCAGCAGCCCCAGCACCAGCAGCACCAGCAGCAACCCGACCGCGCCGAGAGTACCACTCACGAAGGCGCTATGGAGAGAGAGGCTCCCGCCGCGACGGGACACCTAGAGCACCTCCAGACGCAGCACGCGCAGGCTCAGTACCTCCAGACACAGTACCCTCAGGCTCCACTCTCGGAGGCTCAGCACGCCCAGTCTCAGCACCCCCAGACTCAGCACCCCCAGTCTCAGCACCCCCAGACTCAGCACCCCTAGCAGTACCTGAGGCGACCGCTACCTCGACCGGCTCGGCAGGGTCTACCTGGGACACACCTGAGGGGGCAGGACCCTGGGGGGGGAGGGGGTCTACCAAGGGAGTACCTGGTGCCAGGAAGAGGGGCGGGGGGGGGAGAGAGGCAGTGCGGTAGGGAAAGAGACGGTAGTACGACACCGACTCGTCGAACGTGACGTCCTGAGAGGACAGAACACGACGCGAGGTTGGGTGGTAGAACTGCCACCCGGGTGCGTGAGGAGGGAAGCCAAGGAAGACACAGGGAACGGCACGGGAGGACAGCTTGTCCGCTGTAGTATCGCGGACAAAAGCTCGAGATCCCCAGACACGGAACGTGGACGCATCGCCAACCTTCCCCGTCCACCGCAGAGTAGGTGTTGTCTCCGGCAAGGAGACACGAGGCTGAAGGTTGATCTGATGCGCAGCGTACTGAACCGAGAACGGCCACAGAAAGTGGGGAGCAGCCGCATGAGCGACATCCATGACCATGCCAATGCGGCGCTCAGCAATCCCATTTTGCTGCGGGGAGGCCGGAAGCGTGAACGTCTGGCGGATGCCCTCCAAACGACAGAAGGCTCTCAGAAGGTCGGAGGAAAACTCCCCGCCTCTGTCTGAGTGCAGACGCAAAACAGGAAGGTCGGAGCCGAATCTCTCACTAAGCTGGCGACGAGCACCGCGGATCCAGTCGATCAACACCTCAGTGACCTCACCCTTGCTGCGCAAGGGGAAGACTGTGGTGTAACGCGAGTAGTCGTCAACGACCAGCATGAAGTAACGCTCGTGACCCTTTCCACGAACACGGGCTGGGCCCCACACGTCCATGTGAAGAGTCTGCAGAGGGGCCTCAGTCAGAGGAAACGAGGAGGAGTGAGGAGCGGCGCGCTGCCGGCCCTCGACACTAGGAACACAGGTGGGGGCAGGCCCCGGAGGAAGGGGAGGGAGGGACCTGGGGAGGCCAGAGACAAGAGCACGGGAGGCCATACCTCGAAGACGAGGCAGGGAGGGGTGACCAAGGCGGTGGTGCCAAAGGAGAGTCTCGTGCACCAGAGGACGACACGAGCAGGGGGCAGACGCAGGACTAGACCTCGACGCAGCAGCAAACACCTGACTGGACGCAGCTACCTGACCAGACGCAGGGACCGGAGGAGGCGCAGTAGTCAGTGTGTACAGACTCGACCCTGGCCGACGGGTGAACGTGGCCAGGTGGCGGCCCGTCCGAGAGCAAGTGCAGTGGGTCACACGCTGACCTCCAGGGGTGAACTGGTCAACCCACGCGTCCTGGAGGTCAGCTCTACTCACCAAGTTTGTAGAGAACGAGGGGAGGTGGAGTCCCGACAGCAAGCCCGACGGGGCCGCAGGACACGGTAGAACCGTGGAGGAGTGTGCAAGGACTGGGCCCCCGGAGGGGTCAGCAAGGGAGACCGCAACAGGCCGACTGAGCGGCGTGAGCTTGGTGCTGTCTCTAAAGAAAGAGCGCGAAGCACCAGAGTCAAGTGTGAAGGTGTGAAAGGACTCAGTAGGTGCAGTACCAGAGAGAGGAGACGTACCAGCACCTGGAGCAGCAGACGCACTAGCACCTAGAGCAGCAGCCGCACTAGCACCTAGAGCAGCAGCCATTGTGCCCGGGTCGGGCGGGACACGCGGGTAACAGTCACCCTCAGTAATATCAGCAAAAGCATACATGGCAGCAAGGATAGCATCAAAGTCTAGGTCAAAGATAGGCACATTCTGCAGAAGCAGATCATGCCAACGAGGAAGCTCAACTGCGTCAGGAAACTGGGCACGCCAAGCGTCAGTCAAGCGGCCGAAGCAGCGCTGCGTGGTGTGTGGGAGACCACACACCTCCCCACTCCGAGTGCCGGTGCGAAGAACGTAAGAGCAGGGACCCGCACCCCCAGACCTCCCATGCCCAGCGTACCACTCACGAAGCTGCTGAACCGACGGGGTCTCACGGGTGCGCTGCTGCTGCTGGCGCTGGCTGCCACCAAGGCCTCCACGCGGCGTAGCTGCACCGCGACCAGCACCACCTCCTCCGCTACCTCCACCACCGCTGCCGCCGCCTCCACCCCCTCCGCCACCGCCGCCACGGCCTCCACTGCCGCCACCGACTCCCCCACTCCCTGTACCACCCCCACCACCAACTCCACCTCCTCCACCGCCTCCACCGCTGCCCCCACCGCCCCCTCCACAACCCTTGCTTCCCTTGCCCTTGCCGGTGCGGCGTCGCCCACTAGAGGCAGACGCAGCGCCGACCTCCTCAGTGCCAACAAGGTCGACAGCAGCAGCAGAGGCAATAGAGGGGAGAAGGGGGACAGGGGAACACCCCTCAAAGAAGGGGGTGCGACGGTCGCCGCGAGAAGCACCTACAGCTAAGATACTCTTCTCAGCTGCAGCAAGGCGCTCCTCTAGCAAGTCGACAGTCAGCGCGGTGGGGCAAAGGGAGAGGAAGTGATCCCTGACTGAGGAGAGAGAGTCAGGGAGGCGGGTGACTAGGTAGTAAAGGGTGATGTACATGGGGGGGGAGTTCGTGGGAAGAAACTCAGTGGGAAGGGCAGCGCGGTAGCGAGCGTCACTAGTGCGGAGGTGAGCAACGAGGTCAGCAACTGTGGCAAAGGCGGCAAGGTCAGGAAAAAGGTACGGCAGCATGAGGCGGCTGAGGGCAGCAGTGGTAGGGGAGGAGTAGCGTGCAACTACAGCGTCGTACAGAGCCCTAGCACTCTTGTACTGACTAAAGTGCGCGCGCTCAGTAGACGGCAGGTGATTGCGCACAGCAAGACGAGCAGCAGCATCGCGCGTGAGCCACTGCGAGCGAACAGTACTGTCAGCATCAGCAGTAGGGGCAGTAGAGGCGCCAGACGTGAGATCGAACAGTGAGAAACCATCCTTGCTATCGCACTGTAGGAAAAGCTGCAGATCATCTAGCCAGACCTCAAAGTCAACAGCTCGACCCTCAGCATCAAAGGTAAGAACATTGAGACTAGCCATGACAGGAGAAGCAGTAGGCTAGCAGCAGCAGCAGTGCAACTCGGCTAAGCAGGCTAGGCAGGGCGGCGCAGCTTGGCAGGGCGGTGTGGCTCGGCAGCGCGGCGCTCTTACCAGGGGAGAGGCTGGGGCAGGGCCGGGGTAGGGCCGGGGCAGTTCAGGAGCAGGGCCGGGGCAGGGCCGGGGCAGGGCCGGGGCAGGGCCGGGGCAGAGCCGGGCCAGGGCCGGGGAAGTTCAGGGGCAGGGCCGGGGTAGGGCCGGGGCAGTTCAGGAGCAGGGCCGGGGCAGGGCCGGGGCAGAGCCGGGCCAGGGCCGGGGCAGTTCAGGAGCAGGGCCGGGGCAGGGCCGGGGCAGAGCCGGGGCAGGGCCGGGGCAGAGCCGGGCCAGGGCCGGGGCAGTTCAGGGGCAGGGCCGGGGCAGAGCCGGGGCAGGGCCGGTGCAGGGCCGGGGTAGGGTCGGAGCAGGGCCGGGGCAGGGCCGGGGCAGGGCCTGGGCAGGTCCGGGGCAGGGTCGGAGCAGGGCCGGGACAGGGTCGGGGCCGGGCCTAGACAGGGTCGGGGCGAGGGCCGGGGCAGGGCTGCAACAGAGCCGGCGCAGGGCCGCGACAGGTTGGGGTAGGGCCGGGGCAGGGCCGGACGGGGCCTAACGGGGCCTGACGGGGTCTGACGGGGCCACTAACGGGGCCTTACGGGGCCAAACGGGGCCTTAAACGGGGCCTGAAGGGGCCTTACGGGGCCTTAAACGGGGCCTGACGGGGCCTTACGGGGCCTGACGGGGCCTTACTGGGCCTTAAACGGGGCCATACGGGGCCTTACGGGGCCTTAAGGGGCCTTACGGGGCCTTAACGGGCCTTACGGGGCCTTACGGGGCCTTATGGGGCCTTAAACGGGGCCTTACGGGGCCTTAAACGGGGCCATACGGGGCCTTACGGGGCCTTAAGGGGCCTTACGGGGCCTTACGGGGCCTTAAACGGGGCCTTACGGGGCCTTAAACGGGGCCGTACGGGGCCGTAAACGGGGCCTTACGGGGCCTTACGGGGCCTTAAACGGGGCCTTACAGGGCCTTAAACGGGGCCTTACGGGGCCGTAAACGGGGTCCTACGGGGCCTTACGGGGCCTTACGGGGCCTTACGGGGCCTTAAACGGGGCCGTAAAAGGGGCCTTACGGGGCCTTACGGGACCTTACGGGGCCTTACGGGGCCTTAAACGGGGCCGTGAACGGGGCCTTAAGGTGCCTTACGGGGCCTAACGGGGCGGGCGCTGGCTCTAAGGGCAGGCGCAGGGGCCGCGATGGGCCTCGAAGGGAAGGCGCGACGCGTGCGTTTAGCAGGCAGTGAAGAATTTCAGTGGTGGGCACTTTTTAAACAATCTCGAAACTAGCTCTATACCATGTGAGAATGATAGACGAAAGAATGGATGAACTAGGAATGAGATGGGTACAAATAGGAAACACATAAGTGTTGTACCCTCTAAGAGCTACCCCACTACAGCCTAAATAGACCATAGCAGATATAAGTTTGACAAATTTCTGCACCCCTTCTTTGACCGCTTCGTCTTCTTGAATTCGTAGTGCCGCCATTTGCCGCTCCAACACCACCGCTACCGCCGCTGTTGTAGGAGCGTGTACACCCTTGAGAGCAGCCCATGCCTTTGGTCCCTTCTCTGGTTCACGCTGGAATGGCTTGATGTGACGGATTTGGCTGCTCCCCAACTCTTGCCCAAGTAGGAGATAGCCTTGTGCGCTCTTCCGTACCCACGGTCTTGTCTCCAGGTCGTTCTCGGAGCGCTTCTCCGTTCCTTCCATCACCTCCAGCAGGTCATAATGGTCAAATATGTTCTCCATATTGAAGGACCATTCAGCGAAGTTGTCACCGTTGAACTTGTCAACCCCAAACACCCTAGGCTCATCCCTAGGTGGGCCAAGACTTAGTTGCATAGGAGACATGGTGGGATCACGGGTTGGCCTTAAGCTTCGGCTTCTCCAATGCCACCAGCACCTCTGCCACCCCTTTCCTCAGGTCCAGCCATTGTCGAAACTACTTCAAGGGGCTCTGATACCACTTGTTGTAGTCACAATAGGCTTGAATGTGCCTAAAACGAAAGATAGAGTGCATAGTCGGATTTCTGCACAGCGGCTTAAACGTTCATATTGATCTGATCACAGCTTTAAATGACCTCATTCAAATTATATCTAGAGCGCCTCAATTTCACCTACACTAAGCAATTTTGATCACACGATTTCATTAAGAATTGACGACACAGCGTCAGTTTGAACGAAAAGCATTATGGCAGCCACTATAGTCTTAGAACACAAATTAGGAAGAGTTACGAGTTAGGAATGACTCCCTGCCTCTACAAACCACAAGAGCCGAGGTACAGTTATGTGGAATAGTGCCACACTATCCACAACCATGAAGGGTCTCGAAACTACCCTCCACAATAGCCTACACCAAGAGAAATGTTACACTACACATTGTACTGTAACTATTCTCACTATCTTGAAGTTTACCCTTTTGGAGAGCTTCGAAATCACTTGCATCTTGAAACCATGGCTCTGGTTCTTCAAGATAAATTATTCTTTGAGTTCTTGGAAGTCTGCTGCGCACACCTTCGACACGCCAAACGTTCCACACACGACAAAATAGAAAACCGCACACGACACGCAAACGTCGACGTGACACACGACTAGCGATAACTCGCTATTGACTCGACACACACATTCAAAATCCCGCCTCATCATTCACACACTATTGTAAACATGAAATATATATTATCTCATGCCCTCATACCATTCCATGCACACACGCATGCACGCACACGGACAACAAGCCGAATGCAAACCATAGGGTTGCACCAACAGCGCGATGAGTCGTGACGGTTGAGAATATCACGTACTAACTGGGGAAGGAAGTTGCCCAACAGATGGTTGATAGCACCACGCAGGAGAGTAAGTACTTCTTTGTTGCCTAGTGCAGGGTCGCGGAAATGCTCGAAGCAGGTTCCTGATGGTCCCAAGCCTACACCGCTGGGACATTTCCCAAGAATGTTGCGAAGGTTCTCCTGGGTTACCGAAAGTTCGAAAGTCAACTCCCCCGCGACCCATAATGGCAGGGGCAGTGATGCGTCGGGGTGTTTGGAGCGTAGGGACGAAATTGTTTTGGTTGTTGCCTGTACCAGCAGGGTCGTTTGTAGCGCAGATACTGCCTTGGACAAATTTCCTTTCCTGACGAGGCCCTCTGCCCTCGAGCACAAGCCTGTGGCGTCGGCCTGGTGTCTCATGAGTGCCTGGGCTGGTGGTATGTTGATTGCCTCCGAGTAGAGGTTGTCCCACTCCCCCAACCTAAACTTGTGCAGCATGCCCTCAATCTCTTCCCAGCGGTTGCCCAATGTGTCGCGAGGTTGGGGACGGGGTATTAGCCTCGGGAGAAATGTGAGTACGCACCAGGCACCCGGAAAATTCGGTTTTTTTGCAATCCGTAGGAGTGATGTGAGCAGGCACAGCGAGTAGTTTGTGAGAATGTCAGGCAGGAGTCTCTGGCGGCAAATTGTTGGTCACCTCGTGTGAGCTTTCTCACGTCCTAGTGTTCCGTTCCCTCCCACAGCCCCTCCATTTCTGCAAGTTCTGAGGGGGAGCGAACGTCTTGGGCCCTTGCGTCCGCCGCTGCTGCCACGGGATCACCTGTCGGGGCTGGCATTGCTTCCACATTGTGAGGAGGAACACTGGCCCGTTGAATTCGCGCTGCACGGCTGCCCACCTCCTCTTCTGCCAGGAGCGAGATGTTCTCTGAGCTCGGTGTGGGGGGGGCCATAAAGGAGGGGTCTTCTGATTCGTTGGCAGCATCACCGTTGACCTCCTCTCCCTGAGCTGTGATTGGCTCTTGCCTGCCGTGACGTTCCCGCCACCGATCA
This sequence comes from Closterium sp. Naga37s-1, assembly GCA_947471745.1. NCBI lineage: Eukaryota > Viridiplantae > Streptophyta > Zygnematophyceae > Desmidiales > Closteriaceae > Closterium > Closterium sp. Naga37s-1. The sequence continues at coordinate 364,250 of CANJKZ010000410.1, forward strand.
GATCTGGGCAGCTCTGGGGGGGCTCGTGCCCTTCCCCTTTGTGTTCTTCCGCCTTCCTCCGCACCGCCTCTCCGCCCACCCCTACCTGCCGGGATCCACGGCGCTGACGGCGCCACCCACCGGATTCTAACGATGCCTCGTGCCGCTCGGTGCGCGGTTGACGGCTGTGGTGCATTTGGTGCCGGCTCGCCCATTTCGCGCCGTTGGCGTCTCTCACGCCTTTGTGGCTGCTGCGACGCTGCTACGTCCCCGGCCTGCAGCGCCTCTGCCGCTCCCGATGTCGTCAGATCCTCTGGATCTTCTGGCGTCGGCTCTTGCCGGAGCCATCCCCAAAGGGGCCTAGGGAGGGCAGGTGCCACCGCTACTCTGAGCCGTCGCGGCGCTGGCTGAGGGCGGCTCTGGCCACGAGCACAACGGGTGGCGTCAGCGCCCACCTCAATACCGCTCGCCTCGCGCGCAGGCTCACCCCTACCGTCGTTCCTCTCCTCACCATCCGCGTGTTGAGGCGACGAACCTTGGTCCGATCCGACAGCAACGGCGGCAGCAGGATCGGCTGACTTGTCGCTAGCAGCAGCAGCAACGACTACCGGGGGGATCTCCCCAGCCACAGCCTCCCCCGCGGAAGGTTCCGCCTCCAGCAACTGTCGTGCCTCCCTCCGTGCCTCCTCATGTAGCAGAATGCTCGCCGCAGCATCTTGCGGTACCTCATCCTCAGCCGCCTCCTCCACATCAGTCTCCTCCAGTCCCTGCATGTGTGCACCCTCCGGCAACTGGCCCGTCTCCCCAGCCCCCCGCGGGCAGTCGCCCTGTGACGTTCCCGTGGGAAGTGTTGTCCCCCGCGGCACTAGACACTCCTTCTGCCCAAGTCCCAGAGCACCGTTGGAGTCTGTGGGAGGAGACTCCCCCTGTCAAGATGCTCCTTCGCGTCAAGCAGCACGTAATGCACTTTGGGACCTGCCTGGATCTGATGGCGACGGTGTTAGACTGGCTGCATACTTGTCTGTCGTGGTGTGAGGTGGCAGGAGTGGGGGCAGCGGTAGAGATGTTGCAGATGCTGCCCCTGATTGGGCTGGTGCCGGACTCCCCTGGAGCTGAGTTGGGGCCCGGCCCATCTGCTTTGAGGAGGCTTGCTCTTTCCGTCTTGCAGGCCCCACATGACCTCGTGCCAGTCGTCGTGTCCCCTCTACGCTCGATGGACAGGCGACTGGCATGGATTTTAGCCGAGTAGTCGCTGCCTTCCCTTTCCCCGCCGGCTTTGTCTTCGGCTTGGGTTTGGGCTTCCCCATGGTGGTGTGTTCATGCCTGGGGGTGTTCTCTTTGCCGTTTGATTCTACTGCTGCATGTTGTATCCCATATTCCTATAGTGTTTTCCCTCCCTCTGTCCTTGCCACCCAAAACGCGCGGCCGAAGGCCGCGCCGGCGCGAGCTGTTGGGTTAGGAGAGTAAACAAAACTGAGAACTGAAGAATGAGGCCAAGCAAGAGGTGCAATCTTGGAGGGACCAGCAAGCTCGGTGAACACGAGGAGAGTGGTGCAGCAGCCAAGAAGCAGCACAAGGATGAGGAGAACCCCAAGGCAGCAGCGGAGGAGGACTACGGAGAGAGCATGCGGGGCACTATTGCGAGTGCGGCATTCTCCAATCCGACTTCGGCTACGGGGGAGTGTGATTGGCTCACCTTGCATCGGCACATGGGGCATGTGGCCTTGCCCATCTTGCAGCAGCTAGTGAAGAATGAGATGGTTGCTAGAATACGTGTGAAGGGGGAGCCCGATGAGGTACTTGGCTGCTCGACGTGTATGCAAGCCAAGTTCACCCATTACCCGTTCTCTAGTTCGGAGGCAACGGCTAAGGCACCACTTGATGAGGTGGTGATGGACGTGGTGGGCCCCCTGAAGCTTGGAGCTGCTGGAGCTGAGTACTTTCTCACCATAGCGGACGTCTACACTTGCATGACTTGGGTGTACGTGCTGTCCAAGAAGAGCGACGTGGCTGAAACGGTGAAGACCAATTGGTTGCCGATGGTGGAGCGGCAACAAGACCGGCTAGTGAAGACAATTCGCACCGATCGAGGGGGAGAGTTCCTGGGCAAAGAGTTCTCATTGTGGCTGAAGAAGAATGGCATAAGGCACTCCCTTACCATGCCATACTCCCCTGCAATGAACGGCATCGCCGAGCGAGCGAACCGCACAATCACGGAGACAGCGCGCAAGTTGCTCATTGAAGCCGGGCTACCCGATTATTTCTGGCCTGATGCGGTGCGGAGTGCGTGTGTGGCCAAGAATAGAGCTTTGACTCATGTCGGAGCAGACAAATGGGTGCCCTATGTGGAGTGGATTGGAACGAAGCCAAAGGTGGATATGCTTCGGGTGTTCAGGTGCATGTGCATGGCGCTCGTGCCTAAGCATCTTCGGCACAACAAGCTCGGTGCCAAGGCGATATGGGCTGTGCACTTGGGCATGGCTCAAAACAGCAAGGGGTGGCTTCTTTGGGACCCATTCACCAAGAAATTCTTGGTGAGCAGGGACTGCAAATTCATGGAGAACCTGATGTATAAGGATTGGAAGGCGGAGAATGAGGCGAAGATAGGCGTGCGGTTTGGGGAGGTGAAGAGTTCCGGTTTGGAGCATGTGGAGCTGCCCTTGGAGCTGAGCAGCGGCAGCACCACCACAAGGCAATCTTCCCTTGTGAATGGGGGAGAGGAGGCCAAGGATGCAGAGGAAGAAGAGGAGGAGGTGCAGCAAGTGAGCGAGCGTGCACCGACACTTCCTTCTTGCACTACGAGTGCTCCACGGATCCGAGTCACCCCGCAGCAACGCCAAGGCCTTCATGTCCCTGTAGCTGAGGAGGAAGGAAGGGGCAAGAGGAGAATTCAAGCCCCTAATAGGCTGACCTATGATGCATTGGGAAAGCCAGCCAAGTCAGCTCTGGCCGGAGCGGCACTTATAGTTGGAGATGACGAAGAGAGTGACTATGACGAGTGTGCCTTCGCGTTCTTCTCTCCGGTGGAGATGCCGGGGGAACCAGCAACTCTCAAGGAGGCCTTGGAGAGTAGTGATGCTGAGGATTGGAAGAAGGCAATGGAGAGTGAGTTGAAGAACATTGAGGAGAACGGCACATGGGAATTGGTGGAGCTACCGGAGGGGCGTAAGGCGATTATGTCCAAGTGGCTCTTCAAGATCAAGTCCGAAGCCGACGGCAAGATCGAGCGCTACAAGTCTAGGCTTGTGGAAAAGGGGTACTAGCAGAAGGAGAAGGTGGAACATAAGCAGTTTTTTGCTCCTGTGGTGAAGCCGGCGACGCTGCGAACCCTACTCGCGGGAGCTACCATGAAAGATGGGTGGTGAAACAAATGGACGTGACAACCGCGTTCCTCAAAGATATTTTCTTGACGCAGCCAGAGGGGTTTGATGATGGTAGTGGCAGAGTTTTGAAGCTGAAAAAGGCCCTTTGTGGACTGAAGCAGGCCCCTAGGCAGTGGTACTTGAAGCTGCGAGACGTTTTGGAGGAGATCGGCTTCACTCCCTCAACGGCCGATCACTCATTGTTCATGCTTGGCGAGGGGGAGCAGAGGAGCTTCATGGTGGTGTACGTGGATGACATCCTCATTTTCTCACCCTCCTCTGACCTTGTGAAGGAGGTGATGCTGAAGCTTCAGGACAAGTTCAAGTGTAAGGCCCTTGGTGACATCATCTTCTACCTCGGCCTTCACATTGAACGCGATGTGGAGAAGCGGTGCATGCGGGTGCATCAACAGAAGTACCTGGAGGCATTGGCTGCCAGATTTGGGCAGATTGAAGGCCATGTGACTACACCCTTTCCCTCTGGGTTCAAGTGTGTGAAGGGACCAGAGGAGGAGAGCGTTGGTGAAGAGGAGAGGCGCCGTTTTCACTCGTTGGTGGGCAGCCTCATGTACGCGGCGGTAAACACCCGACCGGACGCTGCGTTTGCTACCGGACAGTTGGCTAGGGTTGTTCAATGCCCTAACGAGGAGCAGGTAGTAGCTAGAATGAGGGTGGCCAAGTATCTTGGCCAAACACCGACCGTTGGGCTGCAATACTCGGCAGCGGCGCAAAGGCGCCAAAAGGGCGCGGATGGTGTTGGACCCGGGCGTTTGTTCCTCACCGCATTCTCGGATGCTTCTTATGCATCGGAACCAGAGGACATGACAAGTGTTGGAGGGTTCATTTGCTGTGTTGGTGGAGGCCCAACTGCTTGGGAGAGCAAGAAGCAGGTGGATCAAGCATTGAGCTCGGTGGAGTCCGAGTACATGGCACTCTTTCGTGCCGTACGGGAGATTGTGTGGCAGTGGTGTTTGTTGGCTGAATTGGGGGAGGATCAGCAAGGACCGACCCGACTCTACTGTGACAGCCAGGGTGCCATTGCTCTTGCTAAGAACTGTGTGTTGCATGGCCTCACGAAGCACATGAGGGTGAAGTGGCATTGGAGGAGGAGCATGGTGGCCGCGGGTGAAGTTTTGATGCACTACGTGAAGACGACAAGGCAGCCAACTGACATGATGACCAAGAGGGTGGTGGAGCAGCAGCATTGGAAGTGTTGCAAGCTGGCTGGGATGGCTCTGAACTGAGAGAACCAGATCCTAAGGCCAACAATCCGAGGGGGAGTTTGTTGGTGCAACCCTACGGTTTGCATTCGGCTTGTTGTCCGTGTGCGTGCATGCGTGTGTGCATAGATTGGTATGAGAGCATGAGATAGTGAGAATAGTTACACTACAATGTGTAGTGTAACATTTCTCTTGGTGTAGGCCCTTGTGGAGGGTAGTTTCGAGACCCTTCGTGGTTGGGGACAGTGTGGCACTATTCCACACCACTGTCTTTTGGCTCGTGGGGTTTGTAGGAGCTGGGAGTCATTCCCAACTCGGAACTCTTCCTAATTTGTGTTCTAAGTCTATAGTGGCTGCCATAGTGCCGTTCGTTCAAACCAACATTGAGTCATCAATTCTTAATGAAATCGTGCAATCTAAACTACCTAGTGTAGGTGACGTCAAGACGCTCCATATCCAATTAGAAGCAAATCATTTGCAGCTGTGACCAGAACGCTATCACCGTTTGAAGCCGCTGTGCAGATATCCGACTGTGCACTCTATCTTTCATTTAAGGCACATTCAAGCCTATTGTGACTATAACATCTCTCTCTCTCTCTCTCTCTCTCTCTCTCTCTCTCTCTCTCTCTCTCTCTCTCTCTCTCTCTCTCTAATGGTCCTTGTATTGATATAGCAGCAGAGTACAAGCATGCAAGTCATAGGTAACAACTTAGCAAGGCACAAGGAGTCACAAGACCTCCCTACAATTCCACAAAGGGCTCAATGACTGCAAAGCAGTCCCCTAGGTGTAACTCATCCCCGATCCCCCCCACAGGCGGGTTCTCCACTGCCGCTGCCTCCCCTAGTTTGAGCAGGAGACCCACGGACTGGGCCCTTTGTAGGGCCACAGACCAGCGTTGCCTGAACTGATGCAGGAACTTAGCAGCGTAGAATGACTTGGAGTCGGCGTTGAAGTGGCGCCGAGCTGCAGTGTCCGCCACTAGCTTCAGGAAGACTGGCACCTCAGCACAGGGGCAGCCGTAGGTATCCACCGCTAGAGGAAAGAAATTCACCGACTCTGGTCGGGCAGCATAGTGCTTGACCTTCTTGTCAGCCTGCTCCCGCGCCGCCCAGCCCCTGCCCTTCTGTGCCTCCGGGTCCCTAGTGCTAATGGGATCTGTGATGGTGACGTCGCACACGTAGACAGCGCCGCTGCTTCTGTCTGTCATCGTAAAGTCCGCGGTCTGTTCCTCAATGGGGCAGTATGCCGAGGTCTCGCTATGGACGATGAACCCTGCGTCTTGGGCCATGCTAATGCAAGCATCCCGCAGCTCGTTGTGGGTGTTGATACGGTGCTTGTCCGTGCCGCAACGGAGAAGGTGGTTAGGGAGGCGGGGGTCTGGGATAGCGGTATGGTCAGAGCAGTCGCAGTTTTTAGGCGTGGAGAAAGGAAGGGCCAGCCGGAAGCGCACGGCATTGGAGAAGTGAACGGGCCCTATCCTCCTGTTCGCCGCAATGGGGATGGCTGTCAACCAGTCCCCGGTCCCGTAACCGGTCAGCGAAAACATCCGCTGCGTGTGTCCGCTCAGGGGGTTCAGCTCCATATGCCGTGTCTCCTGAACCTGCACGGCGTATCTGCTCCCGTGCACCTGTAAAGCTAGTGCATGTTGTAGTCTCACATCCGACCGCTTCAGCCGTTCCTTCTCCAGGATTTCTCGTGCATCCAGGGGTAACGCGGCTTCGCACTCAGTGAGCCACTCGTGAAGGGGAGTGGTGACGTCTGCAGGCAGCAGCATGTGATCCCGGGCCCGCGTCAGCACGCCGCGAGGGGCACACTCCAGTGATGCCAGAAAAGGCGCGGCCTGTGTGAAGCTCGCGGTGTAGCCGTACACCCCTTCGATTAAGGGGTCTGTAATGCCGATTCCCCCTAGCGACGGCGGCAGGGAAGCTTGCGTCCAAACGCGAGATTGCTCAGCGCGGTGGGTTGGAACGCGGATGCCACAAGCGGTCAGTAGCGTCGTAAGCAAATCCATCCCCCACTGGCTCCAGGTATCGCACGGAAGTAATCGTAGCGGCGTCGTCCTGGTGAGATATGCCACCCGCCTCGAGATACAGCGGGTGAGCAGCAGTGACGCGACCTGGGGATCGGCTTTCTCCAGGAGTGGTAATGGTTTTGCCATCTCCCGCAGCTGTCCCGACAGGAACTGCGCTGCCCCACGGTCGGGGCCTACGAAACTCCCCAGCAGCTGCACGCCGTCCTGGGAAAAAGGAACTCCCGGCGGTAGTTGATCAATCTCTGCTACTATTCTACTCCAGGCTGCACATTTACATGGGTTGTGTGCCAGCCCCAGTTGTGTCAAGTTGGAAGTGAAGTGGTTGAATGCTGCTACAGTGTCAGCCGCGTTCCCAAGGAGCGTGACATCATCTGCGTAGGCCAGACAAAGCACGTCTGGGTGTGTGGTGGCGGTGTCGCGAAGTGTGGCGTGAATCCCAGCCGCGAACAGTAACGGACCCAATGGATCTCCCTGGCGAACTCTGCGTTCACTTCGCAGGGGTTCGGAGTTGAAATTGACGTCTAGAAGCAGCTGCGATGGGTTACCGTAGGTTAGTTTCACGAACGGCAGTAGTGACGAGAGGGCGGGGTCTTGTAACGCTGTGGCGATGGCTTGTCGCGAAACGCTGTTGAACGCGTTTGCAATGTCCGCTTGCAGTACCATGCTGGTGGGGTGAACGTCCAGGTAGGCTCTGGCCGCGTGGATTACTGTTTCGGCTCCACCTAGCACTGCCACGCCGTACTGTAGAGGCAAGAAGAAATCGCGGGCAGCTTCTCCCATTGCTGACAGGCAGCCAGCCTCGTCAAGCATTCGCTTATCGCTATTGGCTGAGCCCCTCCCCCAGGTTTGGCCAAGGCGATGAGTCGAGACGCGGTGAGGAGGTTTGCCACCGAGGCTGGCAAATTTCCTCCTAGGATGGTGTTTACTAAGGCGTGCAGGTGGGTGCTGACCAGTGCATTTGTGATTGCCGCGTCGCGCAGGTGCTCAAATGTCATGCCTGACGGCCCGGCTCCAACTCCATTTTCGCATCTACCCAGCATCTTAACAAAGTCAGCGTGCGGGATTGAAAGCGTTGACCCTTGAGGCGTGGGCCATGTCACCTCCCCGGGTTCAGCAGGCGGATGCTTCAAGCGCAGCTCCTCCAGGATTTCGGGGCTCGGGGTACAGACGGGTGTTGACTCCAGGGCCAGCACGGCCTGTCGCAGGCTGCCACGTTTCGCCAGGCCTTCGGCTCGGCTGATCACACCAGCTGCGTCGGGCTGATGTCGAGGCGGTGGAGGCGCGTTGACTGCGTCCGCCGCGTCCTGATACAGCTGCTCCCATTCGCCACGCTGGAAGGCTCGGAGTCGGGTCTTGATTTCCGGCCAATTCGGTCGTCGTGGCGAGGTTTGGCGAAGTGTTAGGCGCGGGAGAAACAACAGCAGGCGCCAACCTGTCTCTGACTCGGGGTTTCGTGAGAGGTGCAGTAACGGCGTCAGTAACACCAGCGAGAACAGCTGACACAAGTTTGGCGGTAAACGCCGCGACAGTGGAGGCGGACGACTGTCGCATAGTGCTGCAATATCCCAATTCGTAATGCCTGCGAACAGGTCTGTCCGCTTCGCGAGCTCGTCTGGTGAAAAGTAGCGCGGGAGTGATGCTGATGGGCGTGCCGTGGTACAGGCATTGGTGGTTCGATTACTCCCGGCGCGACTCGGTCTTAATGGGGGGATTGAGGTTGGATTTGCGCCCGTCCGATCGACATCGGACGATGGTTGAGCCATCTGTGGCACTTGCAAGTCCGTCTACTGCACTACCTCTTCCCTTCTCCTTGGTCCTTCTCTCGCCATGCCTTCCCCCTCCGTCTCCTCGTTCTCGCTCTCGGGAAGGGCTTCTTCCCTATAAGATGGGTCGTCCCGCTCGTCTTCGTTATTAGTTTCCTCCACGGTGTTTAAAGCCCTTCTCGCCGCCACCTGATACCCATTCTCTGGTCCTCCGCCCGTTCCGCTTACGGTTTCTCTCCTCGCCCCACGGCTTCCCTGCTCTCGAGATGGTGATTGCCGGAGCACCTAAGCCATCGCCAGGGCTTGCTGCCGCCTGGTCGGGTGTGGTCGCCAGGCCTCCGGCGGGGCTCGAAAGGGCGACCATGGCGACGGAGCCCCCTCTACCGCCGGCTCCGAATCAGGTGACAGCAGTCTCTGAAAAGACTCCTCCCCACGCACCCGCGGCTCCCCTTGCCGGGGCAGAGGCTGGCCCGACCGCTCCCGCTGCTGTTCCGTCTGCTCCGCCTGCGTCACCAGGCTCCCTGGCTCCCCTTGTCGAGCCGTCGGCGTCTGCCCCTGCTGGGGGTGTTGCTGAACCACCTGCACCTGTCCCTGGCGCCCGTGTTGCGCCGAACGCTTCTGCCCCCTGCCTGCCTGCGCAGGCCTCTGCTTCATCACCAAAGGTGGCGTCCGCCACCACTGGCGAACCGGCTCCGTCGGTTGTGCCTGCGGCGGTGGGTCTGTCCACTCCCGCTATGACGGCGGTGGTTCCTGCAGGTTAACCGTCACGCCCTCCGTCGCCTGACCGTCGCTCGTCGCGGCCCCATTCCCCCGCTCCCCACCAGGACCGCAAATCATCTCGTCACCGGCGTGAGTCTCCACGGCGGTACCAGCAACAGTCGCGCTGGCCTGCTCACCCCGGGGGTCAAGGGGATTGGAGGGGTCCCCGTGCTCGTGGCGGGGGTGGGGGCTATCGCCCGCCCGTGACGATGGCGGATCTTGAGCGGGAAGTGTCGAGGGCGGTTCGGGAGGAGAGGGCGGCGCAGAGCCAGAGCAGTTCGCTGCGCGCCTTGCCAGCCCGCGAGGCTCCCCGTCCGGCTGCGCTCCCCCCAAACCCGTAGCCTGTTGCTGCGCCTCCCCCCCAAATCCAAGCACTGCCAGCTCCTTCTCCCGCTGTATCGGCGCCTGCTCCCGGCTCTCGTCTCCATCTGCCGCCGGTTCCGCCTGTTGTGGGAGTGGAATTTGTGGCCGCAGGTGGCGGCTCGTTGGCGGCTCCGTTCGCTCTCCCTACTGATGCTGATGAGCCGCTCCAGTTCCTGGCGGAGGCACTCCAGCCTCCACAGACCCGTGTTCCCGAGGCGACTCTCGGACAGCTACACCGCCTCGCTGACAGTCTCCACGCTCTGCTGCTGATTCAGGTGCTGGCCCACTTGTCTCTCCCTGTGATCCCTCCTGAGACCTCTTGTGGCCGCCAGCGTGACTCGTGCCTGGACGCGGCGGACCAGCTCGCGGTGCTGCTGGCGCCCGTGCTGGCTGCGCCCGTGGAGGGTGGCGCTGCTGCTGCGGGACAGCTTGACGAAGCCGTCCGGGGCTTGAGGCGGCACTTGCGCGCAGGACCTGGAGCCGCGGCGATCGGCGCAAGCACGCTTGTGGTCCGGGAGCTGTGGCGCTCCCTGACGGGCGTTCTTCACGCCCTTGGAGCACACGGCATGTAGACGCGGGCTCCGGTTGCCCCATTGGTGCCTTGCCTGTCAAGTTGCTTATTGAAACTGCCATTGCGTGTATGTCCGTGCTTAGTATCTGTTGCGTGTGTTTGTTCTTGGCGCCCCTCACGCGCGGCCGAAGGCCGCGCTGTCGAGCGTCGGCCGCCGAAGGCGGCCGGCGCGAGCCGCTCGGTTAGGGGAGCAAAATGAACCCAGAATTGAATAATGAGGCTCTAGGACAAGGTCCTAGGGCCTTTATACTAGGCTGGAGAGGGCTGGAGAGGCTAAGGACTAGGCCTCTCTCTCTCTCTCTCTCTCTCTCTCTCTCTCTCTCTCTCTCTCTCTCTCTCTCTCTCTCTCTCTCGCTCTCTCTCGAAGAGCCGCTCGGCTAGGAGAGCAAATGAACACAGAACTGAATAACGAGGCCAAGCAAGAGGATCTAGGGCTAATATACTAGCTAGGAGAGGGTTTGAGAGGCTAAGGACTAGGTCCAGTGCCCCTCTCTCTCTCTCTCTCTCTCGCTCTCTCTCTCTCTCTCTCTCTCTCTCTCTCTCTCTCTCTCTCTCTCTCCCCCCATAGCCGTTGGTTTAGGAGAGTTAACACAACTGAGAAATGAAGAATGAGGCCAAGAAAGAGGATCTAGGGCTAATATACTAGCTAGGAGAGGGTCTGAGAGGCTAAGGACTAGGTCCAGTGCCTCTCTCTCTCTCTCTCTCTCTCTCTCTCTCTCTCTCTCTCTCTCTCTCTCTCTCTCTCTCTCTCTCTCTCTCTCTCTCTCTCTCTCGCTCTCTCCATAGCCATTGGGTGAAGAGAGTAAACACAACTGAGAACTGAAGAACGAGGCCAAGAAAGAGGATCTAGGGCTAATATACTATCTAGGAGAGGGTCTAAGAGGCGAAGGACTAGGTCTAGTGCCTCTCTCTCTCTCTCTAATGGTCTGTATATTGATAGTGTTGGAAGGTACAGACATGCAAGATATGGAATGCGAGATCTAGCTACCCAAACAAACTGACAAGACCGGTCAGTCCCACAACTACCACGCCACCGCCCTTTCTAGAGCTCCAGAAATGGCTCAACTACCGCGAAGCAATCCCCAAGGTGCAGCTCCTCCCCTATGCCTCCCACAGGTGGGTTTTCTGCCGCCGCTGCCTCGCCTAACTTTAGGAGGAGTCCCACGGATTGCGCTCTCTGTAAGGCCACCGACCACCATTGCCTGAATTGGTGCAGAAACATGGCGGCGTAGTAGGATTTTGAATCAGCATTGAAGTGGCGCCGAGCCGCTGTGTCTGCTAGGAGCTTGAGGAAGACAGGTACCTCAGCGCAAGGACAGCCGAAGGTGTCGACCGCTAGGGGGAAGAAGCCAACCGTCTCGGGGCGGTTGGCGTAATGCTTGATTTTCTTGTCGGCCAGTTCCCGGGCCGCCCATCCCCTGCCCTTCTGTGCTTCCGGGTCCCTAGTGCTGATAGGGTCAGTGACGGTAACGTCGCAGATGTAAACCGCCCCACTGCTTCTATTGGTCATGGTGAAGTCGGCAATTTGCTCCTCGATAGGGCAGTAGGCCACTGACTCCCTGTGTACGATAAACCTTGCGTCCTGCGCCATGCTAACGCAGGCATCTCGCAGCTCGTTGTGCGTGTTCATGCGATGCTTGCCTGTGCCGCAGCGGAGCAGGTGGTTCGGGAGGCGGGGGTCAGTGATAGCCGTGTGTTCCGTGCAATCACAGTTTTTGGGAGTGGAAAACGGTAGGCCAAGCCAGAAGCGTACAGCGTTGGCGAAGTGCACTGGCCCTATCCGCCTTGTTGAGTGATGCTACCATTCGCATTCACGTCTGTCTGCCTCCCATCATATGTTCGCGCGTTGCATGCGTGTTGTGAGTGTGTGCAAGAATTTGTGTTTTGTGCGGTTTGGTTTTTCTGAGTGTGTGTGTGAATGTTATTTGGCTTGAGCAGATATCTGAAGTGACTCCTCTGCTCAAGAGCTTTCCGAGGAACCAAGTATCGCTTCAATCGGAGCACGAACTAGAAAGTTACGAACGTTGGAGTTCGTATGCTTTTGATATTTGGTTGTGGTGACTATGGGAAGTTGTGGGGTTGACTCAATATGGGGTACAGACTTTTGGGGGTTGGGAAATTCGTCTTTTCTACTGTAGTTGCTGCCAAATGGTTGGGAGAAACCAAACCAGGTTGGCAAGTGTGGCCAAGTTGGGTTGAGGTGGATTGTGGAGGTTGGGATAGTGACAAAGGTCAAAGTTGGGTTGCCTATGGGGAAGGGAATTGTATGGCATGGGGTTTCCTTGGTTGGGGACTCTCTTGGGACCTTCCCTCTCGTCCTCCTCATCCCCTCCGACCTGGTTCTATTGCTACTCTAACTTTCTTGTGTGAACTTGTGAGATCATTGTGATTGAGTTACGTTTTCTATGGCAGCATACCCCCTAGTGCGCCGAAGTTCATAACTCGAGTTATACTCCATATTCTGATACTATTCAAATTGGGAAAGATAGCCACGGTCCAGGGCTACAACATACTCGAGTTTGAAAGAATTCTAACAGTGGACCTTTCGTCGACGACGTTTCTTGTGACGATGACTTTTCTGTCCAGAATTGTAGTTGACGATTTTGAGATATTTCAGCCCCTAATCTTCATAGACTCCGTCCTTAATCTATAACAAGTGGTATCAGAGCTGATTAAGGACCTTGTGGGGAGTCTACTGAAGTGTGAAGACCCTCCTAGACCCACCATGGCCTGTGGGCGTGCCTAAGTGGAGTTTTGGAGGTTGGATGTGACTTCCGCTAAGGGGAAACTCTGCCGAAATTTCGTTGGCGCTGACACTTGTGAAGATTGTGTGGATCTACATTGTGACCAGCAAAAGGGGGAGCTGAAACCTCTGATTGGGAGCAGAGGAGATGAATCAAGGGAGTGGAGATGCAGCTGAGAAGAGGAGTGAGCCGCCACCATCCAAGATTGAAGCTTTGGATGGCTCCAACTATGAGGAATGGAGCGGGCGGATGCGGAGCGCCTTCAAGCGCTACAAGCTGCTGAAAATTGCAATGGGAGAGGAAAAGATGCCGGGGGAAGGAGATGCCCGCGATCGGTGGATTGAGAAGAGCGCGGTGCTGTACGACCTCATCCTCCAATCGGTCAACAACGACATGTTCCAGCACATCAAGGATTTGGTGGAGTTGGATGATTCCGGACCGAAGGCATGGAAGCTACTACGCGACGTGATTCAGCCCAACACGCTGCCGATGGTGATTGTGTTGGAGAAGGAGTTGGCTGCCCTCTCCATGAAACCGGGAGATGATGTGAAACCGGTCCTTGACAAGATCAAGGACACCTATGCGAGGATGGCAGCGGCGGGCAGCGAAGTGTCGCAGATGCAACAGTGCACCAAGATCATCTCGGTGCTCGACAACTCGTGGGACAACCTCATCCCCACCCTCAACGTTCAGCAGGACAAATGGACGCCTGAGTGGCTACGGCAGCAGATTCTGCAGGAGGACTTCCGCAGACGCCACACGGGAGGTGGTGCTGCCAACAAAACTGCTGAGGGGTATGGAGCTGCAGGAGGCAGCAGAGGAAGAGGGGGAGGGAGAGGCCGAGGCCGTGGGAGAGGCTTTGGCAGAGGGAGAGGCCGAGGTGACTACAATGAGGGGCATGGGAGCTCTGGTGGCAGGGGGAGCACCCGAATGGAGGGTGCGTGCTGGTACTGCAAGAAGGCTGGACACCCGTGGTTCAAGTGTTTCAGCCGGCCTGAGGGATGGGCCCCTCCAGGCATGAAGCCGCCAAGTGGTGAACGTGCACGCGGTGGCGCTGTGCAAGGTTCAGGTGCACAAGGTGATGGTGCACAAGGTAAAGCCCACCCTGGGATGTTCCTCATGGTTGAGGATGTGCAAGGGAGTGGGGGTGATGTGGGTTCAGTTGGGAAGGTTGTGATGCACCCCCTCACTCACTGGGTGATCGATTCAGGTTGCACGAGTCATATGACCCCACGGGCAGATTTGCTTGATGAGGTAAAACCTCCTGGGAAGATCAAGTTTGTGGCTGCCGCTTCAGGTGCTTTGCTCCCTGTGATTGGTGTTGGGAATGCCAAGGTGATGGGAGCCAATGGAGAGCTTGTGGGGCTTGGGAATGTGCTGTTGGTTGAAGGTTTGTCCGCTAACCTTCTTTCTGTGCGCCGGCTGCAGAAGAGCAAGGCTGAAGTTACCTTCGGCCCAACCAGCTGCCGTGCAAAGCTTGGGAAGTTGCTGCTGTGGAACTTGGAGGAGAAGAGCAGCTGCATCAAGGACTTGTGGCAGCTGCCCATCATCCCTTGGAAGGGGAAACCACCAGCAACGGCAAAGGCAGCGGCAGCGGCTAAAGCAACTGCGGGAGGAGAGGAGACTGCACCAACTGCTGGGGCCCTGGATGCAGTCAAGAAGGTGCAGCAGCCACAACAGCCACATGGTGAGGTGCTTGCTGGTGTGGATGCGACAGCTGCATGGGCAAAGGCTTCATCTGGGAGTGGTGAGGCTGATTGGGAGACGTGGCATGAGAGGCTGTGCCATGTGAACATTCCTATGCTGCAGAAGTTGGTAAAGGATGGGTGCTTGAAGGGGCTGGAGGTGAAGGGGGGAGCAAAGGAGATTGGGAGCTGCCCTACCTGCCTTGAGACCAAATTCACGAAGTTTCCCTTCAGCAGCAGCACAGGACCAGCCAAGGCACCACTTGAACTAGTGCACATGGATGTGGTGGGCCCCACGAGGGCCCTTTCTCTCTCGGGCAGCCGCTACTTCTTGACGATTGTGGACGACCACACGCGTGCGGTGTGGGTGTACCCTCTCAAGACTAAGGGGGAGGTGGCAGCGGCTGTTCTTAAGGAGTGGATGCCGAGAGCACAAAGGGAAAGCGGACACAAGGTGAAGGTGATCCGCACTGACAACGGAGGAGAGTTCATCGGCGCTGATTTTGAGAAGGAGCTGAAGCGGAAGGGGATCCAGCATCAGCTCACAGTGCCTTACAACCCTCAGCAGAATGGCGTGGCTGAGCGGTTCAACCGGACCCTGCAGGAAGGTGCTCGCACTCTCCTTGGGCGTGCAGGGCTGCCGGATCCGTTTTGGGTGACAGCACTGCGGCAGGTCGTTGTTGTGAAGAACAGGGTGCTGGCGACTGTGGGGGACAAGCAGTGGGTCCCCTACACCAAGTGGTATGGGATTGCACCAGCTGTGAACATGCTGAGAGCCTTTGGGTGCATGGTGGTGTTTCATGTGCCTAAGGAGAAGAGGGGAAAACTGGAAGCTTCTGGGAGATGGGGTGTGCACTTGGGGCTTGCTAAGGATCACAAGGGCTGGCTGATTTGGGACTTGACCAGCCAGCAGCTGACTGTGTCAAGGGATGTGAAGTTCCTTGAGTCCTTGTACTACAAGGAGTGGAAGCAGCAGCAGCAGCAGAAGCTTCCAACGACACCGCTAATTGTCGAGGCCGATGAGGTGCAGCGGCCTTCAAGGCAAGTGGAGGTTTCTGTCTCTGAGAATGAGATCTCTGGGGTGACAGAGGATGGGGGAGAACCTGAGGTGGAGGAGCAGCAGCAGCAGCAACAGCAGCAGCAGCCGCAGCAGCAGGAGGAGCAAGGTGCTCCACAAGGTGCCGGACGTACGGCTGACCGTCCTAGGAGGGATGTGCGCCCTCCTAACAGGCTGACCTATGCAAGCCGTGGCAAGCCAAAGGTGGTAAGGGCTGGGAGTGTGGCTGAGCAGTGTGATGAGGATGAGATAGCACACTGCTACTGGGCAGCCGTCCCTGAGCCCAAGACGCTAGCTGAGGCATTGAGCGGGCCCGATGCTGAAAAGTGGAAGCAGAGTGTGAAGGAGGAGTATGATTCTCTGCTAGAGAATGAGACGTGGGAGCTGTGTGAGCTGCCACCTGGGAAGAAGGCCATTTCTTCCAAGCTGATTTTCAGGTACAAGTACGGACCTGATGGGGCGCTGACCCGCTACAAGTCAAGGCTTGTGGCTAAGGGGTTTCAGCAGACAAAGGGAAAGGACTTCAATGAGCTCTATGCTCCTGTGGGGAAAGGCACAACACTTCGGGTGTCATTGGCAATGGCAGCATACCGTGGATGGCGGGTGAAGCAGATGGACATCACCACCGCCTTCCTCAATGGGATCATTCTGGAGGAGCTGTACATGTTACAGCCTGAGGGTTTGGATGATGGGAGCGGCAGGGTGTGCAGGCTGAAGAAGGCCATCTATGGCCTGAAGCAGGCTCCTCGTGCATGGTACCACAAGTTAGAGGAGACTCTGCTGGCTGGGGGTTTCAAGAAGAGTGAGTGTGATCACAGCTTGTTCCTGCTGCAGGAGAAGGAGCAGTTTCTCATGCTCCTGGTGTATGTGGATGACATCCTGCTCTTCTCTGAGTCGTCTGCAATGATTGAGCATGTGGAGGAGATGCTGGAGATGCAGTTTAAGTGCTCCAAGATGGGAGATGTGAAGTACTATTTGGGCATGCATGTGGAGAGGGACCTTGACAAGGGAGTGTTGAGGTTGCACCAGAGAAAGTATTGTGAGGGGCTGGCTGAGAAGTATGGGCTGCAAGATGGAGGAAAGCCAGCCACCCCACTGCCTTCGGGGTTCACTGTGGAGCCCTGTGCTGAAGAAGAGGTGGTGGGTGAGAGTGACAGGAAGCTGTTTCATTCCATGGTGGGGGCACTCAATTATGCGGCTAACTACACGCGGCCTGACATTGCCTTTGCTACATCCAGGCTTGCAAGTGTGGTTTCACGCCCCAGTCATGAGCAGCTGGAAGCGGCCAAGAGGTTGGTCCGCTATGTGAGCGCTACGGCATTAGTGGGCTTGGAGTACAGTGCTGTGCGACAGAGGCTGCAGAGGGGTGCAGCTGATTTGGGCAAGGGGGAGATGCTCCTGACCTGCTACACCGACGCTAGCTTCAACTCTGTGAAGGCGGATGGCACCAGCATTGGAGGCTATGTGTGCCTGTTTGGAGGTGGTGCAGTGAGCTGGCGCAGCAAGAAGCAGAACGAGGTGGGGCAGTCCTCGTGTGAGACAGAGTACATGGCTCTGCATCATGGGGCAAAGGAGGTGGTGTGGCTGAGGCGTTTGTTGGAGGAGATCGGAGTGTGTCAAAAGGAGCCAACTGTGATTTTCTGTGACAACGAGTCGGCTGTGAAGCTTGCTAAGAACGCTTGCCTTCATGGGCTGACGAAGCACATCAGGCCTAAGTGGCATTGGGTGAGGAGGCTCCTGGACAAGGAGGTGCGGCTGGAGATTGTGAAGACCCATCAGCAGGCGGCTGACATTCTCACCAAGCGCCTGGCTGAATCTGAGCATTGGAAGGGCATGAAGCTTGCTGGGATGAGTGTGCATTGAGGATGCATGCTTGAGCTATGGCATGTGGGATGATGGTTGGCAGCCAGAGGGGGAGTTTGTTGAGTGATGCTACCATTCGCATTCACGTCTGTCTGCCTCCCATCATATGTTCGTGCGTTGCATGCGTGTTGTGAGTGTGTGCAAGAATTTGTGTTTTGTGCGGTTTGGTTTTTCTGAGTGTGTGTGTGAATGTTATTTGGCTTGAGCAGATATCTGAAGTGACTCCTCTGCTCAAGAGCTTTCCGAGGAACCAAGTATCGCTTCAATCGGAGCACGAACTAGAAAGTTACGAACGTTGGAGTTCGTATGCTTTTGATATTTGGTTGTGGTGACTATGGGAAGTTGTGGGGTTGACTCAATATGGGGTACAGACTTTTGGGGGTTGGGAAATTCGTCTTTTCTACTGTAGTTGCTGCCAAATGGTTGGGAGAAACCAAACCAGGTTGGCAAGTGTGGCCAAGTTGGGTTGAGGTGGATTGTGGAGGTTGGGATAGTGACAAAGGTCAAAGTTGGGTTGCCTATGGGGAAGGGAATTGTATGGCATGGGGTTTCCTTGGTTGGGGACTCTCTTGGGACCTTCCCTCTCGTCCTCCTCATCCCCTCCTACCTGGTTCTATTGCTACTCTAACTTTCTTGTGTGAACTTGTGAGATCATTGTGATTGAGTTACGTTTTCTATGGCAGCATACCCCCTAGTGCGCCGAAGTTCATAACTCGAGTTATACTCCATATTCTGATACTATTCAAATTGGGAAAGATAGCCACGGTCCAGGGCTACAACATACTCGAGTTTGAAAGAATTCTAACAGTGGACCTTTCGTCGACGACGTTTCTTGTGACGATGACTTTTCTGTCCAGAATTGTAGTTGACGATTTTGAGATATTTCAGCCCCTAATCTTCATAGACTCCGTCCTTAATCTATAACACGCCTTGTGGGAGCGACGGGAATCGCTGTGAGCCAATCGCCTGTGCCGTAGCCAGTGAGTGAAAACATGCGCTGCGTGTGACCTGCAAGCGGATTCGGCTTCATGCGCCTCGTTGCCTGCACCTGCTTTGCGTATCTGCTACCGTGGACCTTGAGTCCTAGCACGTGTTGGAGCCGAATGTCCGAACGCTCAAGCCGCTCCTTCTCCAGTATCTCCCGTGCATCTAGCGGCAGCGCCTCCTCGCACTCGGTCAGCCATGTGTGTAGCGGTGTGTTGTCGACCCGCGGCAGTAGCATATGGTTCCGTTCCAGAGTGAGAGCGTTATCCTCTTCCAGCGGTAGGCAGTTTAGATAGAGCGCCGCCTGGGTAAAGCTGGCTGCGAAACCGTAAATCCCTTCAACTAGGGGGGTCCGTGATGCCCAGTCCTCCTAACGATGGCGGCAGCGACGCCTGTTCCCAAACCCGTAATTGTTCGGTTCGACAAGTCGGTACTCTGATATCGCACGATGTGAGGAGCGTGGCGAGCAGATCCCTGCCCCACTGGCTCCATCTATCACGGGGCAGGAGATGGATTGGTGTCGTCCTGGTGAGGTATGCAACTCGTCGCGAAATGCATCGCGTGAGTAGCAGTGCTGCTACCTGTGGGTCCGCTCGCTCGAGCAGGGGTAGGGGTTTTGACATCTCGGCAAGTTGTCCCGCCAGGAACTGAGCGGCACCGCTATCCGGCCCCACGAAACTACCCAGTAACCGCACGCCGTCCTTAGTGAACGGCACTCCTGGCGGAAGGCAGGCTGTGTCGATTGCGCTTGAGCTCCAGGCAGCACACTTTTGAGGGTTATGCTCGAGGCCCAGGTGCGCCAACTTAGCCGTGAAGTATGTGAATGCAGCTACAGTGCGGGTTGTGTCACCCAGGAAGGTGACATCGTCTGCATATGCCAAGCACAGCACGTCAGGGTGTGCCTCGGCCGTTTCTCGAAGTGTGGCGTGTATCCCTACTGCAAACAGTAGCAGCCCAAGTGGGTCTCCTTGGCGCACGCCGCGTTCACTTGTTAGTGGTGCGCTGTTGAAATTGGAGTCCAGTAGCAGTTGCGACGGGTTACCATATGTCGGTTTCACGAGCGGCAGCAGTGGCGAGAGGGTGGGTTCGTGTAGCGCGTCGGCAATGGCGGCCCGCGAAATGCTGTTGAACGCGTTTGAAATGTTGGCTTGCAGTACCAGGCTGTCCGGGCGGGCATCCGAAAAAGCCCTGGCTGCATGGATCACTGCCTCTGCTCCACCTGGTACTGCCACTCCGTACTGTAGCGGTAGGAAAAATTCGCGGACTGGTTCTCCCATGATTAACAGGGCAGCCTTGGCTGCCAGCCTCGTTAGGCATTCGCCAATTGCGATTGGCCTAGCCCCTCCCCCCGGCTTGGTGAGGGCTATGAGTCGCGACGCCGTCAGCAGGTTTGCAACCGAGCCTGGCAATTTGCCTCCCAGCATAGTGTTGACCAAGGAGTGCAGATGGGTGCTGACCATTCCGTTGGTGATCGCCGCATCGCGCAGGTGCTCGAATGTCATCCCGGATGGTCCGGCTCCGACCCTATTCTCGCATCTTCCCAACATTTTTGCGAAGTCAGGGTGGGGGATTGACAGTTTTGACCCTTGTGGCTCGGGCCACGTCACCGCCTCGTTTGCGGCGGGTGGGTGCTTTTGGCACAGCTCCTCCAATATTTCCGGGCTGGGTGTGCAGACGGGCGTTGACTCAAGGGCCAGCACGGCTCGGCGCAGACTGCCACCTTTTGCTAGGCTCTCCGCACGGCTGATGACACCAGTCGCATCCGGCTGGTGTCGTGGCGGGGGCGGTGTGTTGACTGCGTTCAACGTGTCTTGGTACAACTGATCCCATTCGCCACGCTGGAAAGCTCGGAGCCGACCCTTGACACTTGGCCAGTTCGGGCGTTGTGGCGAGGTCTGGCGAAGTGTCAGGCGTGGGAGAAACAGCAGCAGGCGCCAACCCGTCTCCGAATCAGGGTTTCGTGATAGGTGGTGTAACGGTGTCAGTAGCGCAAGCGAGAAAAGGTGACATAGGTTTGGCGGTAAACGCCGGGACAGTGGAGGCTGACGACTGTCGCATAGTGCTGCAATATCCCAATTCACAATGCCTGCAAACAGGTCTGTCCGCTTCGCGAGCTCGTCTGATGAAAAGTAGCGGGGGAATGATGCTGATGGGCGTGCCGTGGTACAAGCATTGGCGGTTCGATTTCTCCCGGTGCGGCTCGATCTTATTGGTGGGCTTGCGGTTGAATTTGCGCCCGTCCGATCGACATCGGACGGTGGTTGAGCCATCTGTGGCACTTGCAAGTCCGTCTGCTGCACTACCTCTTCCCTTCTCCTTGGTCCTTCTCTCGCTATGCCTTCCCCCTCCGTCTCCTCGTTCTCGCTCTCGGGGAGGGCTTCTTCCCTATAAGATGGGTCGTCCCGCTCGTCTTCGTCATTAGTTTCCTCCACGGTGTTTAAAGCCCTTCTCGCCGCCGCCTGATACCCATTCTCTGGTCCTCCGCCCGTTCCGCTTACAGTTTCTCTCCTCGCCCCACGGCTTCCCTGCTCTCGAGATGGTGATTGCCGGATCACCTGAGCCGTCGCCAGAGCTCGCTGCCGCCTGGTCGGCTGTGGTCACCAGGCCTCCGGCGGAGCCCGAAAGGGTAACCATGGCGACGAAGCCCCCTCTACCGCTGGCTCCAAAACACGTGACAGCAGTCTCTGAAAAGACTCCTCCCCACGCACCCCGGCTCCCCTTGCCGGGGCAGAGGCTGGCCCGTCCGCTCCCGCTGCTGTTCTGTCTGCTCCGCCTGCGTCACCTGGCCCCTTGGCTCCCCTTGTCGAGCCGTCGGTGTCTCCCCCTGCTGGGGGTGTTACCGAACCCCCTGCACCTGTCCCTGGCGCCCTTGTTGCGCCGAACGCCTCTGCCCCCTGCCTGCCTGCGCAGGCCTCTGCTTCATCACCAAGGGCGGCGTCCGCCACCAGTGGCGAACCGGCTCCGTCGGTTGCGCCTGCGGCGGCGGGTCAGTCCGCTCCCGCTGTGACGGCAGTGGTTCCTGCAGGCCAGCCGTCACGCCCTCCATCGCCTGACCGTCGCTCGTCGCGGCCCCATTCCCCCGCTCCCCACCAGGACCGCAAGTCATCTCGTCGCCGGCATGAGTCTCCACAGCGGTACCAGCAACAGTCGCACTGGCCTGCTCACCCCGGGGGTCAAGGGGATTGGAGGGGTCCCCGTGCTTGTGGCGGGGGTGGGGGCTATCGCCCGCCCGTGACGATGGCGGATCTTCAGCGGGAAGTGTCGAGGGCGGTTCGGGAGGAGAGGGCGGCGCAGAGCCAGAGCTGTTCGCTGCGCGCCTTGCCAGCCCACGAGGCTCCCCGTCCGGCTGCGCTCCCCCCGAACTCGCAGCCTGTTGCTGCGCCTCCCCCTCAGATCCAAGCGCTGCCAGCTCCTTCTCTCACTGTATCGGCGCCTGCTCCCGGCTCTCGTCTCCATCTGCCGCCGGTTCCGCCTGTTGCGGGAGTGGAGTTTGTGGCCGCAGGTGGCGGCTCGTTGGCGGCTCCGTTCACTCTCCCTGCTGATGCTGATGAGCCGCTCCAGTTCCTGGCGGAGGCACTCCAGCCTCCACAGACCCCTGTTCCCGAGGCGACTCTCGGACAGCTACACCGCCTCGCTGACAGTCTCCACGCTCTGCTGCTGATTCAGGTGCTGGCCCACTCGTCTCTCCCTGTGATCCCTCCTGAGACCTTCCGTGGCCGCCAGCGTGACTCATGCCTGGACGCGGCGGACCAGCTCGCGGTGCTGCTGGCGCTCGTGCTGGCTACGCCCGTGGAGGGTGGCGCTGCTGCTGCGGGACAGCTTGACGAAGCCATCCGGGGCTTAAGGCGGCACTTGCGGGGAGGATCTGGAGCCGCGGCGATCGGCGCAAGCACGCTAGTGGTTCGGGAGCTGTGGCGCTCCCTGATGGGCATTCTTCATGCCCTTGGAGCTCACCGCATGTAGATGTGGGCTCCGATTGCCCCATGTTTGATTTGCTTGTCTAGGTTGCCGTAGGAAGAGCCATGCTTGTAAGCCGTTGTCTAGGTCTCTCTCTCTCTCTCTCTCTCTCTCTCTCTCTCTCTCTCTCTCTCTCTCTCTCTCTAATGGTCCTTGTATTGATAGAGGAGCAAATTACAAGCATGCAGGTTTTTGAAATACTAGAACAAAGCTGCAGCACACACTACCTACCCACTTCTCCCTCTAGAGCTCTAGGTAGGGCTCAGCCACTGCAAAACAGTCCCCTGGGTGAAGTTCCTGACCGATACCTCCTACAGGCGGGTTCTCTGCTGCTGCCGCCTCGCCCAACTTGAGAAGGAGACCCAGAGATTGGGCCCTCTGAAGGGCCACTGACCAGCGCTGCCGAAATAGGTGCAGAAACTTGGCGGCGTAGAAGGATTTAGAATAGGCGTTGAAATGCCGCCGAGCCGCAGTATCCGCGAGTAGCTTTAGAAAGACCGGGACTTATGCGCATGGGCAGCCATAGGTGTCCACCGCCAGTGGGAAAAAACCCACTGTCTCCGGCCGGTTGGCGTAGTGCTTGATTTTCTTATCCGCTTGTTCCCGAGCCGCCCAGCCCCTGCCTTTCTCTGCCTCTCAGTCCCTTGTGCTAATTGGGTCTGTGATGGTGACGTCACACACGTACACCGCCACGCTGCTCCTATTTGTCATGGTGAAATCCGCGGTTTGTTCCTCGATAGGGCAGTAAACAGCCGACTCGCTGTGAACGATGAAACCTGCGTGCTGCGCCATGCTAATGCACGCATCCCGCAGCTCGTTGTGGGTATTAATGCGATGCTTGCCCGTGCCGCAGCGGAGGAGAGTAACCACAACTGAGAAGAGTAACCACAACTGATAACTGAAGAATGAGGCCAAGAAAGAGGATCTAGGGCTAATATACTAGCTAGAAGAGGGTCTGAGAGGCGAAGGACTAGATCTAGTGCCTCTCTCTCTCTCTCTCTCTCTCTCTCTCTCTCTCTCTCTCTCTCTCTCTCTCTCTCTCTCTCTCTCGCTCTCTCTTCATAGCCGTTGGATTAGGAGAGTTAACACAACTGAGAACTGAAGAATGAGGCCAAGCAAGAGGATCTAGGGCTAATATACTAGCTAGGAGAGGGTCTGAGAGGCTAAGGACTAGGTCTAGTGCCTCTCTCTCTCTCTCTCTCTCTCTCTCTCTCTCTCTCTCTCTCTCTCTCTCTCTCTCTCTCTCTCTCTCTCTTTTTCTCTCTCTCTCTCTCGCTCTCTCTTCATAGCTGTTGGGTTAGGAGAGTAAACACAACTGATAACTGAAGAATGAGGCCAAGCAAGAGGATCTAGGGCTAATATACTAGCTAGGAGAGGGTCTGAGAGGCTAAGGACTAGGTCCAGTGCCTCTCTCTCTCTCTCTCTCGCTCTCTCTTCATAGCCGTTGGGTTAGGAGAGTAAACACAACTGAGAACTGAAGAATGAGGCCAAGAAAGAGGATCTAGGGCTAATATACTAGCTAGGAGAGGGTCTGAGAGGCGAAGGACTAGGTCCAGTGCCTCGCTCTCTCTCTCTCACTCTCTCTCTCTCTCTCTCTCTCTCTCTCTCGCTCTCTCTCTCTCTCTCTATCTCTCTCTCTCTCGCTCGCTCTCTCCATAGCCGTTGGGTAAAGAGAGTAAACACAACTGAGAACTGAAGAACGAGGCCAAGCAAGAGGATCTAGGGCTAATATACTAGCTAGGAGAGGGTCTGAGAGGCGAAGGACTAGGTCTAGTGCCTCTCTCTCTCTCTCTCTCTCTCTCTCTCTCTCTCTCTCTCTCTCTCTCTCTCTCTCTCTCTCTCTCTAATGGTCCGTGTATTAATAAACCAGGAGGGTACAACATGCAAGGTCCAGCAAGTACTGAAATGCAAAACATCAAGTCTATCACACCAGCAGTAACCTCTAGATTTCTAGCAGGGGCTCAATAACTGCAAAGCAGTCTCCCAGATACAGCTCTGCCCCTATCCCTCCCACGGGTGGGTTCTCAACAGCCGCTGCCTCACTCGACTTCAGCAGGTAACCAACCGATTGGGCCCTCTGCAATGCAACCGACCACCTCTGTCGGAACTGGTGCAGGAATTTGGCGGCTTGGAATGATTTTGAGTCGGCGTTGAAGTATCGCCGAGCCGCCGTGTCTGCTAGTAGCTTGAGGAAGACCGGGACTTCAGCACACGGGCATCCGTAGGTTTCTACAGCAAAAGGGAAGAACCCCACGGTCTCCGGTCGGTTAGCGTAGTGTTTGATTTTCTTTTCAGCCTGCTCCCGTGCCACCCATCCCCTGCCTTTCATTGCCTCGGGATCCCTAGTGCTGATGGGATCTGTGATTGTAACATCGCACACCCAGACCGCCCCGCTGCTACGGTCACTCATGGTGAAGTCTGCCGTTTGTTCCTCGATCGGGCAGAAGGCCGCGGACTCGCTGTGGACTATGAACCCCGCATCTTGGGCCATGCTGATGCATGCGTCCCGGAGTTCATTGTGGGTGTTAATGAGGTGTTTGCCCGTGCCGCAGCGGAAGAGATGGTTTGGTAGACGTGGGTCGGGGATGGCTGTTTGGTCCGTGCAGTCACAGTTCGCCGGCGTAGAGAATGGGAGGCCGAGCCGGAAGCGAACAGCGTTAGCGAAGTGTACGGGTCCTATGCGCCGATTGGCTGCGATGGGGATGGCGGTCAGCCAATCTCCAGAGCCGTATCCGGTCAGTGAGAACAGTCGTTGGGTGTGGCCGGATAGCGGGTTCGGCCTCATGCGCCTACTCTCCTGGACTTGGACGGCGTATCTGCTCCCCTGGACTCTCAGAGCAAGCTCGTGCTGGAGCCTCAGATCCGACCGCGCCAGTCTCTCCTTTTCCAGCAGTTCTCGTGCATCAGTCGGCAGAGCCAGTTCGCACTCAGTGAGCCAGGTGTGTAGTGGCGAGGTGACGTCCCGGGGCAGTAGCATGTGGATCCGGGCTTGTGCCAGGGCACTATCCGGTGCTAGTGTGAGTGATGTGAGAAAAAGCGCCGCCTGGGTGAAGCTCGCCAAGAAGCCATGCACACCTTCTACTAGGGGATCCGTAATGCCGATCCCACCTAGAGAAGGAGGGAGCGACGCCTGTGCCCAAACTCGTGAGTGTTCCGTGCTGCACGAGGGGACTCGAATGCCGCATGAGGTGAGCAGCGTGGCTAACAGGTCTCTGCCCCATTGAGACCACGTGTTGCGGGAGAGGAGGTTGAGAGGGGTTGTTCTGGTGATGTAGGCTACCCGCCTGGAGATGCAGCGGGTTAGCAGTAGTGAGGCGACTTGGGGGTCGGCTCGTTCGAGGAGTGGTAACGGCTTCGCCATCTCCTCCAGTTGCCCCGCTAGGAAATTGGCGGCGCCGGTGGCGGGGCCCAGGTAACTACCGAGGAGGCGCACCCCTTCTTTGGAAAAAGGGACCCCGGGTGGTAGCTGGGAAGTCACGACTGTGGCCGAGCTCCAAGCTGCGCATTTCTCCGGATTATGGGCCAGGCCCAGGTGCGCCAATTTGTCGGTGAAGAAGGTGAAGGTGGCTACAGTGTTCTCCTGTTCCCCCATGAACGTCACGTTGTCCGCGTATGCCAAGCAGAGAACTTCCGGGTGTGCTGCGGCTGTCTCGCGTAGTGCAGGGTGTATTCCGGCTGCAAAAAGGAGTGGACCAAGCGGGTCGCCCTGTCGAACGCCCCTTTCGCTACTCAGTGGGGGGCTGTCGAAATTTGCGTCCAGGAGCAGTTGCGACGGGTTACCGTATGTGAGTTTGACCAATGGGAGTAGGGGCGAGAGGTTGTTGTCCTGGATCGCGTCGATAATTGCCTGTCGCGAAATGCTGTTGAAAGCATTCGCAATGTCGGTCTGTAGTACCAAGCATTGAGGTCGTGAGTCAGTGAAGGAGCGGGCGGCGTGAATGATTGCTTCGGCGCCACCTGGCACTGCCACCCCGTACTGTAGTGGTAGAAAGTGGTCTCGTGCAGACTCCCCCATGACAGTCAATGCCGCCTTTGCTGCGAGGCGAGTCAGACATTCGCCAATTGCGATTGGTCGGGCGCCACCCCCAGGTTTGGAAAGGGCGATGAGGCGTGAAGCAGTCAGTAGGTCTGCCACTGGTCCGGGTAAATTTCCAGCCAGCAATGTGTTGACCAAGGCGTGAAGGTGGGTGCAGACCGTTGCGTTTGTTATCGATGCGTCGCGGAGGTGTTCGAATGTCGTTCCTGAAACCCATTCTCGGGTCCGCCGCCAACCCCGCTAGCCGTCACTCGCCCCCTGCCGCGCCCTCCACGACCCTGGGATGGTGATTGCCGGAGCGCCCAAGTGTTCGCCAGTGCGCTCTGGCGCTGCGTCAACTGTGCCCGAAAGACCCCCGTCTGAGCGCGGAACGGAGACCATGGCGACGAAGCCCCCGCTGCTGCCTGCTCCGACGACCGCAAAAGCAGACGCTGAAATCCTTCGTCTCCCCGAACCCGGGCTGCACGTGGTCGCTCCCCCTCCGTCTGCTCAGGCCGACCAGCAGGCTCGTGCGCCATCGGTGTCACCTCCCGCTGCTCTACCTGCCGTGACGGCCGATGTTCCGGATTCGGCTGCGGGCCCTCCCGCTGCCGCACCGTCCGCTCCGCCTGCTGGCGTAGCGCCGTCTCTCTCTCTCTCTCTCTCTCTCTCTCTCTCTCTCTCTCTCTCTCTCTCTCTCTCTCTCTCTCTCTCTCTCTCTCTCCATAGCCGTAGGGTTAGAAGAGTAACCACAACTGAGAACTGAAGAATGAGGCCAATCAAGAGGATCTAGGGCTAAAATACTAGCTAGGAGAGGGTCTGAGAGGCGAAGGACTAGGTCCAGTGCCTCTCTCTCTCTCTCTCTCTCTCTCTCTCTCTCTCTCTCTCTCGCTCTCTCTCTCTCTCTCTTCATAGCCGTTGGGTTAGGAGAGTAAACACAACTGAGAACTGAAGAATGAGGCCAAGAAAGAGGATCTAGGGCTAATATACTAGCTAGGAGAGGGTCTGAGAGGCGAAGGACTAGGTCTAGTGCCTCTCTCTCTCTCTCTCTCTCTCTCTCTCTCTCTCTCTCTCTCTCTCTCTCTCTCTCTCTCGCTCTCTCTCCATAGCCGTTGGGTTAGGAGAGTAAACACAATTGAGAACTGAAGAATGAGGCCAAGCAAGAGGATCTAGGGCTAATATACTAGCTTGGAGAGGGTCTGAGAGGCTAAGGACTAGGTCCATTGCCTCTCTCTCTCTCTCTCTTGCTCGCTCTCTCTCCATAGCCGTTGGGTTAGGAGATTAAAAACAACTGAAAACTGAAGAATGAGTCAAAGCAAGAGGATCTAGGGCTAATGTACTAGCTAGGAAAGGGTCTGAGAGGCTACGGACTAGGGCCATTGCCTCTCTCTCTCTCTCTCTCTCTCTCGCTCTCTCTCTCTCCATAGCCGTTGGGTTAGGAGAGTAAAAACAACTGAGAACTGAAGAATAAGGCAAAGCAAGAGCATCTAGGGCTAATGTACTAGCTAGGAGAGGGTCTGACGAATAAGGCAAAGCCGCCTGACTCGACTTAATAAGGTAACCCACTGACTGTGCTCTTTGCAGAGCCACGGACCACCGCTGCCTGAAGAGATGGAGGAATCTAGCTGCATGAAAAGAGTGAGGTTGGGCGTTGAAGTGACGCCTAGCAGCTGTGTCCGCCAGTAGCTTCAAGAATTCTGGGACCTCTGCACATGGGCACCCATAGGTATCCACTGCCAGCGGGAAGAAGCCAACCGGGTCTGGTCGGTTGGCATAGTGTCTCTTTTTGTTGTCCGCATCTCCCTTGCCGCCCATCCTTGTCCCTTGGTTGCATTCGGGTCCCTGGTGCTGATGGGATCTGTGATGGTGACATCACAGATGTACACCGCCCCTGAGCTCCTGTCTCGCATAGTGATATCCGCAGTCTGGTCCTCGATTGGGCAGTAAGCGGCAGATTCCCCGTGGACGATAAAACCCGCGTCTTGTGCCATAGTGATGTAGGCGTCCCGGAGCTCGTTATGGGTGTTAATCCTGTGCTTGCCCGTGCCGCAGCGGAAAAGATGGTTTGGCAACCGTGGGTCGGTTATCTCTGTGTGGTCCGAGCAGTCGCACTTGGCGGGCGTGGAGAAAGGTAGGCCAAGGCGAAAGCGGACAGCATTGGCGAAGTGCTCAGGCGCGACACGGCGGGTGTTTTCAACCGGTAAAGCCGTCAGCCATGTTGGTGCAACCCTACGGTTTGCACTCGGCTTGTTGTCCGTGTGCGTGCATGTGTGTGTGTATGGAATGGTATGAGGGCATGGGATAATATATATTTCATGCTTATAATTGTGTGTGAATGTTGAGTCATGATGTCGAGTGTGTGTGTCGAGTCAATAGCGAGTTATCGCTAGACGCGTGTTACGCGGTCGTTTGTGTCTCGCGCGCGGTTTCTATTTTGTCGTGCGCGGTTTCTATTTTGTCTTGTGTCGAACGTTCGGTGTGTCGCAGGTGTGTGCAGCAGACCCATCAAGAACTCAAGGATGAGTTTGTGATGAAGAGCCCGAGCCTTGGTGTCAAGCCTCAAGTGATTTCGAAGCTTGCTAAAGGGGTACACCACAAGATATTGAAGATAGTTACATTACTTTGTGTAGTGTAACATTTCACTTGGTGTAGGCCCTAGTGAAGGGTATTTTCGAGACCCTTCGTGGTTGGGGACAGTGTGGCACTGTTCCACATCACTGTACCTCGGCTCTTGGGGTTTGTAGGAGCTGGGAGTCATTCCCAACTCGTAACTCTTCCTATCTTGTGTTCTAAGACTATAGTGGCTGCCATAGTACCGTTCGTTCAAACCGACGCTGTGTCGTCAATTCTTCATCAAATCGTGCAATCTAAATTGCTAATTGTAGACGACGTGAAGACGCTCCAGAGCCAATTTGAATCAAGTCATTTGCAGCTGTGAGCAGAGCGCTATCAACGTTTGAATCCGCTGTGCAGAAATCCGTCTGTGCTCTCTATCTTTCGTTTTAGGCACATTCAAGCCTATTGTGACTATAACAAGCCAATCTCCCGTGCCATAGCCGGTAAGGGAGAACATGCGCTGAGTGTGTCCTGATAGCGGGTTGAGACTCATCCGCCGGGTCTCCTGTACTTGTATCGCATATCTCCTCCCGTGGATTTTAACTGCGAGGGCGTGTTGCAGCTTCACGCCCTTAGGTTCTAGTCTCTCTGCTTCTAGGATCTCACGGGAGTCTGCCGGCAGAGCCCTCTCACAGGCCGACAGCCACGCATGAAGAGGTGTGCTAGTGTCTCGTGGTAGTAACATGAAATTCTTCGCGTTTGTCTGGATGTCGTCCGGTTCTAAGGGGAGCGAGCAGAGGAGTAGGGCTGCCTGTGTGAAGCTTGCTAGGAAGCCATAGATTCCTTCGACCGTGGGGTCAGTAAGGCCGATCCCCCCTAGGGAGGGGGGTAGTGTGGACTGTTCCCAGACCCGGTTTTGCTCAGTAGTACTCGTTGGATAGCGGATACCGCATGAGGCTAAAAGGGTGGCAAGTAGGTCCCGTCCCCACTGCGACCAGCTGCCGTCGGGGAGAAGGTTGAGCGGTGTGGTCCGCGTAAGGTAAGCTATGCGGCGAGATATGCAGCGCGTGAGGAGCAGCGAGGAGGTCCGTGGGTCCGTTCGTTCTAGCAGTGGGTGCGGTTTTGCCATTGTCGTGAGTTGTTCCATAATAAAGGAGGCTGCACCTTTCGTCGTTCCTACGAAACTGCCTAAGAGCTGAACGCCGTCACTGGAAAGGGGAACCCCTAGTGGTAGTTGTACCGAGCTGGCTGGGCGGGTTCTACTCCATGCGGCACACTTTCCGGGATTGTGTTGGAGGCCTACTAGCTCTAGCTGTCCGGTAAAGTGGGCGAAGGCCTCGGTTGTCTCGGCGGCGGCACCTAGGAACATGACATCGTCGGCATAGGCTAGGCAGAGCACGCGGGGGTAAGCGTCGGCAGTTGCACGTAGGGCTGGGTGTATTCCAGCCGCGAAAAGCAGGGGGGCCAAGGGGTCTCCCTAGCGGACGCCTCGTTCGCTTGCCAAGGGTGTGCTGTTGAAGCCGGCATCGAGGTACAGTAGCGATGGGTTGCCGTATGTGAGTTGAACCAGCGGCAGTAATGGTGGTAACGCATCGTCCTGTAAAGCTGCCACTATTGCCTGTCGTGAGATACTGTTGAAAGCGTTTGATAGGTCGGTTTGTAGTATTAGCGTGTCAGGTCGGGCGTCGGTGAAAGCTCGTACGGCGTGGATGATCGCCTCTGCTCCACTTGGAACTGCCACCCCAAATTGCAGCGGCAGGAAAAACTCCCGTGCTGCTTCTCCTATTACTGACAGGGCGGCCTTTGCTGCCAGGCGGGTCAAGCATTCGCCTATTGCAATAGATCGGGCCCCGCCTTCTGGCTTGGCCAATGCAATTAGGCGGGATGACGTGAGCAGGTTTGCTACAGGCTGGGGCAGTTTACCCCCCATCATGGTGTTAACCAAGGCGTGGAGGTGGGTGCAGACCGATGCGTTGGTGATTGCCGCATCTCGTAGGTGTTCAAACGTGGTGCCAGATGGCCCTGCACCCACCCCGTTTTTGCATCGGCTCAGCAGCTTGTGGAAGTCAACGTATGGGATTGACAGGCTTCGGGGATCGTCGTGTTGGGGCCACGTCAGCGGCTCGGGCCCCGCTTGTGGGTGTTTCTGTCGAAGTTCATCCAAAATCCCAGGACTGGGCATGCAGACCGGGGTTGACTCCAGTGCCAACACCGCTCTGCGTAGACTCCCACGCTTCGCCAGTCCCTCTGCTCTGCTGATGACACCTGTGTCATCGGGTTGGTGTCGTGGCGGGGCTGGGTTATTGACTGCTTCGGTTGCTTCAATGTACAGCTGATCCCATTCGCCACGTTGGAACGAACGGAGTCGCGCTTTGATTTTAGGCCAATCTGGGCGTTTTGGCGAAGTCTGACGAAGAGTGAGACGCGAGAGAAAAGGGAGCAGGCGCCAGCCTGCGATAGAGCCCGGGTTACGCGATAGGTGTAGGAGTGGTGTCAGCAAGCATAGCTAAAAAAGCTGACACAGGTTTGGCGGCAATCTGCGGGCTAGCGAGGGTTGGCGACTGTCGCAGAGTGGGGCAACATCCCAGTTCGCGAGTGATGCGAACCGGTCATGGTGTGTCGGCAGTTCTTCTGGCGAGTAGTAGCGCTGATGTGGGACCACGGGCGCCACGCCGGCCTGACGCCTCGCGGTCCGATTTGTGCGGCTGCGGCTCGGGGAGGGGGTTGGAGATTGAATTGGATTTCTGGCCGTACGATCGCCATCATGCGGCCCACCCTCAGCTTGATGAGACTCTTCTACATTCCGCTGCTCTGTTCGACTTCCGCTCGCTGCCTCGCCCCTTTCCCGAGTTCCATCTTCCTCTTCACTGGTACTACTAAGGACAACCGTCTCCTCCCTATAAGAGGGGTCGATGCGCTCCTCCTGGTCGATATCTTCGATTATCGTTCTTAAAGCCTGTCGTCCCGCCACCTGGAAGGCATTCTCCGGACCGCCGCCCACACGTCTAGCTGCTCCTCCCCCGCGGCCTCTACCCCGTCCTCTCCGCGATGGTGATCAAAGGCTGGCTTGAGCCAGAGCGCGTTGTCGTTACTTCTGCGGGTTCCGGTAGGTCGCCGGCAGTGTCTGGCTCGGTGGCTGCCTCGAAGAAGCCGCCACTGACGTTTGCACTGAAACCGCCTCCTTCCATGCTGGAGGCCCCGAAACCACCAGAGCAGGCTCCACCTGCCGCAGAGCCTCATCCTCCCGCTGCGGCTGCTCCTCACGCGCATGCTCCTGCGGGGCCTGCTCTCGTTGCCCCTGTTGCTCCTGTTGCTCCCGTTGA
This sequence comes from Closterium sp. Naga37s-1, assembly GCA_947471745.1. Taxonomy (NCBI): domain Eukaryota; kingdom Viridiplantae; phylum Streptophyta; class Zygnematophyceae; order Desmidiales; family Closteriaceae; genus Closterium; species Closterium sp. Naga37s-1. The sequence continues at coordinate 396,484 of CANJKZ010000410.1, forward strand.
GTCTCCAGTTCCCGTTGTCGTTGTTGATGCCCCCCCGGGCACCCCGGTCCTCGATGCGCCGCATGTCTCTGTCGCCCTGCCTGCACCGGTTGCTGCTGTTGGTTTGTCGCCGCACGCGGTGTCCGCCACCACTGGCGGCCCGGGCCCGGGGGAGGTGGGGGGGGGCGTTGCGCTGTCGGCTCCTGTCCTACCGACTGCGGCAACATCGGTGCCACCCTCGAACGTCCTGGCGGTTCCTGATCCCGCGCCGTACGCTGCTGCTCCCCTGGCTCAGCGTCAGCCGTCTCCGGGCCGCCAGCAGCATTGGCCTCACTCTCCTGTGCCCCGTGACGAGCGAGAGACGACGCGGCGGCGACACGATTCTCCTCGGCGCCGTGGGTCCCAAGCAAACTGGGCTGCATCCCGTGGCGGTCGCGGTGGCTGGTGGGGGGGGCGCGGTTGTGGTGGCGGCTGGGCGTATGATCAGCCAGTGACGATGGCTGATCTACAGCGTGTTGTATCCGATGCGATGCGATGCGACAGGAGCGAAACGGGCAGGCGAGCCAGAGCAACTCGCCACGCGTCGCTCCAGCGCATGCGTCCCGTCCACCATCCGCGCCCTATGTGCCTGCACCCCCTCTTCCACAATCAGCCGTTCCCCCTCCCCCAGCTCCCTCTGCATCTGGTGCTGCTCATGGGAACCGCATGCGCCTGCCGTGGGTTCCTCCGGTGGCGGGTATGGAGTTCGTGACCGCGGCCGGAGGACCGGTGACGGCGCAGTATCCATCTCTACTGCCTATTGCTCCTGCTCCTCTGGCTGCAACGTTGCCGGTACAGTCACTGGTGGGGCCAACTCCGTCAGCCGTGGTGCCGGAGGCATCTCTGGGGCAGCTATGGCACCTCTCTGAGGGTCTACGGGCTGTGCACCTGATTCAGGTGTATGATCACGCAGCTCTTTCTCAGGGTGTCCCTCTGTACGGTGGCCCTCGGGACGAGTGCCTGGATGCCGCTGATCGGCTGGCCGAGCTCTTGGCGCCCGTGTTGGCTGCGCCCGCGCGGGGTGGAGTTGCAGGCGTTGGACAACTTGGGACGGCGGTCTGTGGTCTCCGCCGGTTTCTGCGCGCAAGGACTGCTGTCGACTTGATCGGCGCAACCACAGTGGTGGTGCGCGAGCTGCATCGCTCTCTGACGGGTCTTCTCGCCGTCCTTGACGCGGATCAGATGTAGGATCCGCTTGTGCTTGTCCCATGTTGTCGCTAGTAGATAGGACCGCCTGCCATGAGTGTATGCCTTGGCGTTATAAGTTGGTGCTGCTTGTGATGTGCTTGCCGTCCCCTCACGCGCGGCCAAAGGCCGCGCTGTCGAGCGTCGGCCGCCGAAGGCGGCCGGCGCGAGCCGCTCGGTTAGGAGAGCAAATGAACACTGAACTGAATAATGAGGCTCTAGGACCAGGTCCTAGGGCCTTTATAATGGGCTGGAGAGGGCTGGAGAGGCTAAGGACTGACTCTCTCTCTCTCTCTCTCTCTCTCTCTCTCTCTCTCTCTCTCTCTCTCTCTCTCTCTCTCTCTCTCTCTCTCCCGCTCGGTTCGGAGAGCAAATGAACACTGAACTGAATAATGAGGCTCTAGGACCAGGTCCTAGGGCCTTTATACTGGGCTGGAGAGGGCTGGAGAGGCTAAGGACTGACTCTCTCTCTCTCTCTCTCTCTCTCTCTCTCTCTCTCTCTCTCTCTCTCTCTCCTCTCTCTCCCGCTCGGTTAGGAGAGCAAATGAACACTGAACTGAATAATGAGGCTCTAGGACCAGGTCCTAGGGCCTTTATACTGGGCTGGAGAGGGCTGGAGAGGCTAAGGACTGACTCTCTCTCTCTCTCTCTCTCTCTCTCTCTCTCTCTCTCTCTCTCTCTCTCTCTCTCTCTCTCTCTCTCTCTCTCTCTAATGGTCCGTGTATTGAAGTATCAAGGAATACAAACATGCAGGGTATAGATGCTAGGGATGGGAACAAGCAAACACAGAAACAAAGAGCTAAACAACTTATCTATCCGCCCATAAATGCCTATCTACACCTCCATGAGAGGCTCTAGTACTACACAGCTATCCCCAAGGTGGAATTCTCCTTGCACCCCCCCCACAGGGGGATTTTCTGCTACTGCCGCCTGACTGGACTTAATAAGGTAACCCACCGACTGCGCTCTTTGCAAAGCACAGGACCACCGTTGCCTGAAGAGATGAAGGAACCTAGCTGCATGGAATGAGTGTGGTTGGGCGTTGAAGTGCCGCCGAGCAGCCGTTTCCGCCAAGAGCTTCAGAAACTGTGGGACCTCCGCGCACGGGCACCCATACGTCTCAACCGCCAGGGGGGAAAAGGCAACTGTGTCAGGGCGGCTGGCGTAATGGCTGATCTTCTTGTCGGCTTGTTCCCTGGCCGCCCAACCCCTTCCCTTGGTGGCTTGTGGGTCCCTGGTGCTGATCGGGTCGGTGATGGTGACGTCACAGATGTACACCGCCCCCGAACTCTAATCACGTAGTGTCAGGTCTGCCGTTTGCTCTTCAACCGGGCAGTATGCTGCAGATTCTCTCTCTCTCTCTCTCTCTCTCTCTCTCTCTCTCTCTCTCTCTCTCTCTCTCTCTCTCTCTCTCTCTCTAATGGTCCGTGTATTGATATAGCCAAGGGGTACATACATGCAAGCTATTGCTAGGATTGCAAGGCAAACAAACTAACACAAAATTCACAACTGTCTCTCTACACCTCCATGAGAGGCTCTAGCATAGCACAGCAGTCCCCTAGGTCTCTCTCTCTCTCTCTCTCTTTCTCTCTTCCCTTCTCTTGCTCTGTTTTTATTGTTCTCTATGGTTATGCCTACCCCGCTTGCTTGGGCCTGTGCCCTTCCGCACGTCCCCTCACGTGGGCTCACTGCCACCCCCCTCCTTATTTGTATTTGTTCTCATACGCTCCATGCTTCTTCTTGCCCTTTAGGGCCTAACTCCGAAACAACCAAGGCTGCCCATCCTTGCCATATACGGCGACGGCGGTTTGAGTGGGGAGCTTGCATTGCATTTTCTCCTTCTCTTTCTCCTCCATTTCCTCCCCTTGTTTTTTTGTATTCCTTCACCAAGCAATGGAGGTTTTTGGGTCAAAAACTTTTATCTCATGGGTCATACATCGCAATGCCTACTAGCATGCTTTTCATCCCATCAATTTGGGCATACGGGGGACCGAGAGGCATTGTTCCTCTTCCACAAAGCTAGGCATATGGCCCTTTATTACTACCCTATCCTAGGGCTGGCCCATGGCCACCGCAAGCCCTAATAGGCTGCCCACGGTCTAAGCACTCATGAGTGCACCGTGCGTCATGCCCAATGGCACGACGGGTGCGGGCCCTTGGCCCCCGTGCCCGTTCCGAGGGCAGGCATTGGCGACGTGGCCCGGCTGGCCGCAGCGGAAGCACGTGCCACGAAAACCTTTGAAGCTGCCCGAGGGCTGCGGGCCACGCTTTGGGGAAAACGCCATCGCGCCATGGTTCCCACCGCGGTTGGAGCGAGCATGAGCGCCCTCCGCTCGGTCCAGGGCAGCAACATCCGCGACTGCTTGCTTGAATGGTCGTGAGGTGAGCAGGCTTTTCTGCATGTGCATCTTGTAGCGCTTGGCGACGCATTCGTCAGCGGCATCCTTGACTTGAAACATGTCGAAGAGCGCCGATATGTCGCCGAGGGCGATGACAACCATTTCGAGTCCGCCCGCCAAGTCGCCGTGCTGCAGCTTGTGGTCCGCGTGTTTCAAATAGGCCCTCATGTCCTCCAGGACCTCCACTTTCGCCTGCACGTCCAGCCGGTTGATTGTTGCCGCTGACCATGTAGTGTTAATGGTAGTGGGGAGAGGGGGGAGGTGTTCCGTAGGAAAAAAAAATGTAGCATTGACTGGAGCCTCACCATTGTCATCGTCGGAGTCGTCGGTGTCATTCTCGGCAGCTGGCGCAGGTTGGATGTTGGCTGCTGCTTCCTTGTCGTGACAGTTTGCCGTTGTTCCTCGCGCTCCTTCTTGTATTTTTACAGTTTCTTTTTTTGGCGGATGCAGAGGCCGCGGGTAGTGCAGTTTCCGCAGCTGTAACGTTGACGAGTTGCTGCTGTAACAGGGACAGGAGCAAGGCGACTTGGTCCGGAGTCAACGCCGGGGTCAACGTCGGGGTCGTCGCGTTAGATGAAGACACCGTTCGGTGCCTCTGGCGCTGACGCGACGGTCCAGCCACATGCGCTCACGCGTGCTGTGCGGCAGGCGCGTGTAGCGCCACAGGTGTTGCAGGCGCCTTCGTCGCCACTTGCGCCGCGGGTGCCTCAGGCACCACTAGCGCCACAGGTGCCAAAGGGTGCTGCTAGAGGGGGGTGCTCGAGTTGTTGTTGACCTCGAGCCTGCCCAACAGCACGTCCACTGCAGTCGGGGCGGGTGATCCTTCCTCTGCCCGTCGCTTGTTACGGCGATCGCCCGTCAATTCCCGGGCGTTACGGTCGGAGTCGGAAATCGAGTCAGACGAATTGCCGCGGTTAAGTGTCAGCGTAGACGCCATAGTTGAGCAATTGTAGCTGAAAATGTCGCGCAGTAATGTTGAGGTAACACACCTCTGGGGAGGCTGCGAGTTCTAGCCAGCTTGGGCGGAAGAAAAGGCTACTCGAACAGAAATGTTGATTGAGCCATTGACATTAGAGAAGCGTAAGTGGAGGGAAATGAACTCCAACCCACGGTTTTTGTAGTTGGAGAAGGGCGTTTAGTGTGGTTCGAGGATGCCAAATATTCGGTACTGGCAGCTTCGCTTTCCAATACACAATTTTGAGAAACACAAATGTATCTAAAATTTATAATAATTACAGTGTCTTCAAAAAACAAAATCCTGAAAGTTCAGGGTCACTATAAAAAACCAGCCTAAAAAAAAGGAAATCAAGACAAAAATCCTGACTTCTGAGGGCCTGGGATCGTGGCACGGTAACTCTTTGGATGCTTTTCCCACGCTTGCTTTCAAAATCTTCTTGCTTTCAACCTTCTTTGATAACTGTATGTGTCGCTCGGTCTTCGTCCTCATTGCAGTAATCTCTGCGTTAAGGTTTTGTTACTTCAGGAATGTTATGCAACAATTCCATGTCGTAACATTCCCCTTCATTCCTGGAGTAGTGGAGTCTAAACGCACTTGGTTGTGCCGTAGATGCTTGCGCAGTGCTGATACTGCTGACGTGGCAGCTCCTTGGTGAGGAAGTCAGCTGCCATATCACCGGTTGGGCAGTATATCAAGATGACTTTGCCTTTGTCAACTTCGTCTTTGGCGAAGAAGTAGCGGAGAGCGATATGCTTTGTGCGGTTGACAAAACCGGGTTTGTTTGCGATCTTGATTGCGCTCTGGTTGTCGCAGTGAAGTTTGAATTTCGCTGATGTCGCAATTTTTGCCTCTTGGAGCAATTCTTGCAGGTGCAGTCCTTCGCGAACAGCTCTCGTGGCGGCAATGAATTCCGCTTCAGTGGAGGAGAGCACCACCATTTCTTGCTTTTGGGATTTCCAGGAAATTGGACCGGTGGGCTCGAGGCGGAAAAGGAAGCCAGTTTGGGACCGTCGATTTGCTGGGCCAGTGGCATGATCGGCGTCCACGTAGCCAACAAGGCTGAACGAGCAAGTCGTGAGGGTGGAGTAGGTGAGGCCAATGTGCGGTGTGGAGATGAAGTACTGCTGAGCGCGCTGTAAGTCCAACATGTTCTCCCCTTCAGGTCGCTTAGCATAATCAGCGAGCTGGTTTGAAATGTAGGACAAGTCAGGCGTGCAGGTTAGTGCAGCAAAGAGCAGACATCCAAGCTGCTATAGGTACAGCTGATGCGCAGATGGGTTGAGCGGGGTGGTGTTGGGAATGTGGGGCATTTCTGGTGTGCGATAAGGTGTTGAGAGCGATGCTGGCTTGATGTTGAACTTGGCAGACATAATTTATGCGTACTTCGTGTTCTGGTGTGAGCGTGTGCAAGAATTCTTGCTTTGTGTGGTTTGAATTTTCAGAGTGTGTGTGAATGCTATTTTTCTTGATCAGATATCTAAAATGACTTCTCTGTTCAAAAGCTTTCCGACGAATCAAGACTCGTCGCGATCGGAGCACGGACAAGAAAGATACGGACGGTTGAAGTTCTTATAATTGTGATATTTTGTTGTGGCAACTTTGGGAAATTCTGGGGTGACTCCATAAGGCTTCTAGGCCATTGGGGGTTGGGTAATTCGTCACGATCACTGTAGTTTCTGCCAAGTGGTTGGGAGAAGCCAAAACAGGTTGGCAAGTGTGGCCAAGTTGGGTGAGGTGGATGGCATGGGATGGGGAAGTGACAAAGGTCAAAGTTGGGGTGCCTTTATGGAGGGGAATTGTGTGCTTATGGGGTTTCCTTGGTTGGGGACTCCTTGGGGACCTTCTCTCTCGTCCTCCTTATCCCCTCCTACCTGTTTCCTTGCCACTCTAATTCCTTGTGTGGATCTTGAGTATATTGTGATTGAGTTAAAATTCTATGGTAGCATACCCCCCAGTGCGCCGAAATTCATATCTCAACATTTACTTCATCTCTAGATACAAATCGAATTGGGAATTGTAGCTACAGTCTAGAACTACAACATATCCAAAATAGGTAAAGTTTCAACGATACACGTTTGTTGTCGACGGCGTTTCTTGTGAAGTCGACATTTCTGTCCAGAAATTTAGTCCAACGTTTTTGAGTTATTTCGCACCTTCATCTACATAGACTCCGTTCCTAATCCTAACACTTCGTGGCGGAGAGGTGGATGGCGTCAAAAGCGTAGGAGATGTTGAAGCCCAAGAATTGCTTAACGTTGTCAGTGCTGGTGATTTCTACGCGGTTACTAAGGCTTTTTCTCGAATTGCTCGAGAAGGTCGTTTTTTGTTCCCATCTACAGCAGATCGTCGACGTAGGCGGTGAGAAGTATGTAGTCGCCGCAAAAATGAAGGCGACACACTGACTACTGCGTCTCCTCCGGTTACTGCATCTAGTCAGGTAGCCGCGTCTGGTCAGGTGTTTGCTGCCGCGTCCAGGTCTAGTCAAGCGTCTGCCCCCTGCTCGTGTCGTCCTCTTTCACACGAGACTCTCCTTTGGCACCACCGCCTTGGTCACCCCTCCCTGCCTCGTCTTCGAGGTATGGCCTCCCGTACCCTTGTCTCTGGTCTCCCCCGGTCCCTCCCTCCCCTTCCTCCGGGGCCTGCCCCTACCTGTGTTCCTTGTGTCGAGGGCCGGCAGCGCGCCACTCCTCACTCCTCCGAGTTCCCTCCGACAGAGGCTCCCCTGCAGACTCTCCACATGGACGTGTGGGGCCCAGCCCGCGTCAGTGGACAGGGTCACGAGCGTTACTTCCTGCTGGTCGTTGACGACTACTTGCGTTACACCACAGTCTTCCCCTTGCGCCGCAAGGGTGAGGTCACTGAGGTGTTGATCGACTGGAGCAGCTGGTCCCGGAGGTGCTCGTACTGGAGGTACTAGAGCTGTTGGGGCTGGTGGTGCTGCAGGAGTTGGAGCTGTAGGTGCTGGAGCTGTTGCTACTGGAGGTGCTGCTGGAGCTGGAGCCGCTGGAGGTACTAGAGCTGGTGGTGCTGCGGGAGTTGTAGCTGGAGACTCTGGAGCTGAGGGTACTGGTGCTGTCTCTGCTGTTTCAGGAGGCGCTACGCGGCCGCGGCCGTACTACGTTCCGCTCCTTCAGCAGGTTCTTGGTCTCCCGCCTTCTACTGGTCCTACTCCTCCCTTACTGAGTCCACCACCTGTCCAGTCACAGTCGCAGTTACAGCCAGCCTCTCCACTGCCTGGTCCTTCTCCTTACTCTGGACCGACTAGAGGTCTTACGGAGCGTCGTGAGCCTGAGTCTCGTCCTGCGTCGCCTGAGTCTCGTCCTGCGTCACCTGAGTCTCGTCCTGAGTCGTCTTTTCGAACTGGTCGACGTGTTCCGCGTCAGCGTCCTCCTCCTGGTGCAGGCCTCCGCCTGGGGCGAACATCGTCAGTGGCTTGTGGATTTTTAGGGTGAAGCGGCCGCCGGGCTCTCCGCTAGTCTTCAAGGCGCGTTACGTTGCACGAGGCTTCGGTCAGCGACAGGGAGTTGACTTCTTCCAGACCTTCTCCCCTACCCCGGAGATGACCACTCTTCGGGTGCTGCTGCACGTCGCCGCTCAGCGTGACTACGAACTACAGTCTCTTGACTTCAGCACAGCCTTGCTACAGGGCAGGCTGCACGAGGAGATCTGGCTGCGCCGCCCACCTGGCTTCACTGGGTCGTTTCCTGCTGGTACCCAGTGGAGCCTCCGGCGGCCAGTCTGCGGTCTCCGCCAGGCACCCCGTGAGTGGCACGACACACTGAGGACGACTCTTGCTGCTCTTGGGTTTGCTCCTTCCACTGCTGACCCGTCGCTGTTTCTTCGCACTGACACCACTCTGCCGCCGTTCTACGTTCTCGTGTACGTAGACGACTTAGTCTTTGCTACTGCTGACACTAAGGCACTCGCCCACGTGAAGTCGGAGCTTCAGAAGAGACACACGTGCACAGACCTGGGTGAGCTGACAAGCTATCTTGGCTTGCGGATCACCCGGGACAGAGCACAGCGCACCATTACCTTGACTCATTCACACATGGTGCGGCAGGTCCTTCAGCGCTTCGGCTTCACGTACTCCTCGCCACAGTCCACTCCTCTGCCTACCGGTCACTCGCTCTCAGCTCCACCTTCGGACGAGTCCGTAGAGCCGAGTGGCCCGTATCCAGAGCTTGTGGGCTGCCTCATGTACCTGATGACCTGCACTCGACCTTACCTTGCCTACCCTCTTAGCATTCTAGCACACTATGTCGCTCCTGGTAGACACTGGAAGGAGCACATGGATGCAGCTAAGAGGGTGTTGCGCTACTTGTGCGGTACGTCGGGCACGGGGCTCGTGCTTGGAGGACGGGCTCGAGTTGTCCTTACTGGTCACGCAGACACTTCTTGGGTTGACGACTTGGCTAGGCAGCGGTCGTCACAGGGTTACACCTTCAGCCTTGGCTCCGGCTCTGTCTCTTGGCAGTCTACCCGCTCGTCTTCGGTTCTCAGCTCCAGTTGTGAGGCTGAGATCTACGCTGGGGCCATGGCTGCACAGGAGTTACGCTGGCTCACCTACCTGCTGACCGACTTGGGAGAGCGCCTCGTTCTCCTCCAGTTCCATACGTCGACAACAAGGCCATGCTTGCCTTGTGTCAGGAGCACAGACTGGAGCACAGAACGAAGCACATTGCTCTGCGCTACTTCCTTGCTCAAGAGTTGCAGCAGCGTGGTCAACTTCGTCTTGCTTACGTGGCCACTCGGGCCAACACTGCTGATATCTTTACCAAGGCACTTCAACCTTGTGATCATCAGCGTTTTTGTACTATGCTAGGTCTTGTGCCTACTTGGCCTCACTTGCTCACTTCTTGACTCTGCTTGTACTGTGATCTCTATACATATACCTGCATGCTTACACTTGCTAGGTTGTGTTCACTGTATTGCTTGTTCTCCTTTATATAACTCTGCACGTGAACTGGCCTTGTGGCCATTTGCTTGTGCTCAGAATGCGTGTTGACGTCGTGATCCTCCCTGAGCTTGCTTTGCCTTTCTTAACCGGTCTTGTGACCTCTTGTTCTCCCCCACTTTGCCTATGGGGGTGTGTCAAACTTATATGCTATAGTCTGTCTAGGCTGTAGTGGGGTAGTTCATATAGGGTACAACACTTTTAGGTTTCCTACTTGTACCCACCTGCTTGCTAGTTCAGTCATTCCTTCCTTCACTATTCTGACAGATACATGCCGGGATCGTGGGGCAGTTGAGTGAAGCCGACTTCGGTGAGAATTTGGACATGCACCTGCCAGAGGCGGGGCACATGTTCGATGTCGTAATGTGAATTCTTGAGCTGGCACACGCGGTCGTCGCCGTCGCCGTAAGTATGCGGTTGCTCAACGAAGATGAGCATGTCCACTTTTGCTCTGACGGAGCGTAAGATGCTTTGCGTCAGCGATGGCGAGGAGGATGCGCACGGAGGTGTGGCGGCTGACTGGTGAAAACGTCTAATCGAAGTTAATGCCATGGCATTGGTCGAAGCCGCGAACGACCCAGCAAGCCTTGAAGCGTTCGATCGTGCCGTCAGCTGCGGTTTTGACGCGGAACACCCATTTGCCAGATAGAACGCGTCTCCCCTTTGAGGCTGCACGGTCAGCGAGGACCCAGGTCTCACGAGCTTCCAGCGCGGCTACTTCGGCATCCATTGCCGCATGCCACTCCTTGTGATAGGGGCCGGTGAGTGCTTGTCGTGGGGTTTTAGGTTCGACCGCCTTGGGTGGGTGAGAGACAGCGGTGTGGAGGCCAAGGAGCCGGAGGCCGGAAAGGCATGGGCTGTGTTGCTGCTCGCTGTCGTCATTGGGGTGATTGCCGATTGACATGGGCTACGGAGGCGTCGAAGACAGTCTATGGGGAAAACCAGGGGGGTATCCGAGTGTGGAGAGCGGCGAGTGGCCGCCGTGTCGTCAGCGGCGGGGTCACCCCCCTCAGCTAGGACAAAGGAGTCAGAAGAGCTCTCCAAAGGCTCAACCATGTTATAGTCACAATAGGCTTGAATGTGCCTAAAACGAAAGATAGAGAGCACAGACGGATTTCTGCACAGCGGCTTCAAACGTTCATAGCGTTCTGCTCACAGCTGCAAATGACTTGATTCAAATTGGATCTGGAGCGTCTTCACGTTGTCTACAATTAGCAATTTAGATTGCACGATTTGATAAAGAATTGACGACACAGCGTCGGTTTGAACGAACGGTACTATGGCAGCCACTATAGTCTTAGAACACAAGATAGGAAGAGTTACGAGTTGGGAATGACTCCCAGCTCCTACAAACCCCAAGAGCCGAGGTACAGTGATGTGGAACAGTGCCACACTGTCCCCAACCACGAAGGGTCTCGAAACTACCCTTCACTAGGGCCTACACCAAGTGAAATGTTACACTACACAAAGTAATGTAACTATCTTCAATATCTTGAGGTGTACCCTTTTTGGCGAGCTTCGAAATCACTTGAGGCTTGACACCAAGGCTCGGGCTCTTCATCACAAACTCATCCTTGAGTTCTTGATGGGTCTGCTGCACACACCTGCGACACGCCGAACGTTCGACACAAGACAAAATAGAAACCGCGCACGACAAAATAGAAACCGCGCGCGAGACACAAACGACCGCGTAACACGCGTCTAGCGATAACTCGCTATTGACTCGACACACACACTCGACATCATGACTCAACATTCACACACAATTATAAGCATGAAATATATATTATCCCATGCCCTCATACCATTCCATACACACACACATGCACGCACACGGACAACAAGCCGAGTGCAAACCGTAGGGTTGCACCAACAAACTCCCCCTCGGATTGTTGGCCTTAGGATATGTTGCTCTCTCAGTTCAGAGCCATCCCAGCCAGCTTGCAACACTTCCAATGCTGCTGCTCCACCAGCCTCTTGGTCATCATGTCAGCCGGCTGCCCCGTGGTCTTCACGTAGCGCAACTCAACTTCACCCGCGGTTACCATGCTCCTCGTCCAATGCCACTTCACCCTCATGTGCTTCGTGAGTCCATGCAACACAGGGTTCTTAGCAAGAGCAATGGCACCCTGGCTGTCACAGTACAGTGGGGTAGGTCCTTGCTGCTCCTCCCCCAATTCAGCCAACAAATGCCGCTGCCACACAATCTCCCGTACGGCACGGAAGAGTGCCATGTACTCGGACTCCACCGAGCTCAAAGCTTGGTCAACCTGCTTCTTGCTCTCCCAAGCAGTTGGGCCTCCACCAACACAGCATATGAAGCCTCCCACACTTGTCATGTCCTCTGGTTCTGATGCATATGAAGCATCCGAGTAGGCGGTGAGGAACAAACGCCCGGGTTCAACACCATCCGCGCCCTTTTGGCGCCTTTGTGCCGCCGCCGAGTATTGCAGCCCAACGGTCGGTGTTTGGCCAAGATACTTGGCCACCCTCATTCCAGCTGCTACCTGCTCCTCATTAGGGCATTGCACAACCCTAGCCAGCTGCCCGGTAGCAAACGCGACGTCCGGTCGGGTGTTTACCGCCGCATACATGAGGCTGCCCACCAACGAGTGAAATCGGCGCCTCTCCTCTTCACCAACGCTCTCCTCCTCTGGTCCCTTCACACACTTGAACCCAGAGGGAAAGGGTGTAGCCACATGGCCTTCACTCTGCCCAAAGTTGGCAGCCAATGCCTCCAGGTACTTTCGTTGATGCACCCGCATGCACCGCTTCTCCACATCTCGTTCGATGTGGAGCCCAAGGTAGAAGCTCACGTCACCAAGGGCCTTGCACTTGAACCTGTCTTGAAGCTTCAGCATCACCTCCTTCACAAGGTCAGAAGAGGGTGAGAAAATGAGGATGTCATCCACATAAACCACCATGAAACTCCTCTGCTCCCCCTCGCCAAGCATGAACAAGGAGTGATCGGCCGTTGAGGGAGTGAAGCCGATCCCCTCCAACACTTCGCGCAGCTTCATGTACCATTGCCTAGGGGCCTGCTTCAGCCCATAGAGGGCCTTCTTCAGCTTCCACACTCTGCCACTACCATCATCAAACCCCTCTGGCTGCGCCATAAAAATCTCCTCCTCAAGGATGCCGTTAAGGAATGCCGTTACGATGTCCATTTGCTTTACTACCCATCCTTTGATGGCGGCTCCCGCGAATAGGGTTCGCAGCGTCGTCGGCTTCACCACAGGGGCAAACAGCTCCTTGAAGTCCACCTTCTCCTTCTGCTGGTACCCCTTGGCTACAAGCCTAGACTTGTAGCGCTCGATCTTGCCGTCGGCATCCGACTTGATTTTGAAGAGCCACTTGGACGTTATCGCCGTACGCCCCTCCGGTAGCTCCACCAATTCAAACGTGTCATTCTCCTCGATGCTCTTCAGCTCACTCTCCATGGCCTTCTTCCACTCCTCAGCATCACTACTCTCCAAAGCCTCCTTGAGAGTTGCTGGTTCTCCCGGCATCTCCACCGGAGAGAAGAACGCGAAGGCACACTCCTCGTAGTCACTCTCCTCGTCGTCTCCGACCATCATTGCCGCTCCGGCCAGGGCTGTCTTGCCCTGCTTTCCCGGCGCATCATAGGTCAGCCTATTAGGGGGTTGAACTCTCCTCTTCCCCCTTCCTTCCTCCTCAACTGCAGGGACTTGAAGGCCTTGGCGTTGCTGCGGTGTGGCTCGAATCCGTGGAGCACTCGTAGTACGGGAAGGGAGTGACGGTGCACGCTCGCTCACTTGCTGCACCTCCTCCTCTTCTTCCTCTGCATCATTGGCCTCCTCTCCCCCATTCACAAGGGAGGATTGCCTTGTGGTTGTGCTGCCGCTGCTCAGCTCCAAAGGCAGCTCCACATGCTCCAAACCGGAACTCTTCACCTCCCCAAACCGCACGCCTATCTTCGCCTCATTCTCCGCCTTCCAATCCTTGTACATGAAGTTCTCCATGAACTTGCAGTCCCTGCTCACCAAGAACTTCTTGGTGAATGGGTCCCAAAGAAGCCATCCCTTGCTGTTTTGAGCCATGCCCAAGTGCACGGCCCACACCGCCTTGGCACCAAGCTTGTTGTGCCGAAGATGCTTAGGCACGAGCGCCATGCACATGCACCCGAACACCCGAAGCATATCCACCTTTGGCTTCCTTCCTAGCCACTCCACATAGGGCACCCATTTGTCTGCTCCCACATGAGTCAATGCTCTGTTCTTGGCCACACACGCGCTCCGCACCGCATCAGGCCAGAAATAGTCGGGTAGCCCGGCTTCAATGAGCAACCCGCGTGCCGCCTCCGTGATTGTGCGGTTCGCTCGCTCGGCGATGCCGTTCATTGCAGGGGAGTATGGCATGGTGAGGGAGTGCCGAATACCATTCTTCTTCAGCCACAACCCAAAATCCTTGCTCAGGAACTCTCCCCCTCGATCGGTGCGGATTGACTTGACTAGACGGTCTTGTTGCCGCTCCACCATCGGAAACCAATCCGTCTTCAACGTTTCAGCCACGTCGCTCTTCTTGGCCAGCACGTACACCCAAGTCATGCGGGTGTAGACGTCGACAATGGTGAGAAAATACTCAGCTCCAGCAGCTCCAAGCTTCAGGGGGCCCACCACGTCCATCACCACCTCATCAAGCGGTGCCTTTGCCGTTGCCTCCGAACTAGGGAACGGAAACCGGGTGAACTTGGCTTGAATGCACGTCGGGCAGCCAAGCACCTCATCGGGCTCCCCCTTCACACGTATGCCAGCAACCATCTCATTCTTCACTAGCTGCTGCAAGATGGGCAGGGCCACATGCCCCATGCGCCGATGCAAGGTGAGCCAATCACACTCCCCCGTAGCCGAAGTTGGATTGGAGAATGCCGCGCTCGCAATAGCGCCCCACATACTCTCTCCGTAGTCCTCCTCCGCTGCTGCCTCTGGGTTCTCCTCACCCTTTTGCTGCTCCTTGGTTGCTGCACCACTCTCCTTAGGTTCACTAAACTTGTTGGTCCCTCCAGGTTTGCTCTTCTTGAGCTCATTCTCCTTAGCGCGACCGTTCGCGCCATCGTCGCTACCGACCGCTCCATCCTTGGTGCTGATGCTTGCTGCCACTTGCCTCTCCTTAGGCATAGGGACCACTGGGATCTGCCACATCTCGTTGTAGACATCCCTGTCCTCATGAAGGTCCCAAATAATTCGATCGCCAAGCCTTGCGGTGTAGGTCTTGGCTCCCTTCGAGTTCGTGTCCATGCCGGCCTTTGCCAACCGCCGCACGGAAATCAGGTTTGCAGCAAGGCTGGGCACCCAAAGCACGTTCTTGAGGCCCACCATTTTCCCATCAGCACCCTTGAACATGGCCTTGCCCATGCCTTTCAGCTCTGCTCGCTGCCCCAAAGCCGATGTGACATGCTTCACCGGTGACGGCTCGAGTTCGGTGAGCAAGTCCGGGCGAGGTGTCATGCTATAGGTAGCGCCACTATCAATCACCCAATAGTCCAGGGGGTGTAGGGTCACCTTCCCCACAGCTGCTGGCTCCTCAAAGCCTTCATCCTTCTCTGGACCAGCCGGTACTTGCGTCGACACGAAGTAGAATAGACCCGGGTATCGATCGTCGCTCGGGTCCTTGTCGTTGTCTCCGCTCTTCATGTTTGCAGCTCCGCCACCGCGACCGCCACGGCCTCCACGGCCTCGTCCTCTCCCTCCTCCTGCTCCTCTACCCTCTTGGCCTTGAGCAGGGGTCCAACCATCAGGGAGTTTGTAGCAGTCGCGCCACATGTGTCCGCTCTTGTGGCAATAGTGACACTCGCCGTCGAATCGGCCGCGACCGCGTCCATAGCTCTTGTCGTCGCTGCCGTAACCGCCACTCCTGCGGCCTCCGCCGAAGTTGCTGCCACCAAACCTTCCTCCCCCTCGTCCTCTGCCTCTTCCTCGACCATATCCACGGCCGATGCTCGCTGCCCCAGCGCCATCCGCACTCGCCAACTCACGGCGGCGGAAATCCTCTTGAAGGATAGCTCGCTTCACGTCTTCAAGCGAGAGGCGGGGCAAGTCGCGATTAAGGTTGATGATGAGCGAGGACCATGACTCTGGGAGTAAGGCCAGCAACTTGGTCTTCTTTTGGAGCTCACTGTAGTTCAAATCAGCTCCCTCAAGCCGCGTCAACAAGTCGAAGAATTTTTGCACCCCTTCTTCAACCGCTTCGTCTTCTTCAATTCGTAGTGCCGCCATTTGCCGTTCCAACACCACCGCTACCGCCGCTGTTGCAGGAGCATGTACACCCTTGAGAGCAGCCCATGCCTTTGGTCCTTTCTCTGGTTCACGCTGGAATGGCTTGATGTGACGGATCTGACTGCTCCCCAACGCTTGCCCAAGTAAGAGATAGCCTTGTGCGCTCTTCCGCACCCACGGGCTCTTCTCCGGGTCGTTCTCGGGGCGCTTCTCCGTTCCTTCCATCACCTCCAGCAGGTCATAGTGGTCAAAGATGTTCTCCATCTTGAAGGACCATTCAGCAAAGTTGTCACCGTTGAACTTGTCAAGCCCAAACACCCTAGGCTCATCCCTAGGTGGGCCAAGACTTGGTTGCATGGGCGCCATGGCTGAATCACGGGGTTGGCCTTGAGCTTGAGCTTCTCCACTGCCACCAGCACCTCTGCCACCCCTTTCCTCAGGTCCAGACATTGTCGAAACTGCTCCAAGGGCCTCTGATACCACTTGTTATAGTCACAATAGGCTTGAATGTGCCTAAAACGAAAGATAGAGAGCACAGACGGATTTCTGCACAGTGGCTTCAAACGTTGATAGCTTTCTGCTCACAGCTGCAAATGACTTGATTCAAATTGGATCTGGAGCGTCTTCACGTCTTCTACAATTATCAATTTAGATTGCACGATTTGATAAAGAATTGACGATACAGCGTCAGTTTGAACGAACGGTACTATGGCAGCCACTATAGTCTTAGAACACAAGATAGGAAGAGTTACGAGTTGGGAATGACTCCCAGCTCCTACAAACCCCAAGAGCCGAGGTACAGTGATGTGGAACAGTGCCACACTGTCCCCAACCACGAAGGGTCTCGAAACTACCCTTCACTAGGGCCTACACCAAGTGAAATGTTACACTACACAAAGTAATGTAACTATCTTCAATATCTTGAGGTGTACCCTTTTTGGCGAGCTTCGAAATCACTTGAGGCTTGACACCAAGGCTCGGGCTCTTCATCACAAACTCATCCTTGAGTTCTTGATGGGTCTGCTGCACACACCTGCGACACGCCGAACGTTCGACACAGGACAAAATAGAAACCGCGCACGACAAAATAGAAACCGCGCGCGAGACACAAACGACCGCGTAACACGCGTCTAGCGATAACTCGCTATTGACTCGACACACACACTCGACATCATGACTCAACATTCACACACAATTATAAGCATGAAATATATATTATCCCATGCCCTCATACCATTCCATACACACACACATTCACGCACACGGACAACAAGCCGAGTGCAAACCGTAGGGTTGCACCAACAAACCAAGGGGGGTGGGTCTACCTGAGAAACACCTGAGGGAGCAGGACTTTGTGGGGGGAGGGGGTCGACCGGGGGGGGACTGGTACCAGGAAGAGAGGTGCGAGGGGGACAGGGTGGGACGCGTGCGGGTGAAGCCTGTAATAACAGACAGACTCGTCAAAGGTGACATCCTGGGAGGAGAAGACTCGACGCAAGCTCGGGTAGTAGAACTGCCACTGCGGGGCGTCGCTGGGGAAGCCAAGGAAGACGCAGCGAAGAGTGCAAGGAGAGAGCTTGCTCGCAGTGGAATCGCTAACAAGGGAGAGCGCGCCCCAGACCCGAAACACCAACGCATCGCCAACCTTCCCCGTCCAACGGAGTGCGGGCGAGGTCTCTGGCAAAGAGATACGGGGCCAAAGGTTGAGCTGATGCGCGGCGTATCGGACCGCAAACGGCCACAGAAAATGGGGAGCAGCCGCATGGATCGTGGAGGTACGAGCAACCTCCATGATCAAGACAATGCGTCACTCAGTAATCCCATTTTGCTGAGGAGAGGCCGAAAGTGCAACGACTGGTGGATGCCCTCGTCTCGACAGAATTCAGCAAGGAGGCCAAAAGAGAACTCACAGCCCCTGTCAGAGTGCAGACGCAGGACTGGTAAGTCCCAACTAAACCGATCGCGCAGCTGGCGACGAGTAGCACAGATCCAGGGGGTCAAAACACTGCTGACGTCCACCTTGCAACGCAAGGGAAAGACAGTGGTGTAGCGTGTGTAGTCGTCAACAACCAGCTTGAAGTAGCGCTCCTGGTCCGTTCCACCGACGGGGGCCGGGCCCCAAACGTCCATGTGGAGAGTCTGCAGAGGAGCAGTGGTTGGAGGAAACTTGGAGGAGTGAGGAGCGGCGCGCTGCCGCCCCTCGACGCAGGGAAGGCAGAGCGGTGCAGGCGAGCGCGGGAGGGAGGGAAGAGACCTGGGAAGCCCCGAGAAAGGGAGACGGGAGTGCATGCTGCGGAGACGCGGCAGTGAGGGGTGACCAAGGCGGTGGTGCCAGAGGAGAGTCTGGTGGGAGAGTACCCGACACGAGCAGGACGCTGCAAGCTGACCAGACGGAGAGACCTGACTCGACGCAGTCACCTGACCTTACTCAGCCACCTATGCAGACGCGGTGGTCAGTGTGTACAGACTAGACCCAGGCCGTCGAGTAAGTGTAGCTAGGTGACGGCCAGTCCGAGAGCACGTACAGATCGCCACACGCTGCCCTCCTGGAGTAAAGGTGTCAACCCATACATCCTGAAGAGCAGTGTTGCTCACCAATTTCGTGGAGAACGTGGGGAGGTGGAGACCTGACAGAGAACTGCAGGGGACTGCTAGACACGGAAGGACAGTGGAGGCTCGTGCGACTACTGGGCCCCCAGTGGGGTCGGCGAGTGAGACTGTACCGGTGCAGCTAGTGGTGTGAGTGTGGTGCAGTCACAAAAGAAACAACGAGACGCGCCTGAGTCAAATGTGAAAGTGTGAAGGGCCTGAGCGGAGGCAGCAGACTCACTAGCACCTGCGACCGACGACTCACGAGCACCTAGTGCTGCAGCAGACTCAATAGCACCTAGAGCAGCAGCAGCGACACCAGCATCACCAGGTACACACGAGTAACACGCACCCTCATCACTATGCTCAGTCACATACATAGCATAGATAGCCTTGTTGATTTGAACAAATTCAAGAGCATACTGCGGAGATAACTCTATCAACGGGAGCTAGACTACGGGCTAGGCACGGGGTAGGAGGGATCTCTGCGTTCGTTCACTTAGTCGTTCTCTAGCACTTGTGCGTTCACAGGGCAAAACCGCGAGAGTTTCACTAGCAAAAGTTGAGAACAGAAAAAAATGGTACAATCAAGTTGGAAAGAAAATACTACATCAGAGCTAGCATGCAAGCAGGTCGACTGCCAGCGCAGCATGGTCGACTGCGTTCCAGCACGACTTGTTTGACCGCGCTCCAGCAGTGCAAAGTTGCGGCTTGCCAACACTACAAGTCGACGGCGTGCCAGCGTTGCATCCGCAGAATAGCAGCGCACCTGCTCCACAAGTGCTCGCAGATGATTGGCGCGCCGTGCCTTGTTACCTGCACAGCGCACACACCAAATCAACCTTGCGCTGACGACTGCACCTGATCAGCCACGTCGACCTCGGGATACCACACCGAGGTCGGCCTCGTCGCTAACACCTGGGCGACTGTCGCGTGCCTCCGTAGAACTTCGTCGCCCGGGTAACTTGGTCGATCGGGCAACCATCTCGTCGACCAACTTCTCCTTGTGCCCGTCGACATGCTACTCGACGTCCCCCCCTGTCGAGGTCGACGTCGGCCCCTCCTCCGTCGACCACCAGGTCGACCACCCCAAAGTCGGCACCCAGAAGTCGACACCAATGCAATGGCCCCCGCGCAGGTCGACCAGCTCGCCCACTGCTGCAGGTCGGTTGCACTCCCCCGTACACCCGACCACAAGTTCGGCACCGCCCAAGCGAAGACGGGGCCACAACCAACTCTCGTTGACACTCCCCTGCTGCGTTCACGCTTGGACCTCCAGCCCACACGGCAGTACTCCTCGGAGGATAGCTTGTCGGCGTGCACCCAACACACAGCACGCCAGTCACTGCACCAGCCATGCATGAGGGCATGGCACCTACTGCTGCACGTCGTTTCCGCCGTCTCCCACGTTGGCCAAGCACACCTGGCCAATTGCGACGGAGCACCGGTTGAAGGCCGGATAGTGCATCGCCTTCGACAGGAAGTCGGTTGGTTGCTCAGCGGTCGGGATGTACCTTAGCGAAAACTTCCCGCGCTTCACCATGTGCTGCAGCCATGCCCGTCGCCTCTCCATGTGCTTGAGGTTGCCTGTCAACCCCATGCCCTCGGCAATCGTGATGGCCGACTTGTTGTCCATCCAAAGAATAGTCGGCGTCCCAGCGTCCAGCTGCCAGAACTCTGTAAGGAGGAAGCGGAGGTGGCGTCCCTCCTTGCCAGCTTCCGTGGCTGCCACATACTCCGACTCGGTCGACGACAGCGTCGCGCACTTGATGCGCTGGCTCGACCAGGAGACTGCGGCCCCTCCGTAGACGAACACGTAGCCGCCCGTGCTTGTCTCGTTCTGCTTGTCAGCGGCGTCGTCGGCGTCCATGTAGCCGACTAGCTTCAGCGACTCAGGTCCACCGCCGAACTCCAGGGTGGTGCCGCGCGTGTTGACGAGGTAGGCGAGGCAGCGGTCAACCTCGCGCCAGAGTTAGTCGCTCCTCACTGTGAGGCTGCTGCCAAGCTTGTTGCGCGTGAAGGCGATGTCCGGCGTTGTCGTCGTCACCGCGAAATGCAACGAGCCGACCTTCCGCCGGTACTCCTCCTCTTGGGGTTCCTGCGCCTCCTCATCGTCGAAGGTGAGCTCGGCGTAGGCGTCAACCGAGACTGGCGTCTTCAGGGTGCGCCCGGTCTGCTCCTCGTCGAGGAACTGCCGACGCAGCTTGTCGGCGTAGCTCTGCTAGTGCAGCCGCAGCTTCCTCGCCAACCTGTCGCGGACGATCTCCAGCCCGAGGTACTTCTGCATCGGCGAGATCTCGCGCAGCTCGAAGGCGGCCTCCAGCAGCTCCTTCAGCATCTCGGTGCTGCTGCTAGCGGCGAGAAAGTCGTCAACGTAGACCAGTACCCAGCAAGCCATCTTGTCGGCGTCCCTGAAGTAGAGCGCCGTGTCGACCTGGCTCTTCTTCCAGCCAGCGCCAATGAGCACATCGTTGAGAGCCTTGTACCACAGCAGTGGCGATGCTTCAGCCTGTAGAGGCTCTTCAGCAGCTTGCACACCCGACCGGTCCCGTCGTTGAAGTAGTCCGGCTGGTACATGTACAGCACCCGGTCGAGCTTGCTCTGCAGAAAGGCGTTCTTCATGTCGAGCTGCATCAGGTTGAGGTTGAGGACGGCGACAATGCTGAGGAAGATCCTCAGCGTGACGTAGCTGCTCACTGGCGAATACGTCTTGTCGTAGTCGGCGCCATACACCTGCGTGAAGCCCTTCACAACCAGCCTTGCCTTCTCGCATTCGAGGTGTCGTCGATGTGGTATTTCGTCGTCAACACCCACCGGTTCTTCATGATGTTCACCCCTGGCGGGCGTTCAACCAGCTCCCACGTCCCCATGCCGATGAGGTTGCGGATCTCCTCTTCCATGGCGGCCTTCACCGCCACGCCCTTCCAGCTCGCCAGCGCCTCCTTCACCGTCATCGTCAAGATGTCCCAACGGTGCTCGGGGTCAGCGTGCATGTCGGGGTCGAGCTCCGGCAGCTCGTCATCGTCCTCAGTGTCGTCGTACGCCAGATCATCGGCATCCACATCGTACACCGTGGTGAAGGCAGCGGGGACGAAGAATTCAGGCGGCCTCCGAAGTCGGCCCGTACGCCCGACTTCCACCACGTCGCTGTCGGTAGACTCCTCAGCCTCCCCTCCATCGTCACTGTCATGGCTGCCGCCCTCAGCATCCTGTTGCACCATGGTCGGCGTCCCCGCCGACAGCTCCCCTAAAATCGGTTCCTTGTCGTCTCGCTCTTTGCCGCCTACAGCGGAGTCGGCGTCCATCGACGAGGTCGACTTGGTCGACTGCTTCTCCTTGCGCGGCTTGTTTCCTCCTCGACGGGGTCGACGGCTGCCAGACCTCCCGCGGCCTCCCTTGGCATTGTCGTCGTCGGACTCACTGCAGTTGGGGCACTCGAAGGAGAGGTGGTCGGGGTCGCCGCACAGCCAGCACTCCTGACGTCGACTTCCTCCTCCTCGACCGCTGTCCTTGGCCGACTTCCTCTTGTCACTGCTACCACCGCCACCAGACTGCCCACGCTGCCCTTGTCGACCACCTTGCTTCGCAGGGGCGACGTAGTTCACTTGTGCTAGGAGCTCCTGGGACCGTTCAGCCTCCTGCATCGCCTCATCCTGTAGGATGTACGAGGTCAAGGTGTCCTCGTTGAGCGTCGCCCGCGTGCTCGGCGCCATCGACAGCCGCTTCAGTAGGTTGCAGTTGCTCGAGAGTCCCTGCATGACGTGCGTGACGTACGATGCCATTGAGTACTGCGCGCCGGCCATCCGTATGGTGGCGAGAATTCTCCGAGCTCGGTTGTAGTAGTCGGTCGCAGTCTCCTGGTCGCCCATCCGCAGGTGCGTCAGCTGCCCTTCCAGCTGGCCGATGAACAAGTCGTCGGTGACCTGGTAAGTCGACTTGATGAAATGCCACGCCCGGTGGCCGGCGTTGAGGTGCTCCCTGCACGACTTCAAGGCGATCTGCACGCCCGGCGAGCAGCACTGCGAGATGACCGTGAAGGTCAGCAACTACACAGCGCGAAACTCCGCACGCAGATCGGGGTCCTCTGGCATCGCCACGGTACCGCGGGCAAAGCTTATCAGCCCGGCCATCTCCAACTGGGGCTCGATGGCTTCCTTCCAAGTGAGAATGTCGGGTCGACCGACCAGCAGAGGAGTGACCAAGATCCTGTCCGGCGTAAACTTGAAGTAGCCGTAGCTCGTGTTGGTGCAACCCTACGGTTTGCATTCGGCTTGTTGGGAGGGGGAACACCTCTCAAAGAAGGGCGTGCGAGGAGTGCCACGAACGGCACCTACAACAACTACACTAGTCTTAGCTGCAAGGTGGTGCTACTCGAGCAGTTCAACAGTGAGGTCTGTGGGGTCAAGTGCGAGAAAGTGGTCCTTGACTGCGCGAAGAGAGTCAGGGAGGCGGGTGACTATGAAGTAGAGAGTGATGTACATCGGGGGGGGGTTCCTGTCAAGGAACTCAGCTGGGAGGGCAGCGCGGTAGCGAGCGTCACTAGTGCGAAGGTGGGTAACGAGGTCCTCTACTGAGGCAAAGGCGGACAGCTCGGGAAACAGGTAGGGCAGTAGAAGACGGCCTAGAGCAGCAGTGGCAGGGGAGGAGTAACGGGCGACTACAGCATCGTACAGTGCTTTAGCAATCTTGTGTTGTCCGAAGTGAGCGCATTCGGCTAACGGCAGGTGGTTGCGAATGGCTAAGCGAGCAGCAGCGTCACGGGTATGTCAAACATTATCTATATGTTATTGTTGTGTAGGCTATAGTGGGTTAGCCTTTAGGGGGTACACAACTCTAGGGTTTCATACTTGTACTCCAATCTTTCATAGTTCAATCACTTCTTGTTTCTGACATGGTATTAAGAGCTTAGGTCCTAGTCCTAGGACGGCTTACCTAAGGGCCCACCGCTAGAAGCGCCCTCGAGCGCTGCATCGACTTAGCGCCCTCGTGCGCCTCTCTCCCTCCTGCTGCCCGTGCGCAGCTCGCTAGTGCCGCGCGCGGTCTTTTTTTTTTAGCGCGAGTAGCCCGCTATCGGCCCGTGCGTCGACCCCGAGCCGCCCGCGCGACCTGCGCCGCCCACGAGCAGCCCCCTAGCCGCCCGTCGACAACCGCCCAGGAAGTCGCGGCCCCACCTGTAGGCCGCCGCGACGCCCCCCCCTTAGGCCGCCGCCCTCGCGCTAGTCCGACCCACGCACAGCCACGGCCCGCCCGCTACAGCCGCCCACGCGCACGCCCCTCCCCTGGCTGCGCACCGCTGAGTAGCCCAACCCGAGCCGAGCCGCGCCGCCCGAACCGAGCCGCGCCGCCCGAACCGAGCCACGCCGCCCGAACCGAGCCGCGCCGCCTTGGCCGAGCCGCACCACCCTACTGTGCCCCACCTACTCCTTTTCCTGTTCCTACTGTGCTACTGCTACTACTGCTACTGTTCCTGCTGCTGCTACTGCCACTATGGCCACTCCCTCTGTTCTCACCTTTGACGCTGAGGGCCGCCCGATTAAGTTTGAGGTTTGGTTAGATGACCTCCACCTGTTCCTTCAGATCACTGCCAAGGACGATGTTTCCCTCTATGACCACACGTCCGGCGCTGCTCCCGCACCTCCCACTACTGCTGACAGCACTGTTCGCTCCCAGTGGCAGACCCGTGATGCTCACGCTCGCCTAGCCGTTCGCAGCCACCTGCCGTTAGATGAGCGCAAGCACTTCGGCCAGCATAAGACCGCTAAGGAGCTGTACGACGCAGTAGTCGCACGCTACTCCTCCCCTGCCACTGCTGCTATAGGCCGTCTCTCACTGCCCTATCTCTTCCCTGACCTGTCCGCGTTTGCCACTGTAGCTGACCTCATCACCCACCTCCGTACCAGTGACCTCCGCTACCGTGCCGCGCTCCCCCCCGATTTCCTCGCCAAGAACCCCCCCCCCCCCCGATGTACCTCACACTGTACCACCTTGTCACCCGCCTCCCTGACTCCCTTCGCACTGTCAGGGACCAGTTTCTCGCCCTCTCCCCCACTGACCTCACTGTCGACCTCCTTGAGAAGGAACTCCTAGCAGCTGAGAAGAGCATTGTAGCTGTAGGTGCCTCTCGTGGTGACCCCCGCACCCCCTTCTTTGAGGGGTGCTCCCCCTCCCCCCTCCTCCCCTCCATTGCATCTGCTGCTGCTGTCGGCTACCTCGAAGCTGAGGGGGTCGGGGCCGCGTCTTCTCCTAGTGGGAGACGCAAGGGCGGCAGGGGCAAGGGGGGCAGGGGTGGTGGAGGTGGAGGAGGGGGCGGCGGCAGTGGAGGGGGTGGGGGGGGCGGGGGTGGCGGCGGAGGTGGGAGTGTCGCGGGTGGTGGGGGGGTCAGTGGCGGCACAGGGGGTGGTGGCGGTGGCGGTGGTGGGGGTGGAGGGGGTGGTGGTGGCAGTGGTGGCGGCGGTGGAGCGGGTGGAGGACGTGGTGGAGCGGTGCAGCGTGGGGGGTTCGGCGGTGGCCAGAGGCAGCAGCAGCAGCGTCTCGGCGAGACTCCCTCGCCCCAGCAACTCCGTGAGTGGTACTCTCAGCGTGGGGGGTCTGGGGGTGGAGGTACCTGCCCGTACGTCATCCGCACAGGTGACCGCACTGGCCAGACCTGTGGGAGGTTCCACACGGCGCAGCGCTGCTTCTTTCGTCTCGACGACGCCTGGCGTGAGCAGTTTCCTGACGCCACTGAGCTGCCCCGCTGGGCTGATCTGCTTAGGAAGAACATTGATATCTTTGCTCTTGACTTTGATGCTATCCTTGGTGCCATGTATGCATTGACTATTAGTGTTGAGGGTGACTGTTACCTGAGTGTACCGCCAGACCCTGGTATTGGGACCAGTGAGACAGCTGCTCCAGGTGCTAGTGCGTCTGCTGCCCTAGGTCCTGGTGAGGCTGCTGCTCTTGGTACGCGTGCGTCTCCTCCCCTAGGTCCTGGTGAGGCTGCTGATCTTGGTGCTAGTGCATCTGCGCTTGCTGGTACTGCGTCTACTGAGGCACTGCACACCTTCACACTCGACTCGGGTGCTTCCCGCTGCTTCTTCCGTGACCGCACTGCCCTTGAGCAGCTAGCTCGGCCAGTTGCTGTCTCTCTCGCTGACCCCTCTGGGGGCCCGGTCATTGCGACCTCCTCCACTGTCCTCCCTTGTCCTGCGGTCCCGTCCGGCACCCTGTCGGGTCTTTACCTCCCCTCGTTCTCTACGAACTTGGTGGCGGGCTCTGCTCTTCAGGATGGGGGTGTTCACCAGTTCACCCCTGCCTATGAGCGTGTGACCCACTGTACGTGTGCTAGGACAGGTCGCCACCTAGCTACCTTCACTCGGCAGCCGGGGTCGGACCTGTACACACTGACCACTGAGTCCCCTCAGGTAGCTGCGTCTGCGTCTGCGTCAGGTCAGCTGTCGGCCCCCTGCTCGTGTCGCTCCCTGTCGCACCAGACGGTTCTCTGGCACCACCGTCTCGGTCACCCGTCAGTGCAGCGCCTTCGTGGCATGCACTCCTGGTACCTTGTCTCTGGTCTTCCCAGGGTTCTCCCTCCCCTCCCGCCCTCGCCTGCTCCTCCCTGTCTTCCCTGCGTCGAGGGGCGGCAGCGCGCCGCTCCTCACTCCTCCTCATTCCCTCCCACAGAGGCTCCTCTGCAGACTCTACACCTGGACGTGTGGGGCCCAGCCCGCGTCCGTGGACAGGGCCACGAGCGGTACTTCCTGCTGGTTGTCGACGACTACACGCGCTACACCACGGTCTTCCCCTTGCGCGCCAAGGGTGAGGTCCCTGATGTTTTGATCCCTTGGATCCGCGCTGCTCGTCTCCAGCTCCGCGAGCGGTTCCAGTCGGACTTTCCCGTCCTGCGTCTACACTCTAACCGAGGTGGTGAGTTTTCCTCTGACCTCTTGGCAGCCTACTGTGCGGAGCATGGCATCCGCCAGACTTTCACGCGTCCGGCCTCTCCACAGCAGAATGGGGTTGCTGAGCGCCGCATTGGCTTGGTCATGGAGATCGCTCGTACCTCCTTGATCCATGCGGCTGCCCCCCATTTCCTGTGGCCGTTTGCAGTCCAGTACGCTGCGCATCAGCTCAACCTCTGGCCCCGTGTCTCCGCTCCGGAGACCTCGCCCACACTGCTGTGGACGGGGCAGGTTGGCGATGCGTCGCGTTTCTGGGTCTGGGGTGCTCGTGCCTTTGTCCGCGATACCACTGCGGACAAGCTCTCTGCCCGCGCTGTACCTTGTGTCTTCCTTGGCTTTGTCCCCGACGCGCCTGGTTGGCAGTTTTACCACCCCACCTCGCGCCGTGTCTTCCCCTCTCAGGACGTCACCTTTGACGAGTCGGTACCCTTCTACCGTCTGTTCCCCTACCGCACTGCTCCGCTCCCTCCCCCGCCTCTCTTCCTCACCCCAGGTGCCCCTCCGGTAGACCCCCTCCCTCCCCAGGGTCCTGCTCCCTCAGGTGTTTCCCAGGTAGACGCGGTCGAGCCTGTCGAGGTAGCTGTTGACTCTGGTCCTGAGCGGGGTACTGAGCCTTGGGGTACTGAGACTGGGGGTGCTGAGCCTGGGGGTGCTGCGACTGCGGGTGCTGAGACTGGGGGTGCTGAGCCTGGGGGTGCTGCGACTGGGGGTGCTGCGCCTTTGAGTGCTGAGACTGAGGGTACTGAGACTGGGGGTACTGCGGCTGGGGGTGCTGAGCCTGGGGGTGCTGAGCCTGGGGGTGCTGAGCCTAGGGGTACTGAGCCTGGGGGTGTTGACCCTGTTGGTGCTCCCTCTTCACAGCAGCTGCGTGAGTGGTACTCTCAGCGTTGCGGCCTCCGGCGTGGGGCTACTGGAGCTGCGAGTACTGTGTTGCGGCCGGAGCCTCCCTCCCCTCCGCGGCTACGTGAGTGGTACGCTCGGCGCTGCAGCCTCCGGAGTGGAGCTCCTAGTTTTGAGTTACCAAATGCTGGAGGCCCGGCTGCTCCTGGAGGTGCTTCTGGTGCTACTGGCGGTCCTGGAGCTGTTGGAGGTGCTACTGGTGTTGCTGGAGGTTCTGGAGCTGTTGGAGGTGCTGCTGGTGCTGCTGGAGGTACTGGAGCTGCTGGAGGTGCTTCTGGTGCTACTGGAGGTCCTGGAGCTGTTGGAGGTGCTGTTGGTGCTGCTGGAGGTACTGGAGCTGCTGGAGGTGCTACTGGTGCTGCTGTAGGTACTGGGGCTACTGGAGGTGCTGCTGGTGCTGCTGGAGGTACTGGAGCTGCTGCTGGTGCTGCTGGAGGTCCTGGAGCTGCTGGAGCTCCTAGTGGTGCTCCTGGTCCTGGGACTGGTGGTGCTGCTGGAGCTGGTGTTACTGGAGGTACTGGAGTTGACACTCCTGGAGGTGCTCCTGGTGCTGCGGGAGTTGGAGCTGCTACTGGGGGTTCTGGTGCTGTCTCTGCTGGTTCTGGGGGCACGTCACGGCCGCGGCCGTACTTCGTTCCGCTCCTTCAGCAGGTTCTTGGTCGGTCGCCTCCTCCTTGTCCTGCTCCCTCCTTAGAGTGTCCTTCGCCTCTCCGGTTGCAGTCACAGTTACAGCCCGCCTCACCACTTCCTGGTCCTTCTCCCTACACTGGTCCGATAGGAGGTCTTACGGAGCGTCGTCAACCTGAGTCTCGTCCTGTGTCGCCTGAGTCTCGTTCTGCGTCACCTGTTAGTGCTGCTCGCCCTGGTCGTCGTGTCCCGCGTCAGCGTCCTCCTGCTGTCCCCGGCACTCACCAGATGCTGCTTCGTCTTTCCACTGCTCCACGGCGTGTCCCTCTGCCTTCTCCTCCTGCGTCCTCCCTTCCTGCCCTTGCTGACCCAGAGTCTGACTCTTCGTGCTGCTCGTCCTACTGTCACGCGTCTCCTGTCCACAGTTGTCACTGACCCTTCCTTTGAGTCCGCTGCTGCGTCTGCCTTAGTTACTGAGCTTGTCGACTTTGCTGCTCACTGTAGACTAGACTACGCTGCCGGTCTTGTTGCTGAGTCTGAGTCTGTCTATCCTCCGTCCGTCGGGGGTGAGTGTGCTCTTGGCACGGACGTTCTTGAGGACAGGCAGGAGGAGTTTGAGTGCTTTGCCGCCGCTGTACCTCATCTCGTGTCCATGCTGATTGCACCTGAGGGAGACCCGGATGCTCCAGACATCCACGCTCTTACGCTGAGGCGATCGCGGGTGAGTACTCCTCTCAGTGGCAGACAGCCATGGATGCAGAGATGGCATCCTGGAAGTCCACTGGCACTTACGTCGACGAGGTTCCCCCTCCTGGGGCGAACATCGTCAGTGGCATGTAGATTTTCAGGGTGAAGCGGCCGCCAGGTTCTCCGCCTGTCTTCAAGGCTCGGTACGTTGCTCGAGGCTTCAGTCAGCGAGAGGGAGTAGACTTCTTTCAGACCTTCTCCCCCACCCCGAAGATGACCACTCTTCGGGTGCTGCTGCACGTCGCCGCTCAGCGTGACTACGAGCTTCACTCTCTTGACCTCAGCACAGCTTTCTTGCAGGGCAGCCTGCACGAGGAGATCTGGCTGCGCCGCCCTCCTGGCTTCACTGGGTCGTTTCCTGCTGGTACCCAGTGGAGCCTCCGGCGGCCGGTCTACGGTCTCCGCCAGGCTCCACGTGAGTGGCACGACACACTGAGGACGACTCTTGCTGCTCTTGGGTTTTCTCCTTCCACTGCTGACCCGCCGCTGTTTCTTCGCACTGACACCACTCTGCCACCGTTCTACGTTCTCGTGTACGTAGACGACTTAGTCTTTGCTACTGCTGACACTGAGGCACTCGCCCACGTGAAGTCGGAGCTGCAGAAGAGACACACGTGCACAGACCTGGGTGAGCTCACAAGCTATCTTGGCTTGCGGATCACCCGGGACAGAGCACAGCGCACCATTACCTTGACTCAGTCACACATGGTGCAGCAGGTCCTTCAGCGCTTCGGCTTCACCTGGTCCTCAGCACAGGCCACTCCTCTGGCTATAGGTCACTCGCTCTCAGCTCTGCCTTCGGATGAGTCCGTAGAGCCGAGTGGTCCTTACCCAGAGCTAGTTGGTTGCCTCATGTACCTGATGACTTGCACTCGTCCTGACCTAGCATACCCTCTTGGCCTTCTGGCCCGCTATGTGGCTCCTGGCAGGCACCGAAAGGTGCACTGGGATGCTGCAAAGAGGGTATTGCGCTACTTGTGCAGTACATCGGGCATGGGGCTCGTGCTTGGAGGGAGGCGCTCAGTTGTTCTCACTGGGCACTCAGACGCATCTTGGGTTGACGACCAGGCTACTCAGCGGTCGTCACAGGGTTACACCTTCAGCCTTGGCTCTGGTTCAGTTTGTTGGCGTTCTACTCGCTCGTCTTCAGTTCTTAGCTCCAGTTGTGAGGCTGAGATCTACGCCACAGCCATGGCTGCACAGGAGTTACGCTGGCTGACCTACCTGCTGACCGACTTGGGAGAGCGGCCTAGTTCTCCTCCAGTGCTGTACGTCGACAACAAGGCTGCCTTTGCCTTGTGTCAGGAGCACAGACTGGAGCACAGAACGAAGCACATCGCTCTCCGTTACTTCCTGGCTCGAGAGCTGCAGCAGCGCGGTCAGCTTTGTCTGCGCTACGTGGCCACTCGGGCCAACACCGCTGATATATTCACCAAGGCACTTCAGCCTGGTGATCATCAGCGCTTCTGCACTGTACTGGGGCTTGTGCCCACTGTTCCTCACTTACTGTAGGCTTTGTCTGTACTGTGATCTTTATATATATATATACCTGCTTGTTTGTGTTGTATATATGCCTCTGCATTTGAACTGGCCCTGTGGCCCTTTGTTTGTGCTCAGATTGTGTGGTGACGTTGTGATCCACCCTGAGCTTGCTTTGTCTTTCTTGACTGGTCTTGTGACCCCTTGCTCTCCCCCACTTTGCCTATGGGGGTGTGTCAAACATTATCTATATGTTATTGTTGTGTAGGCTATAGTGGGTTAGCCTTTAGGGGGTACACAACTCTAGGGTTTCATACTTGTACTCCAATCTTTCATAGTTCAATCACTTCTTGTTTCTGACAGGGTAAGCCACTGTGAGAGATTCGCACTTTTAGCTGTGGCGGGAGGGGCGAGAGAGGCTCCAGACGTGTGATCAAACAACAAGACACTGTCTCTAGATTTGCTCAGTAGGTACGGCTGTAAGTCGTTGAGCCACGTGCCGAACTGAATCGGACGGCCCTCTTGATCGAATGTGAGGACACGGAGAGAAGCCATAGCGGGCAGAGCAGGGTGGCGCGCGACCAGCAGAGCAGCACGCAGGCAGGGCAGGGCGGCGCACGGCTAGGGTGGCCAGCAGCAGAGCGGGCAGGAGCCGGGCGTTGCAAGCAGCAGGGCGGGCATGCAAGGGGCTGCGAGCGGGCCGCAAGGGGCGGCGAGCAGGCTACAAGGGGCAGCGCGCAGGCTGCAAGGGGCAGCGCGCAGGCTGCAAGGGGCGGCGAGCGGGCCTCAAGGGCTGCGAGCGGGCCTAGGGGCGGCGGGCGGGCCGAAAGAGGCGGTGCGCGGGGCTGCAGGGGCAGCACGCGGGCCGCAAGGGGCGGCGAGCGGGCCGCAAGGGGCGGCGCTCGGGGCTGCAGGGGCGGCGCGCAGGCTGCAGGGGCAGTGCGCAGGGCTGCAGGGGCGGTGCGCGGGGCTGCAGGGGCGGCGCGCGGGCTGCAGAGGCGGCGCGCGGGGCTGCAGGGGCGGCGCGCGGGGCTGCAGAGGCGGCGCGCGGGGCTGCAGGGGTGGCGCGCAGGGCTGTAGGGGCGGCACGCGGGGCTGCAGGGGCGACGCGCGGGCTGCAGGGGCGGTGCGCGGGGCTGCAAGGGCGGCGCACGTGGCTGCAGAGGCGGCGCGCGGGGCTGCAGAGGTGGCGCGCAGGCTGCAGAGGCAGCGCGCGGGCTGCAGGGGCAGCTCGCGGGCTGCTAAGGGCGGCGCGACGGGCTGCAAGGAGCGGCGCGTGGGCCAGCAGGGCGGCTCGCTGTTAGGGCAGGGTGGCAGGGCAGTGAGTGGGGCAGCTCTGTGGTGGGCCCTAAAAAAAACGGTCCTAGGGAAGGACCTGCTCGGAAACCATGTCTGAATACTGAACGAGAATGAATGCATTGAGCAGAAGTTGGGTACAATTACTAACCCTAATTGGGTTGTACCCCTTATGGGCTACCCCACTATAGCCTACACAAAGTAAGCTACATGACATTTTGACACCTCTCGCTCGTCTTATGTACTCAGCTCCAGCAGTGAGGCCGAGATCTACGCTGGGGCCATGGCTGCACATGAGTTACGCTGGCTGACCTACTTGCTTACCGACTTGGGCAAGCAGCCTCGTTCTGCACCAGTTCTGTTCGCTGAGAACAAGGCCATGACTGTCTTCTGTCAGGGGCAGAGTCTCAAGAGCAGAACGAAGCACATTGCCCTTAGTTACTTTCCGATGCGAGAGTTGCAGCAGCGTGGTCAGGTTCGCTTTGTTTACGTGGCATCTTGGGCCAACACTGCTGATATCTTCACCAAGGCCCTTGGGCCTAGTGATCATCAGCGTTTCTACACTGCTCTTGGACTTGTGCCTACTCTGCCTCACTTCCTTGCCTCTTGATCTCATCTTGTACTTAATGTACCTTGATATCTATCTATACCTGCATGTGTACACTTGCTAGGTTGTGATCATTGTACTACGTACGCTATTGTAAAACAGCATGTGAACTGGCCTTGTGGCCGATTGCTTGTAGTCGGACTGTGTGGTGTTTTTTTGATTCACTCTGAGCGTTGTTTTGTTTCTTCTCTTGACTGGTCTTGTGACCAGTTGTTGTTCTTTCTCTCTCTTGCTATCCCTCACTTGGCCTATGGGGGTGTGTCAAACTATATATCTATTTTTTTGTGTGGTGTTCTTGTTCAATCCATTCCGCTGTTCATGATTCTAACAAAAATTGCTGCTGCCACGCAATGTCTACGGGGGAAAATCTATTTGCTGGAGCAGGCTGGTTCGCGTTGTGACGTGCACGGTACAACAGTGCTGGGTGACGGGCATGGCGGGGTGACACCGCACCACAGATTGCAGTCAAGCCAGCCACCCATCTGCATTGCCTTGCCTTCCTCAGCTTGTAACGTATCGCCCCGGATATAAGCGGAGGCCTATGTTTAGCGCATGCGCTTATATCTGGAGCAATGCGCTTATGGCCGATTCTCAATTAGAAGCGCACCCCTTTTGATATCGTTACTCATTATAAGCGCACCCTTTTTATGAAGTAAATATTTTTACACTTTTTTTTATTATTGACATTACTCTAAAAGCCACACCTGGGCTTTACATCCAACAGCATTAATTTTCTATTATTATTATTATTCACTAACAAATTTAGTCTGAGCCTACACACTTTTTATGCCTAGTCTAGCCTAAGGGAGGCCATCCTCCTCGTCATACTCAGGCTCCTGGCAGTTGTTGCCCCAGAAGCCAACGGCTTGGATCTCGTGGTCGACATCTACCTCATGCGTCAGCTAGCTCCTCTTCTGCACTATCGCTAGCTTGTCCTCGCTCGCGTCAAACGCATTGCTGATGCCGCACGTGAGGAAGGATTTCTTGATGAGGTCGGCGGGCACCGCCTTCCACGCCCGGGAAATCCACTTGAGCACGACCCCAGGAGACAGTTTCTTGATGTTCCCTGCACCACATGAAAGGGAGGGGGGAATAGATAAGAACATTAGAGGGGGGAAACCAGCGCACTCGCGGTTGTACGGTATAGACAACATGCCGCTCACCTGCTGATGTCAGGGTGTTCATGCCGTCCTGCTCAAACCATGTTTGGTACTGCTGGCACACACTCGTGCCCGCACGCCAAATTTCGGCTTGAGGAACGGCACCACGCCCTTGTAGAGCCACTGAATGACGTTCTTGGCTTCCATCCATCCGTTCTCTTGGCAGCCGACGACCACTGTCAGAGGTCCACTGGTGATCCCCGATTGATCCTAGGGAAGGGTTACAGGCTCGTTGTCCTGGGGGGTTATGGGCGCACTGACCTGCTACTTAACAAGCCCTTTTATCCCAATGGTCTAGTGGTTGGGATTCTGACAACCACATCTGCGCACAATCAACCGGGAAAAACAACAGCCACACAAGCACAAGGAAAAATAACCTACCGTTCGGGAAGTCTCCCTTTGGCACAGTCTTGCGCTTGAAAAACACCCACGGCTTCAGCTTCTCCCCTGTTGCTGTGCACGCCAGCATCACGGTTACTCTTTCCTTTTGGTAACCACAGCTCTGGATGGGCACCGACTTCACGCCCGTCTGCTCCACGGTGGTTGTCGCCGGCATCTCCAGCCATAGAGGCGTCTGGTCGGCATTGATGCTGTAGCGATTGTTGATGTCGTACTCAAGCAGTGCGTCACGTACTAACTTTGCACTTGGTCGCCATGTCTGCGCATGGGGAGGAAATGATACGGAGGAAGGCGGATTAGTAACCTGATAAACATCCAGAGTCAAGGGCAACCAAACAATAAGAAGATCACGCCAATTCGAGCAGATTCTACAGAAAACAAGGAACTTACGATCTTTGGTTTTCTGCGCCACCTTTGTTTTCATTCGCACGCCGAGGTTCCACCGCTTGCGGAATCGCTCCGACCACCACTGACTCCCATTCCACTTCACATCCGAGAAAAGAACCTTCATCACCTCGCGAGACCACTCTTGCAGACGGCCGACAGAAATTGCAACACCCCGGCGCCACCAGTCGGCGCGCACACCTTGATCTTCATCAGCCTGTACCATGACGATCTCCCGCGCCTATGTAGTCGCTTCTGTGTGCTATGTGAATCCTTGAGCTGCTGCGGTTGGGACTTCCACCCGGACAGGCACTTGCGGTGTATGCTAGAATCCCGTGCCACTTCGCTTATCGATGCCGCAACCTCCAGGCGCACGAGCCACTTGAGCTTCTCCTTATCAGAAGAAGGTCTGGAAGTAGTCGACCCCCTGTTGCTGACTGAAGCCTCGAGCAACGTAACGTGCCTAGACAGGGGAACTGCGTCGACGTAGGTGCCTGTGGACTTCCAAGATGCCATCTTGGCATCCATGGCTGCCTGCCACTGAGTGGAGTAAGGACCCGTAATCGCCTCTGCGTAAGAGCGCGGGGTCGGGATGTCTGGTGCATCCGGGTCTCCCTTAGGGGCAAGCAGCATGGAAGCGAAACGAGGTAGAGCAGCTGCAAGATACTCAAGGTCCTCCTGCCTGTCCTCAAGGACGTCCGTGCCAAGAGCACACTCACCCCTGACGAACGGAGGACTGGCAGACTCAGACTAAGCAACAAGAGCAGTGGCGTAGTCTAGACGACGGGCAGCAGCAATGTCAACTAGCTCAGCAACGAGGGCAGACGCAGCAGTGGACTCAGGGTCAGGGACGACAGGAAGAGAGGACTCGCGTTAGGGTCTTGCGTGGACGCCGCTGCAGCTGCGCCAGGCCACCGCCAGAAACTCCCAACTGAACAACTGCACAGCGACTGCCACTACTGCCGCCGCCACCACTCCTACTAGCGTACCACTCACGTAGCTGCTGGGGTGGAAGGGACTCGCTCTGACGCCGCTGGAGCTGCATCTGGCCACCGCCAGAAACTCCCCACTAAACAGCTCCATAGCAACTGTTAGTACGGCCGCCACCACTCCCACTGCTGCCACCACCGCCGTCACCACTCCCACCACTACGACGAAGAGAAGTCATAGCAGGCAAGCTAAGAGGCGCGCGACAAGTAGGGCAGCACGGAGGGAAGGCAGTGCGGCTAGCAGGCACCAGGGCCACAAGAGGGCGGCGAGCTGGCCGCAGGCAAGCTGCGAGCAGGCAGCAAGGGGCGGCTAAGGGGCTAGGGGCAGCAGGCAGGGCTGCAGGGGCGGCGAGAGGGCCACAAGGGGCAGCGTGCGGGGCTGCAGGGGCGGCTCGCGGGCTGCAAGGGCGAAGGGCGGGCCGCAAGGGGCGGTGCGCGGGGCTGCAGGGGCGGCGCGCGGGGCCTAGGGGCGACGGGCGGGCCGCAAGGGGCGGCGGGCGGGCCGCAAGAGGCAACGCGCGGGGCTGCAGGGGCGGCGAGAGGGCCGCAAGGGGCGGCGTGCGGGGCTGCAGGGGCGGCTCGCGGGCTGCAGGGGCGAAGGGCGGGCCGCAAGGGGCGGTGTGCGGGGCTGCAGGGGCGGCAAGCAGGGCAGTAGGGGCGGCGCGCGGGGCCTAGGGGCGACGGGCGGGCCGCAAGGGGCGGCGCACGGGGCAGCAGGGGTGACGGGTTGGCCGCACGAGGGCAGCGAGCGGGCCTAGGGGCGGCGGGCGGGTCGCAAGCGGGCGACGGGCGGGCCGCAATGGCGGCGAGCGGGCCGCAACGGGGGCTAGTGGGCGGGTCGCAAGTGGGCGACAATCCTCTAGGGCAGGGCAATGCATGGGGCAGCTCTGTGGTGGGCCCTAAAAAAAACGGTCCTAGCGAAGGACCTGCTCTGAAACCATATCAGAAGAATGAACGAGAATGAATGCATTGAGCAGAAGTTGGGTACAAGTACTAACCTTAATTGGGTTGTACCCCTAATGGGCTATTCCACAATAGCCTACACAAAGCAAGAAATATAACATTCTGACACTCCTGGGCAGTGTAGGAGTGCCGTTTATGTTGCGTCGGCTTATGCCTGGGAGAGGGGGGGGCAGGCATCTCAGTTCTCAAAAGAGGGGTGGGGACGTTTTTTGTTAATCGGCGGATAAGTCTGTATCAGCATCTTCTCCGTCGTCGTCCGAGGCACTGGCACCACCCTCTGGGAACACTTCCGCCTCTGTGCCAGCCTCGGCCCCCTTTTCACCGTTGCCACCCGTATCACCGTCGCTGCGGTGCTGGTCATTGGCGGCCACATCGTTGTCGGCGCCCACAGCCGACTCGTCCCACGCACAGTGTTCAGGCTGGCCCCAACGTGGTGCCGGCAGCGGAGCATGGATGTAGACATCGGCGGGCTTGTTTGATTCCGGTTCATACAGCCACTCGTCGAAAGTCGCTCGTAGTAGGAGCTGGAGCACGGGTTGATTGCCCGTGTAAGCAGAACTCGTATCAGGCGGATTCGGAGGAGCAGGAGGAGTGGGAGGAGCAGGAGGAGCAGGAGGAGCAGGCGGTGCAGGTGGCGCTGGAGGCGCTGGTGGCTCATGAGGCTTAGGAGGCTCACGGGTATACCACCCGTCGTCGGTAAGTCGCCACGCGCACTTTTGTTTTTTCTTAAAGAGGAAATGTGTCCCAGTGAATTCCGTCATGGCTTCGTCAGTCAGGCAGGCTAGAGTTTGAAATTGAATGAAAACCTGAAAGTGGGGGTGCAAAAATGGGAAACGGAGGGATCCCCGTCGGCTTGGCGGCTCAGGGGTCCTCGTCAATGACAGGTGGGAAACCCCCGCCTGAACCCGTAGAGGACCCAGCGCGGCAGCATAAACGCTGCTCTGGTAGGGAATCTTCAGCACACTTCGAGAGGGTTCGGCTGAAATGCACATGCCACGCAGCGCATGCCCCTGTGATTGGGCCGACACGGCAAGTTTCACGTCATCACTGGGAGGTTCGATGCTTCTACACCAAAATGTGCGGTGGGAAACCGAACCGCAGCTGTTTTCGCCTCGATTTCATACACGATCCCACGTGATGCATGGTCCGCTGTACCGTATTCGCCTAACTGTGGACTTCAATTTGGAATGTTTAATATTGAATTTCATTTTTTTTCATTTTACAGGCGCATTCGCATATAAAAATTAGGGTAGAGTGAACGAGAATGAATGAACTAGCAAAGAGTTGGGTACAAGTACTAACCCTAGTTGGGTTGTACCCCTTATGGGCTAACCCGCTACAGCCTATACAATGTAAGCTATCTATAAGTTTGACACACCCCCATAGGCAAAGTGGGGGAGAACAAGTGGTCACAAGACCAGTCAAGAAAAGCAAAGCAAGCTCAGGGTGGATCACAAAGTCACCACATTGTCCAAGCACAAGCAAAGGGCCGCAAGGCCAGTTCACATGCAGAGTTATATAAAAGAGAAGAAACAATACGGTGATCATACCCTAGCAAGTGCAAACATGCAAGTATATATATAGATCACAGTACAAGCAAAGTCATGCAATAAGCAAGTGAGGCAAAATAGGCACAAGGCCTAACACAGTAGAGAAGCGCTGATGATCACCAGGCGGAAGTCCCTTGGTGAATATACCAGCACTGTTGGCCCTAGTGGCCACGTACGCAAGACGAAGCTGGCCGCGCAGCTACAACTCTCGAGCAAGGAAGTATCGCAGAGCGATGTGCTTCGTTCTGTGCTCCAGTCTGTGCTCCTGACACAAGGCAATCATGGCCTTGTTGTCTACGTACAGAACTGGAGGCGAACGAGGCTGCTCTCCCAAGTCAGTCAGCAGGTAGGTGAGCCAGCGTAGCTCCTGTGCAGCCATGGCCCCTGCGAAGATCTCAGCCTCACAACTGGAGCTAAGAACCGAGGACGAGCGGGTAGACCGTCAGGAAACAAAGCCGGAAGCGAGGCTGAAGGTGTAACCCTGTGACGACCGCTGCGTAGCTGAGTCGTCAACCCAAAAAGCGTCTTCGTGACGGGTGAGGACAACTAGACCTCGTCCTCCAAGCACGAGCCCCATGCCCGACGTACTGCACAGGTAATGCAGTACCCTCTTCGCAGCATCCCAGTGCACCATTTCGTGCCTACCAGGAGCCACGTAGCGAGCCAGGAGGCTGAGAGGGTACGCGAGGTCAGGTCGTGTGCACGTCATCAGGTACATGAGGCAACCCACAAGCTCTGGG
The DNA here is from genome assembly GCA_947471745.1 of Closterium sp. Naga37s-1. NCBI lineage: Eukaryota > Viridiplantae > Streptophyta > Zygnematophyceae > Desmidiales > Closteriaceae > Closterium > Closterium sp. Naga37s-1. Next base: position 434,607 of record CANJKZ010000410.1, read on the forward strand.
TACGGACCACTCGGCTCTACGGACTCGTCCGAAGGTGGAGCTGAGAGCGAGTGGCCGGTAGATAAAGGAGTGGGCTGTGGCGAGGAGAACTGGAAGCCGAAGCGCTGAAGGACCTGGTGCACCATGTGTGACTGAGTCAGGGTGATGGTGCGCCGTGCTCTGTCCCGGGTGATCTGCAAGCTAAGATAGCTGCGCAGTTCACCCAGGTCAGTGCAGATGTGTCTCTTCTGCAACTCCGACTTCACAAGGGTCAATGCCTCTGTGTCAGCAGTGGCAAAGACGAGGATTAGAATGGCGGCAGCGAGGTGTCGATGCGTAGAAACAGCGACGGGTCAGCAGTAGAAGGAGCAAACCCAAGAGCCGCAAGTGTAGTCCTCAGCGTGTCGTGCCACTCGCCAGGCGCCTGGCGGAGACCGTCGACTGGCCGGCGGAGGCTCCACTGGGTTCCTGCAGGAAACGACCCAGTGAAGCCAGGTGGGCGGCGCAGCCATATCTCCTCATGCAGACTGCCCTGCAGAAAAGCTGTGCTGAAGTCCAGAGAGTGCAACTCGTAGTCACGCTGAGCAGCGACGTGCAGCAACACCCGAAGAGTAGTCATCTTCGGGGTGGGGGAGAAGGTCTGGAAGTAGTCAACTCCCTGTCGCTGACTGAAGCATCGAGCAACATAACGCACCTTGAAGGCAGGCGGAGAACCCAGCGGCTGCTTCACCCTGAAAATCCACATGCCATCAACTATGTTCGCCCCAGGTGGGGGAACCTCGTCGACGTAGGTGCCTGTGGACTTCCAGGATTCCATCTCGGCATCCATGGCTGCCTGCCACTGAGAGGAGTAAGGACACGTAATCGCCTCTGCGTAAGAGCGCGGGGTCGGGATGTCTGGTGCATCCGAGTCTCCCTCATGGGCAAGCAGCATGGAAGCAAAACGAGGTACAGCAACTGCAAGACACTCTAAGTCCTCCTGCCTGTGCTCAAGCACGTCCGTGCCAAGAGCACACTCACCCCCGACGAACGGAGGACTGGCAGACACAGACTCAGCAACAAGAGCAGTGGCGTAGTCTAGACGACAGGCATCAGCAAAGTCAAGTAGCTCAGCATCGAGGGCAGACGCAGCAGCAGACTCAAAGGAAGGGTCAATGACAGCAGTGGCGAGGAGACGAGAGACAATGGGAGTGGCAGCACGAGGGCGGTAAGACCCAGGGTCAGGGACCTCAGGAAGAGAAGACTCAGGAGGAGCAGGCAGAGGAACACGCCGTGGAACAAAGGAAGGACGGAGTGCCATAGCGTGCGTGCCGGGGACAGGAGGAGGACGTGAACGAGGACCGCATCGAGCAGTGCGAACAGGCAAGACAGGACGAGACGCAGGCTCACGACGCTCTGTAAGACCGCCGGACTGCTCAGTGTAAGGAGAGGGAGCAGGCAGTGGAGAGGCTGGCTGGAACCGCGGCTGCGACTGGTCAGGCGGTGGACACAGTAAGGGAGGAGTAAGGCCAGTAGAAGACGAGACACCAAGAACCTGCTGAAGCAGGGGAACGAAGTACGTTCGCGGCCGCACAGTGCCTCCAGCACCTCCAGCGCCAGGGTCAGCAGCTCCAGCTCGTGCAGCTCCAGCGCCTCCAGCGCCAGTGCCTCCAACTCCAGCTCCTCCAGCGTCAGCTCCACTAGCGCAAGAGCCTCCAGCTCCAGCAGCTCCAGGCTCCGTAGGGTCTCCAGCTCCAGTGCCCCCAACACAACCAGTCCCGGCAGCTCCAGCACCCCTGGTACGAGCACCTCCAGGACCAGTAGCCGCAGTACCTCCAGTACCACCAGCTCCAGCAGTAACTCCAGCACCTCCAGCTCCAGTGTCTCCAGCGCCTCCAGCTCCGGGAGCTCCACTCCAAAGGTTTGCGTGCCGAACAAGCCACTCACGCAGCAATTGCAGAGACAGTCGCGGCGAAGCACCAGCAAGACCTCCAGACGAAGCAGCACCCCAAGGCGCAGCACCCCCAGACTCCGCACCCTCCGACTCAGCACCCCCAGGCTCAACACCCTCAGGCCCAGCACCCCCAAGCTCCTCACCCCAAGGCTCAGCACCCCCAGACCCAGCACCCTAAGACCCCGCACCCCTCGGCTCCGCACCCGCAGGCGCAGAACCCCCAGACGCAGCACCCCCAGACGCAGCACCTGGAGCAGCACCTGAGCCGACAGCGACCTCGACAGGCGCAGTACCAGGGAGAGGGTCTACCTGAGACACACCGGAGGGAGCAGGACCCTGGGGCGCGAGGGGGTCTACCGGAGGGGGACCGGGAGCAAGGAAGAGCGGCGGGGGCGGGGGAGGGGCAGAGCGGTAGGGGAAGAGACGGCGGAAGGGAATCGACTTGTCGAACATGACGTCTTGAGACGGGAGGACACAGCGCGAGGTGGGGTGGTAAAACTGCCAGCCAAGCGTGTCAGGGACAAAGCCAAGGAAGACGCAGGGGATAGCACGGGCGGAGAGCTTGTCCACGGACATATCGCGAACAAAGGTACGAGAACCCCAGACCCGGAACACCGACGCATCGCCAACCTCCCCCGTCCAACGCAGTGTGGGCGAGGTCTCCGGTAAGGAGACACGGGGCCAGAGGCTGAGCTGATGGGCAGCGTACCGGACCAAAAACGGCCACAGAAAATGGGGAGCAGCCGCATGGATCATGGAGGTACGAGCGACCTCCATGACTAAGCCAATGCGGCGCTCAGCAATCCCATTTTGCTGAGGGGAGTCCGGAAGCGTGAACGACTGGAGAATGCCTTCCCCACGACAAAATTCCCGCAAGAGTTTGGAGGAGAACTCACCACCTCTGTCAGAGTGCAGACGCAGGACAGGAAGGTCCTGGCCGAACCGCTCGCGGAGCTGGAGACGGACTGTGCGGATCCAAGGGATCAAGACATCAACGACTTCACCCTTGCTGCGCAAGGGGAAGACCGTGGTGTACCGCGTGTAGTCGTCAACTACCAGCAGAAAGTAGCGATCGCGGCCCTATCCACTGAACGCGGGCTGGGCCCCACACGTCCATGTGGAGAGTCTGCAGTGGAGCAGTCGTCGGGGGAAACGAGGAGGAGTGAGGAGCGGCGCGCTGCCGCCCCTCGACGCAAGGAAGGAAGGGCGGGGCAGGCGGGGGAGGGAGGGGAGGCAGAGACCTGGGTAGACCAGAGACGAGAAGACGGGAGTGCATGCCACGAAGGCGTGGCATAGAGGGGTGACCCAGGCAATGGTGCCACAGAAGAGTCTGGTGCGACAGGAGGCGACATGAGCAAGAGGCGGCTACCTGACCTTACGCGGACACCTGAGCAGACGCAGCTACCTGAGGAGGCTCGGTAGCGAGTGTGTACAGACTCGACCCTGGCCGATGAGTGAACGTGGCCAGGTGACGCCCCGTCCGTGTGCACGTGCAGATCGACACACGCTGACCCCCAGGAGTGGTGGTAGTGACCATCGCATCCTGGAGGGCAGCGGTACTCAGCAAGTTCGTAGAGAACGAGGGGAGGTGAAGACCTGACAGTGAGCGGCGGGGGCGGGGGGGGGGGGGGGGGGGCAGAGCGGTAGGGGAAGAGATGGTAGAAGGGAACCGACTCGTCGAACGTGACGTCCTGAGACGGGAGGACACGGCGCGAGGTGGGGTGGTAAAACTGCCAGCCAGGCGCGTCAGGGACAAAGCCAAGGAAGACGCAGGGAATGGCGTGGGCGGAGAGCTTGTCCGCGGACGTATCGCGAACAAAGGCACGAGAACCCCAGACCCGGAACACCGACGCATCGCCAACCTTCCCCGTCCAACGCAGTGTGGGCGAGGTCTCCGGCAAGGAGACACGGGGCCAGAGGTTGAGCTGATGCGCAGCGTACCGGACCGGAAACGGCCACAGATAATGGGGAGCGGCCGCATGGATCATGGAGGTACGAGCGACCTCCATGACTAGGCCAATGCGGCGCTCAGCAATCCCATTTTGCTGAGGGGAGTCCGGAAGCGTGAACGACTGGAGAATGCCCTCCCCACAACAAAATTCCCGCAAGAGGTCGGAGGAGAACTCACCACCTCTGTCAGAGTACAGACGTAGGACAGGAAGGTCCATACCGAAGCGCTCGCGGAGCTGGAGACGGACTGTGCGGATCCAAGGGATCAAGACATCAGGGACCTCACCCTTGCTGCGCAAGGGGAAGATCGTGGTGTACCGCTTGTAGTCGTCATTGACCAGCAGAAAGTAGCGCTCGCGGCCCTGACCACTAACGCGGGCTGGGCCCCACACGTCCATGTGGAGAGTCTGCAGGGGAGCAGTCGTCAGGGGAAACGAGGAGGAGTGAGGAGCGGCGCGCTGCCGCCCCTCGACACAAGGAAGGAAGGGCAGGGCAGGCGAGGGCGGGAGGGGAGGAAGAGACCTGGGTAGACCAAATACGAGAAACCGGGAGTGCATGCCACGAAGGCATGGCAGGGAGGGGTGACCCAGGCGGTGGTGCCACAGAAGAGTTTGGTGCGACAGGAGGCGACACGAGCAAGAGGCAGCTACCTGACCTGACGCGGACACCTGAGCAGACGCAGCTACCTGAGGAGGCTCGGTAGCCAGCATGTAAAGACTCGACCCTGGCTGACGAGTGAACGTAGCCATGTGACGCCCCGTCCGTGTGCACGTGCAGATCGACACACGCTGACCCCCAGGAGTGGTGGTAGTGACCATCGCATCCTGGAGGGCAGCGGTACTCACCAAGTTCGTAGAGAACGAGGGGAGGTGAAGACCTGACAGTGAGCTGGACAGAACCGCCGAACACGGGAGGACAGTGGAGGAACGGGCAACGACCGGGCCTCCAGAGGGGTCAGCCAGTCTGAACGGGACTGGTGCAGGGAGAGGAGTGAGAGTGGTGCTGTCACGAAAGAAACAGCGCGAGGCGCCTGAGTCCAACGTGAAGGTGTGCAAGGCCTGAGCAGGCGCAGTACCAGGGAGAGTACCAGACTCACTAGCACCTAGAGCAGCAGCAGCTATACCTGGGTCAGGCGGCACACACCGGCAACAGTCACCCTCAGCACTAACAGACAAAGCATACATAGCAGAAAGAATAGCATCAAAGTCTAGGTCAAAGATAGCAATCCTAGACCTAAGTAGATCAGCCCAGCGAGGGAGCTTGACGTCGTCACCAAACTCAGCACGCCAAGCGTCGTCGAGGCGGGAGAATCAGCGGTGCTGAGTGTGACATACGGCCAGCAATCACGACCCCCAGACGTCCCACGCTGAAACAACCACTCACGGAGCTGCTGGGGCGACTAGGTCTCGCTCCGACGCTGCTGCTACTGCCGCTGGCCACCACCAGGGCCTCCATGCTGAGGTCCAGTCCTACTGCCTCCAGTCCCACTGCCTCCACTGCCGCCACTCCCACCGTTGCCTCCACCGCCGCCACCAGAGCCCCCTCTCCCGCCACTAGTCCCACCGCCGCCACCACCCCCAGTGCCTCCACTACCTCCACTGCTGCCCCCACCACCACTCCTGCTGCCACCTCCACCACCACCGCTGCCACCTCCTCCACCCCTGCCACCCTTGCCCTTGCTGCTGCAGCGCTTCGCACTAGCAGAAGCAGCCCCGACGTCCTCAGCAACAGAGACGTCTGCAGCAGCAGCAGAGGCGTAGGAGTGGGCAAGGGGGGAGGGGGAACACCCCTCAAAGAAGGGCGTGCGCGGAGTGCCACGAGCAGCACATAAAGCAACTGCACTAGTCTCAGCTGCGAGGAGATGCTGCTCGAGGAGGTCAACAGTGAGGGAGGTGGGGTCCAGGGAGAGAAAGTGGTCCCTGACAGAGCGAAGAGAGTTAGGGAGGCGAGTGACTATGAAGTAGAGGGTGATGAACATCGGGGGCTGGTTCCTCTCAAGGAACTCAGCAGGGACGGTAGCTCGGTAACGAGGTGGGAAACCAGGTCCTCTACTGTGGCAAAAGCTGACAGCTCGGGGAACAGGTAGGGCAGTAGCAGTCGGCCTAGCGCAGTAGTGGCAGGCGAGGAGTAGCGAGTGACCACAGCGTCGTACAGGGCCTGTGCTGTCCTGTGCTGTCCAAAGTGAGCACATTCGGCTAGCGGCAGGTGGTTCCGAATGGCTAAGCGTGCAGCAGCGTCGCGCGTAAGCCACTGGGAGCGAGTCGCACTGTCAGTTGTGGCGGGAGGGGTAGTAGCGGCACCTGACGCGAGGTCAAACAGCGACACACTGTCCTTAGAATCGCTCAGTAGGTACAGCTGCAGGTCGTCGAGCCACATGTCAAACTGAACCGGTCTACCCTCATGATCGAACGCGAGAACTCGAAGCAAAGCCATAGTGGCGCAGCACGCAGGAGCAGCAGTAGCAGCAGTAGCAACAGTAGCAGGGGCAGCAGTAGCAGGGGCAGCAGTAGCAGGGGCAGAGAGGCCAAGGGGCTTTGGGGCCTGGGGTTCAGGGGCCGAGGGGCTAAACACGAAGGGGGTGGGGGGGGGGCCAAGGGGCCAAGGGGTCGAGGGGCCAAGGGGCCTGGGGGCCGAGGGGCCAAACACGAAGGGGCTTAAGGGCCGAGGGGCCAAGGGGCCGAGGGGGGGGCCTGGGGCCTAGGGGCCGAGGGGCCGAGGGGCCGAGGTCGAAGGGGCTGAGGGGCCTGGGGTCTAGGGTCCGTGGGGCCAAACACGAAGGGGGGGCCGAGGGGCCGAGGGGCCAAGGGGCCGAGGGGCCTGGGGCCTAGGGGCCAAGGGGCCGAGGGGCCGAGGTCTAAGGGGCTGAGGGGCCGAGTAGCCTAGGGGCCAAGGGGCCGAGGGGCAGAGGGGCCGAGGGGCCTAGGGGCCGAGGGGCCAAACACGAAGGGGGGGGGCCGAGGGGCCGAGGGGCCGAGGTCGAAGGGGCTGAGGGGCCTGGGGTCTAGGGTCCGTGGGGCCAAACACGAAGGGGGGGCCGAGGGGCCGAGGGGCCGAGGGGCCTGGGGCCTAGGGGCCAAGGGGCCGAGGTCGAAGGGGCTGAGGGGCCGAGTAGCCTAGGGGCCAAGGGGCCGAGGGGCAGAGGGGCCGAGGGGCCTAGGGGCCGAGGGGCCAAACACAAAGGGGGGGGGCCGAGGGGCCGAGGGGCCGAGGCTAGGGGCCGAGGGGCCTGGGGTCTAGGGGCCGAGGGGCCAAGCACGAAGGGGGCCAAGGGGCCGAGGGGCCAAGGGGCCGAGGGGCCTGGGGCCTAGGGGCCGAGGGGCCGAGGGGCCGAGGGCGAAGGGGCCGAGGGGCCAAACACGAAGGGGGGCCGAGGGGCCGAGGGACCAAGGGGCCGAGGGTCCTGGGGCCTAGGGGCCGAGGGTCCGAGTAGCCTAGGGGCCAGGGGGCCGAGGGGCCGAGGGGCCGAGTAGCCAAGGGGCCGAGGTCGACGAGGGAGGGTCGGGCCGCGGAGTCTAGGCTTAGGGTGACGGGTTGCAACGGGCAACAGGGCGCGACGGGCGACTGGGGTCGCGAGGCTAGGGCGACGGGTCGACGGGCCGCGGGGCCGAGGCTTGGGGCGACGGGGCGACGGGGTCGTAACGGGCGACAGGGCGACGGGGGGTCGCGAGGCTAGGGCGACGGGTCAACGGGCCGCGGGGCCTGGGCCTACGCTAGGGGCGACGGGTCGCTAGGGGCCGAGGGGCTTGGGGCGACGGGGCGACGGGTTGCAACGGGCGACGGGGCGACAGGGGGTCGCAAAGCTAGGGGCGACGGGCGGGGTCGCGAAGCTAGGGGCGACGGGTCGATTGGCCGCGGGGCCTGGGCCTACGCTAGGGGCCGAGGGGCCGAGGCTTGGGGCGACAGGTCGCTAGGCTAGGGGCGACGGGTCGACGGGCCGCGGGGCCTGGACCTACGCTAGGGGCGACGGGTCGCTAGGGGCCGAGGGGCCGAGGCTAGGGGCGACGGACGACGCCAAGGGGCGACGGGCCGGGCTAGCGGTGGCAACGGGCCGGGGCCTAGGGGCGACGGGCGCGAGGCTACGGGCCGGAGCCTAGGGTCGAGTGGCTAGCAGGGCAGCAGGTGGTGGGCCCAAAAAAAACGGTCCTAGGAAGGGACCTGCTCTGAAACCATATCAGAAAGAGTGAACGAGAATGAATGAACTAGCAAAGAGTTGGGTACAAGTACTAACCCTAATTGGGTTGTACCCCTTATGGGCTACCCCACTACAGCCTACACAATGTAAGCTATATATAAGTTTGACACCGACACGGCAAGTTTCGCGTCGCTGGGAGGTTTGATGCTTCTAGACCAAAATGTGCGGTGGGGAACCGCAGCTGTTTTCGCCTCGATTTCATACACGATCCCACGTGATGCATGGTCGGCTGTACCGTATTCGCCTTACTGTGGACTTCAATTTGGTATGTTTAATATTGAATTTCTTTTTTTTCATTTTACAGGCACATGCGCTTATAAAAATGACTCGATTAGAAGCACACCACCCTTAAAAACATTGTTTATTATAAGCGCATCTGCGCTTATATCCGGGGTGATATGGTAAGATAGATAGTGGCAGTGGTAGTAGTTTGTGAGTGGTGCAATGCAAAGTCGAGTCAGATCTTGCTTTGTGAAGTCTGAGTACTTCAGAGTAGTCATTCCTAGGAAAATACGGTATGCTTCCGAGTTTATTGAGGTCCTCGACTATGGCAAAGGCTCACAGCTCGGGAAAAAGGTAGGGCAGTATAAGGCGGCCGAGAGAAACAGTGGCAGGGGAAGAGTAACGAGCGACTAAAGCGTCATACAGGGCTTTAGCAGTCTTGTGCTGGCCAAAGTGAGCGCGTTCAGTTTACGGCAGGTGGTTGCGAACGGCTAAGCGAGCAGCAGCGTCACGGGTAAGCCACTGTGAGCGAGTCGCACTGTCAGCTGTGGCGGGAGGGGCGAGAGAGGCTCCAGACGTGTGGTCAAACAACGAAACGATGTCTCTAGAATTGCTCAGTAGGTGCAGCTGTCAGTCGTTGAGCCACGTATCGAACTAGATCGGACGGCCCTCATGATCGAAGGTGAAAACACTGAGAGAGGCCATAGCGGGCAGAGCAGGGTGGCGCGCGACCAGCAGAGCAGCACGCGGGCAGGGTGGCGCGCGAGCACTAGGGAAGCGCGCAGGACAGGGCGAGGCGGCACACGGCTAGGGAAGAGTGGCGCGCGTGTCAAAATATTATAATGCTTATATTGTGTAGGCTGTAGTGGGGTAGCCCATAAGGGGTACAACCCAATTAGGGTTAGTACTTGTACCAACTTTCTGTTCAATGCATTCGTTACTTTGACACGGTTTCAGAGCAGGTCCTTCGCTAGGACCGAGTATTTTTTTAGGGCCCACCACAGAGCTGCCCCACAAGCTGCACTGCCGCCCTACCCTACTGACGCGCCGCCCTTAGCAGCCCACGAGCCGCCCCTGCAGCTAGCGCGCTGCCCCTGCAGCCCGCTCGCCACCTGCTCACGGCCCGCGCGCCGCCTCTGCAGCCCGCGCGTCGCCCGCTTGCGGCCCGCCCGCCGCCCCTAGGCCCGCTAGCCGCCCTTACGGCCCGCTCGCCGCCCTTGCGGCCCGCTCGCCGCCCGTGCGACCCGCTCGTTGCTTGCTTGCGGCTCGCTAGCCACCCCTGCAGCCCGCTTGCCGCCAGCTTGCGGCCCGCTATGCCGCCCCTGCCGCCCGCTAGCCGCTTGCTCACGGCCCGCTCGCCGCCCCTGCCGCTCGCTCGCCGCTTGCCTGCGGCCCGCTCACCGCCCCTGCAGCCCGCTTGCTGCCTGCCTGCGGCCCGCTCGCCGCCCTTGCAGCCTGCTCGCCGCCCGCTTGCGGCCCGCTCGTCACCACTGCAGCCCGCCCGCCGCCCGCTTACGGCCCGCTCGCAGCCCCTGCAGCCCGCTCGCCGCCCTCTTGCGGCCCGCGCGCTGCCACTTGCAGCCTGCGCGCCGCCCCTTGCAGCCCTCTTGCCGCCCCTTGCGGCCCGCTCGCCGCCTCTTGTAGCCTGCGCACCGCCCTCTGGCAGCCCGCTCGCCGCCCCTTTGTGTGCCCACCCTTCTGCTTGCACCGCTTGGCTGCTTCCCGCCCTGCTGCTTGCACCAACCGGCTCCTGCCCGCCCTACTGCTGGCCACCCTAGCCGTGCGCCGCCCTGCCCTGCCTGCGTGCTGCTCTGCTGGTAGCGCGCCACCCTGCTCTGCCCGCTATGGCTTCTCTCCGTGTACTCACATTCGATCATGAGGGCCGTCCTATCCAGTTCGACACGTGGCTCGACGACTTACAACTGTACCTACTTACTGACTCTAGAGACAACGTTTCGTTGTTTGACCACACGTCTGGAGCCTCTCTCGCCCCTCCCGCCACAGCTGACAGTGCGACTCGCTCACAGTGGCTTACCCGTGACACTGCTGCTCGCTTAGCCATTCGCAACCACCTGCCGTTAGCCGAATGCGCTCACTTGGGACAGCACAAGACTCCCAAAGCACTGTACGACCCTGTAGTCGCCCGTTACTCCTTCCCTGCCACTGCTGCTTTAGGCCGTCTTATACTACCCTACCTGTTTCCCGAGCTGTCCGCCTTTTCCACAGTAGAGGACCTCGTTACCCACCTTCGCACTAGCAAAGCTCGCTACCGCGCTGCCCTCCCAGCAGAGTTCCTTGACAGGAACCTCCCCCCCCCCCCATGTACATCACTCTCTACTTCATAGTCACCCGCCTCCCTGACTCTCTTCGTGCAGTCAGGGACCACTTTCTCACACTTGACCCCACAGACCTCACTGGCGACCTGCTCGAGCAGCACCTCCTTGCAGCTGAGACTAGTATAGTCGCTGTAGGTGCCGCTCGTGGCACTCCTCGCACGCCCTTCTTTGAGGGGGGTTCCCCCTCCCACCTTGCCCCCTCCTACGCCTCTACTGCTGCTGTTGATGTCCTTGGTGCTGAGGATGTTGGGGCTGCTTCTGCTAGAGGGAAGCGCCGCAGCAGCAAGGGCAAGGGTGGCAGGAGTCGTGGAGGTGGCAGCGAGGGTGGTAGTGGGGGCGGCAGTGGAGGTGGTGGAGGTACCGGAGGTGGTGGCAGCGGTGGGAGGGGTGGCGGGAGTGGGGGCTTTGGTGGCGGCGGTGGTGGCAGCGGTGGGGGTGGCGGTAGTGGCAGCAGTGGGAGTGGTGGTAGTCGGGGTGGAGCTGTTCTGAGGGGAGGTTCTGGCGGTGGCCAGAGGTAGCAGCAGAAGCGTCAGAGCAAGACCCCTTCACCCTAGCAGCTTCGTGAGTGGTTTGCTCAGCGTGGGGCGTCTGAGGGTAGTGTTAGCTGCTCGTATGTCATTCGCACGGGTGACCGTGCTGGTCAGACATGCGGGAAGCCTCACACTCAGCACCGCTGCTTCTCCCGCCTAGAGGACGCTTGGCGCGCAGAGTTTGGTGACGAGGTTGAGCGCCCCCGCTGGGCAGAGCTGCTTAGGTCTGGAGTTGATATCTTTGCTCTTGGCTATGATGCTATCCTTGCTGCTATGTATGCCTTGTCTGTCAGTGCTGAGGGTGACTGTTACCTGTGTGTGCCGCCCGACCCAGGTATAGAGGTTGCTGCTCTAGGTGCTAGTGAGTATGCTTTCCCTGGTACTGCGCCTGCTGTTTCTTTACGCTTGAATCAGGTGCTTCACAATGTTTCTTTCGCGACAGTACCACCCTCACTCCACTCCCTGCACCTGTACCGGTCAGACTGGCTGACCCCTCAGGGGGCCCAGTCCTTGCCCGTTCCTCCACTGTTCTCCCGTGTCCGGCGGTTCCGTCCGGCTCACTGTCAGGTCTTCACCCCCCCTCGTTCTCTACAAACTTGCTGAGTACCGCTGCCCTCCAGGATGCGATGGTCACTACCACCACTCCTGGGGGTCAGCCTGTGTCGATCTGCACGTGTACACGGACGGGCCGTCACCTGGCCACGTTCACCCGTCGGCCTGGGTCGAGTCTGTACACACTGGCTACCGAGCCTCCTCAGGTAGCTGCGTCTGCCCAGGTGTCCGCATCAGGTCCGGTAGCACCCCCTTGCTCGTGTCGCCTCCTGTCGCACCAGACTCTCCTGTGGCACCACCGCCTTGGTCACCCCTCCCTGCCACGCCTTCGTGGCATGCACTCCCGCCTCCTTGTCTCTGGTCTTCCGAGGTCTCTGCCTCCCCTCTCGCCCTTGCCTGCCCCACCCTGCCTTCCTTGCGTCGAGGGGCGGCAGCGCGCCGCTCCTCAGTCCTCCTCGTTTCCCCCGACGACTGCTCCCCTGCAGACTCTCCACATGGACGAGTGGGGCCCAGCCCGCGTCAGAAAGAGAATGAATGGATTGAACAGAAAGTTGGTACAGGTACTAACCCTAATTGGGTTGTACCCCTTATGGGTAGATCCCAGATGGCAGGGCAGGGCGGCGGCCAGCAGATCGGCGCGCGGGCAGGGCAGGGCGGTGCGGCGGCCAGCAGGGCGGCGCTCGGGCAGGGCGGCGGCCAGCAGGGCGGACAGCAGCAGGGCGGCGCGGGCAGCAGTGCGGCGCGCAGCAGGGCGGCGCGCGGGCAGGGCAGGGCGACGCTCAGTCAGGGCACGGCGGCGCGGCTGCCAGCAGTGCGGTGCGTGGGCAGGGCAGGGCGACGCGCAGGCAGAGCAGGGCGGCACGGCAGCTAGCAGGGCGGCGCGGCGGCTAGCAGAGCGGTGTGCGGGCAGGGCAGGGCGACGCGGCGGCCAGCAGGGCGACGCGATAGGCAGGGGAGGGTGGCGCGCGACCAGCAGGGCGGCGCGACAGGCAGGGCAGGGCGGCGCGCGACTGGCAGGGCGGCGCGACGGGAAGGGCAGGGCAGGGTGTTGGAAACAAATAATTTAAACGCTTCTGTCGTATCGAAGCTTCGACACGAAACGGAACTGACTACAGCGAAGAAGCACTCGAGTCAACCAAGGCAACTGTCGGAGGTTACGCGAAGGTCAAAGGTCTCCGACCTTTGACTTGACAAAACGTACAGTGCGACAGTAAGGACACATAACTGACTCGTTACTGAGCAGTTACCCGAGTCGGCACTGTATCGAACCGCAACAGCAAAAACAGTTAAAGTAGAACTTTTGATATTCCTTGTAATCATATAAAAGGCCTGTATCTCTTTGCTATTATTTAACTTATCTTGTTCTCACACACGAGTACAAGGTGGTTCAAGGCAATCTTTAATTAACGCTTCCGCAATTACATCTCTACATCTCTACACCTGATCTTAGTCCTGAAAGATCCTAAGGGCTTTTCTCAGCCCAACACAGGGCAGGGCAGCGCGACTAGTGGGACAGCGCTACGAGCAGGGAACTATGCGATGGGCCCTAAAAAAAAACGGTCCTGGAACAGGACCTGCTCTGAAACCATGCCAGAATACTGAACGAGTATGAATGCATTGAGCAGAAAGTTGGTACAAGTTCTAACCCTAATTGGGCTGTACCCCTTATGTGCTACCCCACTACAACCTACACAATATAAGCATTATAACATTTTGACAGCACTCACACACACACACACACACACACACACACAACACACACACACACACACACACACACACACACACACACACATGCACAACAGTGTTGAACAATTGACAGAAGCACATACGGTAGCATACGCGACAGAAATTGACGTTTCCAATCGACAGAAATACTAACCGTACACGACAGAAACACATGCTCGTAACAGTTAATCACACAAATAAACCACGAGTCCAGCTGTCAAACCATAGCGTACGGTACTCAGAAATCGCCAGCCTCTGCACTGTCCACATACACAGTTTCCTGCTGCCACAACCCCCCAAGCCCTGTCTTCTTCTCGGTATTCTTATCCCCTGGTCTTTGTGATTGCATTGCCTTGCTCCCACTCTTCCCCTGCCCCCCCTCCCTCTGCTTCAGAGGTCTCCTCTGCTTAGACGCCAACCCTGCAGCAGCCAAAGCAGCAGCAGCAGCAGCAGCGCCCCCTGCCGTTCCTCTCATCGTTCCCCCCTGACCGCCTCGCACAATCCCTGCTGCACTTGCCACCACACCCGTCACAGCAGCCGCAGCAGCAGCTAGGGACGGCGCAGCAGGCGAATCAGCAGCTGCAGAGGCTGCTACAGCGGCCGAAGAGGGAGTGATGCCAGGGATTTTCGGGACAAGGCTGGCAAACGAAGGGGCAGCAGGGGCAGCAGGAGCAGCACTGGGAGCAGGGCGGTCTGAGGCAGAGTCTTGGGACTGGGAACTCTCAAACACGTCTGTCTCAGGGATGAGGCTGGCGAAGGAGGGGAGCACGGACTTGGGCGTGGGGAGGTCGGAGGATGCGCCCTTGAGAAAGCCCACCATGTCTGATACGGTTGCTGTTGCTGCCTGTGCATTCACCTGCGCCTTTGCTGCCTCTGCTGCCTCCCGCGCTGCCTTGGCTGCAAGTGCGAAGGAAATGCAATTGGGCGAGGGGTAGGGGGGAGTTTTGTGAGAAGTAAAGATAATGCAGAGGGGAGTATGAAGGGGCACTGAGGTACCACACACTTTTGTGCTGTTGCATTCCGCTCTTCCCAGGAACCACACATGGCACCAATCTCAAAGCCCGCACAAACAGCACCGATTTCCCACCACCCACGCACAGCAAATCTCCCAGCACCAGCCCCACCTGCCATGGCCTCAGCAGCAGCCTTCTCTTCAGCCGCCTGGGCCAGCGCCTCTGCCTGTGCTGCCCTCTCTGCCGCCTCCCTGCTCGCTGCCTCCCTCGCCTCCGCTGCTGCTGCCTCCTCCTGTTCCTGCTCTGCTGCCAGCAGCTTGTTGGCTCGCCGCGGGTCAGGGGGGACGAGACTGCACGATGAGAGGGGAGTGGGGAGAGAGGGGAGGCGGGGAGGAGGCAGAGAGCAGGTAGGCAGGACGAGTATGAGCACAGGTGTGTGAGATGGCACAGGCGTAGGTGCAGGTGTATTGGGGAAAGCTGAGGCCGAGGTGTTGTTCATTCGTATGGTACTGGTAGTGACAGCCACTTCTGTAGCACTTGGTGTGTGCACTCCCTCTCAGCCTCCTGTGGGCTCATGTCGCACAACCAGTGCCATGCATGGCTGCTCGCTTGCAATTCTTCTGAACTTCAGGTGATCGCAAAGGAAAGTCTTTGTTTGCGTGGCACACAACTCCACACCACGTTACCAATCATCCACGTGGTTTTGAGACGTCTCAGAACCAGCTTGCTATCCCGTGGGAAGCAGAGCAGCGCACCTGAGCATGTCTCGCAGGGGGGTGGCCTTCGCGCTCTCACTCGCCACCACGTCCAACGCCTGCACCACACACAGGGGCGCGCGAAAGGAGGGAGCGCGAGGAGGGGCGCGGGAGGAGGGGCACGGGAGGAAAGGTGTGGGAGGAGGGGCGCGGGAGGAGGGGTGTGCAAGGAGCAGGAATGGGTAAGGCGTCAGGGCGGATGGAGGCTACAGGCGGACATGTGTGTGGCAGCAGAGGGGGGTAGCGGGGTAACTACCCCCGGTTTTCACAGGAAGTGCAATCTTGGCCGGCATGTGTGCGTGCTCAGACATGTGCTCAAGGAAATAGCATCACTTAACATTCCCGTGTACTCTTCCCTGCCACTGACCATCTGGGTGGAACAAGCGGCCTTCCTCAACCTTCAATATGCTTTTCCCCCTAATTTTCTCCCTTGCCATGCCGTCCCCTGCAACCCCCCACGTCATTACCCCCTGCATGGCCACTCCGCCTCACCTTATCTCGCGCCATCTCCGGATCGCTCAGAAGCGCCGCCACCAGCTGCGCCACCTGCACGCGCGATGTCTGCGCGTGGGCGCGCCGTGCACGGGGATGAGAGCGGGGGAGAAGGGCGGGAGGGAAGGGCAGGGGGGAAGGGCGGGGGGGCAGAGCGGAGGGCAGAGGAGAGGGGCAGAACGGGGGTGGTGCCGAGGTAGGGGAGCAGAACGGGGAATGCAGTGGGAAGGGATGGTTGAGGGGCAATGGCAGTCAAACGTTGCCGCCAATGCACACGCGGATGCGGGGATTGCTCAGAGTGGCCGCTCTACGGCCACCAGAGACCGAGTGGAACCACGCTGACACATCACATGGAAGCGAGCAGCAAGCCTCTCCGCGGACATGGACGCAAGCCAGCACCAACCTTTCACTTCCCTCCACCCCCCCCCCCACCCCCCACGACCCGCTGCCCATCTCCTCCTCTCTCCTCGCTTCCCCGCCCCAGCCCTCTCTTCCAGTTTCCCACGCTCACCGCGCATCCCTCGCCCTCCCACCCACCCCCTATCTCCCCAGCCCAGCCCCCGGCCGACCCCCGGCGCTCACCTTGCCGCTGTTGATGCTGCCCTCCGCGCCCACCACGAGCTGCGAGCGCGCCATGAAGCTGTCGGGCACGCCGTCGCAGAACCCCGTTCGCACGATGCTGTACGAAATTTCGCTCTCCGCCAGCGCCGTCGCCAGCCCCGAATATGACACGCCGCGCCGCCCAATGGATCCCAGGAACGCGAGCATGGAGGAGACGACGCTACCGTCCCGCGCGCCCGAGCCCTGCGCGAAGTCCGTCAGCAGCACGTACTGCGCCGCGCGGGCGGCTTCCGCCGCGCGCAGCAGGTCCAGCGCGTCCTGCGGGGAGACCACCCCCGCGCTGCCCGCGCCGTTCTCCGCGCGCCCCAGCGTGACGACGACCGTGCCCGCGCCCGCCATCGCCTGCGCGGTGAAGTCGGCGTCGCGCGCGGAGTACTGCACGAGGGTCAGTCGCTTGGCGTCGTCCGCGCTGATTTGCGGCTGCACGGGAAGGAGAAAGGAGGGGGTGAGAGAGGGAAGGATGTGTCGGGGATGGGAGTGAGTGAGAGGATGTTGCACTGAATGTACGCTGATGGCGATCAGCCAATGGGATCTGCTGATAGGGATCAGCCATCGGGGAGCCAGTGAGAATCTGTCTACGGGATCAGTGAATGGGGATACGCGTTCACACTTCTCCGCACACATTGACCCCATCGCCTATTCAAAGAGTTCTCGTTCCTTCTTGTTCCTAAATAATTGCTCAGAGAGATCAAGAATCCAGATCCTGCCCTTCCGCTCATCCCATGCCTCCCCGCGTACCTTGAGTTGCGCCAGCAGCTGCTTCATCGCGTCCTTATCCGCCTCCTCCACGCCCGCGCGCACCTTGAACCCCGCCGCCAGCAGCTCCGCCACCACGCGCGACGCCGTGGGGCCCGCCGCGCCGCCCGAGACGAACACCGTCTTCGCGTCGGGGCCGGGAGGGCCGAGCAGCAGCGACGCCAGCCGCACCACCGGGTAGAACAGCCCCGGCGACGCGGGGAGCTCCTCGGGGCGGGGGGGGGGCGCCGCGGCTTCGTCCTGTTGCGCGCTACCGCGGCTGGCGGCGCTATCCGCGGAGTCTTTTCGGCGGAAGATGACGGTTCCCCTCGATGGTGGGAGCTCCTCCGCTCTGCCCTTCCGCGGAAGGATTTGCGTGCCGCGCTTCGTGCCACGACCATTGGTCGTGCCGCGTTGCGTCTTCGCGATCCTCTGCGTGCCGCGCTGCTTCGCCATTACCGACAGCCCGCGCGCGGATTCCGGCGGATCGCGGGCTCCGGGCTGTCGAGTACGCGGGCGGAGCGTGTGCGGCGAATGAGAGGGCTGCGCGCGGAGGCCATGGAAGGACGTGAAGGGCGTGGGCGCAGACGAGCCTTGAGACTCGCTCTCATCGCGCAAGCCTCTGGTGCCTGCCGCTGCAGCGGCGAGGGAGGCGGAGGAGGAACATGCGGCCGCGGCCATGACAGTCACGCGTACAAACGCGCTTATTGCGAGTTGAGCTGCAACCTGAGAACGAGAGTAAGCAAGTTTTAGGATGGGGAATGAGGAGAACACGATTCACTGGATGTTGGATCGAGGGGGTAGGGTGTAACTGAAGCCTATGAATTTGCCTTGCAAATGCTGCACGAGCGTTCTCGCTCGCTGTGCGGTCCGCGCTGGTGTGGTGTACAACTGTCGGGTTCAGAGCGGACGGTGTGAAATCGAGAGGATCCGAATTCGGGTGACATTAGCGGAATTCCGCGCAAGCACGGCTCGGGAAGGTGCTGTACAACGTGCCAGATTGATGGGGAGATCCCGTGACATTTGCGGCGCGCCGATGGATCTGTGACGTGGCTCATGTCAAAGCCATTGTGAGGCCCAGATCAGACCAGACCAGGTGAAAACCCAGAAGCATGTCAGCCACTAGTATCATTCGCCTCCAAGTAAAATCGAGAAGGGTAAGTAGCTTTGGCGGAGGTACTACTAGCGACCCTGCGCTTTCCAGGGAACTACAGTGCTAGTTGCGGGCACTTTCCGCCCCTCCGTCCCTCCGACAGGAAAGTTATTGCAACAGCACAGAACTCGGCTCCACACACACCCACGTGTCACAAATTCTCAAGCCACTGGAAAAGCCTGAAAAAAAAAAAAAAAAAAAACTAAAACCCAATCGGAAAGGGATGCGTCTTGAGGACGCATCAACCCTAAAAAAAAGTGGGTTCTCATGTTCAGGGTTGATCCCTTCTAAAAATAAGTCCAGGTTCCCTATGGGTTTTTTTTTTTGCCCTGCGTTCTCTAATTTTCTCGAATTTGTGACACGTGGGTGAATGTGGGACCGAGTTCTGTGCTGTTGCCATGACTTCCCTGTCTGAGGGTCAGAGGGGCGGAAAGTGCCCGCAACTAGCACTGTAGTTCCCTAGAAAGCGCAGGGTCGTTAGTAGAACCCCGCCAAAGCTACTTACCCAATCGAGAACCATGAAGCCAGACTAGACCTGCACAGATTTAGGGCACATGAACAGAACAGTCTTCAATGCCTCGTTAAAGAACGTCCAAAAACAAGGTGGTGTTTTTCTCTATAAAAAATATAAAGATTAGTCTATTGGTTCAAAGGATGAGCCCATTTGGCTCACATAAAGGCTCGAAATGCTTGATTGGTGTTGAGATACTATCTGTATGCCTAGTTTCACTGCGCCGTAAAACAAAATTTTACAACTGTCAAACAATCATGTTGTATTGCTCCAAACACCCTACACAACTGCATGTTCTATCAGTATGCCTAGTTCCCCAGCGTCGTCGCCAGCTTTTGCACAACTACCGTATCAAGCAATCAGGCTCTAGTGCACCATGTCAATTCACACATACACATTTGTATGCGCACAATATATGTCATATGCTTTCGCCACGCCTACCCTGTCAGTAGACCTGCACTATGGATCCTCGATTGATCTGTGAGAATTAACGAGAAGAATGATGAAACTAGAAAGGAGATGGGTACAAGTAGGAAACACAAAAGAGTTGTACCCTCTAAGAACTACCCCACTACAGCCTAAACAGACTATAGCATATATAAGTTTGACACACCCCCATAGGCAAAGTGGGGGAAAACAAGGGGTCACAAGACCAGTCAAGAAGGTAAACCAAGCTCAGGGTGGATCACAAAGTCACCACGCAGTCTGAGCACAAGCAAAGGGCCACAAGGCCAGTTCACATGCATAGTTATATAAAAGAAAGCAAACAATACAGTGAACACAACCTAGTCAGTGTAAGCATGCAAGTATAAGTATATAGAGTACAATACAAGCAGAGTTAAGAAGTCAACAAGTGAGGCACAGTGGGTACAAGGCCTAACACAGTACAGAAACGCTGATGATCACAAGGCTGAAGTGCCTTGGTGAAAACATCAGCAGTGTTGGCCTGAGAGGCCACGTAGGCAAGACGAAGCTGACCGCGCTGCTGCAACTCTCGAGCAAGGAAGTAGCGCAGAGCAATGTGCTTCGTTCTGTGCTCCAGTCTGTGCTCCTGACACAAGGCCAGCATGGAGAACTGGAGGAGAACGAGGCGCCTCTCCCAAGTCGGTCAGCAGGTAGGTGAGCCAGCGTAGCTCCTGTGCAGCCATGGCCCCAGCGTAGATCTCAGCCTCACAACAGGAGCTGAGAACAGAAGAAGAACGGGTAGACCGCCAAGAGACAGAACCGGAGCCAAGACTGAAGGTGTAACCCTGTGACGACCGCTGCGTAGTCAAGTCGTCAACCCAGGAGGCGTCTGCGTGACCAGTGAGGACAACTCGAGCCCGTCCTCCAAGCACGAGCCCCATGCCCGATGTACTGCACAAGTATCGCAACACCCTCTTCGCAGCATCCCAGTGCACCTTTCGGTGCCTGCCGGGAGCCACGTAGCGAGCCAGAAGGCTGAGAGGGTATGCGAGGTCAGTGTGCAAGTCATCAGGTACATGAGGCAGCCCACAAGCTCTGGATATGGGCCACTCGGCTCTACGGACTCGTCCGAAGGTGGAGCTGAGAGCGAGTGACCGGTAGGCAGAGGAGTGGACTGTGGCGAGAAGTACGTGAAGCCGAAGCGCTGAAGGACCTGCTGCACCATGTGTGACTGAGTCAAGGTAATGGTGCGCTGTGATCTGTCCCGGGTGATCCGCAAGCCAAGATAGCTTGTCAGTTCACCCAGGTCTGTGCACGTGTATCTCTTCTGCAGCTCGGACTTTACGTGGGCGAGTGCCTCAGTGTCAGCAGTAGCAAAGACAAGGTCGTCTACGTATACGAGAACGTAGAACGGCGGCAGAGTAGTGTCAGTGCGTAAGAACAGAGAAGGGTCAGAAGTGGAAGGAGCAAAACCAAGAGCAGCAAGAGTCGTCCTGAGTGTGTCGTGCGACTCACGAGGTGCCTGGCGGAGACCGTAGACTGTCCGCCGGAGGCTCCACTGGGTACCAGCTGGAAACGACCCAGTGAAGCCAGGTGGGCGGCGCAGCCAGATCTCCTCGTGCAGGCTGCCCTGTAGGAAGGCTGTGCTGAAGTCAAGCGAGTGGAGCTCGTAGTCACGCTGAGCAGCAACGTGCAGCAGAACCCGAAGAGTGGTCATCTTCGGGGTAGGGGAGAAGGTCTGAAAGAAGTCAACTCCCTGTCGCTGACTGAAGCCACGAGCAACGTAACGCACCTTGAAGACAGGCGGAGAACCCGGCGGCCGCTTCACCCTGAAGATCCACATGCCACTGACGATGTTCGCCCCAGGCGGGGGAACCTCGTCGACGTAGGTGCCTGTGGACTTCCAGGAAGCCATCTCGGCGTCCATGGCTGCCTGCCAC
Source organism: Closterium sp. Naga37s-1 (assembly GCA_947471745.1). NCBI lineage: Eukaryota > Viridiplantae > Streptophyta > Zygnematophyceae > Desmidiales > Closteriaceae > Closterium > Closterium sp. Naga37s-1. Next base: position 455,594 of record CANJKZ010000410.1, read on the forward strand.
TGAGAGGAGTAGGGACCCTCTATCGCCTCTGCATAAGAGCGCAGGGTCGGGATGTCTGGTGCATCCGGGTCTCCCTCAGGGGCAAGCAGCATGGACACGAGATGAGGTACAGAAGCAGCAAAGCACTCAAACTCCTCCTGTCTGTCCTCAAGAACGTCCGTGCCAAGAGCACACTCACCCCCGACGGACGGAGGACAGACAGACACAGACGCAGACTCAGTAACAAGACGAGCAGCGTAGTCTAGGCGACAGGCTGCAGCAAAGTCAACAAGCTCAGCAACAAGAGCAGACGCAGCAGTGGACTCAAACAAAGGGTCAGTGAGAGTAGTGGCCAGAAAACGCGTGACAGCTGGACTAGCAGCCCGTAGGGAGTCAGACGCAGGGTCCGGACCGGCAGGAAGAGAGGACGCAGGAGGAGACGGCAGAGGGACACGCTGTGGAGCAGTGGTAGGACGCAGAGTCATAGAGTGAGTGCCAGGGACAGGAGGAGGACGCGGACGCGAAACACGACCAGCGCGAACAGGACGGACAGGCGACGCAGGACGAGACTCAGGCTCACGACGCTCCGTAAGACCACTAGTCGGTCCAGAGTAAGGAGAAAGACCAGGCAGTGGAGAGGCTGGCTGAAACCGCGACTGGGACTGGACAGGCGGTGGACTCAGTAAAGGAGGAGGAGGAGGACCAGGAGAAGGCGGGGAGCCAAGAACCTGCTGAAGAAGCGGAACGTAGTACGGCCGCGGCCACACAGCACCTCCAGAGACAGCAGAGACAGAACCGGTACCCTCAGCCCCAGGGTCTCCAGTCCTAGCAGCACCTCCAGCAGCTCCAGCACCAGCAGCACCTCCAGCAGCTCCAGCAGTAGCACCACCTCCAGCAGCTCCAGCAGCAGCAGCACCTCCAGCACCAGCAGCACCTCTAGCAGCACCAGCACCAGTAGCACCTCCAGAAGCCCCAGCGGCACCCCCAGCACCAGCAGTACCTCCAGCTGCACCAGCACCAGCAGCACCTCCAGAAACTTCAGCAGTACCTCCAGCTCCAGCAGCACCACCAGAAGCACCAGTAGTACCCCCAGCAGCACCAGCACCAGCAGCACCTCCAGAAGCTCCAGCAGCACCTCCAGTACCAGCAGCACCTCCAGAAGCCCCAGCAGGACCTCCAGTAGCTCCAGCAGCACCCCGACAGCGCCGAGAGTACCACTCACGAAGCTGCTGTGGAGAGAGAGGCTCCCGCCGCGGCGGGACACCGAGAGCACCTCCAGACGCAGCACGCGCAGGCTCAGCACCCCCAGACACAGCACCTTCAGGCTCCACACGCCCAGGCTCAGCACCCCCAGACTCAGCACCCCCAGTCTCAGCACCCCAAGTCCCCGCACCCGCAGGCTCAGCACCCCTAGCAGCACCTGAGTCGACAGCTACCTCGACCGGCTCGGCAGGGTCTACCTGGGACACACCTGAGGGGGAAGGACCCTGGGGGGGGAGGGGGTCTACCGGGGGAGTACCTGGTGCGAGGAAGAGCGGCGGGGGGAGGGGAGAGGCAGTGCGGTAGGGAAAAAGACGGTAGTACGACACCGACTCGTCAAACGTGACGTCCTGAGAGGACAGAACACGACGCGAGGTGGGGTGGTAGAACTGCCACCCAAGTGCGTCAGGGGGGAAGCCAAGGAAGACACAGGGAACGGCACGGGAGGACAGCTTGTCCGCTGTAGTATCGCGGAAAAAAGCTCGAGATCCCCAGACACGGAACGCGGACGCATCGCCAACCTTCCCCGTCCACCGCAGAGTAGGTGTGGTCTCCGGCAAGGAGACACGAGGCTGAAGGTTGATCTGATGCGCAGCGTACTGAAACGCGAACGGCCACAGAAAATGGGGAGCAGCCGCATGGATCATGGATGTACGAGCGACGTCCATGACCATGCCAATGCGGCGCTCAGCAATCCCATTTTGCTGCGGGGAGGCCGGAAGCTGGAACGTCTGGCGGATGCCCTCCAAACGACAGAAGGCTCTCAGGAGGTCGGAGGAAAACTCCCCGCCTCTGTCTGAGTGCAGACACAGAACAGGAAGGTCTGAGCCGAAACTCTCACTAAGCTGGCGACGAGCACCGCGGATCCAGTCGATCAACACCTCAGGGACCTCACCCTTGCTGCGCAAGGGGAAGACTGTGGTGTAACGCGAGTAGTCGTCAACGACCAGCAGGAAGTAACGCTCGTGACCCTGTCCACGGACGCGGGCTGGGCCCCACACGTCCATGTGAAGAGTCTGCAGAGGGGCCTCAGTCGGAGGAAACGAGGAGGAGTGAGGAGCGGCGCGCTGCCGGCCCTCGACACAAGGAACACAGGTGGGGGCAGGCCTCGGAGGAAGGGGAGGGAGGGCCCTAGGGAGTCCAGAGACAAGAGCACGGGAGGCCATACCTCGAAGACGAGGCAGGGATGGGTGACCAAGGCGGTGGTGCCAAAGGAGAGTCTCGTGCGCCAGAGGACGACACGAGCAGGGGGCAGACGCAGGACTAGACCTGGACGCGGCAGCAAACACCTGACTGGATGCAGCTACCTGACCAGACGCAGGGACCGGAGGAGGCGCAGTAGTCAGTGTGTACAGACTCGACCCTGGCCGACGGGTGAACGTGGCCAGGTGGCGGCCCGTCCGAGAGCAAGTGCAGTGGGTCACACGCTGACCTCCAGGGGTGAACTGGTCAACCCACGCGTCCTGGAGGTCAGCTCCACTCACCAAGTTCGTAGAGAACGAGGGGAGGTGGAGTCCCGACAGCAAGCTCGACGGGGCCGCAGGACACGGTAGAACCGTGGAGGAGTGTGCAAGGACTGGGCCCCCGGAGGGGTCAGCAAGGGAGACCGCAACAGGCCGACTGAGCAGCGTGAGCGTGGTGCTGTCTCTAAAGAAAGAGCGCGAAGCACCAGAGTCAAGTGTGAAAGTGTGCAAGGACTCAGTAGGTGCAGTACCAGAGAGAGCAAACGCACCAGCACCTGGAGCAGCAGACGCACTAGTACCTGGAGCAGCAGACGCACTAGCATCTAGAGCAGCAGCCGCTATGCCCGGGTCGGGCGGGACACTCAGGTAACAGTCACCCTCAGCACTATCAGCAAGAGCATACATGGCAGCAAGGATAGCATCAAAGTCTAGATCAAAGATAGGCACATTCTGCAGAAGCAGATCATGCCAACGAGGAAGCTCAACGGCGTCAGGAAACTGGGTACGCCAAGCGTCAGTCAAGCGACCGAAGCAGCGCTGCGTGGTGTGTGGGAGCCCACACACCTCCCCACTACGAGTGCTGGTGCGAAGAACGTAAGTGCAGGGACCTGCACCCCCAGACCTCCCACGCCCAGCGTACCACTCACGAAGCTGCTGAACCGACGGGGTCTCACGGGTGCGCAGCTGCTGCTGGCGCTGGCTGCCACCAAAGCCTCCACGCTGCGCGGCTGCACCTCGACCAGCACCACCTCCTCCGCTACCTCCACCACCGCTGCCGCTGCCTCCACCTCCTCCACCACCGCCGCCACGACCTCCACTGCCGCCACTGACGCCCCCACTCCCGGTACCACCCCCACCACCACCTCCACCTCCTCCGCCGCCTCCACCTCCTCCACTGCTTCCTTCGCCGCCCCCTCCACCACCCTTGCTCCCCTTGCCCTTGCTGGTGCAGCATCTCCCACTAGAGGCAGACGCAGCGCCGACCTCCTCAGTGCGAATGAGGTCGACAGCAGCAGCAGAAGCAACAGAGGGGAGAAGGGGGACAGGGGAACACCCCTCAAAGAAGGGGGTGCGACGGTCGCCGCGAGAAGCACCTACAGCTAAGATACTCTTCTCAGCTGCAGCAAGGCGCTCCTCTAGCAGGTCGACAGTCAGCTCGGTGGGGCAAAGGGAGAGAAAGTGGTCCCTGACTGAAGATAGAGAGTCAGGGAGGCGGGTGACTAGGTAGTACAGGGTGATGTACATGGGGGGGGGGTTCTTGGCACAGAACTCAGTGGGAAGGGCAGCGCGGTAGCGGGCGTCACTAGTGCGAAGGTGAGCAACTAGGTCAGCGACAGTGGCAAAGGCAGCAAGGTCAGGGAAAAGGTACGGTAGCATGAGGCGGCTGAGGGCAGCAGTGGCAGGGGAGGAGTAGCGTGCAACTACAGCGTCGTACAAAGACTGAGCAGTCTTGTACTGGCCAAAGTGCGCGCGCTCAGCAGGCGGTAGGTGACTACGATTAGCAAGACGAGCAATAGTGTCACGAGTGATCCACTGCGAGCGAACAGTACTGTCAGCAGTGGCAGCAGGAGCAGTGGAAACGCCGGACGTGTGATCGAAGAGGGACACCCCATCCCTAGAATCACACTGAAGGAAGAGCTGTAGGTCGTCAACCCACAAGTCAAAATCAACTGCACGTCCCTCAGCATCAAAGGTGAGAACGGTAGGACTAGCCATAGCAGCAGTAGGAGCAGTAGCAAGAGTAGCAGCAGTAGAAACAATAGCAGCACGGCAGTGCAAGGCAGTGCTGCTCAGTAGGGCAGTGCGGTTCGGTGGGGGCGGCGCGGCTCTGCTGAGCGGCGCAGCTCGGCTGGGCGGCGCGGCTCGGCTGGGTGACGCGGATCGGCTGGGTGGCGCGGCTCGGCTGGGCGGCGCGGCTCGGCGGGGCGGCTCGGGTGCTTACCAGGAGTGGGTGCGGGGCCGGGCCTTGACAGCAGGGGCCGCAGTAGCAGGTGTCGCGCCAGTAGGGGAGGGGCCGCGACTGCAGGTGCCGCGTCAGGAGGGGCTGCGGCAGCAGGGGCCACTTCAGCAAGGGAGAGGCCGCAGGCAGGGGCGACGTCGCGAGCAGGGGCGACGCCGCGAGCAGGGGCGACGCCGTGGGCAGGGGCGAGGCCGCGGGCTGGGGCGACGCCGTGGGCTGGGGCGACGCCGCGGGCAGGGGCGACGCCATTAGCAGGAAGAAAAATTTTAAACGTGGTGGGCCCTTAGGAAGAAACAGTCCCACTAGGGAACCTGCTCTGATACCATATGAGAATTAACGAGAAGAATGATGAAACTAGAAAGGAGATGGGTACAAGTAGGAAACACAAAAGTGTTGTACCCTCTAAGAACTACCCCACTACAACCTAAACAGACTATAGCATATATAAGTTTGACATGATCATATGGGAGTTACTGGCATATTAGCTTGGGGAGTTATGGGCGCACTAACCCGCATTTGGTGTTACGAATGGTAAAGAACGAAGTGCTACTGTGTACTCCTGACAGTAGCAATCGAAGCATGCAGTATCGAAGCTGAAGACGAAAAGGCGGAATGAAGCAAAGGGTCGTACGATTACGGAGCATCTGGACTGTCAGGGCAGACAGCATCAGGCAGCAGCAGTGGCGAGGATTCTGCCCGAGAAGTTCGTAACCGTCTGGAGTCGCACGGTTGGGTTTCGTTGCAATAAGGGAATGTACCCCTTAGAATACATGGCTAGCTATGTTGTTTCGTATTCCACCTTGTACTCTTATTTATATGTTTGTATTTGCATATTTTTAATCATCTCAATCATTTTAAATTCACACTGATTTGAGGTCAAGGGCCCACCACTACCACTCAGTTGTTTGCGAACCTTCCCGAGGTGATCCTAGGTCGATCTACTTTGTGATCGCAGCATGGTATGAGAGCGACTCGGGAATCCTTCGCACTGCCACCTCCGAAATCTTCGGCGATCAAAAGGTGGCGTCCGGCACACGCTTGCGTGTAAGGATGGCTGAAGGATCTGGAGGTCAGACAAATCTGACCGCTGAAGCGCATCCCAACCCAGCTGCGACATACGAGGAAACGACGACGATTGGAACCGCCGTCCTCGCACAACTGCTTCAGCGACTCACCAGTCTGGAGTAAGGGCTCCAAACATTGCAGAATGGCGATGCGGGAACATCTTCCCAACCCTCTCAACCAGCCTCACATGGCGACAATACCGCCCCGCACACCTTCTCCCTCGAAACAAATGGCTCAAATCCTAAGTCTCCCCGTCCTAACGAAGAAACAATTCTCTCTGCTCAATCAAGGTTCATGAGCATATCAAAAATAAAGACAAGTGTCTGCTTAGACGGCAGAGACTTCTATACGTGGAGCTTCGAGCTGGAGCTGCTGCTGCAAAACGCGCATATATTTCTGTCAGAATGTTATATTGCTTACATTGTGTAGGCTATAGTGGGGTAGCCCATAAGGGGTACAACCCAATTAGGGTTAGTACTTGTACCCAACTGTTTCATAGTTCACCCATTCTCGTTCATTCTTCTGACATGGTTTCAGAGCAGGTCCTTCGTTAGGATCGTTTTTTTTTTTTGCCCACCATAGCGCTACCCCGCTAGCAGCCTTCTGCAGCCCTCGTGCTGCCCCTAGTGCCCTGCGCGCCCTGTCGACCCTAGGCACAGGCCCGCCCGTTGCCCCTAGGCCCCGCGCGCCAGTCGACACCTAGGCCCCGGTGCGACCCGTCGACCCCTAGGCCCCGGCCCGCCCGTGGCCCTAGGCCCTGTCGCGACCCGTCGACCCTAGGCCTCCGGCCCGCCCGTCGCCCCTAGGCCCCGGAGCCCCCCGTCAACCCCTAGGCCCTGGCCCACCGTTGATCCCTACGCCCGGTGCGCCCCGTCGACCCCTAGGCCCCGGCCCCCCGTCGACCCCTAGCCCAGCGCGCCCCGTCGACCCCTAGGCACCGGCCCCCCGTCGACCCCTAGCCCGGCGCGCCCCGTCAACCCCTAGGCCCCGGCCCCACGTCGACCCCTACGCCCGTCCCGCTCGTCGACCCCTAGGCCTCGGCCCCCCCCGTCGACCCCTACGCCCGGTGCGCCCCGTCGACCCCTAGGCCCCGGCCCCCCGTCGACCCCTAGCCCGGTGCGCCCCGTCGACCCCTAGGCCCCAGCCCCCTGTCGACCCCTAGCCCAGCTCGCCCCGTCGACCCCTAGGCCCTGGCCCCACGTCGACCCCTACGCCCGGCCCGCGCGTCGACCCCTAGGCCCCGGCCCCCCGTCGACCCCTAGCCCGGCGCGCCCCGTCGACCCCTGGGCCCCGGCCCCACGTCGACCCCTAAGCCCAGCCCACCCGTCGACCCCTAGGCCCCGGCCCCCCGTTGACCCCTACGCCCGGTGCGCCCCGTCGAACCCTAGGCCCCGGGCCCCCCGTCAACCCCTACGCCCGGCCCGCCCGTCGACCCCTAAACCCCGGCCCCTAGTCGACCCCTACGCCCGGCGCGCCCCATCGACCCCTAGGCCCCCCCCCGTCGACCTCTACGCCCGGCGCGACCCGACGACCCCTAGGCCCCGACCCCCCGTCAACCCCTACCCCCGGCCACTACCCCTACAGCCAACGCGCCGCCCGCTTGCGGCCCGCCGGCACCTCTTGCAGCCCGCGCGCTGCCCCTCTTGCCGCACGTGCGCCGCCCCTTGCAGACCCCATGCCGCCTCTTGCAGCCTGCTAGCCGCCCCTTGCGACCTGCTTGCCGCCCCTTGCAGCCTGCGCACTGCTCTCTCGCAACCTGCTAGCTGCCCCTCTCCTCTGCTGCTATGGCTTCTCTTCGCGTCCTCACTTTCAATCCTGAGGGCCGCCCTATCCAGTTTGACACGTGGCTCGACGACCTGCAGCTGTTCCTACTAAGCGACTCTAGGGACTGTGTTTTGTTGTTTGACCACACGTCTGGAGCCGCTCCCGCCCCTCCCACCACAGCTGACAGTGCGACCCGCTCACAGTAGCTTACTCGCGACGCTGCTGCCCGCTTAGCCATTCGCAACCACCTGCCGTTGGCCGAATGCGCTCACTTCGGATAGCACAGGACATCACATGCACTGTACGACGCTGTCGTCGCTCGCTACTCCTCGCCTGCCACTGCTGCTCTAGGCCGCCTCCTACTGCCCTACCTGTTCCCCGAGCTGTCCGCCTTTGCCACAGTAGAGGACCTAGTTTCCCACGTTCGCACTAGCGACGCTCGCTACCGCGCTGCCCTCCCAGCAGAGTTCCTTGCCAAGAACCCACCCCCGATGTACATCACTCTTTACTTCATAGTCACCCGCCTCCCTGACTCTCTTCGCGCTGTCAGGGACTACTTTCTCGCCCTTGACCCCACAGCCCTCACTGTTGACCTACTCGAGCAGCACCTCCTTGCAGCTGAGACTAGTGTAGTCGCTGTAGGTGCTGCTCGTGGCACTCCGCGCACGCCCTTCTTTGAGGGGTGCTCCCCCTCCCCCCTTGCTCCCTCGTACGCCTCTACTGCTGCTGCTGACGTCCCTGGTGCTGCGGATGTCGGGGCCGCTTCTGCTACTGCGAAGCGCCGCAGCAGCAAGGGCAAGGGTGGCAGGGGTGGTGGCGGTGGCAGCGGGGGTGGTGGTGGGGCCAGCAGTGGAGGTGGTGGGGGCAGTGGAGGTGGTGGCAGCGGTGGGAGTGGTGGCGGGAGTGGGGGCTTTGGTGGCGGTGGTGGAGGCAGCGGTGGGAGTGCTGGTAGTGGCAGCGGTGGGAGTGGTGGCGGTTGGACTGGAGCTCCGCGTGGAGGTTCTGGAGGAGGCCACAGGCAGCAGCAGCAGCGTCGGAGGGAAACCCCGTCGCCCCAACAGCTTCGTGAGTGGTTTGCTCAGCGTGGGGCGTCTGGGGGTAGTGTTAGCTGCCCGTTTGTCATTCGCACGGGTGACCGTGCTGGTCAAACATGCGAGAAGCTTCACACTAAGCATCGTTGCTTCTCCCGCCTCGACGACGCTTGTCGCGCAGAGTTTGGTGACGAGGCTGAGCGCCCCCGCTGGGCAGAGCTGCTTAGGACTGGAGTTGCTATCTTTGACCTAGACTTTGATGCTATCCTTGCTGTTATGTATGCTTTGTCTACTAGTACTGAGGGTGACTGTTACCTGTATGTGCCGCCTGACCCAGGTATAGAGGCTGCTGCTCTAGGTGCTAGTGAGTCTGTTCTCCCGGGTACAGCGCCTGCTGAGGCCTTGCACACCTTCACACTTGACTTAGGTGCCTCACGCTGTTTCTTTCGCGACAGCACCACCCTCACTCCTCTCTCTGCACCTGTACCGGTCAGGCTGGCTGACCCCTCCGGGGGCCCAGTCCTCCCCCGTTCCTCCACTGTGCTCCCATGTCCGGCGCTTCTGTCTGGTTCACAGTCAGGCCTTCACCTCCTCTCGTTCTCTACGAACTTGGTGAGTACCGCTGCCCTCAAGGACGCGATGGTCACTAACACCGCTCCTGGGGGTCAGCGTGTGTCGATCTGCACGTGTACACGGATGGATCGTCACCTGGCCACGTTCACTCGTCGGCCAGGGTCGAGTCTGTACACACTGGCTACCGAGCCTCCTCAGGTAGCGGCGTCTGCTCAGGTGTTCGCGTCAGGTCAGGTAACACCCCCTAGCTTGTGTCGCCTCCTGTCGCACCAGATTCTTCTGTGGCACCACCACCTGGGTCACCCCTCCCTGCCATGCCTTCGTGGCATGCACTCCCGCCTCCTTGTCTCTGGTCTTCCGAGGTCTCTGCCTCCCCTCCCGCCCTCGACTGTCCCGCCGTGCCTTCCCAGCGTCGAGGGGCAGCAGCATGCCGCTCCTCACTCCTCCTCGTTTCCCCCGACGATTGCTCCCCTGCAGACTCTCCACATGGACGTGTGGGGCCCAGCCCGCATCAGTGAACAGGGCTACGAGCGCTAATTTCTGCTGGTTGTTGACGACTTCACGCGGTACACCACGGTCTTCCCCTTGCGCAGCAAGGTTCAGGTCGTTGATGTCTTGATCCCTTGGATCCGCACTGTCCGTCTCCAGCTTCGCGAGCGGTTCTGTACGGACCTTCCTGTCCTACGTCTGCACTCTGACAGAGGTGGTGAGTTCTCCTCCGACCTCTTGCAGGACTTTTGTCGTGGGGAGGGCATTCTCCAGTCGTTCACGCTTCCGAACTCCCCTCAACAAAATGGGATTGCTGAGCGCCGCATTGGCCTAGTCATGGAGGTCGCTCGTACCTCCATGATCCATGCGGCTGCTCCCCATTTTCTGTGGCCGTTTGCGGGCGGTACGCTGCGCATCAGCTCAACCTCTGGCCCCGTGTCTCCTTGCCGGAGACCTCGCCTACATTGCGTTGGACGGGGAAGGTTGGCGATGCGTCAGTGTTACGGGTCTGGGGTTCTCGTGCCTTTGTTTGCGATACGTTTGCGGACAAGATCTCCGCCCGCGCTATTCCCTGCGTCTTCCTTGGCTTTTCCCCTGACGCGCCTGGCTGGCAGTTTTACCACCCCACCTCGCGCCGTGTCTTCCCCTCTCAGGACGTCACTTTTGACGAGTCGGTTCCCTTTTACCGTCTCTTCCCCTACCGCTCCGCTCCTCCCCCACCCACGCCACTCTTCCTTGCTCCACGTCCCCCTCAGGTAGACCCCCTCCCCCCTTAAGGTCCTGCTCCCTCAGGTGTGTCTCAGGTAGACCCTCTCCCTGGTACTGCGCCTGTTGAGGTAGCTGTCGGCTCAGGTGCTGCTCCAGGTGCTGTGTCTGGGGGTGCTGCGTCTGGGGGTGTGGAGCCTGGGGGTGCGGGGTTTGAGGGTGCCGGGTCTGGGGGTTGCGGAGAAAGAGGGTGCGGAGTCTGAGGGTGCCGGGTCTGGGGGTGCTGAGCCTGGGGGTGCTTAGCCTACGGGTGTTGAGCCTGGGGGTGCTGAGCCTGAGAGTGTTGAGCTTGGGGGTACTGCGTCTGAGGGTGCGGAGTCTGGGGGTGCTGAGCCGAGGGTTACTGCGTCTTCTGGAGGTCCTGCGGGTGCTCCACCACGACTGTCTCCTCGTCCGGAGCCTCTCTCCCCGCAGCAGCTGCGCGAATGGTTTGCTCAGCGCACCCGCCTTCAGAGTGGAGCTGCCGGAGCTGGAGACTCTGCCGCTGGAGACACTGGAGCGGGAGGTGCTGGAGTTACTGCTGGAGCTGGTGGTACCGGGGGTGCTGCAGCTGCTGGTCCTGGAGGTGCTCGTACCGGGGGTACTGGAGCTGCCGTGACTGGTGGTGTTGGGGGAGCTGGAGCTGGAGACCCTACGGAGCTTGGAGATGCTGGGGCTGGAGGAGCTGGAGCTGTTGGCGCTGGTGCTGGAGGCACTGGCGCGGGAGGCGCTGGAGTTGGAGGAGCTGGAGCTGTTGACCCTGGAGCTGGAGGTGCTGGAGGCATTGTGCGGCCGCGTCCGTACTTCGTTCCCCTGCTTTAGCAGGTTCTTGGTGTCCTGTCTTCTCCTGACCAGTCGCAGCCGCCGTTACAGCAAGCATCCCCACTGCCTGCTCCTTCTCCTTGCACTGAGCAGTCAGGCGGTCTTACAGAGCGTCGTGAGCCTGCGTCTCGTCCTGTCTCCCCTGTTCGCACTGGTCGTCGCGTTCCTCGTCCGCGTCCCCCTCCTATCCCCGGCACACACGCTATGGCACTTCGTCCTTCCTCTGTTCCACTGCGTGTTCCTCTGCCGCCTCCTCTTGAGTCCTCTCTTCCTGCCCTCCCTGACCCTGAGTCTGACCGCGCTCGTGCTGCTAGTCCCACAGTCTCTCCTCTCCTCGCCACTATTGTCACTGACCCTTCCTTTGAGTCCACTGTTGCGTCTGCCCTCGTTGCTGAGCTAGTTGACTTTGCTGCTGCTTGTCGTCTAGACTGCGCCACTGTTCTTGTTGTTGGGTCTGAGTCTGCCAGTCCTCCGTCCGTCGGGGGTGAGTGTGCTCTTGGCACGGACGTCCTTGAGGACAGGCAGGAGGAATTCGAGTGTCTTGCAGCTGCTGTACCTCGTTTCGCTTCCATGCTGCTTGCCCTTGAGGGAGACCCGGATGCACCAGACATCCCGACCTCGCACTCTTACGCAGAGGCGATTAGGGGTCCCTACTCCTCTTAGTGGCAGGCAGCCATGGATGCCGAGATGGCATCCTGGAAGTCCACAGACACCTACGACGACGCAGTTCCCCCGTCTCGGGCGAACATAGTCGATGGCATGTGGATTTTCAGGGTGAAGCGGCCGCCGGGTTCTCCGCCTGCCTTCAAGGCGCGTTACATTGCTCGAGGCTTCAGTCAGCGACAAGGGGTCGACTACTTCCAGACCTTCTCCCCCACCCCGAAGATGACTACTCTTCGGGTGTTGCTGCACGTCGCTGCTCAGCGTGATTACGATTTACACTCTCTGGACTTCAGTACAGCTTTCTTGCAGGGCAGCCAGCACGAGGAGATCTGGCTGCGCCACCCACCTGGCTTCACCGTGTCGTTTCCTGCAGGTACCCAGTGGAGCCTCCGCCGGCCAGTCTACGGTCTCCACCAGGCGCGTCGCGAGTGGCACGACACACTGAGGACAACACTTGCGGCTCTGGGGTTTACTCCTTCTACTGCTGACCCGTCGCTGTTTCCACGCACCGACACGTCGCTGACGCCGTTCTACGTCCTCGTGTACGTCGACGACCTCGTCTTTGCCACTGCTGACACTGAGGCACTGACCCTTGTGAAGTCGGAGCTGCAGAAGAGACACACTTGCACTGACCTGGGTGAAATGCGCAGCTATCTTGGCTTGCAGATCACCCGGGACAGAGCACGGTGCACCATCATACTGACTCAGCGACACATGGTGCACCAGGTCCTTCAGCGCTTCGGCTTCCTGTTCTCCTCGCCACTGCCCACTCCTCTGTCTACCAGCCACTCGCTCTCAGCTCCACCTTCGGACGAGTTCGTAGAGCCGAGTGGTCCGTACCCAGAGCTTGTGGGTTGCCTCATGTACCTGATGACTTGCACACGACCTGACCTCGCGTACCCTCTCAGCCTTCTGGCTCGCTACGTGGCTCCCGGTAGGCACCGAAAGGTTCACTGGGATGCTGCGAAGAGGGTAATGCGTTACTTGTGCAGTACGTCGGGCATGTGGCTCGTGCTTGGAGGACGGGGTCCAGTTGTCCTCTTTGGTCATGCAGACGCTTCTTGGGTTGACGACTGAGCTACGCAGTGGTCGTCACAGGGTTAAACCTCCAGCCTCGGTTCCGGCTCTGTTTCCTGGCGGTCTACCCGCTCGTCTTCAGTTCTCAGCTCCAGTTGTGAGACTCAGATCTACGCCGGGGCCATGGCTGCACAGGAGCTACACTGGCTCACCTACCTGCTGACTGACTTGGGAGAGCAGCCTCATTCGCCTCCAGTTCTGTACGTAGACAACAAGGCAATGATTGCCTTGTGTCAGGAGCACAGAACGAAGCACATTGCTCTGCGATACTTCCTTGCTTGAGAGTTGCAGCAGCGTGGTCAGCTTCGTCTTGCGTACGTGGCCACTAGGGCCAACACTGCTGATATATTCACCAAGGCACTTCCGCTTGGTGATCATCAGCGCTTCTCTACTGTGTTAGGCCTTGTGCCTACTTTGCCTCACTTGCTCACTGCGTGACTTTGCTTGTACTGTGATCTATATATATACCTGCATGCTTCCACTTGCTAGGGCATGATCACTGTATTGTTTGTGTTCTTTATATAACTCTGTATGTGAACTGGCCTTGTGGCCCTTTGCTTGTGCTCGGACTATGTGGTGACTTTGTGATCCACCCTGAGCTTGCTTTGCTTTTCTTGACTGGTCTTGTGACCGCTTGTTCTCCCCCTTTTTGCCTATAGGGGTGTGTCCGAATTTTATATTGCTTACGTTGTGTCGGCTATAGGGGGGGTAGCCCATAAGGGGTACAACCTAATTAGGGTTAGTACTTGTACCCAACTGTTCCATAGTTCATTCATTCTTGTTCATTCTTCTGACAATTTCATTACTTTGACGGGAGCTACTCAGGACCTGCTGAAGACACCGCTGACGCCAGGGCTCAATATTACAACAAGTCGCTGATGGCGTACGTCGTCTTACTGCGAAATATGTCGTCGGCGCGGCAGCTGAGCATCCGGTTGTACAAAACAACCTCAGCTCTAGCCCTCGACGCCTGGAGACACCTGAATGGGGTGTATCAACCGAAAGATGCGGTTTCTTCGAGCCGCTTGCTCTAGCAGCTATTGGAGACGAAAATCCCCCCAGGGAAGAAGGCCAACAACTAAATTAATCACTGTCGGAGCTTACGCGATCAAATCGCGAAATTAGGAAGCAGTATTTCCGAACAAATCTTCGTGAACATCGTGCTTCAAGGGCTCGGCCTAGAATGGCGGCCCTTCAAGGCGCTGCTCCGACAACAGGAAGTTATCTCGGAAGTCGCCCTATGTGCCGCCCTTCCCGTCGAACAAAGAGATATGGACCAGCACCGCGACGAGACCGGGAACGCCTCGCCTTCTAGGCAGACAACATAGAAGAGTGGCGGCCGCGGCGCCTTTACTGCAAAATCTGCAGAAACTTCGGGCACTTGGCAGATCGATATAAATTCCGATCTTGCCCTCGCCAGACCAATCCGAGCACCTGGTCCGGCCGACAAGACGCACAAAACGACACGCGTCAAGCCCAGGGGTACCAACCCCCATCGCGCAACCTGAACCCAACAATTCAGCATCAGCAGCAGCAGGCGTCACATTCTGCTCCCGTCCGCAACGTCATTGGCAACATGACCGTGACGAAAACAAACGGATCACGTCGTCCCCGCGTGCGCACGCCGTCACCTGAGCCAGAACGCCACCCAATCAGAGCGTTCACAAATAACAATTCGTTCACTACCGCCACGATTTCAGCGACGACGACAAACAAGACTAGAATCTTCCAGTCCCGCTACTTGAAAGCCCCCCGCACGTACCAGATTCGTGGGTGGCACCGATCGATTGGATCTCGCGCGAGCAATTTTTAAAGTTTGACACACCGCACATCGTCACGCCGAGATTGGCGCTGCTCGCATGTGATGACAACAACCACTACAACACTTGGTAGCTTGACAGCTGTTGCGGGCAGCACATGGTCGGATCCGAGAGTTTTATCTCTAACGACGTCTCGACCCCCACGGTCACTTACGTCACCGTTGCGAACAATACCCGCCTGCGCGCAAGCGCGCAAGGAATCGTCGTGCTCACAGCACGAGGAAGCCTCACGCACATCACACTGAATGATGTGCTCATAGTCCAGAACCCTGCTTTAATCTCCTCTCGGCAGCACATCTCATGGATTGCGGAGTCAAGCTCAGCACCGACCTTTGTGCACGCGACATACTCCTACACTACACAACGCCGAAAAAGGCGCGCCGGCAGATCGGACGGGCACACTCCAAGAACGAAGTGTACATCCTCGACTTCGACATTCCCGACTGCAGCGGTGACTCAAAGGAGTTAATCGACCTCGTTCCCCTTCGCTTCGAGCACATTCACCACTCCGACTGGAAGCACCCTGATGGGAGACCCTGGGTGCCTCATCATCCGCACCCTCGCGATGCCGTGTTGCACTACCCCGGGCCTGATGGCATCTGCAGGGATTGCCACACGCCGAATACCTCGACGAGCGCCATCGCCGGACGCGGAATCGCCGCAATAGCCGAAGCCAAGCGATTCGCGCCACCTGAAGTGGGAATGTCGACCATGGAGCTCGAAATCGCGACGCGCAACATCTACGGCATGGAGGAACACCCTCTCCCCGGACCAGCGTCCCGCCACCTCCATGGAATCCTGCACGGTACAAACATCGGCACCTTCGACGCGGAAGGAACACCGCGCCCCTACACGAAGGAAGCCTTCCTTAAGATATACCCCCACTGGCGCGACCCCGACCCCAAGAAGAAGCTCACCATTGCGCAAGAAGAGGAGCTGGCGCGACGCGAAGAAGAGGAGAGCGCCTCCAACGAAGGGGGGTGGGGAAGCAACGACGGCTAGGGAACGAGCGACACTGGTGGTTGGGGCAACACCGGCGGCACCTGGGCAAATGCGGGCGCTGGATGGGGTACCGCATCTGGCAGCAGATCAAGCGGCTGGGGTACCTCCGGCGGAGGTTGGGGAACTTCCCGCGAAGAATAAAGGGGGGGAGAAAACGTAGAGACATAACCTCCTGTTGTTCCCCTTGGTCGTCCCCTGCGCCTACCCGCACCTGCGCTGCCTCCGCCAGACGTTCAACCGCACCGCGACCCCTGGGACACCATCGACTAGGGGAATGAGCCCTCAACTCCCCGTTGCACAGTCTACGGACCTGACCCTGAGCTGCACGAGCCAAACTTTGTCCCCGGAACGATCCCCGGTACCAACATCCCCTTCTTCGTGATTCATGACAGAGAATTTTTGTTGCTGATGCTTACGACGGCGAACGACGAAGAAGAATAAGCTGAAGAAGCAGCAGCGAAACCTGCCCCAGTACCTGACGAGAACCCCAAAGCAGTATATGCTCGCTACATGCGCACCTCTGGACTTCGCGCCAACGATGACCTTTGGCACCAGCGCCTCGGTCACCCCTCGCGCGTAACACTGAAGAATTGCATCGAGGTTGGCGTGTTCGCGCTTGGCGCACTCCTGCGCCCTGATGGCACCGAAGTGAGGAGCACCTCGCAACCGCGCAAATGCCCCGTCTGCCCCGAAGCCGCGCTGAGCCATCAACCGTTCCCCTTGCTAGAACCTAGAACCAACCGCTACGCCAAACTGCAAAAGGTGTATAGCAACTTCCTCGTCGTAGGATTCTGCGGAACCAACGACGAGCAGTACACGCTCACCTTCGTCGACCCGGGAACTCGCTACATGTGGGTTGTGAACTTGGAGGCCCGCAGTAGAGCCTACGAGCCCTTCTGCCTTTTGGTTGGCACACGCGCAGAGGTAGTCCGGAGAGAAACTGAAGATATGGCAGTTGGACCGCGCGGCGGAGTTCCGAAGCAAGGAAATACAGGACTACATGGTGCAAAAAGGAATCAAGCACCACGTCTCCCTCCCCTACGCACACCAGCAGCAAGGCGTTGCCAAGCGCACAAACCACATGCCCATGACGAAGGTGCGAGCGCTGCTGAAGCAGTCCAAGCTTCCCCCGTCGTACTTGGACGTACGTGATGCATCATGCCGTACGGGTGCATAATCTGATGTCAACCATTGCTATCACCGGAAACCTGTCCCCGCATCTGAAGTGGATGGGCACGAAGTGCGACACATCCATGATCCATCATTCTAGACCTCATCAGCCAGAAAATTACAAAAGCGCGCGATGTAATCTTCTACAAGCGACTCTTCTTCGGGCAGTTCCGCGAAGACGAGCGGACAAACTCAAATCGGGTTAACGCCAGCGACGGGCATAGCTACGCCATACCCGAGGACGAAGCCGTCGCAGCCATCCTGGAGCAAGACACCAGAGGCGAATTCACAGGAGGATATCGCCACAGCAGCGACGATGACGATGAAGACCCCTCAGGTGGAGGAGTCGGCGGAGCAAGAGGAAGCGGCAGAGGCGCAGTGCCACCACCACCTGAACCAGGGAGCGACGATGATGATGTACAGGAGGTCATCCCGCAGCATCGCCACGGCAGCACAGTCTCAGGACTACAGCTGCTAGGGCTCCACACCGCCACCTCAACGGCGCCACGTGTCATCGAGCCCAAGAATCCGTGCCAGGCACTCACGAGACCACACAACAAAGAATGGCGCAAGGCGATGGATGCGAAAATCAAGGCGCTAGAGTCCCGCGACATGTGGGTGCTCGTCGATTGCGCCGCAATCAAGGGGAGGAGGATTCTCTCCAGCAAATGGGTCTTCCGCGTGAAAGCCGCAGCGGATGGCACAATCGAACAATTTAAGGCGCGATGGGTCGTGCGCGGGTACGATCAGAGGCACGGCATCGACTTCGACCAAACGTTTGCGCCGGTCAGCCGTCACACCTCCGTCAGAATTCTGCTCGCCATCGCTGCCGCACGACACCTACCGCTCCGACAAATCGATGTGAAGAAGCGTTTCTTTACGCGCTAGTGGATGTGGTGATTTACGTGGAGCAGCCGCACACATACGGCAAAGGGGACTCACGCGTGTGCCAGGTGCGAAAGTCCCTTTACGGGATCAAACAGGTGCCAAGGCTCTGGCAGCAATACTTGCACAACATCCTGCTCGAGATAGGCTTCAAGCATCTGCCTCACGATCCTGGAATGAACCGCCCCGAATTCCGCGGCAAATACATCCTGCTCATGGTCTACGTCAACGACTTACTCTACATAGGGTCAAGCAGCGAATTACTTGAGCAGTTCGAGAAAAATCGCGTAGGACGTGTTGACATCACCTGCAACCATGACGTGAAGCAGTTCCTTGTGCTGAACATCTCCTACTCACCAGAAGCCATTCACCTCTCAGCAGCCAAGTACGCAGAAGAACTTGGCAAACGTTTCAACATTGCGCCTGCACCGCTCTCCACCCCTTACCGCACTCCAGGACCAAACCACAAGCCTGACAACAAAGCCCTCTCCCCCGCTGGACTCCAGACTTACCAGCAGCAGCTGGGATGCCTACTCTTTGCCTCTATCACCTGCAGGCCCGATCTCTTGTACATCGCGAGCCAACTGGCCCAGTACTCAAACCAACGGCTAAAAACCTCCTAGATCTTCAGCGGGCCCTGCAGTTCTTCATCTCCACGCCCAACATTGGGCTCTGAAACTTGACAATTACCACATCATCCTTCAATCTTACCGGCTACGTGGACGCCGATCATGCCGCTGACCTGGACAATCGACGGTCCAGAACTGGGTTCCTATTTCGACTGGAACCTACAGGGCCCATCTCCTGGAACTCGCAGAAGCAGGAACTGGTTGCCCTGTCTTCAGCGAAAGCTGAGTTCATCGCCGCAACAGCATCAGTTTGCGAGGGGCTTTACCTACAGGAGTTCCTACAGGAGGCGAAAATACCATCTTCGCCCACCTTTCATCTGCACTGCAACAACCAGAGCGCGATCAGGATCGCGAACAAACATGGGCTCGTCAACCGCACCAAACACATTGAGCTGCGGTACTTCTTCGTCAAGGACGAAGTTGAGAAGGGCAAGGTTGACCTGACCTACTGCCCGACGGGTGACATGGCAGTTGACTTCCTCACGAAGCGATTGTCACGTCAGCAGTACCAGCACTGCTCTGAACTCAGCCAAGTGGTCAAGCGGGTCAAGACTTGCTCCGGTCAGGAGTGAAGGGGGGTGTTACGAATGGTAAAGAATGAAGTGTTACAATGCACTCCTAACAGTAGCAATCGAAGCATGCAGTATCGAGGCTGAAGACGAAAAGGCGGAATGAAGCAAAGGGTCGTACGGTTACAGAACATTTGGATCGTCAGGGCAGACAGCATTAGGCAGCAACAGTGGCGAGGATTCTGCCCGAGCAGTTCGTAACCGTCTGGAGTCGCGCGGTTGGGTTTCGCTGCAATAAGGGAATGTACCCCTTATGGTACATGGCTAGCTAGGTTGTTTCGTATTCCACCTTGTACTCTTATTTATATGTTTGTACTTGCATGTTTTTAATCATCTCAATCATTTTACAATCACTTTGATTTGAGGTCAAGGGCCCACCACTACCACTCAGTTGTGTGTGAACCTTCCCGAGGTGATCCTAGGTCGATCTACTTTGTGATCGCAGCATTTGGAACAAGCCCTTTTATCCCT
The DNA here is from genome assembly GCA_947471745.1 of Closterium sp. Naga37s-1. Classification (NCBI taxonomy): domain Eukaryota; kingdom Viridiplantae; phylum Streptophyta; class Zygnematophyceae; order Desmidiales; family Closteriaceae; genus Closterium; species Closterium sp. Naga37s-1. The sequence continues at coordinate 475,030 of CANJKZ010000410.1, forward strand.
ATGGTCTAGTGGTTGGGATTCTATCATGGTATCAGATCAAAGGTCTAGTGGTTCGAATCTCCGTGTACGCACATGCTGCCGTCGTGTGCGCACATGCTACCGAAGGCGCTGTGCCATGTCCAGGGCCTCCCAGTTCAGTAGACCTGCACTGGTGATCCTTGATTGATCCTAGGGGGGTCACAGGCATGTTAGCCTGGGAGGTTATAGGCGGACTGACCCGAATTTGGAACAAACCATTTTATCCCAACGGTCTAATGGTTGGGATCCTGACATACCCATCCATATATCTTCTGGCTCATTTAGGCCCCTCGTTCACACATGTAGCACCCTTAATGTCCGCGTTCTTCGCGCCCTTCCCGTCCGTAACACCAGCCGCACCAGGCCGGGCCAGTCGTGCTAGACCGCGCCAGCCCACGCCAGCCCGGGCCAGCCGCGCGCAAGTCGTGCCAGCCCGCGCCAACCAGCGCGTTGCACGTGCCAGCCCGTGCGCCGCCCGTACTAGCCAATGCGCCAGCTAGCGCGCTAGCCACGTTGTTTGCGTGCCAGCCAGCGCACCAGCCACGCTGTCGCCGCGCCAGCCTGCGCTACCCTCCCACGCGCACCTGTCGCTGCCGCCAATGCCAGCTGTGCCAGCACTCGCGCAGCCGTGCCCGCGCCCGCCCGCAGCAACCTGCACACTGCCCACACCAACCACCCATGCAAACCGATGCCTCCCTACCGCGCGCACCTGCTACCACGCTCTACCATGCCTGCATGTTGCACGCTCCGCAACGCCATCTACTCCATGCAAGCCTACCGTACCCACTACCGTGCCCAGCCGCAACTATTGTCAGAATAGTGAAGGAATGACTGAATTAGCAAGCAGGTGGGTACAAGTGGGAAACCTAAAAGTGTTGTACCCTATATGAACTACCCCACTACAGCCTGGACAGATTATAACATATATGTTTGACACACCTCCATAGGCAAAGTGGGGGAGAACAAGAGGTCACAAGACCGGTCAAGAAGGGCAAAGCAAGCTCAGGGTGGATCACGATGTCACCACGCATTCTGAGCACAAGCAAATGGCCACAAGGCCAGTTCACGTGCAGAGTTATATAAAGGAGAACAAGCAATACAGTGAACACAACCTAGCAAGTGTAAGCATGCAGGTATATGTATAGAGATCATAGTACAAGCAGAGTCAAGAAGTGAGCAAGTGAGGCCAAGTAGGCACAAGAGCTAGCATAGTACAAAAGCGCTGATGATCACAAGGCTGAAGTGCCTTGGTAAAGATATCAGCAGTGTTGGCCTAAATGGCCACGTCAACAAGACGAAGCTGAGCACGCTGCTGCAACTCTCAAGCAATGAAGTAGCGCAGAGCAATGTGCTTCGTTCTGTGCTCCAGTCTGTGCTCCTGACACAAGGCCAGCATGGCCTTGTTGTCGACGTACAGAACTGGAGGAGAACGAGGCGCCTCTCCTAAGTTGGTCAGCAGGTAGGTGAGCCAGCGTAACTCCTGTGCAGCCATGGCCCCAGCGTAGATCTCAGCCTCACAACTGGAGCTGAGAACAGAAGAGGAGCGGGTAGACCGCCAAGAGACAGAGCCGGAGCCAAGGCTGAAGGTGTAACCCTGTGACGACCGCTGCGTAGCCAAGTCTTCAACCCAGGAAGCGTCTGCGTGACCAGTGAGGACAACTCGAGCCCGTTCTCCAAGCACGAGCCCCATGCCCGACGTACTGCACAAGTAGCGCAACACCCTCTTAGCTGCATCCATGTACTCCTTCCTGTGTCTGCCAGGAGCGACATAGCGTGCTAGAATGCTAAGAGGGTAGGCAAGGTCAGGTCGAGTACAGGTCATCAGGTACATGAGGCAGCCCACAAGCTCTGGATACGGGCCACTCGGCTCTACGGACTTGTCCGAAGGTGGAGCTGAGAGCGAGTGACCGGTAGGCAGAGGAGTGGACTGTGGCGAGGAGTACGTGAAGCCGAAGCGCTGAAGGACCTGCTGCACCATGTGTGACTGAGTCAAGGTAATGGTGCGCTGTGCTCTGTCCCGGGTGATCCGCAAGCCAAGATAGCTTGTGAGCTCACCCAGGTCTGTGCACGTGTGTCTCTTCTGCAGCTCCGACTTCACGTGGGCGAGTGCCTCAGTGTCAGCAGTAGCAAAGACTAAGTCGTCTACGTACACGAGAACGTAGAACGGTGGCAGAGTGGTGTCAGTGCGAAGAAACAGCGGCGGGTCAGCAGTGGAAGGAGAAAACCCAAGAGCAGCAAGAGTCGTCCTCAGTGTGTCGTGCCACTCACGGGGTGCCTGGCGGAGACCGTAGACTGGCCGGCGGAGGCTCCACTGGGTACCAGCAGGAAACGAGCCAGTGAAGCCAGGTGGGCGGCGCAGCTAGATCTCCTCGTGCAGGCTGCCCTGTAGGAAGGTTGTGCTGAAGTCAAGAGAGTGTAGCTCGTAGTCACGCTGAGCGGCGACGTGCAGCAGCACCCGAAGAGTGGTCATCTTTGGGGTAGGGGAGAAGGTCTGGAAGAAGTCAACTCCCTGTCGCTAACTGAAGCTGTCAGACTTATATCTGCTATGGTCAATTTAGGCTGTAGTGGGGTAGCTCTTAGTGGGTACAACACTTATGTGTTTCCTATATGTACCCATCTCATTTCTAGTTCATTCATCCTTTCGTCAAATCCTTCTGACATGGTATAGAGCTAGTTTCGAGAATTTTTTAAAAGGGCCCACCACTGAAATTCGTCACTGTCTACTCGACGCGCGCTTCGCATTTTCCCTTCGAGGCCCGTCACGGCCCCTGCGCCCGTCCTTAGAGCCTACGCCCGCCCCGTAAGGCCCCTTAAGGCCTCGTTAGGCCCCGTAAGGCCCCTTTCGGCCCCGTTTAGGGCGCGGATTTAGGCCCCGTAAGGCCCCGTTATGCCCTGTAAGGCCCCGTAAGGCCCCGTCAGGCCCCGTTCGGCCCCGTTTACGGCCCCGTTAGGCCCCGACAGGCCCCGTTAGAGGCCCTGTACGGCCCCGTCAGGCCCCATTTGGCCCCGTTTAGGGCGCGGATTACGGCCCCGTAAGGCCCCGTTAGCCCCGTAAGGCCCCGTCAGGCCCCGTTCGGCCCCGTTTTAGGCCCCGTTAGGCCCCGACAGGCACCGTTAGAGGCCCAGTACGGCCCCGTCAGGCCCCATTTGGCCCCGTTTAAGGCCCCGTAAGGCCCGTCAGGCCCCGTTATAGGCCCCGCAAGGCCCCGTTCTCGGCCCCGTACGGCCCCGTTATAGGCCCCGTCAGGCCCCGTTATAGGCCCCGTACGACCCCGTACGGCCCCGTTATAGGCCCCGTCAGGCCCCGTTATCGGCCCCGCACGGCCCCGTTATAGGCCCCGTACGGCCCCGTTCTACGCCTCGTCAGGCTACGTTATAGGCCCCGTTCGGCCCTGCTTCTGCACTGCCCCGGCCCTGCTCCTGACCTGCCCCTGAACTGCCCCGGCCTTGGCACGGCTCTGCCCAGGCCCTGCCCCGGCCCTGCCCCTGAACTACCCCGGCCCTGCTTCTGCACTGCCCCGGCCCTGCTCCTGAACTGCCCCGGCTCTGCCCCGGCCCTGCCCCGGCCCTGCCCCGGCCCTGCCCCGGCCCTGCCCCGGCCCTGCCCCTGAACTGCCTCGGCCCGGGCCCGGCTCTGCCCTGGCCCTGCCCCGGCCCTGCTCCTGAACTGCCCCGGCCCTGCCCCGGCCCTGCTCCTGAACTGCCCCGGCCCTGGCCCGTCTCTGCCCTGGCCCTGCCCCGGCCCTGCTCCTGAACTGCCCCGGCTCTGCCCCGGCCCTGCTCCTGAACTGCCCCGGCTCTGCCCCGGCCCTGCCCCGGCCCTGCCCCTGAACTGCCCCGGCCCTGGCCCTGCTCTGCCCTGGCCCTGCCCCGGCCCTGCTCCTGAACTGCCCCGGCCCTGCCCCGGCCCTGCTCCTGAACTGCCCTGGCCCTGCCCCGGCCCTGCTCCTGGACCGCCCCGGCCCTACCCCGGCCCTGCCCCAGCCTCTCCCCTGGTAAGAGCGCCGCGCTGCCAAGCCACACCGCCCTGCCGAGCTGCGCCGCCCTACCTAGCCTGCTTAGCCGAGTTCCACTGCTGCTACTGCTAGCCTGCTGCTTCTCCTGTCATGGCTAGTCTCAATGTTCTTACTTTTGATGCTGAGGGTCGGGCTGTTGACTTTGAGGTCTGGCTAGATAATCTGCAGCTTTTCCTACAGTGCGATAGCAAGGATGGTCTCTCCCTGTTTGATCTCACTTCTGGCGCCTCTCCTGCCCCTACTGCTGATGCTGACAGTACTGTTCGCTCGCAGTGGCTCACGCGCAATGCTGCTGCTCGTCTTACTGTGCGCAACCACTTGCCGTCTACTGAGCGCGCGCACTTTAGTCAGTACAAGAGTGCTAGGGCTCTGTACGACGCTGTAGTTGCACGCTACTCCTCCCCTGCCACTGCTGCCCTCAGCCGCCTCATGCTACCGTACCTTTTCCCTGACCTTGCTGCCTTTGCCACTGTCGCTGACCTAGTTGCTCACCTTCGCATTAGTGACGCCCGCTACCGCGCTGCCCTTCCCACTGAGTTCTGTGCCAAGAACCCCCCCCCCCATGTACATCACCCTTTACTACCTAGTCACCCGCCTCCCTGACTCTTTTTCTTCAGTCAGGGACCACTTTCTCTCCCTTTGCCCCACCGAGCTGACTGTCGACTTGCTAGAGGAGCGCCTTGCTACAGCTGAGAAGAGTATCTTAGCTGTTGGTGCTTCTCGCGGTGACCGTCGCACCCCCTTCTTTGAGGGGTGTTCCCCTGTCCCCCTTCTCCCCTCTGTTGCCTCTGCTGCTGTTGTCGACCTCGTTGGCACTGAGGAGGTCGGCGCTGCGTCTGCCCCTAGTGGGCGACGCCGCACTGGCAAGGGCAAGGGAAGCAGGGGTGGTGGTGGGGGCGGTGGAGGCAGCGGTGGAGGAGGTGGAGGAGGTGGAGGTGGTGGTGGGGGTGGTTCCGGGAGTGGGGGCGTAGGTGGCGGCAGTGGCGGCCGTGGCGGCGGTGGTGGAGGAGGTGGCGGCGGCGGCGGCGGTGGTGGAGGTAGCGGAGGAGGTGGTGCTGGTTGCGGTGCGGCCACGCAGCGTGGAGGCCTTGGTGGCAGCCAGCGTCCGCAGCAGCTGCGCACCCGTGAGACCCCGTCTGTTCAGCAGCTTCGTGAGTGGTACGCTGGCCGTGGGAGGTCTGGGGGTGCAGGTCCCTGCGCGTACGTTCTTCGCACCGGCACTCGTAGTGGGGAGGTGTGTGGTCTCCCACACACCACGCAGCGCTGCTTCGGCCGCTTGACTGACGCTTGGCGTACCCAGTTTCCTGACGCTGTTGATCTTCCTCGTTGGCATGATCTGCTTCTGCAGAATGTGCCTATCTTTGATCTAGATTTTGATGCTATCCTTGCTGCCATGTATGCTCTTGCTGATATTACTGAGGGTGACTGTTACCTGCGTGTCCCGCCCGACCCGGGCACTGTCGCTGCTGCTCTAGGTGCTAGTACGGCTGCTGCTCTAGGTGCTAGTGCGTCTGCTGCTCCAGGTGCTGGTACGTCTCCTCCCTCTGGTACTGCACCTACTGAGTCCTTTCACACCTTCACACTTGACTCTGGTGCTTCGCGCTCTTTCTTTAGAGACAGCACCACGCTCACGCCGCTCCGTCGGCCTGTTGCAGTCTCCTGACCCCTCCGGAGGACCAGTCCTTGCACACTCCTCCACGGTTCTACCGTGTCCTGCGGCCCCGTCGGGCTTGCTGTCGGGACTCCACCTCCCCTCGTTCTCTACGAACTTGGTGAGCGGAGCTGACCTCCAGGACGCGTGGGTTGACCAGTTCACCCCTGGAGGTCAGCGTGTGACCCACTGCACTTGCTCTCGGACGGGCCGCCACCTGGCCACGTTCACCCGTCGGCCAGGGTCGAGTCTGTACACACTGACTACTGCGCCTCTTCCGGTCCCTGCGTCTGGTCAGGTAGCTGCGTCCAGTCACGTGTTTGCTGCTGCGTCCAGGTCTAGTTCTGCGTCTGCCCCCTGCTCGTGTCGTCCTCTGGCGCACGAGACTCTCCTCTGGCACCACCGTCTTGGTCACCCCTCCCTGCTTCGTCTTCGAGGTATGGCCTCCCGTGCTCTTGTCTCTGGCCTCCCCAGGTCCCTCCCTCCCCTTCCTCCGGGGCCTGACCCCACCTGTGTTCCTTGTGTCGAGGGCCGGCAGCGCGCCGCTCTTCACTCCTCCTCGTTTCCTCCGACAGAGGCCCCTCTGCAGACTCTTCACATGGACGTGTGGGGCCCAACCCGCGTTCGTGGACAGGGTCACGAGCGTTACTTCCTGCTGGTCGTTGACGACTACTCGCGTTACACCACAGTCTTCCCCTTGCGCAGCAAGGGTGAGGTCACTGAGGTGTTGATCGACTGGATCCGCGGTGCTCGTCGCCAGCTTAGTGAGAGTTTCGGCTCCGACCTTCCTGTTTTGCGTCTGCACTCAGACAGAGGCGAGGAGTTTTCCTCCGACCTTCTGAGAGCCTTCTGTCGTTTGGAGGGCATCCGCCAGACGTTCACGCTTCCGGCCTCCCCGCAGCAAAATGGGATTGCTGAGCGCCGCATTGGCATGGTCATGGATGTCGCTCGTACGTCCATGATCCATGCGGCTGCTCCCCACTTTCTGTGGCCGTTCGTGGTTCAGTACGCTGCGCATCAGATCAACCTTCAGCCTCGTGTCTCCTTGCCGGAGACCACACCTACTCTGCGGTGGACGGGGAAGGTTGGCGATGCGTCCGCGTTCCGTGTCTGGGGATCTCGAGCTTTTGTCCGCGATACTACAGCGGACAAGCTGTCCTCCCGTGCCGTTCCCTGTGTCTTCCTTGGCTTCCCTCCTGACGCACCCGGGTGGCAGTTCTACCACCCCAGCTCGCGTCGTGTTCTGTCCTCTCAGGACGTCACGTTTGACGAGTCGGTGTCGTACTACCGTCTCTTTCCCTACCGCACTGCCTCTCCCCTTCCCCCGCCGCTCTTCCTTGCCCCAGGTACTCCTCCGGTAGACCCCCTCCCCCCCAGGGTCCTGCCCCCTCAGGTGTGTCCCAGGTAGACCCTGCCGAGCCGGTGGAGGTAGCTGTCGACTCTGGTGCTGCTAGGGGTGCTGAGACTGGGGGTGCTGAGTCTGGGGGTGCTGAGACTGGGGGTGCTGAATCTGGGCGTGCTGAGACTGGGCGTGCTGAGCCTGGGGGTGTGGCGCCTGAGGGTACTGTGTCTGGAGGTGCTGAGCCTGCGCGTGCTGCGTCTGGAGGTGCTCTAGGTGTCCTGTGGCGGCGGGAGCCCCTCTCTCCACAGCGGCTTCGTGAGTGGTACTCTCGGCGCTGTCGGGTTGCTGCTGGTGCTAGTGCTGCTGGTGCTGGGGCTGCTGGAGGTGCTGGAGGTGCTACTGGAGCTACTGGAGGTGCTGGCGCTACAGGAGGTGCTGCTGGTGCTGGAGCTGCTGGAGGTGCTGCTGGTGCTGGAACTGCTGGAGCTGCTGGAGGTGTTGGTGCTGCTGGAGGTGCTGCTGGAGCTACTGGTGGTGCTGGTGCTGGTGCTGCTGGAGGTGCTGCTGGGACTGGAGACCCTGGGGCTGAGGGTACCGGATCTGTCTCTGCTGTTTCTGGAGGCGCTGCGCGGCCGCGGCCGTACTTCGTTCCGCTCCTTCAGCAGGTTCTTGGCTCCCCGCCTTCTCCGGGTCCTCCTCCCTTCCTGAGTCCACCGCCGGTCCAGTCCCAGTCGCAGTTGCAGCCGGCCTCTCCGCTGCCTGGTCCTTCTCCTTACTCTGGTCCGACTGGAGGTCTTACGGAGCGTCGTGAGCCTGAGTCTCGTCCTGTGTCACCTGAATCTCGTCCTGCGTCGCCTGTCCGTACTGTTCGCGCTGGTCGTGTTTCACGTCCGCGTCTTCCTCCTGTCCCAGGCACTCACTCTATGACACTGCGTCCTTCTACTGCTCCACAGCGTGTCCCTCTGCCCTCTCCTCCTGCGTCTTTTCTTCCTGACGGTCCGGACCCGGAGTCTGACTCCCTTCGCGCTGCTAGTCCTACTGTCTCGCGCTTTCTGGCCACTGCTGTCACTGACCCTCTGTTTGAGTCCTCTGCTGCGTCTGCTCTCGTTGCTGAGCTTGTTGACTTTGCTGCAGCCTGTCGCCTAGACTACGCCGCTAGTCTTGTTGCTGAGTCTGTGTCTGCGTCTGTCTATCCTCCGTCCGTCGGGGGTGAGTGTGCTCTTGGCACGGACGTCCTTGAGGACAGACAGGAGGACCTTGAGTGTTTTACTGCTGCTTCACCTCATCTCGTGTCCATGCTGCTTGCCCGTGAGGGAGACCCGGATGCACTAGACATCCCGACCCCGCGCTTTTACGCAGAGACGATAGAGGGTCCCTACTCCTCTCAGTGGCAGGCAGCCATAGACGCAGAGATGGCTTCCTGGAAGTCCACAGGCACCTACGTAGACGAGGTTCCCCCACCTGGGGCGAACATCGTCAGTGGCATGTGATCTTCAGGGTGAAGCGGCCGCCGGGTTCTCCGCCTGCCTTCAAAGCGCGTTACGTTGCACGTGGTTTCAGTCAGCGACAGGGAGTTGACTTCTTTCAGACCTTCTCCCCTACCCCGAAGATGACCACTCTTCGGGTGCTGCTGCACGTTGCTGCTCAGCGTGACTACGAGCTCCACTCGCTTGACTTCAGCACAGCCTTCCTACAGGGCAGCCTGCATGAGGAGATCTGGCTGCGCCGCCCACCTGACTTCACTGTATCGTTTCCTGCTGATATCCAGTAGAGCCTCCGGCGGCCAGTCTACGGTCTCCGCCAGGCGCCCCGTGAGTGGCACGACACGCTCAGGACGACTCTTGCTGCTCTTGGTTTTGCTCCTTCCACTGCTGACCCTTCTCTGTTTCTACGCACTGACGCTACTCTGCCGCCGTTCTACGTTCTTGTGTACGTAGACGACCTTGTCTTTGCTACTGCTGACACGGAGGCACTCGCCCACGTGAAGTCCGAGCTGCAGAAGAGACACACGTGCACAGACCTGGGTGAGCTCACGAGCTATCTTGGCTTGCGGATCACCCGGGACAGAGCACAGCGCACCATTACCTTGACTCAGTCACACATGGTGCAGCAGGTCCTTCAGCGCTTCGGCTTCATCTACTCCTCGCCACAGTCCACTCCTCTGCCTACCGGTCACTCGCTCTCAGCTCCACCTTCGGACGAGTCCGTAGAGCCGAGTGGCCCGTATCCAGAGCTTGTGGGCTGCCTCATGTACCTGATGACTTGCACACGACCTGACACGACCTGACCTCGCATACCCTCTCAGCCTTCTGGCTCGCTACGTGGCTCCCGGCAGGCACCGAAAGGTGCACTGGGATGCTGCGAAGAGGGTGTTGCGATACTTGTGCAGTACATCGGGCATGGGGCTCATGCTTGGAGGACGGGCTCGAGTTGTTCTCACTGGTCACGCTGACGCCTCCTGGGTTGACGACTTGGCTACGCAGCGGTTGTGACAGGGTTACATCTTCAGCCTTGGCTCCGGTTCTGTCTCCTGGCGGTCTACCCGCTCTTTTTCTGTTCTTAGCTCCAGTTGTGAGGCTGAGATCTACGCTAAGGCCATGGCTGCACAGGAGCTTCGCTGGCTCAACTTCCTGTTGACCGACTTGGGAGAAGCGCCTCGTTCTCCTCCTGTTCTGTACGTCGACAACAAGGCCATGCTGGCCTTGTTTCAGGAGCACAGACTGGAGCACAGAACGAAGCACATTGCTCTGCGCTACTTCCTTGCTCGAGAGTTGCAGATGGGGGAGACGGGGGAGACGGGGGAGACGGGGGAGACGGGGGAGACGGGGGAGACGGGGGAGACGGGGGAGACGGGGGAGACGGGGGAGACGGGGGAGACGGGGGAGACGGGGGAGACGGGGGAGACGGGGGAGACGGGGGAGACGGGGGAGACGGGGGAGACGGGGGAGACGGGGGAGACGGGGGAGACGGGGGAGACGGGGGAGACGGGGGAGACGGGGGAGACGGGGGAGACGGGGGAGACGGGGGAGACGGGGGAGACGGGGGAGACGGGGGAGACGGGGGAGACGGGGGAGACGGGGGAGACGGGGGAGACGGGGGAGACGGGGGAGACGGGGGAGACGGGGGAGACGGGGGAGACGGGGGAGACGGGGGAGACGGGGGAGACGGGGGAGACGGGGGAGACGGGGGAGACGGGGGAGACGGGGGAGACGGGGGAGACGGGGGAGACGGGGGAGACGGGGGAGACGGGGGAGACGGGGAGACGGGGGAGACGGGGGAGACGGGGGAGACGGGGGAGACGGGGGAGACGGGGGAGACGGGGGAGACGGGGGAGACGGGGGAGACGGGGGAGACGGGGGAGACGGGGGAGACGGGGGAGACGGGGGAGACGGGGGAGACGGGGAGACGGGGGAGACGGGGGAGACGGGGGAGACGGGGGAGACGGGGGAGACGGGGGAGACGGGGGAGACGGGGGAGACGGGGGAGACGGGGGAGACGGGGGAGACGGGGGAGACGGGGGAGACGGGGGAGACGGGGGAGACGGGGGAGACGGGGGAGACGGGGGAGACGGGGGAGACGGGGGAGACGGGGGAGACGGGGGAGACGGGGGAGACGGGGGAGACGGGGGAGACGGGGGAGACGGGGGAGACGGGGAGACGGGGAGACGGGGGAGACGGGGGAGACGGGGGAGACGGGGGAGACGGGGGAGACGGGGGAGACGGGGGAGACGGGGGAGACGGGGGAGACGGGGAGACTGGGGAGACGGGGGAGACGGGGGAGACGGGGGAGATGGGGGAGATGGGGGAGATGGGGAGATGGGGGAGATGGGGGAGATGGGGGAGATGGGGGAGATGGGGGAGATGGGGGAGATGGGGGAGACGGGGGAGACGGGGGAGACGGGGGAGACGGGGAGACGGGGGAGACGGGGAGACGGGGGAGACGGGGGAGACGGGGGAGACGGGGGAGACGGGGGAGACGGGGGAGACGGGGGAGACGGGGGAGACGGGGGAGACGGGGGAGACGGGGGAGACGGGGGAGACGGGGGAGACGGGGGAGACGGGGGAGACGGGGGAGACGGGGGAGACGGGGGAGACGGGGGAGACGGGGGAGACGGGGGGGGGGAGACGGGGGAGACGGGGGAGACGGGGGAGACGGGGAGACGGGGGAGACGGGGGAGACGGGGGAGACGGGGGAGACGGGGGAGACGGGGAGACGGGGAGACGGGGGAGACGGGGGAGACGGGGGAGACGGGGGAGACGGGGGAGACGGGGGAGACGGGGGAGACGGGGGAGACGGGGGAGACGGGGGAGACGGGGGAGACGGGGGAGACGGGGGAGACGGGGGAGACGGGGGAGACGGGGGAGACGGGGGAGACGGGGGAGACGGGGGAGACGGGGGAGACGGGGGAGACGGGGAGACGGGGGAGACGGGGGAGACGGGGGAGACGGGGAGACGGGGGAGACGGGGGAGACGGGGGAGACGGGGGAGACGGGGGGAGACGGGGGAGACGGGGGAGACGGGGGAGAGGGGGAGACGGGGGAGACGGGGGAGACGGGGGAGACGGGGGAGACGGGGGAGACGGGGGAGACGGGGGAGACGGGGGAGACGGGGGAGACGGGGGAGACGGGGGAGACGGGGGAGACGGGGGAGACGGGGGAGACGGGGGAGACGGGGGAGACGGGGGAGACGGGGAGACGGGGGAGACGGGAGAGACGGGAGAGACGGGGGAGATGGGGGAGATGGGGAGATGGGGGAGATGGGGGAGATGGGGGAGATGGGGGAGATGGGGGAGATGGGGGAGATGGGGGAGATGGGGGAGATGGGGAGATGGGGGAGATGGGGGAGATGGGGGAGATGGGGGAGACGGGGGAGACGGGGGAGACGGGGGAGACGGGGGAGACGGGGGAGACGGGGGAGACGGGGGAGACGGGGGAGACGGGGGAGACGGGGGAGACGGGGGAGACGGGGGAGACGGGGGAGACGGGGGAGACGGGGGAGACGGGGGAGACGGGGAGACGGGGGAGACGGGGGAGACGGGGGAGACGGGGGAGACGGGGGAGACGGGGGAGACGGGGGAGACGGGGGAGACGGGGGAGACGGGGGAGACGGGGGAGACGGGGGAGACGGGGGAGACGGGGGAGACGGGGGAGACGGGGGAGACGGGGGAGACGGGGGAGACGGGGGAGACGGGGGAGACGGGGGAGACGGGGGAGACGGGGGAGACGGGGGAGACGGGGGAGACGGGGGAGACGGGGGAGACGGGGGAGACGGGGGAGACGGGGGAGACGGGGGAGACGGGGGAGACGGGGGAGACGGGGGAGACGGGGGAGACGGGGGAGACGGGGGAGACGGGGGAGACGGGGGAGACGGGGGAGACGGGGGAGACGGGGGAGACGGGGGAGACGGGGGAGACGGGGGAGACGGGGGAGACGGGGGAGACGGGGGAGACGGGGGAGACGGGGGAGACGGGGGAGACGGGGGGAGACGGGGGAGACGGGGGAGACGGGGGAGACGGGGGAGACGGGGGAGACGGGGGAGACGGGGGAGACGGGGGAGACGGGGGAGACGGGGAGACGGGGGAGACGGGGGAGACGGGGGGAGACGGGGGAGACGGGGGAGACGGGGGAGACGGGGGAGACGGGGGAGACGGGGGAGACGGGGGAGACGGGGGAGACGGGGGAGACGGGGGAGACGGGGGAGACGGGGGAGACGGGGGAGACGGGGGAGACGGGGGAGACGGGGAGACGGGGGAGACGGGGGAGACGGGGAGACGGGGAGACGGGGGAGACGGGGGAGACGGGGGAGACGGGGGAGACGGGGGAGACGGGGGAGACGGGGGAGACGGGGGAGACGGGGGAGACGGGGGAGACGGGGGAGACGGGGGAGACGGGGGAGACGGGGGAGACGGGGGAGACGGGGGAGACGGGGGAGACGGGGGAGACGGGGGAGACGGGGGAGACGGGGGAGACGGGGGAGACGGGGGAGACGGGGGAGACGGGGGAGACGGGGGAGACGGGGGAGACGGGGAGACGGGGGAGACGGGGGAGACGGGGGAGACGGGGGAGACGGGGGAGACGGGGGAGACGGGGGAGACGGGGGAGACGGGGGAGACGGGGGAGACGGGGGAGACGGGGGAGACGGGGGAGACGGGGGAGACGGGGGAGACGGGGGAGACGGGGGAGACGGGGGAGACGGGGGAGACGGGGAGACGGGGGAGACGGGGGAGAGGGGAGACGGGGGAGACGGGGGAGACGGGGGAGACGGGGGAGACGGGGGAGACGGGGGAGACGGGGGAGACGGGGGAGACGGGGGAGACGGGGGAGACGGGGGAGACGGGGGAGACGGGGGAGACGGGGGAGACGGGGGAGACGGGGGAGACGGGGGAGACGGGGGAGACGGGGGAGACGGGGGAGACGGGGAGACGGGGAGACGGGGGAGACGGGGAGGGGGGAGACGGGGGAGACGGGGAGACGGGGAGACGGGGGGAGACGGGGAGACGGGGAGACGGGGGAGACGGGGGAGACGGGGGAGACGGGGAGACGGGAGACGGGGAGACGGGGGAGACGGGGAGACGGGGGAGACGGGGGAGACGGGGGAGACGGGGAGACGGGGGAGACGGGGGAGACGGGGGAGACGGGGGAGACGGGGGAGACGGGGGAGACGGGGAGACGGGGGAGAGGAGACGGGGGAGACGGGGGAGACGGGGGAGACGGGGGAGACGGGGGAGACGGGGGAGACGGGGGAGACGGGGGGGAGACGGGGGAGACGGGGGAGACGGGGGAGACGGGGGCGACGGGGGAGACGGGGGAGACGGGGGAGACGGGGGAGACGGGGGAGACGGGGAGACGGGGGAGACGGGGGAGACGGGGGAGACGGGGGAGACGGGGGAGACGGGGGAGACGGGGGAGACGGGGGAGACGGGGAGATGGGGGAGATGGGGGAGATGGGGGAGATGGGGGAGATGGGGGAGATGGGGAGATGGGGGAGATGGGGGAGATGGGGGAGATGGGGGAGATGGGGGAGATGGGGGAGATGGGGGAGATGGGGGAGATGGGGGAGATGGGGGAGATGGGGGAGATGGGGGAGATGGGGGAGATGGGGAGATGGGGGAGATGGGGAGATGGGGGAGATGGGAGAGATGGGGAGATGGGGGAGATGGGGGAGATGGGGAGATGGGGGAGATGGGGGAGATGGGGAGATGGGGGAGATGGGGGAGATGGGGGAGATGGGGGAGATGGGGGAGATGGGGGAGATGGGGGAGATGGGGGAGATGGGGGAGATGGGGGAGATGGGGAGGAGATGGGGGAGATGGGGGAGATGGGGGAGATGGGGGAGATGGGGGAGATGGGGGAGATGGGGAGATGGGGGAGATGGGGGAGATGGGGGAGATGGGGGAGATGGGGGAGATGGGGGAGATGGGGGAGATGGGGGAGATGGGGAGATGGGGGAGATGGGGGAGATGGGGGAGATGGGGGAGATGGGGGAGATGGGGAGATGGAGATGGGGGAGATGGGGAGATGGGGGAGATGGGGGAGATGGGGGAGATGGGGGAGATGGGGGAGATGGGGGAGATGGGGGAGATGGGGGAGATGGGGGAGATGGGGGAGATGGGGGAGATGGGGGAGATGGGGGAGATGGGGGAGATGGGGGAGATGGGGGAGATGGGGGAGATGGGGGAGATGGGGGAGATGGGGGAGATGGGGGAGATGGGGGAGATGGGGGAGATGGGGGAGATGGGGGAGATGGGGGAGATGGGGGAGATGGGGGAGATGGGGGAGATGGGGGAGATGGGGGAGATGGGGGAGATGGGGGAGATGGGGGAGATGGGGGAGATGGGGGAGATGGGGGAGATGGGGGAGATGGGGGAGATGGGGGAGATGGGGGAGATGGGGGAGATGGGGGAGATGGGGGAGATGGGGGAGATGGGGGAGATGGGGGAGATGGGGGAGATGGGGGAGATGGGGGAGATGGGGAGATGGGGGAGATGGGGGAGATGGGGGAGATGGGGGAGATGGGGGAGATGGGGGAGATGGGGGAGATGGGGGAGATGGGGGAGATGGGGGAGATGGGGGAGATGGGGGAGATGGGGGAGATGGGGGAGATGGGGGAGATGGGGGAGATGGGGGAGATGGGGGAGATGGGGGAGATGGGGGAGATGGGGGAGATGGGGAGATGGGGGAGATGGGGGAGATGGGGGAGATGGGGGAGATGGGGGAGATGGGGGAGATGGGGGAGATGGGGGAGATGGGGGAGATGGGGGAGATGGGGGAGATGGGGGAGATGGGTTAGATAAGGTAGAAGATGGAAAGAAGGAAAAGGACAAAGGATTAGTGGTACATCTTGACCAATCAAAATGCACACTACACAATCAGATGAGACGACGGAATGCTAGGGAGTTGGGTACATACAAGAGCGGGGGAAGATGAGGCGTGTGCTGCGGCCGTGAGACATGCGGCCGTGAGACATGCGGCCGTGAGACATGCGGCAGATATGTGGAGAGCGGGTGGATAGATACGACATCGAAAGGATCACAGCGCACAGCGTGTGCCGGAGCATGCATGGGTACCGTTGCACGCATGGGAGGGAGGTTCCACGCAAGGAGAATGCCAGGCAGGAAGAGAGAGGAGGTAGGGGGTTGTGGTGGATATGGGGGAGGGGGGGAGAGAGCGGAGAGAGGGAGGAGAGGGAGGAGAGGGAGGAGAGGGGGGAGAGGGGGAGAGGTGGGAGAGGGAGGAGAGGGAGGAGAGGGGGGAGAAGGGGGAGAGGGGGGAGAGGGGGGCGAGGGGGGAGAGGGCAGGAGATGGGGGCGGCGGTGCACACCGATGGGGATGCCGCCTTGGGAGGGGCGGGCGACGTGTGAGAGCGAGTAGTCCACCCCCAGCATGTGCTGCTGGTCGCTCAGATGGTTCTCCCACCTCACCTGCCACCGTCATGTGTGGTGCCGGCATGTGTCGGAAGCGGGGGTGGGGGGGGGGGGGGGTGGAGTGGAGGGAACGGATGGGGAGGGCCACAGGGGATTAGAGATAAAAGCTGCGGTCTCTCTCTTACAAACACCCAACAGGATTGCGCTGTGCAATGTGTGCGATATGGCACCGAGAGTGGAGGTTGTGGGGTGTGAATCGAACTTCAAGCATATGACCCCACCCAGCAGACCTACCGTGGTGGGCGTGTGTCGGAGTGCCACAATGAGAGGGCCGGGGTAGCTGGCGCTCTGCTGGTCCACACCAAACACATACTGCTTCGACGCGGGCAGGTCGCGGTGAAACTTCTACACGCCGAAACTCGCCGGAACAGAAAGGGGGAAACCGGGGGGTAAGAAGGGAGACTCGAGTGGGATGGATGGAGAGGGGAGCGGATCCAGGGGGGACGTGTCGTAACCAGCCTGGGTACGCCACACGCAATGTAAGAAAGGGAAAGGGATATTGCGAAGGGCGAAGGGCAGTGCAGGGACGAGCGCAGCGCTGCGACGGGGGTGCGGGAGGCAAAGGCAGGTGCTCGATATCATATCGATATGATGATAGCGCCTCATGCCCAGGTCCACAGGGCAAAACGGGGGTTCCTATTCAGAGGCGCGGCGGTTGCTCTTTAACCCGTCGTGTACTCGGCCCGCCCCCCGCAGGAGTTACACTTACGATGCGTTTCTGGAACACCCCGATGGTGACGGCGCTGCCCGTCGCGCCGTCCACCTCCACCAGCGGGGACGCCGCCAAGTCATCCACGAAGCGGCACAGAGCGCGCTTCGGGAACCCGTTCACGCACGCCGGCCCCCACGACGACGCCGCCGCCGCCGCCGCTGGTGTTGCGAGGCGCGCGATGGCTGTCGCCGCGACGAGCGCGAGGAGGAGCGCGCGCGTGCGCGTGGCGGCGGTAGCGGGCGGCTTGGGGCGGGCGCAGGCACCCGCGACGGACGTGCGGCGGGCGGCGGTGCGCGGAGTGCGGCGGGGGGGAGTCGGGGGCGGCATGGCTACTATCGGCGAGAGATGGAAGACGTCAGGGTCGTCGGCAACGGCAACACGGCGGCGCGAGAGTGGCGGAGGAAATGCGCGCGCAGAGTGTTGCGGAGCGCAGGTTCGCGGTTGGAGAGACGAGGTACTCGCAATCGCACTCGCAATCGCACTCGCAATCGCAGAGTCTTTTGCACGGAGTCTAGGAGGAGACAATAAGAGGATGACTTGTGCTTGGCCGTGTTAGAAGAAGTCCGTTCATCAGTGGCGGTCACGAGTTGGATGAGTCGAGGCGCATGTGTCACGTGCGTGCCATGCATCGCGGAAATTCGAGCGACGCTTTTCGGAACGGGCAGCATCGGGTCGGTGGCGAAAAAAAATACTCTCTGGTTATTCTGATGCGCTGTCGAGGTAAGGTGTGTGTGTGTGGTGGGACGGGCCAGCTGTATGTGGAAGATTCACCCGTAGCTTCCCTATTTCCGTTTCCGTTCTACACCCTCTTTCTCAACATTTTCACCTTGCGCGACTCGTTGCTACAGAGCTTGTCTCTTGCGGTCAGGTGCCATAAAACGTTCCTAGCAACCTGGGGGGAAAAGCCGAACCACGTGACAGACTGGGCGTAAAATTTCCGTTATAGTAGATACCTCACCCAACCAAACAACAACGCTGACAAAGCTTTTTGTAACGTGCATCACCTTACCTACACCATATTCTTCGCATTGTGCTTGTACAGTAGGTGACAATACCCTTCTGAACGTGGTGACGCTCTACAACCCATGTATGTTTTGCAACCACATGCTCTACTAGCGCGAAATAGGGTGTACTACCCTTTCCCTCGTGTGACAACGAGGGGTGGATGGTGGAGAGCAGGGCAGAACACAGCTCAGCAGAGATTGAAGCTCTGTGGACGAACGTACCCACCACCACCTTGAAAGCTTTCTGTTAGCATGCGGTTTAATTTGGTTCTGAAGGATCTACCACGGTTTGTGTGGAAAGCAACACGCCGAAGAAAACGGGTGAAAAGCGAAGCAGCTCCTGCAAATGTTTGTTCGAATAAGGGCGCGTTCTTAGCCTGTGTCAGGCAGGCAACATGAAGCTGTTAAAGCCGCGGTGCAACTATCTTAGGAACAGTGACAAGCCGGGTTTTGTCTTGTTCCGTACTGGTAGTCAATTGGCTAGCGAGTGTGTAAGTTGTGTTGCGATGAAAACATCCAAGGCGAATGTCGCGAACCTCGAAAGGAAAAGTGGGGGGGAAGGGGTGGGGGGAAGGGAAGGGGGGAACACACACGAAACGGGAAATGGGACCACATCAACACCCCCATACTCCCTTTCGCTGATTGTTCTGCCAATAACACCTCCACATTGCAAAACGATAAACCTTATGTTTCATAAAAACTTTGCAAAATACATATTTCACTTACAAGGTTTATTTTGGTTTATTTATCCATCCATTTGCAAGAGTATTATTTCTAATGGGGAGAAAGAACATCAACTGTACAGACCTGCAAGACTTGGAATGTCATATTGAAATCCTTATCATGCAAAGGATCGCAAGCAAACAACATGGCATAATCCAAGGAGAGCCGATTTTTACACTCCGATCCACTATTGGTGCAGCTGTCCATTTACAGGGAGGAGGGGGGAGGGGAAAAGGGGAAGGAAACGTTGCGCATTATTGAAGAATGTTAGGTAGGGAAATTGAAAAGAGCATGGAAACTGAGATATGATAGACAGGCTTCAGTGGCCAAGCAAAGCTGGTACTGTTGGCTGAATTGAACGAGAGAACGTAGTGGAAAGGGAAGGGACGGTAGTGGGGGAAGGCGAGGGGCAGGGGAGGGGGGAAAGGGATGGCTGAGAGAAGCGTGAATGGTGGGAGAGGACAGTAGGAAAGGGAAGGGATGTGAGAGAGGGGGAGGAAAGGTGGGAGGGAAGGACAGGGGGAAAGGGAGAGAAGGACAGGGGGAAAGGGAGAGAAGGACAGGGGGAAATAGAGAGGAGGACTGGGGGAAAGGGAGAGGAGGACAGGGGGAAAGGGAGAGGATGACAGGGGGAAATGGAGAGGAGGACAGGGGGAAATGGAGAGGAGGACAGGGGGAAAGGGAGAGGAGGACAGGGGGAAAGGGAGAGGAGGACAGGGGGAAAGGGAGAGGAGGACAGGGGGAAAGGGAGAGGAGGACAGGGGGAAAGGGAGAGGAGGACAGAGGGAAATGGAGAGGAGGACAGGGGGAAAGGGAGAGGACAGGGGGAAAGGGAGAGGAGGACAGGGGGAAATGGAGAGGAGGACAGGGGGAAAGGGAGAGAAGGACAGGGGGAAAGGGAGAGGAGGACAGGGGGAAAGGGAGAGAAGGACAGGGGGAAAGGGAGAGGAGGACAGGGGGAAAGGAGAGGAGGACAGGGGGAAAGGGAGAGGAGGACAGGGGGAAAGGGAGAGGAGGACAGGGGGAAAGGGAGAGGAGGACAGGGGGAAAGGGAGAGGAGGACAGGGGGAAAGGGAGAGGAGGACAGGGGGAAAGGGAAAGGAAAACAGGGAGGGCACGGCCCAAGAGAAGTTGATGCTGAGGACCGGGCAAGGGATCGGAAAGGGGGAGGCATTGGAGAGGAATAAATATGGAGGGGGACGCGAGATGCTTCGCCACCGTCGCACAGATGCTTCGCCCCGCTGCTCGCTATCGTCGCCCTGGTGCTTGCTATCGTCGCCCTGGAGCTCGCTATCGTCGCCCTGGTTGTCGCTATCGTCGCCTTGATGCTCGCTATCGTCGCCCTGGAGCTCGCTATCGTCGCCCTGGTGCTCGCTATCGTCGCCCTGCTGCTCGCTATCGTCACCCCGCTGCTCATATCGTCGCCCCGCTGCTCGCTATCGTCGCCGCACTGCTCGCTATCGTCGCCCCGCTGCTCGCCACCGTCGCACCCATTCCTGCCTGTCGCTACCGTTGCGCCTTTGCTACCGCAGATACGTGAGGAATGGAGGGGCGGGAGAGGAATAAGGACGGCAACGGAGGAAAACGAGCGCAATGCGCTTCGAATACGACAAAAAGGTGTTTGCGAGGTAGGAAATTGCGCAGATATTCGTGAGCACATCAATAGACCATGAAACGCGAGAAATCTTAGCGGAAATGGCTCTGCGTAGCTCGGAAAACGCACTTCAAGTTAGTAAGAACCTAGTTCAAGCGTGAGAGTTTGCCGAGTTTGAGTTGTTTTGAGTTCAAGTTTGAATTTTCAAGTTTGCTGCATGCGCTCCCCGTCAACTCGTTGAGCGGAGCTTTTCCCCGAGCCCTCCCCCGTTTCCCCCCCACACACATCATACTGCGAAGGACTTTTCCGCACGCCCTTCCCCCGCTGGCAGAAACCTCTCCCTGCTCGCTTTCCTGTGTATACTGGGTTACGCGGCTTTCAAACTATAATAGTTTGAACTGGAGCCCGGATATCTGCACCGCGGCTTTAAGGGTTTGGATTCGACTGATGATGACGTGGATCGATCTGAGCTGTCGATAGCCTTGTGTCAGGAAACACGACACAGGCCAAGAACAATTTGCAAGAGCCGACACAATTGTCGGTACACAGGTGATCCGGTATGCTGCCAAGTTCCCATCCCACCCAACCAGCCACCTTCATGATGTACCCATTCCATTGCCATTTCAGGGTGCGCGCCACCTTGCCTCGTTTGTGTGAAACCCCCGTTATTGGTTCCTGAGTGTATTTTCAATCTGGACTGCTTTATGTTACGTTCTCCCGTAGGGTGTTGAACATTTCAAAGTAGCTCAAAATTGGACTCCAAGAGAGGTTGTCGCACAACCGTTGTACATAGTAAACCTGCAAACTATTGTGTTGCAGCGATTTTAGAACGCAGCCAACGGGAAAACATACTCGAAATCTCCAGAGGCAAACAGGCTTCTTCCGGAACAGGCAGCTACGTACCACTCGCACAGCAAGCTGCCCTCCCACCAATGAGCGCATCAGCCTAGACAAGTCACCTCACTAAAAACCAGCTGAGAATTTGGAACAGCTGAGGCTCTAGAACAGCCAGCCCGTCCTCTTGGGGGGGTCGAGGCGCACGAGCTTCTCAAGCAGGCAGTTGAGGTACATGTGTGCTCGGAGCTGTCCTGCCAATACCTAATGAGCGCTTCAACCTAGACGAGACACCACCACACCAAAAAACAACTGACCCTTTAGAACAGCCAGCCTGTTCTCTTGGGGGGGTCGAGGCGCACGGGCTTCTCAAGCAGGCAGTTGAGGTACATGTGTGCTCCGAGTTGCTCCCCCACGTCGGGCTTGGGCAGCACGTGGTAGTAGAGGCGCTTGTAGCCCAGCGCACTGATCAGTGCCACGTATACCGGCATCTCGTCTAGAGGCGCGTAGAACATCTCAAACCACAACACGCCGCCTGGGGGGGGCATGGAGATGGGTGCAGAGGGATGCGAGGGACAGTTGGCATGGGAGGCACGAGGGGGTTCGGATGTGTGATAGGTGGATAAAGTGTTCAGGAGTAGTGATTGAGATGCGTAAGGAGCAGCGTGTAGTAGGCATGTGGCATAGGGACGGACGGCCCATAACCGGCCCGGCCCGGGACGGCCGGTCCTGAGGGACGAACAGTTCGGACCTGACACAGCTCCAGTTCACGGTCCAAGCCTGTTTTGTGACAAGCCGTGTCTCAGAGCATTGAAGGCAAATGCATGATCACATCTGTGCGAATCGGGCAGGCAAAGCATGTGCACAAGTAATGAAAGTAGGCCGAGCCACGCCGAGGCCAACGTGACTGGACACACTAGCGCCGTCACTAGCCGGCCTCGACTCAACACGTTTCAACAAGCGGAGGCCAGCCAGGCTGCTGTGGAATCGGGCCTATCACTGGCAGGCCATTGGCCTGCTGGGCTGACATACATCATGCCTAGTGTGCAGTGTTATGGGAACCCATAGCACATGCTATAATGAGAGGGCAGGGATGGTGCAAACGAGAAGATGCGTAGACAAGAGGTGACATGGCAGGGAACACGGACACGAGCAGAAGTATGGTGGGCAGAGGATAAGGCTGCAGGAGACAAGTCAGCATGCCAAGCATAATGCAGCAACCCCTCAATCAGTGTCTGGCAGAAGTTGCAGGAGTGGAAGCAGTGGAAGGACTTACCGACTCGGAGCACGCGGTCCCAGTCGAAGAGCAGCTCCTCAAACTCCTGCATGGGTAGGTACTTGATGCTGTTCACACAGTGTACTAGGTCCAATGTGTTGTCCATCAGGGGTAGCCGTTGCTGCCGTCAGGGAAAGTCGGTCAGGGTAGAGGGAGGAGGGGAGGGTGCGGGGTGAGGGGGGGAATATGGGGGAGAGATGGTGGGAGGAGTGAGGAAGGGAAGATGAGAGGGTGAGTGGAGGAGAACCCAAAGTGCATTGGAGAGATGAGTGAAGGGAGTCCTATGGCAGATTTTCAAAACGGACTCTCAAGCATTTTGGCAACAGTTCAGAAGCCACCTCGTAGCATATACAGTAGAGCCCTGCACCTGATCCTACACCCCATGCCTTGGCCTTATTGCCCCCAACCTATACCCTACACCCTGCACCCTACACCCTACCACATCCTCCACTGCACACCTCACATCCACATCCCACCCCCCACAACCCCTCACCCCCACTTCCGGCATCACCTTGTGTGGCACGTGCAGGGGGATGAGTCCTCTGAGGGCAATGGCCTCCATGTACGGCAGGCCCTGGCGGCGCCCCACACCCGCCGCCCCACACCCACTGCCCCACACCCACTGCCCCACACCCACTGCCCCACACCCACACCCACACCCCCGGCCCTGCGCCTCACCTTGTGCGGCACGTGCAGGGGAATGAGTCCTCTCAGCGCGATGGTCTCCATGTAGGGCAGGCCCTGGCGCCGCCCCGTGACGGTCTCAATGTTCATGGCGGTGGTGAGCACTGTCACGTTGTACCTCGCCATGTGCGCCGCAAAGCTGCCCGTGCCGCCACCCGCATCCAGCCCGATCCTGGTAGTGAGATGGTGGTGGTGGTGCGGGTGGGTAGTGTGGTGGTAGAGAACAGCTAGTTGTGTGCTATGAGGTGCGGAAGAAGATAAAGGAACGCAGCAGCACAGCATCATGCCCACCTGAGCGACCCCTTCATCATGCTCACGACCTCCTCGATGGACAGAGATCCTCGGAAGTGGCGGTGCCAGCGGTTGCGCTCGATGCTCATGTTGAAGCACAGGCGACAGTCCCCGATGAGGCGCGCGTTCAGGCAGGCGAAGGACTTGCAGTGGTGCAGCGCCCACCGCACTGCACCGTTCTTGAGAGCACTCTGGCTGAAGAGCGACTCGGGGAAGGCCTTGGGCTGCAGGGGGAAGGGAGAGGAGGGCATGTGGGTTGTGTGGGTAGGGACGGGGGAAATGGAAGGGGTTTATTGAGAGGGTTGATGGGAAAGTGTGGGGTTTATTGAGAGGGTTGATGGGAAAGTGTGGGGTTTGTTAACGAGTGTTTGTTAACGAGCAAGAGCTGTATAGGTAATACGAGGCACATGCGGGCCACTGACTTTTGAGTCGACTCAAGTGTCAGCTCCTTCCCCTCCACTCTCAATCCACCCCTCCCTCCTTCCCACCACCTGTCCCACCTCCCTCCCCCACTCCCTCACTCCCTCCTCCACTCCCCACTACCCCCCTATCCCCTCCCCTTCCCTCACCTCCACAAGCTGCTGGGGCGTGCGGGTGAGGCAGCGGCGCACGGGCAGGGCGAAGCAGTTTTTGGAGAAGAGCAGGTCCTGCGAGTCAAACCAGTCGTCCGGACACGTGCGCCGCGGCTCGTAGTCCAGGTAGCGCAGCAGCTCGTCCTCCGTGGCATCACATGCATATGCCTGCCAGGAGCACCGGGAACACGAAGAGGAAGGGAACGGGGGGTGAGCGTAAAGTTGATGGGAAGGGACAGCCGGGGGAATGCCAGGGGCCGTCGTCCAGGTAGCCACTTTTGAGACTTCTCAAAAGAGTCGTCCAGGTAGCGCAGCAGCTCGTCCTCCATGTCGTCACATGCATACGCCTGTGGGGAACGAATAGGGAGGGTGCAGTTGAGGAGGGTGGGGAGGGGGGATGCGTTTAGGAGACGGGAAGGGAGCGGCATGGCTCATAGTCCAGGTAATGCAGCAGCTCGCCCCCTGTGGCGTCGCATGCATACCACCTGCGCCGAGAAGCGAACGGGGAGGGTGCAGACGAGAAGGGCTGGAAGATGGGAAGGGAGCACCGGAAACATGAGCAGGGAGGGGAGCGGGGGTGAATGTCTAGGAGATGGGAAGGGAGAGCTAGGAACGGCAGGGGTTCATCAGTGGCGTCACACGCATACGCCCCCTGTGGCGTCACACGCATACGCCCCCTGTGGCATCACACGCATACGCCCCCTGTGGCATCACACGCATACGCCCCCTGTGGTGTCACACGCATACGCCCCCTGTGGTGTCACACGCATACGCCCCCTGTGGTGTCACACGCATACGCCCCCTGAGGCGTCACACGCATATGCCTGCGCGGAGCAGTTGGGAGAGAGGCAGACGAGGAGGAAAAGGAGTGGGAATGAGTGTTAGACGTTTTCCTCTGTGGCACCGCCAGCCAGCCCAGGAGCAACCCAGGGAGAGGGGGCCAGGGGAGATGAATGATGTACCAGGGGGTAGAGTGAGGATAAGGGGTGCAGACGAGGAAGGAGGGGAGGGGATGCGTGTTGGGACATGGGAAGAGAAGGGGGGGAGCTCGTCGTTCAGAAGAGGAAGGAGGGAAGGTGGCACAGCAGCTCGTGGTCGTCCTCGGTAACGTCGCCGTTCAGGTGGGGCATTGCATACCAACTCGTTCCTGCCATGCCTGCCAGGAATGGCAGGAACTGAGGGGGCAGACGGCACGGCGACACACAGCAATGGCATCCTATGGAGAGGGTGGCAGTAGGGGGGACGGGTACTCGAGAGGGATTGGGGGACAAGACGAGGAGAGAAGAGGGGGGGAGGGGGGGGGGCGGGGGGAACGAGTGTTAGGATATGAGAGAGAGAGGAGTGAGGAAAGGGGGAGATGTGCAGCTAGACGTTCGGAGAGAGGTGCGATGCACGTGACAGCCTCCAAGGATGCACTCTTGCACACATGAAGGCGGCACGCAACACGCGTAACAGAGGGGAGGAGAGGGGGGGGCCCGTCCTTAGAGTCGAATCAAATTGCACATTGAGTAAAAGGGGGGGAGGGCGGTGCAGTAGCGGAGGCAGAAGAGGGGGGATGAAGGAGGAATGAATGGGGACTACAGTGCAAGGATGGAGTGGGGGTCACAGAACCATTGTGTGATTTGAGTAAGAGGGGGGTACGCCTTTCCATGTCAGGATGTGAAGCACACTGAGACAAACATCCCATCCCATGCCATGGCATTCCATGCCATGAGATGTGAGCACAGCAGGCATGCCATAGCAGGCTAGCAGTTCCGCACCTTCCATGTGGGCACGGGCGATCACACCACCAGACCGTGCCGTGCTATGCGAGTGTGAAACCAACCATGTCATAGTGGTGAGATAGACCCCAGAGGGTATCGCACCTTCCATGTGGGCACGGGCGATGACACCACCATGCCATCGCCATGGCACGACGCCACCACCTCACGTGCCTTGTCCATCACCTGCTCCGCGCACAGCACATACACAACATACACTCGCCACACACAAGGAGCACAGGGGGCACAGAGGGCACAGAGGGCACAGAGGGCACAGAGGGCACAGAGGGCACAGAGGGTACAGAGGGTACAGAGGGTACAGAGGGTACAGAGGGCACAGAGGGTACAGAGGGTACAGAGGGTACAGAGGGTACAGAGGGTACAGAGGGTACAGCCCACACACGCCATGCACAGAGGTGACAGTCTTGAGGCAGTCAATTTCTTCTCTCTATCCTCAGGTGACAGCATGTCATCTATACTCCTTCCTCCTGACAGCACATAAGAGCTGTGCTGAAGTACGAGATGTAACAGGACCTACTAGTCTAGTCTCCACCCCACGCTCACTGGACTGACTTTTGAAGATTCCCCTTCCGCCATCCCGACTGAATCTTCAACCGCCACCGATTCTGGAGTCCATGCGAGATGGCGGAACGGTTCCGTCACAGGGAGCTGATTCCGTCACAAGGTAGTTGAGGTGGTGCCGTGCACCGTGCACGCCTGTGACAGTGCACGCCTGTGACAGTGCACGCCTGTGACAGTGCATGTCCCTTCTCGATTGCTCTGACTCCCCATAGGTCCGCTTGTCTGCCTGCGCCATAATACAGCGAGCAACCCATGTGTCACCTGCTGTGCAGGCAACCCCGTGCTTTGCGCAGCAGGCGGGCCTCCCAGTGGATATCGCTCTCTTCAATACATGCCCTTTCTTACCATCCCTGCTTTCCACGCTTTGCCCCTCCCACCTCCACTCCCACCCGCACTCTCACTCTCACTCTGCCACTCTCGCTCTTGGTTGCTTGCACTCCCAATCTCACTCCTACCTACTCACACTCGCGTTCCCACTCTTGCTCTAACTCGCACCCTCACTCCTCCCACGTGCACGCTCAATCGCACCCTACCTACCCACTTCCCACCTCTGGCAACGCCCTCCCATTTTGAGACGTCTAGTTTTGAGACGTCTAGTTTTGAGACGTCTAGTTTTGAGACGTCTAGTTTCGAGACGTCTAGTTTTGAGACATCTAGTTTTGAGACGTCTAGTTTTGAGACGTCTAGTTTTGAGACGTCTAGTTTTGAGACGTCTCAAAATCGCACTCTACCTACCCACTTCCCGCCTCTGGCAACGCCCTTCCATTGAGCTCACGGATTTGGGCAGCAGGCGGGCCTCCCAGTCGATATTGCTCTCCTCAATGCGCTTGTCCAACTGCATCTTCTCACTGTTCACCCTCCTCAGCTCCTTCTGCCATGCCACATGCAATCATGCGAGCATGCACGCGAGCAAGCGCAAATAGAGAGGAGAGAGAAAGGTGAAGGCACGTTCTGGTTGTCGGCCATCTTGTTAGGAAGCGACTGACAAGCGACTGACAGGTGGAGGGACCTGCTTGTTTTTTCTGATTGAAACGTGCAAAGTGAAGCAGTGGAAGGAGTGTCACAGGAGCGAGACGCAACAACATCTGCCTCACATCCACAATAACTCAACCTGCAAACCGCTCCATACCCCTCCTCATCCCACCCTCACTCTATCCCACTTCCAACTGCCACATTGCCCCCTATACTGCACTCACCCGTTTCTCCTCCACACTGGCTTGCATGGAGTGCAGGCGGGCCATCTGGTCCTTGAGCTTGTGCCGCCATGACTCATACGCCATCAGCCTCCTTCGCTCGCCCCCCACCCCTCTCTGTTCCGTTTCCCCTCTCCGTTCCGTTTCCCCTCTTAGATCCTCCTCCCTCCCCATTGCCCGCTCTTCGCTTTCGCTCTCTGCCTCCCTTGTGCCCCCTGCTCTCCTTGCCAAGGAGGACTCGGCAGTCCGCATGCTACCTTCCGTGGCTGCTTCCCCTGCTACTCCGCTGTTTCCTTCAACCACTGTCCTTGGGTGTGCGTGGCATGGCGTGGCATGGCATGGCGTTCCAGGGAGGAGAAAATAACCATTATGGATACTCGCATATATCCTATTAACATAATTTTAAATAACCATTATTAGCATATTCTAGGATTCTTTTATTAAAAGTCAGTAAATGTCCGTCTATTTCTGATGATTGGCAAAAAGCAAATCTAAAACTCGCCAAAAAATCTTATGAAGAAGAAGTGTGTATTACTCCGGAAATGAAATATGAATTCTCGATAGCGTCCGGAGAATCAGAATTTGCGTGGCGGAGGTGTAGAGCTGAAAATGATTTTAAAACTTTAGTGCCTTATCTGGATAACGCATATGATAAAGCTTATAATATCAGGCACTCCTGATCTTAAAAATTCTGATGAAGCAGATGCCTTAGCAGTGGCGCATGAAGCGTGCCGGGACAGAGAGAGAGAGGGAAGGGCAGGTGAAAGCCAGTGGCACAAGGGATGGCATGAGTGGAAGGAGGGGCACTGCAGTGGTGGTGATGATGGGGTAGTGCACCGCAAGAAACGCATCAAGTGAACGGCAAGGGGGTCGGGGAAAGCGAGGGAGGAAAACACATTATGACTCAAAGGTGCTTATGGCACCACAACGAACCACCTGGCTGGTTGTGAGGCGCCTAGAAATTGGCACCACCAATGCGTTGGCTGGCTCATAGAACGTGACCGACTCATGCTAAAAAACCTTCACGCCAGGTGCATCACACTCGTTGCACAGGCGCTCATGCAGCGATGGGGTGGCAACGGAATGTGTGCAATGTGCATGCATGCACGCACACGTGGGTGTCACCTGCGCCATGCATGCTGTGGTACCACTGCCGCAGCCCCACCAGCTCCTCCCCACACGCCCGCTGCTCCGCCTGCCTGCTGCTCCAGCTGGGCGTGGCGGCGAGGAAAGGGGGAAGTGGAATGAACGGGAGAGGCGGTGGAGAAGAGGGATCAGATAAGTGGATGTTTATGGGGGAGGAATGGAGGAGTGGGGGGAGGAGTGGGGGGAAAGGGAATGGCACTCAGGAGGGGATGCAACGAGCTTCTGAATGAGGAGCGGAGAGGGGGGGTGTGGGGGGGTGAGGGGGCAAGAGCGAAGGGCGAATGTGCGGCGTGGCGTATGTGAGTTGACTCAAGGCAGGCGCGATGACGAAGATGCGTGCTGCGTGCTGCGTGGTGCCCTCACGCCACAACACCGCAAGCAGTACTAATCACGCCTCACGGCGGCGGCGGCAGCGGCGCCGGCGGCGGCACCAGGCCGCAGCTCCCCTAACGTTACAATTGCGCGCACGCCACTGCGCGCAGCCCATCGCCGCGCACGTCACTCCCCGCCGGCTCACCTGGGCTGCTGTACGAGCGCTCCGGCCTTTCGCCACAGCCACTGCAGAGGAGACTGCACTCGCGAGTCGCCAACGGCCCATCGCAGCGATTCGAGAGCGCGGTTCAGTGTGGTGGGGGGGCTTGCGGCGGCCAGCCATGAGTCTTGCGCAATCGCGAGTCGTGATGGCGTTACACCGAAGGCTCGTGGAAGCAGAACTAGCGCGAGTAGTGGTGCCAGTGCGACGCCGTGGAGGAGCGCTGGCGGCGCGGGAAATTGACGGCGGGGAGAGCGCGCCGCGTGGTGAGGTTGGTAAGCGCGGGCATCCCAGCGCGGTCCGCGATGGCGACGCGGCATTCGTCCAGATGGTGTTTGCATTTGTGGAACGGTGGGGTCTCGGGGTCGACCCTTGCTGCAGCGGTGGGGCCTAGCAGTGCCGCTTTTTCTCCATGATTTGTTTCTTGTCCTCTGGATGCGTGACTGTGACGTGCTTGTTCGGGCTGGCAGCAGAATCTGGAGCGTGCAGAATTTTGTGGCAACCTCAGGTAGGACTTCAGCGTGGGCTCTTGGCGGATTGAAACCAGTTTCCTCGCTATTTGCTCAGTTGGCTATTGAGTGCAATGGATGATGGAATGCTACCACTAATTTTCTCAAAAATAAAGTATTTACAAATTCCAAGTACCATAAAAATTATTCATTACAATCAATGAGAATGAATATAATCATGGTATTATCAGTTTAATGTATGTGGTGTAAATTCATTATCACAATGAGCATAGTAAGCATACTTGTAAGTATATATATCAAGCTAACTTGCTGTGCACACTTTGGAGTCTCCATTGGTGTAATACTGTAGTATACAAGCATCCACGTCATCATTTCCATGCGCACCAATCTGAAACACCGTGTTTTCACGTGTCGCCAGCACATCAAGTTTCGATTTCGTTGAAATCCCAAGTGGCCAGACAGCGAAATCGCGACTCCCGAGCGGACGTGGGGTCAGCTTACCTGCCCATCTGCCACCGCCACCTGGCTCGCCGGCGCCAGTGCTTCCGGAATCCAACCAGTGCGGTGCCCTCTGCTCTCCTTTGGTTGGTTGCTGCTGAAGCAACGATATTATAACAGATTGGAACGAAAAGCACACACCAACGCATCGCATCACAACACAGCAGCAAACAATGTCCACTCAAGTGAAGTGAAAGTTTGACTTGTGGCAATGGCAACTACCTTGAAGTGCTCGTCAGTGCTTTCTCGCTCACTAAGCTTCAACCTCACACAAAGCAGGCACCTTCGTGTACCTCACTCCACACAACTCATAGCAAATGTCTCCTCTCCTCAGCTCCGAATCGCCGCGCCAAGTCATGTCCCTCTGCGTCGTCTGCACGTGGTTGCCGTGTCGGGCGGCGACCACGACCGTGCCTTCACACGGCGTTCCTCTCCAACCAAGGTAGCTCCCGCTTTCGCGACTTGTAAAGACGTTCCCTTCGAAAAAGGTGGCCCTGTTAGTCCGTGAGATGACATTTTAAAGCTAACAACTTCCCTGTGTGCTGCGTGCCAGTTGATCCATGGAGGGCGGCTCGAGCGACAACCAGGAATCGGCTTGACAAAGCAGAACGAGCTCTTCCTCGGGCGCTTCGCCATGATGGGCTTCGCTGTAAGCCGCTCAGAACCTTATTTCTGTCGCGTTCCTTTTGTCGATGCACGGCCCCGTGCCTGATCAGAAATATCAAAATTGCACTCTCCGTTCCACGCGACCTCCAGCTCTCGTGACTCCAGTTCGTCTCACTAACGGATTCCGTCCAATTTCCGTCCATCAGGCCGCACTGCTGGTGGAGGCCGTGTCGGGGCGCGGCTTGCTATTCCACATGCACGAGCACGCGGGCGTGCCTGTCACTCAATGCGTCCCGCTTGCCCTCTCCCTCGCCGCGCTCTCGCTGCTCGTTGCGGTCGGCGCGTTCGGCGACCGAGGGCGCTTCGAGGACGAGTTGCCGGCGGGGCCGGGCAGAGCGCGATGCACGATCCAACAGGCACTGGGCCTGCACGACCAAGGTGAGAGGGGAGATGCGTTTTGAATGGAGGTTAGTGCAGTCATTTCGAAAGACCAGCGCAGTGACAGACCGTGCGTTAAAAATAGGTGGACAATCACGTTTCGTCGACCCTCCGGTCCTGCTTACAAGCACCTCGCTCTTCCCACGTTAGGGCCATATCGCTGCTGTGTGTCCCTCTCATCTGGTGCGTGCGTGCGTGCGTGCAGGTCCGCTGCTGGGGATGAGCAAGGCGAGCGAGCTGTTCGTGGCGCGGCTGGCAGAGCTGGGTTTAGCCGCCACACTGCTTGGCGAGACGCTGACGGGGCACGGCATGTTGGCGCACCTGAACGTGCACACGGGTGTGCCTCTAACGCAACTGCAGCCCGCCCTGCTCGCCCCTATCATGTTCCTCGTGCTTGCTGCTGCTCACCCTGGTACTGGCCGCTTCGTTAATGAAGACTGAGAATGCTCACCTGGGATCGATGTGTAGTCGGCGGTATATGTGAGAATGTACAGGCAGCATGAGGATTTCATCTGCACACAAATTTTTGAGGTGAACGGAACCCCATATGAACATTGCAAGAAAACCCTTGAACTAGGATTCACTTCCATTCCAGGACCCAAAATTGGTTTTGGCCCACCCTGACTAATCAGGGTTTCGGGCCAGCTCTACCCTGACTAGTAGGGTAAAACATTTCATACCTATAAAAACGCGTACACTGATTATGACTGTACAAATGTTCATAACCTAACTTCACATCCTACTGTAGAGTTTTTTTTTTTTTTTTTTTTTTTTTTTGTGAAAGCCAATACAAAGGGATGTACAAGTAAAACACTCTCGTAACTGTTGTTGCGATCAGATGTTGATCGTACCTAGGATCACCTCAGGAGCAGGCACTTAGATTCACTTTTAGGGACCCTGATGCATCAGGGTCTCTAAAAAAAAAAAGCTGATTGTCAGTCTTCCTAAAAAAAAAAGCCTGAAATTTCAGGGTTCCTAGCAAAAAAAAAAGGCTGAATTATTATTACTCCTGTTTTAGTCACAAGTGTGCGCAGGTCCAACTAGCTATAACTGCACAGGGAATCAAACCCGAACCTCCCCTTTGGGTAATGATTGTTGGGCTGGGAAAAGCCCTTAGGAACTTTCAGGACTAAGATCAGGTGTTGACGTAGAGATGTAATAGCGGAAGCGTTTAATGAAGAATTGTTTGAACCACCTTGTGCTAGTGTGTGAGAACAAGATAAGTTAAATAATAGCAAAGACATACAAGCTCTTTATATGATTACAAAGGAATATGGAAAGTTCTATTTTAACTGTTTTTGCTGTTGCGGTTCGATACAGTGCCGACTCGGGTAACTGCTCAGTAGCGAGTCAGTTATGTGTCCTTGCTGTCGCACTGTACGTTTCGTCAGGTCTAAGGTCGGAGACCTTTGACCTTCGCGTAACCTCCGACGGTTGCTTCGGTTGACTCGGGTGTTTCTTCGCTGTAGTTAGCTTCGTTTCGTGTCGAAGCTTCGATATGACAGAAGCGTTAGATTACTTGTTTCCAACACTCCCCTTCGCTTCTGGAGTATCGTTGCTGATGACGTGTCCTTGTCCAATCAACAGTATACAGTACTCGAACTTCTGTTTTCCGAGTTTCTTGGTCAAGTAATCAGCTGCCATCTCGGATGTAGGGCAGTAGAATAGCTCGAGTCTCCCCTTTTCGATTTCGTCTTTTACGAAGAAGTACCGAAGGGCGATGTGCTTCGTTCGATTAGCAAACCCGTTTTTGTTCGCTATGCGAATGGCCGATTGGTTGTCGAAGAAGAGAGAGAAATTGGGTAACTGGGCCAATTTTGTCAGAATATGTTATATTTGTCTAGCCTGCAGTGGGGTACTCAATAGTGAGTACGGCCCAATCTAGGGTTTCTTATATGTACTCAACTGCTTGCTAGTGAAAACCTCTTCTCTCTCTTTCTCATTTCTAACTTCCTTTGGTTTCTTAACATGGTATCAGAGCAGGTCGACCCTCACGGGTCGATCCTGTGGATGGGCCCACCTAAGCTTCCGCTGTCAATGCTGCCTATCGCGCGCCTCGGGCGCGCGCTATCTTTCTGCCTGCCGCGCGCCCGTGGCGCGCGGCCTTTTTCTTCCCGCCGCGTGCTCGAGTCGCGCGGCGGTTTTCTGCTCGTCGCGCCGCCCTGGGGGCAGCGCGACGCCCTGCCCTGCCCGTCGTGCGCCCCGTGGCGCGCGACGGTGCCCTGCCCGTCGCGCGCCTCGGGGCGCACGGCGGTTTCGTCGCCCGGGGGGGCTCGTGCGCGGCCCCCCCTTCGTCGCCCGTCGCGTCGCCACCAGGGGCCCGCGCGCCCCCCCCCTTTGTCGCCTGTCGCGGCGCCAACGGGGGCCCGCGCGGCGCGGCCCCCCCCAGGGTCGCCTCGACAGGCGACGGGAGGGGCGACTGAAGGGGGCCGCGCGTCGGCCCCTCCTGTCTTCGTCGCGGCCCTGCCCTGCACCTGTCCTGCCCCGGCCCTGTCGCGGCCCTGCGCCCCCCCCCCCCCCCCCCCCTTACCTCCCTACCCGCCATCTATGGCCCTACCCTGTATTAGGGTTTGGGGGTGGCGGGTGTGCGGCCTCACCTGCTTCTCCTCCTCCTCCGTCTCCCACTGCTGCAGCTGCCGCTGAGGGGGGTGGGTGAGCGTGAGTCGACGGAGTGGTACTAGGGGGTGGAGTGTGAGTGAACCTAGGGGTGCAGCAGAGGGTGTGTGAATGGGGGGTGCGGCAGTAGAGGGAGGTTGGGTGGAGGTAGCCGTCGTGTTGCTAGCAGTGCCAGTAGTCCGGAGGCTACAATCTCCGGTAGCCCAGCGAGCCTGCTGCGCCAGTCGCCCGTGGGTCCGTTGCTCCTGCAGCTCAGAGTTAGTCGCGGAGCCAGTTACTCCAGTAGTCCGGAGGCTACAATCTCCGGTAGCCACAGTGCGCGCCGCTCCTGTTGCCCGTGTGTCTGCAGCTTCAGCCGTTGCCTCCTCTCTCCTTTCCTATCAGTCCAGCTCCTCCTCCTCACTTGCCCTCTGTGATATCCTCTAGTTTTGCTTGCATTTGTGAACTATAAACTACTACTTCTTGTACTTGTGCTCAGAATGTGTGGTGACGTTGTGATCCACCCTGAGCTTGTTTTTTGCTTGCTTGTTGTGCTGATTACACCCCACTTTGGCTATGGGGGTGTGTCAGAATATGTTATATTTGTCTAGCCTGCACTGGGGTACTCAATAGTGAGTACGGCCCAATCTAGGGTTTCCTATATGTACTCAACTGCTTGCTAGTGAAAACCTCTTCTCTCTCTTTCTCATTTCTAACTTCCTTTGGTTTCTTAACAAATTTTGCTTCCTCCAGTAGTTCGCGGATATATAGTCCTTCCTTGGTGGCTGAGCAGAGTGCGATATATTCTGCCTCTGCTGACGAGAGAGCGATTAGCTCTTGCTTGTTCGACTGCCATGAGATAGGCCCGATAGGTTCGAGTCTGTAGACGTAGCTGTCAGAATGTATATTATAATTTGTAAAAGTGTAACACTTTTTCAAATTTCGTATTGTGAAAGCGAGGGCGTGGCCAGCAAAGCACAGGTAGCGGCTCGACGCTACTCACCCCTCTTTTGCCTAAACAAGAAGAACGTGATTCCAATAGCTCCACCCACGTTCTTCATTTCCATTTTCTAGTTTTACTTTCTAGTTCTCGTTCATCCTGGCGAAGACGCAATCTCTCCCGCGGTTCAAGTCCCCGTCGACCCTTCTTACCGACATTCTCCAACACAACCTGGCGAACATGGCTCACGCCAACACTACCTCGAATAACGCTGCGGACAACGCGAACGCGCCTGGGGCACCCGACCGCCGCGGAAAACGCCCTGCTGAAGATAATTTCGGCGAGGGCACTTCAGGCGTCGAAGTGCTGCTCGGGAGCAACTCCCGAGCCCCCTCTGAAGAAGCACGCGCGACTGTGAAACAGTCGCGCGTGCCTCCTGCTGACGAGCGTGTGGCTGCCAGGCAGCCGCGCGTTCCGGTCAAGTCAACGCCGGCTGACGCGGACGGCGACGCTGGTCAACCGGGGCCCACTCTGCAGAAGTGACAGAAGGCAGCGACCCCAGTAGAAGCCGCCCCAGTCAACCCCCTCGCGTCCCTCACTGCGTAGCAGATGCAGGCACTGCTCTCGATATTACAGCAGCACGCCCCAGTTACAATCGCAACTTCCTCTGACTATATTTCAGCACCTGCAAAAATCGAAAATCAGAAAGAAGTCACCGCTCCCCGTGCAAACAAGGCTGCTCGCGTCAACGATACCACTGCCGCACCTCTCCCCGCTCCCGTACCGGCACCGATCGCCGCTCAAGACGACAGCGACGACTCAGAGAACGACGATGGTGAGGCCCCCAACAACATTACCCGTCGTCGTATTATCGCACCCGCACCTTCTCTTCCACCCCTCAACCCCACACCCGCACCCACCACCTTCATGCGCAAAGGCGTGCGCGATCAGGCGGAGGTTTTCTCTGCTATCAAGGCACACCTGAAGCACGTCAATTTCAAGCTCCAGCACGGCGACGTCGAAAGCGCCCTCGCCAACGTCGCGGAAATCGAATCGCTCATCCACAAGCGCTTCGAAGTCCTCTTGGTAGCGGACGAGGCGGGGTTTGAGGCTGCCGATCGCTTTCAGCTGTACCAGTCCAAGAGTGTGTTAACCTCATGCTCATACAAGCTTGCAATTGCGGATGTGGCGGCCCTCAAGCGAGCACGCGCCGGCTACACTCGTGGTTATCGCATTCCTACCCGAGAGGGCGAAACGGAAGGCAAGGGTATGCCATCCGCAAGCTGCCACGAACCCCGCTTCAAAGGGGTGTGCTTCCGCTGTGGCCAGCCCGGCCATATGGCCAATGCTTGCCCTATGGGAGGGCGAGGCGCTCAAGGCCCCTCACCAGTCGTGTGAGGAGGCACACGGGGCGGCGCCCCTTGCCACTATGCCGGGGGGCGTAGGTGGGAGCACCGAGGGTGCGTGGCTGGTAGCTAGCATGGGGTATGGGCTGAAGGCCTTAGAAATCCCTAGCCATAAGGGCGGATATGGGGGTAGTACATGTTATGTACCCATGTGTGGAGTAAAGTAATGAATTTCTCTTGCTTTAATTAAAAAAAAAAAAAAAAAAGAGTGAGAAAGAAGGCAAGTGGAACCAAGGCAGCCACCTTGCAGCACAAGCAGCCCCCTGACTAGAAGAGAAGAGTAAGGAGGAAAGAGGCAGAAACTGAGATAGGAAAGAACACGTGAGAAGAAGGGGCAGAGATTGAGAAGAAGAGCAAACGGGAGAAAGCGGAAGAGAGAGGGAGAGAGAGCGTGAGAAAGAGAAGGAGAGGGAGAGCGAGGGAGGGAGAGAGAGAGGTAGAGAGAGAGAGAGAGAGAGAGAGAGAGAGAGAGAGAGAGAGAGAGGGTGAGAACGAGGGAGAGAAGGAGGGCGACGGAAGGAGGCCTCACGAACCAAGAGGATCGGGAATTCAAAAAAGAAAAAGAAAAAGAAGACCCTCACCCGCCCAAGAGGCCCGCATAAGTATGCGAGGCAGCCCGTTAGAGACTTCAAGAAAAGAGAGAGAGAGAGAGAGAGAGAGAGAGAGAGAGAGAGAGAGAGAGAGAGGGAGAGAGAGAGAGAGAGAGAGAGAGAGAGAGAGGGAGAGAGAGAGAGAGAGAGAGAGAGAGAGAGAGAGAGAGAGAGAGAGAGGGAGAGAGGGAGAGATAGAGAGAGAGGGCAAGAGAGAGAAAGAGAGAGAGAGAGAGAGAGAGAGAGAGAGAGAGGGAGAGAGAGAGAGAGAGAGAGAGAGAGAGAGAGAGAGAGAGAGAGAGGGTGAGAACGAGGGAGAGAAGGAGGGCGACGGAAGGAGGCCTCACGAACCAAGAGGCTCGGGAATTCAAAAAAGAAAAAGAAAAAGAAGACCCTCACCCGCCCAAGAGGCCCGCATAAGTATGCGAGGCAGCCCGTTAGAGACTTCAAGAAAAGAGAGAGAGAGAGAGAGAGAGAGAGAGAGAGAGAGAGAGAGAGAGAGAGAGAGAGAGAGAGAGAGAGAGAGAGAGGGAGAGAGAGAGAGAGAGAGAGAGAGAGAGGGAGAGAGGGAGAGATAGAGAGAGAGAGCAAGAGAGAGAAAGAGAGAGAGAGAGAGAGAGAGAGAGAGAGAGAGAGAGAGAGAGAGAGAGAGAGAGAGAGAGAGAGAGAAAGAGATGGGAGAATGTGGAAAGGAGAAGGACTGGAGGAAGGATGGTACACGGAGATCTTGAAGGCATAGCACCGAGTATGTATAAGCCCCCGGGCTGGCCTTATGACCAAAGGCAAATCACCCAATATACCACACCCAGTTGCCCCCACGTGCAGTGGCGGACGACAAGTGGCGAGCGGCGGAATGGGACCAATACGAGAACGCGGTCACAGACGACACGGTGAAGGTCATGCGCAACCGACTGCGCAACCAACTGCACTGGTTGATATCGTGGTGCAGCAGCAGTTTTATTATCTCGATCATTGCCAGGGGATATTGGCTGCCTTGGAAAACTACAGAACCGTCACCCTTCGAAACAACAAACCACGCGGGTGTTCACGCACACACCACGTTCACTCGTGAGGCCATTCGCGACTTAATTACGTCGGGCGCGGCCACAAAGGTATCCTCGCGGACTGCGCTCTCGTGCGTAAGCCCACTCAACGTGGTGGAACAACGCGACAAATGTCACCTCATCCTCGACCTACGCAAGGTCAACCAACACCTCCAAGTCCCCAAATTCAAATACGAGGGCCTGAATCGGGTTTCAGAGATCATTCGACGCAACGACTGGTTGTTCACCATTGACCTAAAGTCGGGCTACCACCATGTTGAGATGCACCCATCATGCTGGAAGTTCCTAGGCTTCCAATTCGAAGGCGAGTTCTACTGCTTCCGAGCTTTGCCGTTTGGACTGGTGACAGCACCTTTCGTCTTCACCCAGTTGATCAAGCAATTGGCCAAACGTTGGCGTGGATGTGGCGTCCGCGTAGTCCCATATGTTGACGACTTGCTATTCCTCTGTGACTCTGCGGAGCAAGCACGCAAGACATGCACAGAGGTTCTACGCGACCTGGGGGCGGCAGGTTTTGTGATCAACGAGAAAAATCGCGCCTCCAGCCGGCCCATCAAACACGGTTTTGGGGATGGAGCTTGACACGGAAAGCGACATGTTTAGCATCGGATCCGATCGGCGGGCACAGTTCCTGGACACGCTCAACACACTCATCTCTAAAGGGCAACGCGGCCAACAAGTCCCAATTCGGCAAGTCGCTCGTATCACCGGAATGTTGAGCTCCATGTCCCTCGCATTGGGCACGACGGCACGCGCCTTCAGCCACGAGCTGCTACAATTAATTGATGCAGCGGAATCTTGGCACTCAAGAATCCGGATGCCACGGGCCGCCATTGAGGAGCTGATCTTCTGGCAACTGCACTTCGACCAATTTAATGGTGCCCCATTTCACCTGAGCCATCAATTCGATGCCGTGATCCACGTCGACGCGAGCGCTCACAGCTGGGGCGCCACCCTCACCAAGTTTACCGAGGCAAGCGCCAGCATGCCGAGCGAGCTCCTCCCAACCTCAAGCACTCAAAGGGAGCTCGAGGGAGTCCTCTGGGCGCTAGAGACGTTCGCGTCTCACATCAAAAGCGGCCACGTTTTGGTTCGCGTGGACAACCAAGGAGTCGTGTTTATCTTGCGCAAAGGGGGGTCCAGCCAACCTCGGCTGACACTGACATGTCAAGCAGTCATACAGTTCTGCCTCAAGAACCATACACGCCTGGCAATCGAATGGATCCCACGGGAGCTAAATGGCCACGCGGACGAACTGTCTAAAATCCAAGACCACGACGACTACTCGCTGCACATGCCATGGTTCCTCCTACTGGAACGCCGATGGGGTCCCCACACGATTGACCTCTTCGCGAACATTACCAACAAGAAGCTGCCACGATTTTGCTCCAAGATACTGCACCCAAGCGCCACAGCAATTGACGCGTTCTCGATCTCGTGGAAAGGCGAGCACTGCTTCACCTTTCCGCCCCCCGGCTTGATCCCGGCCACACTCTCTCACGCCAGGCGCACACAAGCCGAGTTGACACTCGTCGTCCCCAAGTGGCCGGGAGCAGCATGGTGGCCGTTGCTACAACCCTCCCCACAAAAATGGGCCCTAGAAGTGATCACATGCTTGCCCCTCGTGCAAGGAAGCCAGTGCCTTCGACCTGGCACGCACGCAACAGCATTTTCCGGACTCGGCCTACCGCATAGCCCAATCATTGCCCTGCAGGTAAAATATCATATGTAACTAATATTCGAATGGTTATTCTTTCAGGATTGTTGACCAAGCTTCAAAACCAACTGTTACAAGTTATAAATGATGTTCGCGCACCATCCACGATCGAGACATATCAACCTTACTGGCTCAAATTTCACAACTTCTGCACTCGAGTCAAGTTAGCATTCCTGCCAGCGACGGACCTCACGCTGGCACTCTACCTAGTCCACGCGCTGAACACCAAGGCAACGGTGTCAGCGATCAACCTCACGTGCTCCGCCGTGGCCTTCGCCCATCGGATGACCGGCGAGGCATCCCCAACGAACGGCCCGTTCACGCTGCAAGTACGGGAGTTTGCTAAGCGACATGGCCTACGCCCGACTAGGACCAAGGAACCCGTGTCACTCCATCAAGTGCACAACATGGCCCGACCCTTCCTAGAATCAACAGTGCCGGCGGAATATCAGAAAGGCTTGATACCTCTCTTGATGTTCGCAGCATTCCTGCGCTACTCCGACCTAATCTCCCTCCAATGGAACGACATCCAGTTTGAAGGGGCGGCCATGTGGCTACTGATCCCATACTCCAAGACGGACCAAGAAGGCAAGGGCACGTGGATCCCGGTCGCAGCGTCAGCAGGGCCCTACTGCGCAGTGAGATGCACACGGGAGTTCATTCGCATCGCAGGCCTTACAAACATGCCACACGGACCTCTGATCCGGGTTTTCAACAAAAGGGCACAAGCCTCGCCGCACGACCAATCGCCTTCATATCCAACCATCCGGAGCTGGTGCCTCGAGGCTTGCAGGAAGGCGGGACTCGACGCCACGCACATCGGAACACACTCATTCCGCAAGGGCGCAGCAGCAGCTTTAGGCATCCCCGACCGGCTCTTCAAACGAATGGGGCGCTGGCGAAGCGACGGCGCGAAGGACCTAAACGTCACCATTGCCCAAGACCAACTCATCGACCTCTCCACCCAGCTGCAGGACACCTCAGCAGCCCCATCGCTTGCTAGGCACCAGCAATCGTTGGAGAGGCACCGCCGACCCAAAATGCACTTGCCTCAGAAGACCCACATGGAATGAAGCACGCTGCCTTTGCAAGATGGACTAAGAAAGCTTTCACAATATTATAATTTGTAAAAGTGTAACACTTTTTCAATTTTCGTATTGTGAAAGCGAGGGCGTGGCCAGCAAAGCAAAGGTAGCGGCTCGACGCTACTCACCCCTCTTTTGCCTACAAAGAGGAACGTGATTCCAGTAGCTCCACCCACGTTCTTCATTTCCATTTTCTAGTTTTACTTTCCCACCACCCACCCCATTGTGTATCATTGATGAACGAGAACGTTGTACTTGCCCACTTGGAATGAAGCACGCTGCCTTTGCCGTGCGTGCAGGTCCGCTGCTGGGGATGAGCAAGGCGAGCGAGCTGTTCGTGGCGCGGCTGACAGAGCTGGGTTTAGCCGCCACACTGCTTGGCGAGACGCTGACGGGGCACGGCACTGTTGGCGCACCTGAACGTGCACACGGGTGTGCCTCTAACGCAACTGCAGCCCGCCCTGCTCGCCCCTATCATGTTCCTCGTGCTTGCTGCTGCTCACCCTGGTACTGGCCGTTTTGTTAATGAAGACTGAGAATGCTCACCTGGGATCGATGTGTAGTCGGCGGTATATGTGAGAATGTACAGGCAGCATGAGGATTTCATCTGCACACAAATTTTTGAGGTGAACGGAACCCCATATGAACATTGCAAGAAAACCCTTGAACTAGGATTCACTTCCATTCCAGGACCCAAAATTGGTTTTGGCCCACCCTGACTAATCAGGGTTTCGGGCCAGCTCTACCCTGACTAGTAGGGTAAAACATTTCATACCTATAAAAACGCGTACACTGATTATGACTGTACAAATGTTCATAACCTAACTTCACATCCTACTGTAGAGTTTTTTTTTTTTTTTTTTTTTTTTTTTTTTTTTTGTGAAAGCCAATACAAAGGGATGTACAAGTAAAACACTCTCGTAACTGTTGTTGCGATCAGATGTTGATCGTACCTAGGATCACCTCAGGAGCAGGCCCTTAGATTCACTTTTAGGGACCCTGATGCATCAGGGTCTCTAAAAAAAAAAAAGCTGATTGTCAGTCTTCCTAAAAAAAAAAGCCTGAAATTTCAGGGTTCCTAGCAAAAAAAAAAGGCTGAATTATTATTACTCCTGTTTTAGTCACAAGTGTGCGCAGGTCCAACTAGCTATAACTGCACAGGGAATCAAACCCGAACCTCCCCTTTGGGTAATGATTGTTGGGCTGAGAAAAGCCCTTAGGAACTTTCAGGACTAAGATCAGGTGTTGACGTAGAGATGTAATAGCGGAAGCGTTTAATGAAGAATTGTTTGAACCACCTTGTGCTAGTGTGTGAGAACAAGATAAGTTAAATAATAGCAAAGACATACAAGCTCTTTATATGATTACAAAGGAATATGGAAAGTTATATTTTAACTGTTTTTGCTGTTGCGGTTCGATACAGTGCCGACTCGGGTAACTGCTCAGTAGCGAGTCAGTTATGTGTCCTTGCTGTTGCACTGTACGTTTCGTCAGGTCAAAGGTCGGAGACCTTTGACCTTCGCGTAACCTCCGACGGTTGCTTCGGTTGACTCGGGTGTTTCTTCGCTGTAGTTAGCTTCGTTTCGTGTCGAAGCTTCGATATGACAGAAGCGTTAGATTACTTGTTTCCAACACTCCCCTTCGCTTCTGGAGTATCGTTGTTGATGACGTGTCCTTGTCCAATCAGCAGCATGCAGTACTCGAACTTCTGTTTTCCGAGTTTCTTGGTCAAGTAATCAGCTGCCATCTCGGATGTAGGGCAGTAGGATAGCTCAAGTCTCCCCTTTTCGATTTCGTATTTTACAAAGAAGTACCGAAGGGCGATGTGCTTCGTTCGATTAGCAAACCCGTTTTTGTTCGCTATGCGAATGGCCGATTGGTTGTCGAAGAAGAGAGAGAAATTGGGTAACTGGGCCAATTTTTCTTCCTCCAGTAGTTCGCGGAGATATAGTCCTTCCTTGGTGGCTGAGCAGAGTGCGATATATTCTGCCTCTGATGACGAGAGAGCGATTAGCTCTTGCTTATTCGACTGCCATGA
The DNA here is from genome assembly GCA_947471745.1 of Closterium sp. Naga37s-1. NCBI lineage: Eukaryota > Viridiplantae > Streptophyta > Zygnematophyceae > Desmidiales > Closteriaceae > Closterium > Closterium sp. Naga37s-1. The sequence continues at coordinate 517,330 of CANJKZ010000410.1, forward strand.
GATAGGCCCGATAGGTTCGAGTCTGTAGACGTAGCTGTCAGAATGTTTTTTGCTGTTTAGCCTGCAGTGGGGTACTCTGTAGTGAGTACAACCCAATTTAGGGTTTGCTATTTGTATCCCAACTTTCTTTAGTGAAACCACTCATTCTTCCTTCTCGACTTTCCTCACCCAAAATTCTCTCGACACTAATGCCCTGAACCCAAGCCATGGTTCCTAAGTCCCGCTAGTATTCTTACAGTAGCCGGTTCGAGACCGTCTGTTGTCGTAGTCTCCAGCATGATCGGCGTCGACGTAACCGATTAGCTTAGGTGTTGTGGTGCTGGTTTTGTGGTAGGTGAGTCCGATCGTCGGAGTGCTGACGAGGTAGTGGAGCGCTCGGTCGAGTTCGAGCATATGATCTGCTTCAGGTTTCTTGAGGTAGGCAGCTAGTTGGCTAGCTGAGTAGGATAGATCCGGTCGGCAGGTGACGGCTGCGAAGAGTAGGCAGCCTAGTTTCCTTTGGTAGTCGCGGACGCCAACAGGTTTGAGTAGGGCGTGTCAAACTTATATGCTATAATCTCTTTAGGTTGTAGTGGGGTAGTGTCAGAGGTCCACTGGTGATCCCCGATTGATCCTAGGGAAGGGTTACAGGCTCGTTGTCCTGGGGGGGTATGGGCGCACTGACCCGCTACTTAACAAGCCCTTTTATCCCAATGGTCTAGTGGTTGGGATTCTGACATGGTATCAGAGCGAAGGTCTCGGGTTCGAATCCCAGTGTGTGCACTTCGGGCATCCCAGTGCGGGGGGGTGTCAGAGGTCCACTGGTGATCCCCGATTGATCCTAGGGAAGGGTTACAGGCTCGTTGTCCTGGAGGGGTATGGGCGCACTGACCCGCTACTTAACAAGCCCTTTTATCCCAATGGTCTAGTGGTTGGGATTCTGACAGGGTAGTTCTTACAGGGTACAACACTTTTAGGTTTCCTATATGTACCCATCTGCTTTCTAGTTCAGTCATTCATTCGCTCACATTCTAACATGGTATTCTGAGCAGGTTCCCTAGTGGGAACGTTTTTTAAGGGCCCACCACTAGATTTTTTTTCCTGCCCTGCCCGAAGCGCGCATTGCGCCTTCCCTGTCGCGCCCCCTAGCCAGTCGCGGCCCCTAGCCCGTCGCAGCCCCTAGCCCGTCGCGGCCCCCAACAACTGGCGCGCCCCTGCCGGCCCCTGCTGACGCGCCACTACCGGCCCTTGCTGACGCGCCCCTGCTGGCGCGCCCCTGCCGGCCCCTGCTGACGCGCCCCTGCCGGCCCCTGCTGACGCGCCCCTACCGGCCCCTGCTGACGCACCCCTGCTGGCACACCCCTGCTGACGCGCCCCTGCTAACGCGCCCCTGCCGGCCCCTGCTGACGCGCCCCTGCCGGCCCCTGCTGGCGCGCCCCTGCCGGCCCCTGTTGCCGTGCCCCTGCTGACGCGCCCCTGCCGGCCCCTGCTGACGCACCCCTGCACCCGTCTCTGGTAAGCCGAGCCGCGCCGCCCAGCAGAGCCGCGCCGCCCAGCCGAGCCGCACCGCCCAGCCGAGCCGCGCCGCCCAGCCGAGCCGCGCCGCCCTGCCGAGCCGCACTGCCCTACCGAGCAGCACTGCCTTGCACTGCCTTACTGCCTCTGCTACTACTGCTGCTACTGCTGCTATTGCTGCTACTGCTGCTACTCTTCTACCGCTCCTACTGCTGCTATGGCTAGTCCTACCGTTCTCACCTTTGATGCTGAGGGACGTGCAGTTAACTTTGATGTGTGGGTTGACGACCTACAGCTCTTTCTTCAATGTGATTCTAGGGATGGGGTATCCCTTTTCGATCACACGTCCGGTGTTTCTACTGCTCCTGCTGCCACTGCTGAAGGTACGGTTCGCTCGCAGTGGACCACTCGTGACGCTGTTGCTCGTCTTGCTGTTCGTAGTCACTTGCCACCTGCAGAGCGCGCGCATTTTTTTTCAGTATAAGACTGCTCAGTCTTTGTACGACGCTGTAGTTGCACGCTACTCCTCCCCTGCCACTGCTGCCCTCAGCCGCCTCATGCTGCCGTACCTTTTCCCTGACCTTGCCGCCTTTGCCACAGTTGCTGACCTAGTTGCTCACCTTCGCACTAGTGACGCTCGCTACCGCGCTGCCCTTCCCGCTGAGATCTGTGCCAAGAACCCCCCCCCATGTACATCACCCTTTACTACCTAGACACCCGCCTCCCTCACTCCCTTTCTTCAGTCAGGGACCACTTTCTCTCCCTTTGCCCCACCGAGCTGACTATCGACCTGCTAGAGGAGCGCCTTGCTGCAGCTGAGAAGAGTATCTTAGCTGTAGGTGCTTCTTGCGGCGACCGTTGCACCCCTTTCTTTGAGGGGTGTTCCCCTGCCCCCCTTCTCCCCTCTGTTGCTTCTGCTGCTACTGTCAACCTCGTTGGCACTGAGGAGGTCGGAGCTGCGTCTGCCCCTAGTGGGAGACGCCGCAACACCAAGGGCAAGGGGAGCAAGGGTGGTGGAGGGGGCGGCGGTGGAAGCAGTGGAGGAGGTGGAGGAGGCGGAGGAGGTGGCGGTGGAGGTGGGGGTGGTACCGGGAGTGGGGGCGTCATTGGCGGCGGTGGAGGTGGTGGCGGCAGTGGCGGAGGTGGTGGAGTCTGCGGCAGCGGTGGTGGAGGTGGAGGCGGCGGTGGTGCTGGTCGAGGTGCAGCCGCGCAGCGTGGAGGCTTTGGTGGCAGCCAGCGCCAGCAGCAGCTGCGCTCCCGTGAGACCCCGTCGGTCTAGCAGCTTCGTGAGTGGTACGCTGGGCGTGGGAGGTCTGGGGGTGCACGTCCCTGCACTTACGTTCTTCGCACCGGCAGTCGTCGTGGGAGGCGTGTGGGCTGCCACACACTACGCAGCGCTGCTTCGGTCGCTTGACTGACGCCCGGCGTGCCCAGTTTCCTGACTCTGTTGAGCTCCCTCGCTGGCATGATCTGCTTCTGCAGAATGTGCCTATCTTTGATCTTGATTTCGATGCTATCCTTGCTGCCATGTATGCTTTTGCTGATAGTGCTGAGGGTGACTGTTACCTGAGTGTCCCGCCCGACCCGGGCATTGCGGCTGCTGCTCTAGGTGCTAGTGCGTCTGCTGCTCCTGGTACTGGTGCGTCTGCTGCTCCAGGTGCTGGTGCGTCTGCTCTCTCTGGTACTGCACCTACTGAGGCCTTGCACACTTTCACACTTGACTCTGGTGCTTCGCGCTCTTTCTTTAGAGACAGCACCACACTCACGCCGCTCAGTCGGCCTGTTGCAGTCTCCCTTGCTGACCCCTCTGGGGGCCCAGTCCTTGCACACTCTTCCACGGTTCTACCGTGTCCTGCGGCCCCGTCGGGCTTGCTGTCGGGACTCCACCTCCCCTTGTTCTGTACGAACCTGGTGATTGGAGCTGACCTCCAGGACGCGTGGGTTGACCATTTCACCCCTGGAGGTCAGCGTGTGACCCACTGCACTTGCTCTCGGACGGGCCGCCACGTGGCCACGTTCACCCGTCGGCCAGGGTCGAGTCTGTACACACTGACTACTGCGCCTCCTCCGGTCTCTGCGTCTGGTCAGGTAGCTGCGTCTAGTCAGGTGTTTGCTGCCGCGTCCAGGTCTAGTCCTGCGTCTGCCCCCTGCTCGTGTCGTCCTCTGTCGCACGAGACTCTCCTTTGGCACCACCGCCTTGGTCACCCCTCCCTGCCTCGTCTTCGAGGTATGGCCTCCCGTGCCCTTGTCTCGGGTCTACCCCGGTCCCTCCCTCCCCTTCCTCCGGGGCCTGCCCCCACCTGTGTTCCTTGTGTCGAGGGCAGGCAGCGCGCCGCTCCTCACTCCTCCTCGTTCCCTCCGACTGAGGCTCCTGTGGAGCCTCTTCACATGGACGTGTGGGGACCAGCCCGCGTCTGTGGACAGGGTCACGAGCGTTACTTCCTGCTGGTCGTTGACGACTACTCGCGTTACACCACAGTCTTCCCCTTGCGCAGCAAGGGTGAGGTCCCTGAGGTGTTGATCGACTAGATCCGCGGTGCTCGTCGCCAGCTCAGTAAGAGTTTCGGTTCAGACCTTCCTGTTCTGCGTCTGCACTCAGACAGAGGTGGGGAGTTTTCCTCCGACCTCCTGAGGGCCTTCTGTCGTTTGGAGGGCATCCGCCAGACGTTCACACTTCCAACCTCCCCGCAGCAAAATGGGATTGCTGAGCGCCGCATTGGCATGGTCATGGACGTCGCTCGTACGTCCATGATCCATGCGGCTGCTCCCCATTTTCTGTGGCCGTTCGCGGTTCAGTACGCTGCGCATCAGATCAACCTTCAGCCTCGTGTCTCCTTGCCGGAGACCACACCTACTCTGAGGTGGACAGGGAAGGTTGGCGATGCGTCCGCGTTCCGTGTCTGGGGATCTCAAGCTTTTGTCCGCGATACTATAGCGGACAAGCTGTCCTCCCGTGCCGTTCCCTGTGTCTTCCTTGGCTTCCCTCCTGACGCACCCGGGTGGTGTTGGTGCAACCCTACGGTTTGCACTCGGCTTGTTGTCCGTGTGCGTGAATGTGTGTGTGTATGGAATGGTATGAGGGCATGGGATAATATATATTTCATGCTTATAATTGTGTGTGAATGTTGAGTCATGATGTCGAGTGTGTGTGTCGAGTCAATAGCGAGTTATCGCTAGACGCGTGTTACGCGGTCGTTTGTGTCTCGCGCGCGGTTTCTATTTTGTCGTGCGCGGTTTCTATTTTGTCCTGTGTCGAACGTTCGGCGTGTCGCAGGTGTGTGCAGAAGACCCATCAAGAACTCAAGGATGAGTTTGTGATGAAGAGCCCGAGCCTTGGTGTCAAGCCTCAAGTGATTTCGAAGCTTGCCAAAAGGGTACACCTCAAGATATTGAAGATAGTTACATTACTTTGTGTAGTGTAACATTTCACTTGGTGTAGGCCCTAGTGAAGGGTAGTTTCGAGACCCTTCGTGGTTGGGGACAGTGTGGCACTGTTCCACATCACTGTACCTCGGCTCTTGGGGTTTGTAGGAGCTGGGAGTCATTCCCAACTCGTAACTCTTCCTATCTTGTGTTCTAAGACTATAGTGGCTGCCATAGTACCGTTCATTCAAACCGACGCTGTATCGTCAATTCTTTATTAAATCGTGCAATCTAAATTGCTAATTGTAGACGACGTGAAGACGCTCCAGATCCAATTTGAATCAAGTCATTTGCAGCTGTGAGCAGAACGCTATCAACGTTTGAAGCCGCTGTGCAGAAATCCGTCTGTGCTCTCTATCTTTCGTTTTAGGCACATTCAAGCCTATTGTGACTATAACAGGTGGCAGTTCTACCACCCCACCTCGCGTCGTGTTCTGTCCTCTCAGGACGTCACGTTTGAGGAGTCGGTGTCTTACTACCGTCTCTTTCCCTACCGCACTGCCTCCCCCCCCCCCCCCCCGCCGCCCTTCCTAGCACCAGGTACTCCCCCGGTAGACCCCCTCCTCCCCCAGGGTCTTGCCCCCTCAGGTGTGTCCCAGGTAGACCCTGCCGACCCGGTCGAGGTAGCTGTCGACTCAGGTGCTGCTAGGGGTGCTGAGCCTGCGGGTGCGGGGACTGGGGGTGCGGGGACTGGGGGTGCTGAGCCTGAGCGTGTGGAGCCTGGGGGTGCTGAGTCTGGGGGTGCTGAGTCTGGGCGTGCTGAGCCTGGGGGTGCTGAGCCTGGGTGTGTGGAGCCTGAGGGTACCGTGTCTGGAGGTGCTGAGCCTGTGCGTGCTGAGTCTGGAGGTGCTCTAGGTGTCCCATCGCGGCGGAAGCCCCTCTCTCCACAGCAGCTTCGTGAGTGGTACTCTCGGCGCTGTCGAGGTGCTGCTGGTGCTGGAGCTGCTGGAGCTGCTGGAGGTGCTGCTGGAGCTGCTGGAGGTGCTGTGGGTGCTGGTGCTGCTGGAGCTACTGGAGGTGCTGCTGCTGCTGGAGCTGCTGGAGGTGCTGCTGGTGCTGGAGGTGCTGCTGGAGCTTCTGGAGGTGCTGCTGGTGCTGGCGCTGCTGGAGGTGCTGCTGGTGCTAGAGGTGCTGCTGGTGCTGGAGCTGCTGGAGGTGCTGCTGGTGCTGGAGCTGCTGGAGGTGCTGCTGGTGCTGGAGCTGCTGGAGGTGCTGCTGGTGCTGGAGCTGCTGGAGCTGCTGGAGGTGCTGCTGGGACTGGAGACCCTGGGGTTGAGGGTAACGGTTCTGTCTCTGCTGTTTCTGGAGGCGCTTCGCGGCCGCGGCCGTACTACGTTCCGCTCCTTCAGCAGGTTCTTGGCTCCTCGCCTTCTCCTGGTCCTCCTCCTCCTTTCCTGAGTCCACCGCCTATCCAGTCCCAGTCGTAGTTGCAGCCGGCCTCTCCACTGCCTGGTCCTTCTCCTTAGTCTGGACCGACTAGAGGTCTTACGGAGCGTCGTGAGCCTGAGTCTCGTCCTGTGTCGCCTGAGTCTCGTTCTGCGTCGCCTGTCCGTACTGTTCGCGCTGGTCGTGTTTTGCGTCCGCGTCCTCCTCCTGTCCCTGGCGCTCACTCTATGACTCTGCGTCCTTCCACTGCTCCGCAGCGTGTCCCTTTGCCGTCTCCTCCTGCGTCCTCTCTTCCTGCCGGTCCAGACCCTGCGTCTTACTCCCTACGTGCTGCTAGTCCAGCTGTCACGCGTTTTCTGGCCACTGCTGTCACTGACCCTTTGTTTGAGTCCACTGCTGCGTCTGCTCTTGTTACTGAGCTCGTTGACTTTGCTGCAGTGTGTCGCGTAGACTACGCCACTAGTCTTGTTGCTGAGTCTGCGTCTGCGTCTGTCTGTCCTCCGTCCGTCGGGGGTGAGTGTGCTCTTGGCACGGACGTTCTTGAGGACAGGCAGGAGGAGTTTGAGTGCTTTGCTGCTTCTGTACCTCATCTCGTGTCCATGCTGATTGCCCTTGAGGGAGACCCGGATGCACCAGACATCCCGACCCCGCGCTCTTACGCAGAGGCGATAGAGGGTCCTTACTCCTCTCAGTGGCAGGCAGCCATGGAGGCCGAGATGGCTTCCTAGAAGTCCACTGGCACCCTACGTAGACGAGGTTCCCCCACCTGGGGATACTTGTGCAGTACATCGGGCATGGGGCTCGTGCTTGGAGGACGGGCTCGAGTTGTCCTCACTGGTCACGCTGACGCCTCCTGGGTTGACGACTTGGCTACGCAGCGGTCGTCACAGGGTTACACCTTCAGTCTTGGCTCCGGCTCTGTCTCTTGGCGGTCTACCCGCTCTTCTTCTATTCTCAGCTCCACTTGTGAGGCTGAGATCTACGCTGGGGCCATGGCTGCACAGGAGCTACGCTGGCTCACCTACCTGCTGACCGACTTGGGAGAGGCGCCTCCAGTTCTGTACGTCGACAACAAGGCCATGCTGGCTTTGTGTCAGGAGCACAGACTGGAGCACAGAACGAAGCACATTGCTCTGCGCTACTTCCTTGCTCGAGAGTTGCAGCAGCGTGGCCAGCTTCGTCTTGCTTATGTGGCCTCTCAGGCCAACACTGCTGATGTTTTCACCAAGGCACTTCAGCCTTGTGATCATCAGCGTTTTTGTACTGTGTTAGGCCTTGTACCTACTGTGCCTCACTTGATTTCTTCTTGACTCTGCTTGTACTGTACTCTTTATACATATACCTGCATGCTTACACTTGCTAGGTTGTGTTCACTGTATTTTTTGTTCTCCTTGATATAACTGTGCATGTGAATTGGCCTTGTGGCCATTTGCTTGTGCTCAGACTGCGTGGTGACTTTGTGATCCACCCTGAGCTTGCTTTGCCTTTCTTGACTGGTCTTGTGACCTCTTGTTCTCCCCCACTTTGCTTATGGGGGTGTGTCAAACTTATATGCTATAATCTGTTTAGGCTGTAGTGGGGTAGTTCTTACAGGGTACAACACTTTTAGTTTCCTATATGTACCCATCTGCTTTCTAGTTCCGTCATTCATTCGCTCACATTCTAACAGGGCGGAGCCTTTTCGATTTCCGTCGGTGTAGCGGTATGGCGTGGAGATAGTGGTTGGAATGAGTCCGAAGCGTTTAGCAATAGTATCCGTGTATTTTGCAGCGCTGAGGTAGATGGCATTGACGCCGTCTTCGATGTTCAGTCCTAGGTACTGTGTCACGGTGGTTGCGACGGTGAGAGTTAGATCTCCTTGCAGCTCCCCTTCAAACCATGTCGTCACGGCGTCAGTGGAACCTATGTAGAGAAGGTCATCGACGTAGACGATAAGTAGAATGTAGTCGATGCCCTTCGTCAATCGATACATTCCTTGGTCGTGTGGTAGTTGAAGGAATCCGATACGAATTACACGGGCGTGAAGGTGCTGCTGCCACAGTCTCGGGGCTTGCTTGATCCCGTACAGTGACTTCTCTAGTTGACAGATTTGGTTTGGGCCTGCGTTGGACCCGTGCGGGAGTTCAACGAAAATCTCAACGTCAACGGGGGCGTAGAGGAAGGCGTTGGCGACATCGATTTGTCGAAGCTTCTTCCGGTTCATGGCGGCGATTGCGAGGAGAATCCGCTGTGAGGTATGTCACCTTACTGGGGCGAATGTTTCCGTGAAGTCTCGCCCTTGCTCTTGGTCGAAGCCCCGCACGACCCAGCGTGCTTTGAACTTGTCGATTGTTCCGTCAGCTTTTGTTTTCACGCGGAAAACCCATTTTCCCGTGAGGATAGTTTTGTTGCGTGCCACTCCGATAGGCACGACTTTCCAGGTGTTGCGTTCCTGCAGCGCCTTCAATTCTTTGTCCATGGCTTCACGCCATTTTTCCCTGTGTTCCCCCCCCAGAGCTTGCTGAATTGTCGCAGGCTCTTTAGGTGGTTTGCTCCGTGGACGGCGGTGACGAGTCCCAGTATCTGCATGCAACTCTGTGTGTAGCGGGGGAGATTTGTGTCATCTGGATAAGCTGCTTCGTCTCCTGCTTCGGGGTCTGGTAAGAAATTCGGTCCTATGCGTTCGGAGATGTTGGTGTCGTCCGGTTGAGGTGTAACGTAACCGGTGTCGGCGAAGTCGAAATAAGTTTGCTGCCAGGTTGTCCAGGTACGTTTGAAGTGTGATTCGCTCGTAGAAGATGACATCACGTGCTGCCACTGTTTCCTTCTTCCACGCGTTGTAATGCTTTTTGATGCCCAGGTGTAGTCCCCACTGTGTGCGTTGAGAAAATCTTCCGGCTCTTGCAGTGTGCGGGCGATACTGTACCATGCACCTGAAGACTCGTAACATTTTTGTGTTGCCCAGCTTTCCTGTCCACAGCAGGTGCGGTGATGCGTTGTTAGGAAGTGACGACGACGAAAGCAAGTTGTGCAGCATGACAGCGTGGTCCATCGCCTCAGGCCACTGGTGATTGGGCAGTCGCATGCCACGCAGCAATTTGCGCATGGTGTTCTGGAGAGTTCTATTCATCCGTTCTGCCACGCCTTGCTGTTGATGGGCGTAGGGAAGCGAGATGAGTCGCTTGATGCCTCGTATTGCGAGGTACTGCCTGAACCTCTGGGACTGATATTCCCCTCCTCCGTCAGACTGGAAGCTTTTCAGCTTTGCTCCCGATTCTCGTTCTGCCACCGGTAGCCAGGCGACAAAGGCTTCGAAGGCCATGTCGCGACTTGGAAGATTAAGATGCCAAACGTAACGTGTGGCGGCGTCGATGAAAGTGATTACGTAATTATATGCTCCTTGTCCTTGTTCGCGAGTATACAGAATGTCGCTGTATACTTTCTCGAGTGGGGCATAGGCTGGCGCGCTTGGATTGTGGTGAGAGGTGAACGGTTGATGTGGTAAGTCGGCTTCGGGACAGGTAAAGCATGTTCCGCGGACTCGTTGGAGTTCTCTGCCGTCGGGTAGGAGAAGTGAGTCTTTGTCGAGCACTGCTGCCTTGATTGTATTGTTTAACGTGGTGTTGCTTGGATGACCCAGTCGTTCGTGCCACAGGGATTCGCTTGCACGATGTCCGGGTGAGCGCCTGTACAGGTCAGAGTTGGAGTAAAAGGCGGTGGTGAAGTTTGCGCTTCTGTGAACTTCTCGTGGAGTGGGAGCTAACTGCTGCGCAGGAGTCGGTGGAGTGTCATCGATGAAGGTTGGTGCCGTCGAAGAGCTCGCGATTGGTGCTGTAAGTGTTGCTGTTGCTGTCGACGTTGTAACTGCTGCTGTCGATGTTGTTTCTTGCCGGATTGTTGCTAATGCCCGAGTTCTTTCTGCTTCAGGTATGGTATGTGAATACCAGAACCCTCCAGGGCTGAAGTCGGGATCGAGGTCCGGTGGGTGCGTCCAAGAGGCGAAATTGACGATGGCGTCGCTGTCGGCGGTTCCTTGATCTGGTACAAAATCGAGGACGAAGACGTTATTCTTCAAGACTGCTCTGCCGATGTAGAGTCCTCCTCTACCATGGAATAGCTTGAACTCCTGAGTGGTGCTGGTTGCTTCAAGGTGAATACCCTTTGCCATCAGTTGGCTGACGCTCAGTAAGTTGTAGCCGAGTCCTTCTGCAATCAACACTTTAGACATTTGTAAGATGGCGTTAGTTTCTTGAGATTGAAGTTGTACGACTCCTTGTCATCGTGTGTGCAGGTTCTGGTTGTTGGCCACGGTGAAGACGACTTCGCGCTGAAGTTGGTGTTCTTGTTGAACGAAACGACTTGAAGAACACATATGTTGTCCGCAGCAACTGTCCAAGAACCAAGTATCTTGCCCGGACGACTCGCTTTGGGCGATAGCTGCATACGTTGGATTGGGTTCCAGTGATTCGCGGCGGGGAGTCCTTTCATCGAGTTGGTCTTCTGGTGAGTAGTGGGGTGGTGATCCAGTGATGCAGGAGTCCGTCGTTCTTGTCATGCAGCTAACGATGTTTCTTGTTCCTTGTGCAGATTGCGATGTTGAAGATGTTGAAGGCTGCACTTGACTGGTGGGATGCGCCTCCGTAGAAGTTACTTGACTGCTTGAGAGCCGAAGTTGACGTTGCGGTGTTGTCGACTGCTGCTGATTCGGGCAGTGTGTGTGCGGATGACCGGACGTCTTGCAAAGGTGACAAAACGGTGGGACGTATTGTTGTACTTGTCGGTTGTTGTGTCGGTTGTTGTTGTTGTAGCGCCGTTGAGTGTGGAAGGCGAACTCCGGTGCTAATGCTTTCTTCTTGTGACGTTCTTCGTGCAGGTCCATATCTTGCTGTTCAGCGTAAATTTCGGCACAGAGTGCTGCTTCGGAGATCTTCCCGTGAGCTCGAAGAAGTGCTCTGGTGGAGCGCCAATGAGGACCAAGATCGGCGATGATGACTGTTACAAATGCTTCTTCCGAAATTGATCCTCTGCATCGAAGGAGTCTGTCGCGCAGTCCGCGACAACGGCTAATATAAGCCATTCCCTTTTCGCCGGGTTTCATTTCCACTGTCGTCAGCTGTGCCATGAGACGGCTCTGGTTAATGCTGTCTGTTGCTTGATACAGGTTCTTCAAATGGTGGTAAGCCAGCTCGGCGAAGTTGCCGTATCCTCGATAAGACCGGATGTTCTGTTGCTCGTTTGGCGTCAAGTTTCGAAGAAGTATCGTATACGCCATCAGCGACTGATACGTGTATTGCTGCTTGTCGTACTGTGTCCCGTGTGTTGGATATGGCAGGGACCCGTCGAAGAATCCGAGGATTTGCGCGCCCTCCATCATCAGCTCAAATTCGAAAGACCAGGTATAAAAATCCTTCCCGTCGAAAAGCGTTGATGCTTGCAATTTGAGAACGTGTGCGAATTGCGATTGCACCTGAAGCGCGTCCAGTGTCTTCTCTTGTCCAGGTGAAGACTGCGGCTGCGGCGCGAAACTGACGGAGCCGCGTTGAGGCTCGTACGGAGCAAAGGTAGGTTGTTGTTGATTTCCGCGCGCGTACGATGAACCATCAAGGCTCATCGGTGTTACTCTGTTGTTGTTGTCGCAGTTATTTGATTGCGCAGGAGCTGCTTGCTGGTGTTGCTCGTAGAAGGACATGAAGGAGAAAATCTTCTCCATCATGTTTGGGTCGAAGCCTGCTTGTTGATTCCAAGGAGTTTCCGTTGACTCTGCAGCTGGTCTTGTGCCTTCTTCTGTCTGTAGGCCAGAGACTGGAGGTGGAGTAGGGGTGGTGCCGAGAGATCCATTGGAGGAGCTCCTTGTCAAACTTATATCTGCTATGGTCTATTTAGGCTGTACTGGGGTAGCTCTTAGAGGGTACAGCACTTATGTATTTTACATTTGTACCCATCTCATTTCTAGTTCATTCATTCTTTCGTCTATCATTCTCACATGGTATAGAGCTAGTTTCGAGATTTTTTAAAAAGGGCCCACCACTGAAATTCTTCACTGCCTACTTGACGCGAGCGTCGCGCCTTCCCTTCGAGGCCCGTCGCGGCCCCTGTGCCTGCCCTCAGAGCTAGCGCCCGCCACGTAAGGCCCCGTAAGGCCCCGTTAGGCCCCGTAAGGCCCCGTAAGGCCCAGTAAGGCCCCGTTTACGGCCCCGTTTAAGGCCCCGTACGGCCCCGTAAGGCCCCGTAAGGCCCCGTCAGGCCCCGTTTGGCCCCGTTTAAGGCCCCGTAAGGCCCCGTCCGGCCCCGTTAGAGGCCCGTACGGCCCCGTCAGGCCCCGTTAGAGGCCCCGTACGGCCCCGTCAGGCCCCGTTAGAGGCCCCGTACGGCCCCGTCAGGCCCCGTTAGAGGCCCCGTAAGGCCCCGTCAGGCCCCGTTTGGCCCCGTTTAAGGCCCCGTCAGGCCCCGTTAGAGGCCCCGTAAGGCCCCGTTAGAGGCCCCGTACGGCCCCGTCAGGCCCCGTTAGAGGCCCCGTACGGCCCCGTCAGGCCCCGTTAGAGGCCCCGTTAGGCCCCGTCAGGCCCCGTTTGGCCCCGTTTAAGGCCCCGTAAGGCCCCGTCAGGCCCCGTTAGAGGCCCTGTAAGGCCCCGTCAGGCCCCGTTAGAGGCCCCGTACGGCCCCGTCAGGCCCCGTTAGAGGCCCCTTCAGGCCCAGCCGGCCCTGCTGCGGCCCTGTCGCAGCTCTGCCCCGGCCCTCGCCCCGACCCTGTCTCAGCCCTGCCCCGGCCCTGCTCCTGCACTGCCGCGGCCCGGCCCCGGCCCTGTCCCGGCCCTGCTCCGACCCTGCCCCGGCCCTGCCCAGGCCCTGCCCCGGCCCAGCCCCGGCCCTGCCCCGGCCCTGCATCCTGCCCCGGCCCTGCCCCGGCCCTGCCCCGGCCCTGCCCCGGCCCTGCATCCTGCCCCGGCCCTGCCCCGGCCCTGCCCCGGCCCTACCCCGGCCCTGCCCCGGCCCTGCCCCGGCCCTGCCCCGGCCCTGCATCCTGCCTCGGCCCTGCCCCGGCCCTGCCCCCTACCCCGGCCCTGCCCCGGCTCTGCCTCGGCCCTGCCCCCTGCCCCGGCCCTGCATCCTGCCTCGGCCCTGCCCCGGCCCTGCCCCCTGCCCCGGCCCTGCATCCTGCCTCGGCCCTGCCCCGGCCCTGCCCCCTGCCCCGGCCCTGCCCCGGCTCTGCCTCGGCCCTGCCCCGGCCCTGCCCCGGCCTCGCCACTGGTAAGAGCGCCGCGCTGCCGAGCCACGCCGCCCTGCCTAGCCTGCCCTGCCGAGTTGCACTGCTGCTGCTGCTAGCCTGCTGCTGCTCCTGTCATGGCTAGTCTCAATGTTCTTACCTTTGATGCTGAGGGTCGAGCTGTTGACTTTGAGGTCTGGCTAGATGATCTGCAGCTTTTCCTTCAGTGCGATAGCAAGGATGGCCTCTCACTGTTCGATCTCACGTCTGGCGCCTCTACTGCCCCTGCTGCTGATGCTGACAGTACTGTTCGCTCGCAGTGGCTCACGCGCGATGCTGCTGCTCGTCTTGCTGTGCGCAATCACCTCCCGTCTACTGAGCGCGCGCACTTTAGTCAGTACAAGAGTGCTAGGGCTCTGTACGACGCTGTAGTTGCACGCTACTCCTCCCCTACCACTACTGCCCTCAGCCGCCTCATGCTGCCGTACCTCTTTCCTGACCTTGCCGCCTTTGCCACAGTTGCTGACCTAGTTGCTCACCTCCGCACTAGTGACGCTCGCTACCGCGCTGCCCTTCCCACTGAGTTTCTTCCCACGAACTCCCCCCCCATGTACATCACCCTTTACTACCTAGTCACCCGCCTCCCTGACTCTCTCTCCTCAGTCAGGGATCACTTCCTCTCCCTTTGCCCCACCGAGCTGACTGTCGACTTGCTAGAGGAGCGCCTTGCTGCAACTGAGAAGAGTATCTTAGCTGTAGGTGCTTCTCGCGGCGACCGTCGCACCCCCTTCTTTGAGGGGTGTTCCCCTGTCCCCCTTCTCCCCTCTGTTGCCTCTGCTGCTGCTGTCGACCTCGTTGGCACTGAGGAGGTCGGCGCTGCGTCTGCCTCTAGTGGGCGACGCCGCACCGGCAAGGGCAAGGGAATCAGGGGTGGTGGAGGGGGCGGTGGGGGAAGCGGTGGAGGCGGTGGAGGAGGTGGAGGTGGTGGTGGGGGTGGTACAGGGAGTGGGGGAGTCGGTGGCGGCAGTGGAGGCCGTGGCGGCGGTGGCGGAGGGGATGGAGGCGGCGGCAGCGGTGGTGGAGGTAGCGGAGGAGGTGGTGCTGGTCGCGGTGCAGCCACGCAGCGTGGAGGCCTTGGTGGCAGCCAGCGCCAGCAGCAGCAGCGCACCCGTGAGACCCCGTCGGTTCAGCAGCTTCGTGAGTGGTACGCTGGGCGTGGGAGGTCTGGGGGTGCGGGTCCCTGCTCTTACGTTCTTCGCACCGGCACTCGGAGTGGGGAGGTGTGTGGTCTCCCACACACCACGCAGCGCTGCTTCGGCCGCTTGACTGACGCTTGGCGTGCCCAGTTTCCTGACGCAGTTGAGCTTCCTCGTTGGCATGATCTGCTTCTGCAGAATGTGCCTCTCTTTGATCTAGACTTTGATGCTATCCTTGCTGCCATGTATGCTTTTGCTGATATTACTGAGGGTGACTGTTACCTGCGTGTCCCGCCCGACCCGGGCACTGTGGCTTCTGCTCTAGGTGCTAGTGCGGCTGCTGCTCTAGGTGCTCGTGCGTCTGCTTCTCCAGGTGCTGGTACGTCTCCTCTCTCTGGTACTGCACCTACTGAGTCCTTTCACACCTTCACACTTGACTCTGGTGCTTCGCGCTCTTTCTTTAGAGACAGCACCACGCTCACGCCGCTCAGTCGGCCTGTTGCGCTCTCCCTTGCTGACCCCTCCGAGGGCCCAGTCCTTGCACACTCCTCCACGGTTCTACCGTGTCCTGCGGCCCCGTCGAGCTTGCTGTCGGGACTCCACCTCCCCTCGTTCTCTACGAACTTGGTGAGTGGAGCTGACCTCCAGGACGCGTGGGTTGACCAGATCACCCCTGGAGGTCAGCGTGTGACCCACTGCACTTGCTCTCGGACGGGCCGCCACCTGGCCACGTTCGCCCGTCGGCCAGGGTCGAGTCTGTACACACTGACTACTGCGCCTCCTCCGGTCCCTGCGTCTGGTCAGGTAGCTGCGTCCAGTCAGGTGTTTGCTGCCGCGTCCAGGTCGAGTCCTGCATCTGCCCCCTGCTCGTGTCGTCCTCTGGCGCACGAGACTCTCCTTTGGCACCACCGCCTTGGTCACCCCTCCCTGCCTCGTCTTCGAGGTATGGCCTCCCGTGCTCTTGTCTCTGGACTCCCCAGGTCCCTCCCTCCCCTTCCTCCGGGGCCTGCCCCCACCTGTGTTCCTTGTGTCGAGGGCCGGCAGCGCGCTGCTCCTCACTCCTCCTCGTTTCCTCCGACTGAGGCCCCTCTGCAGACTCTTCACATGGACGTGTGGGGCCCAGCCCGCGTCCGTGGACAGGGTCACGAGCGTTACTTCCTGCTGGTCGTTGACGACTACTCGCGTTACACCACAGTCTTCCCCTCGCGCAGCAAGGGTGAGGTCACTGAGGTGTTGATCGACTGGATCCGCGGTGCTCGTCGCCAGCTTAGTGAGAGTTTCGGCTCAGACCTTCCTGTTCTGTGTCTGCACTCAGACAGAGGCGGGGAGTTTTCCTCCGACCTCCTGAGAGCCTTCTGTCATTTGGAGGGCATCCGCCAGACGTTCACGCTTCCGGCCTCCCCGCAGCAAAGTGGGATTGCTGAGCGCCGCATTGGCATGGTCATGGACGTCGCTCGTACGTCCATGATCCATGCGGCTGCTCCCCATTTTCTGTGGCCGTTCGCGGTTCAGTACGCTGCGCATCAGATCAACCTTCAGCCTCGTGTCTCCTTGCCGGAGACCACACCTACACTGCGGTGGACGGGGAAGGTTGGCGATGCGTCCGCGTTCCGAGTCTGGGGATCTCAAGCTTTTGTCCGCGATACTACAGCGGACAAGCTGTCCTCCCGTGCCGTTCCCTGTGTCTTCCTTGGCTTCCCTCCTGATGCACCCGGGTGGCAGTTCTACCACCCCACCTCGCGTCATGTTCTGTCCTCTCAGGATGTCACGTTCGACGAGTCGGTGTCGTACTACCGTCTCTTTCCCTACCGCACTGCCTCTCCCCCCCCCCCCCCCCCCCGCCACTCTTCCTGGCACCAGGTACTCCCCTGGTAGACCCCCTCCCCCCCCAGGGTCCTGCCCCCTCAGGTGTGTCCCAGGTAGACCCTGCCGAGCCGGTCGAGGTAGCTGTCGACTCAGGTGCTGCTAGGGGTGCTGACCCTGCGGGTGCGGGGACTGGGGGTGCTGAGACTGGGGGTGCTGAGTCTGGGGGTGCTGAGACTGGGTGTGCTGAGCCTGGGGCTGTGGCGCCTGAGGGTACTAAGTCTGGAGGTGCTCTAGGTGTACCGTCGCGGCGGGAGCCCCTCTCTCCACAGCGACTTCGTGAGTGGTACTCTCGACGCTGTCGGGTTGCTGCTGGTGCTGGCGCTACTGGAGGTGGTGCTGGTGCTGGAGCTGCTGGAGGTGCTGGAGGTGCTACTGGGGCTACTGGAGGTGCTGGCGCTGCTGGAGGTGGTGCTGGTGCTGGAGCTGCTGGAGGTGCTGCTGGTGCTGGAGCCGCTGGAGGTGCTGCTGGTGCTGGAGCTGCTGGAGGTGCTGGAGGTGCTACTGGGGCTACTGTAGGTGCTGGCGCTGCTGGAGGTGGTGCTGGTGCTGGAGCTGCTGGAGGTGCTGCTGGTGCTGGAGCTGCTGGAGGTGCTGCTGGGACTGGAGACCCTGGGGCTGAGGGTCCCGGTTTTGTCTCTACTGTTTCTGGAGGCGCTACGCGACCGCGGCCGTACTAAGTTCCGCTCCTTCAGCAGGTTCTTGGCTCCCCGCCTTCTCCTGGTCCTCCTCCTCCTCCTTTCCTGAGTCCACCGCCTGTCCAGTCCCAGTCGCAGTTGCAGCCGGCCTCTCCGCTGCCTGGTCCTTCTCCTTACTCTGGACCGCCTAGAGGTCTTACGGAGCGTCGTGAGCCTGAGTCGCGTCCTGTGTCACCTGTGTCTCGCTCTGCGTCGCCTGTCCGTACTGTTCGCGCTGGTCGTGTTTCGCGTCCGCGTCCTCCTCCTGTCCCAGGCACTCACTCTATGACTCTGCGTCCTTCTACTGCTCCACAGCGTGTCCCTCTGCCGTCTCCTCCTGCCTCCTCTCTTCCTGACGGTCCGGACCCGGAGTCTGACTCCCTTCGTGCTGCTAGTCCTACTGTCACGTGCTTTCTGGCCACTGCTGTCACTGACCCTCTGTTTGAGTCCACTGCTGCGTCTGCTCTTGTTACTGAGCTCGTTGACTTTGCTGCATCCTGTCGCCTAGACTACGCCGCTAGTCTTGTTGCTGAGTCTGCGTCTGCGTCTGTCTGTCCTCCGTCCGTCGGGGGTGAGTGTGCTCTTGGCACGGACGTCCTTGAGGACAGACAGGAGGACCTTGAGTGCTTTGCCGCTGCTTCACCTCATCTCGTGTCCATGCTGCTTGCCCCTGAGGGAGACCCGGATGCACTAGACATCCCGACCCCGCGCTCTTACGCAGAGGCGATAGAGGGTCCCTACTCCTCTCAGTGGCAGGCAGCCATGGACGCAGAGATGGCTTCCTGGAAGTCCACATGCACCTACGTAGACGAGGTTCCCCCACCTGGGGCGAACATCGTCAGTGGCATGTGGATCTTCAGGGTGAAGCGGCCGCCGGGTTCTCCGCCTGCCTTCAAGGCGCGTTACGTTACACGTGGCTTCAGTCAGCGACAGGGAGTTGACTTCTTTCAGACCTTCTCCCCTACCCCGAAGATGACCACTCTTCGGGTACTGCTGCACGTTGCTGCTCAGCGTGACTACGAGCTCCACTCGCTTGACTTCAGCACAGCCTTCCTACTGGGCAGCCTGCACGAGGAGATTTGGCTGCGCCGCCCACCTGGCTTCACTGGGTCGTTTCCTGCTGGTACCCAGTGGAGCCTCCGGCGGCCAGTCTACGGTCTCCGCCAGGCGCCCCGTGAGTGGCACGACACGCTCAGGACGACTCTTGCTGCTCTTGGTTTTGCTCCTTCCACTGCTGACCCTTCTCTGTTTTTATGCACCGACACTACTCTGCCGCCGTTCTACGTTCTCGTGTACGTTGACGACCTCGTCTTTGCTACTGCTGACACTAAGGCACTCGCCCACGTGAAGTCCGAGCTGCAGAAGAGACACACGTGCACAGACCTGGGTGAGCTCACAAGCTATCTTGGCTTGCGGATCACCCGGGACAGAGCACAGCGCACCATTACCTTGACTCAGTCACACATGGTGCAGCAGGTCCTTCAGCGCTTCGGCTTCACGTACTCCTCGCCACAGTCCACTCCTCTGCCTACCGGTCACTCGCTCTCAGCTCCACCTTCGGACGAGTCCGTAGAGCCGAGTGGCCCGTATCCAGAGCTTGTGGGCTGCCTCATGTACCTGATGACTTGCACACGACCTGACCTCGCATACCCTCTCAGCCTTCTGGCTCGCTACGTGGCTCCCGGCAGGCACCGAAAGGTGCACTGGGATGCTGCGAAGAGGGTGTTGCGATACTTGTGCAGTACATCGGGCATGGGGCTCGTGCTTGGAGGACGGGCTCGAGTTGTTCTCACTGGTCACGCTGGCGCCTCCTGGGTTGACGACTTGGCTACGCAGCGGTTGTCACAGGGTTACACCTTCAGCCTTGGCTCCGGTTCTGTCTCCAGGTGGTCTACCCGCTCTTCTTCTGTTCTTAGCTCCAGTTGTGAGGCTGAGATCTACGCTGGGGCCATGGCTGGTCTCGATTTGCTGCCAGGTTGTCCAGGTACGTTTGAAGTGTGATTCGCTCGTAGAAGATGACATCACATGCTGCCACTGTTTCCTTCTTCCACGCGTTGTAATGCTTTTTGATGCCCAGGTGTAGTCCCCACTGTGTGCGTTGAGAAAATCTTCCGGCTCTTGCAGTGTGCGGGCGATACTGTACCATGCACCTGAAGACTCGTAACATTTTTGTGTTGCCCAGCTTTCCTGTCCACAGCAGGTGCGGTGATGCGTTGTTAGGAAGTCACGACGACGAAAGCAAGTTGTGCAGCATGACAGCGTGGTCCATCGCCTCAGGCCACTGGTGATTGGGCAGTCGCATGCCACGCAGCAATTTGCGCATGGTGTTCTGGAGAGTTCTATTCATCCGTTCTGCCACGCCTTGCTGTTGATGGGCGTAGGGAAGCGAGATGAGTCGCTTGATGCCTCGTATTGCGAGGTACTGCCTGAACCTCTGGGACTGATATTCCCCTCCTCCGTCAGACTGGAATCTTTTCAGCTTTGCTCCCGATTCTCGTTCTGCCACCGGTAGCCAGGCGACAAAGGCTTCGAAGGCCATGTCGCGACTTGGAAGATTAAGATGCCAAACGTAACGTGTGGCGGCGTCGATGAAAGTGATTACGTAATTATATGCTCCTTGTCCTTGTTCGCGAGTATACAGAATGTCGCTGTATACTTTCTCGAGTGGGGCATAGGCTGGCGCGCTTGGATTGTGGTGAGAGGTGAACGGTTGATGTGGTAAGTCGGCTTCGGGACAGGTAAAGCATGTTCCGCGGACTCGTTGGAGTTCTCTGCCGTCGGGTAGGAGAAGTGAGTCTTTGTCGAGCACTGCTGCCTTGATTGTATTGTTTAACGTGGTGTTGCTTGGATGACCCAGTCGTTCGTGCCACAGGGATTCGCTTGCACGATGTCCGGGTGAGCGCCTGTACAGGTCAGAGTTGGAGTAAAAGGCGGTGGTGAAGTTTGCGCTTCTGTGAACTTCTCGTGGAGTGGGAGCTAACTGCTGCGCAGGAGTCGGTGGAGTGTCATCGATGAAGGTTGGTGCCGTCGAAGAGCTCGCGATTGGTGCTGTAAGTGTTGCTGTTGCTGTCGACGTTGTAACTGCTGCTGTCGATGTTGTTTCTTGCCGGATTGTTGCTAATGCCCGAGTTCTTTCTGCTTCAGGTATGGTATGTGAATACCAGAACCCTCCAGGGCTGAAGTCGGGATCGAGGTCCGGTGGGTGCGTCCAAGAGGCGAAATTGACGATGGCGTCGCTGTCGGCGGTTCCTTGATCTGGTACAAAATCGAGGACGAAGACGTTATTCTTCAAGACTGCTCTGCCGATGTAGAGTCCTCCTCTACCATGGAATAGCTTGAACTCCTGAGTGGTGCTGGTTGCTTCAAGGTGAATACCCTTCGCCATCAGTTGGCTGACGCTCAGTAAGTTGTAGCCGAGTCCTTCTGCAATCAACACTTTAGACATTTGTAAGATGGCGTTAGTTTCTTGAGATTGAAGTTGTACGACTCCTTGTCATCGTGTGTGCAGGTTCTGGTTGTTGGCCACGGTGAAGACGACTTCGCGCTGAAGTTGGTGTTCTTGTTGAACGAAACGACTTGAAGAACACATATGTTGTCCGCAGCAACTGTCCAAGAACCAAGTATCTTGCCCGGACGACTCGCTTTGGGCGATAGCTGCATACGTTGGATTGGGTTCCAGTGATTCGCGGCGGGGAGTCCTTTCATCGAGTTGGTCTTCTGGTGAGTAGTGGGGTGGTGATCCAGTGATGCAGGAGTCCGTCGTTCTTGTCATGCAGCTAACGATGTTTCTTGTTCCTTGTGCAGATTGCGATGTTGAAGATGTTGAAGGCTGCACTTGACTGGTGGGATGCGCCTCCGTAGAAGTTACTTGACTGCTTGAGAGCCGAAGTTGACGTTGCGGTGTTGTCGACTGCTGCTGATTCGGGCAGTGTGTGTGCGGATGACCGGACGTCTTGCAAAGGTGACAAAACGGTGGGACGTATTGTTGTACTTGTCGGTTGTTGTGTCGGTTGTTGTTGTTGTAGCGCCGTTGAGTGTGGAAGGCGAACTCCGGTGCTAATGCTTTCTTCTTGTGACGTTCTTCGTGCAGGTCCATATCTTGCTGTTCAGCGTAAATTTCGGCACAGAGTGCTGCTTCGGAGATCTTCCCGTGAGCTCGAAGAAGTGCTCTGGTGGAGCGCCAATGAGGACCAAGACCGGCGATGATGACTGTTACAAATGCTTCTTCCGAAATTGATCCTCCGCATCGAAGGAGTCTGTCGCGCAGTCCGCGACAACGGCTAATATAAGCCATTCCCTTTTCGCCGGGTTTCATTTCCACTGTCGTCAGCTGTGCCATGAGACGGCTCTGGTTAACGCTATCTGTTGCTTGATACAGGTTCTTCAAATGGTGGTAAGCCAGCTCGGCGAAGTTGCCGTATCCTCGATAAGACCGGATGTTCTGTTGCTCGTTTGGCGTCTAGTTTCGAAGAAGTATCGTGTACGCCATCAGCGACTGACACGTGTATTGCTGCTTGTCGTACTGTGTCCCGTATGTTGGATATGGCAGGGACCCGTCGAAGAATCCGAGGATTTGCGCGCCCTCCATCATCAGCTCAAATTCGAAAGACCAGGTATAAAAATCCTTCCCGTCGAAAAGCGTTGATGCTTGCAATTTGAGAACGTGTGCGAATTGCGATTGCACCTGAAGCGCGTCTAGTGTCTTCTCTTGTCCAGGTGAAGACTGCGGCTGCGGCGCGAAACTGACGGAGCCGCGTTGAGGCTCGTACGGAGCAAAGGTAGGTTGTTGTTGATTTCCGCGCGCGTACGATGAACCATCAAGGCTCATCGGTGTTACTCTGTTGTTGTTGTCGCAGTTATTTGATTGCGCAGGAGCTGCTTGCTGGTGTTGCTCGTAGAAGGACATGAAGGAGAAAATCTTCTCCATCATGTTTGGGTCGAAGCCTGCTTGTTGATTCCCAGGAGTTTCCGTTGACTCTGCAGCTGGTCTTGTGCCTTCTTCTGTCTGTAGGCCAGAGACTGGAGGTGGAGTAGGGGTGGTGCCGAGAGATCCATTGGAGGAGCTCCTTGTCAAACTTATATCTGCTATGGTCTATTTAGGCTGTACTGGGGTAGCTCTTAGAGGGTACAACACTTATGTGTTTTACATTTGTACCCATCTCATTTCTAGTTCATTCATTCTTTCGTCTATCATTCTCACATGGTATAGAGCTAGTTTCGAGATTTTTTAAAAAGGGCCCACCACTGAAATTCTTCACTGCCTACTTGACGCGCGCGTCGCGCCTTCCCTTCGAGGCCCGTCGCGGCCCCTGTGCCTGCCCTCAGAGCTAGCGCCCGCCACGTAAGGCCCTGTAAGGCCCCGTTAGGCCCCGTAAGGCCCCGTAAGGCCCAGTAAGGCCCCGTTTACGGCCCCGTTTAAGGCCCCGTACGGCCCCGTAAGGCCCCGTAAGGCCCCGTCAGGCCCCGTTTGGCCCCGTTTAAGGCCCCGTAAGGCCCCGTCCGGCCCCGTTAGAGGCCCGTACGGCCCCGTCAGGCCCCGTTAGAGGCCCCGTACGGCCCCGTCAGGCCCCGTTAGAGGCCCCGTACGGCCCCGTCAGGCCCCGTTAGAGGCCCCGTAAGGCCCCGTCAGGCCCCGTTTGGCCCCGTTTAAGGCCCCGTCAGGCCCCGTTAGAGGCCCCGTAAGGCCCCGTCAGGCCCCGTTAGAGGCCCCGTACGGCCCCGTCAGGCCCCGTTAGAGGCCCCGTACGGCCCCGTCAGGCCCCGTTAGAGGCCCCGTTAGGCCCCGTCAGGCCCCGTTTGGCCCCGTTTAAGGCCCCGTAAGGCCCCGCCAGGCCCCGTTAGAGGCCCCGTAAGGCCCCGTCAGGCCCCGTTAGAGGCCCCGTACGGCCCCGTCAGGCCCCGTTAGAGGCCCCTTCAGGCCCAGCCGGCCCTGCTGCGGCCCTGTCGCAGCTCTGCCCCGGCCCTCGCTCCGACCCTGTCTCAGCCCTGCCCCGGCCCTGCTCCTGCACTGCCGCGGCCCGGCCCCGGCCCTGTCCCGGCCCTGCTCCAACCCTGCCCCGGCCCTGCCCAGGCCCTGCCCCGGCCCAGCCCCGGCCCTGCCCCGGCCCTGCATCCTGCCCCGGCCCTGCCTCGGCCCTGCCCCGGCCCTGCCCCGGCCCTGCCCCGGCCCTGCCCCGGCCCTGCATCCTGCCC
Source organism: Closterium sp. Naga37s-1 (assembly GCA_947471745.1). Taxonomy (NCBI): domain Eukaryota; kingdom Viridiplantae; phylum Streptophyta; class Zygnematophyceae; order Desmidiales; family Closteriaceae; genus Closterium; species Closterium sp. Naga37s-1. Next base: position 540,744 of record CANJKZ010000410.1, read on the forward strand.
CGGCCCTGCCCCGGCCCTGCCCCGGCCCTACCCCGGCCCTGCCCCGGCCCTGCCCCGGCCCTGCATCCTGCCTCGGCCCTGCTCCAACCCTGCCCCAGCCCTGCCCCGGCTCTGCCTCGGCCCTGCCCCCTGCCCCGGCCCTGCATCCTGCCTCGGCCCTGCCCCGGCCCTGCCCCCTGCCCCGGCCCTGCATCCTGCCTCGGCCCTGCCCCGGCCCTGCCCCCTGCCCCGGCCTTGCCCCGGCTCTGCCTCGGCCCTGCCCCGGCCCTACCCCGGCCTCGCCACTGGTAAGAGCGCCGCGCTGCCGAGCCGCGCCGCCCTGCCTAGCCTGCCCTGCCGAGTTGCACTGCTGTTGCTGCTAGCCTGCTGCTGCTCCTGTCATGGCTAGTCTCAATGTTCTTACCTTTGATGCTGAGGGTCGAGCTGTTGACTTTGAGGTCTGGCTAGATGATCTGCAGCTTTTCCTTCAGTGCGATAGCAAGGATGGCCTCTCACTGTTCGATCTCACGTCTGGCGCCTCTACTGCCCCTGCTGCTGATGCTGACAGTACTGTTCGCTCGCAGTGGCTCACGCGCGATGCTGCTGCTCGTCTTGCTGTGCGCAATCACCTGCCGTCTACTGAGCGCACGCACTTTAGTCAGTACAAGAGTACTAGGGCTCTGTAGGACGCTGTAGTTGCACGCTACTCCTCCCCTACCACTACTGCCCTCAGCCGCCTCATGCTGCCGTACCTCTTTCCTGACCTTGCCGCCTTTGCCACAGTTGCTGACCTAGTTGCTCACCTCCGCACTAGTGACGCTCGCTACCGCGCTGCCCTTCCCACTGAGTTTCTTCCCACGAACCCCCCCCCCATGTACATCACCCTTTACTACCTAGTCACCCGCCTCCCTGACTCTCTCTCCTCAGTCAGGGATCACTTCCTCTCCCTTTGCCCCACCGAGCTGACTGTCGACTTGCTAGAGGAGCGCCTTGCTGCAACTGAGAAGAGTATCTTAGCTGTAGGTGCTTCTCGCGGCGACCGTCGCACCCCCTTCTTTGAGGGGTGTTCCCCTGTCCCCCTTCTCCCCTCTGTTGCCTCTGCTGCTGCTGTCGACCTCGTTGGCACTGAGGAGGTCGGCGCTGCGTCTGCCTCTAGTGGGCGACGCCGCACCGGCAAGGGCAAGGGAAGCAGGGGTGGTGGAGGGGGCGGTGGGGGAAGCGGTGGAGGCGGTGGAGGAGGTGGAGGTGGTGGTGGGGGTGGTACAGGGAGTGGGGGAGTCGGTGGCAGCAGTGGAGGCCGTGGCGGCGGTGGCGGAGGGGGTGGAGGCGGCGGCAGCGGTGGTGGAGGTAGCGGAGGAGGTGGTGCTGGTCGCGGTGCAGCTACGCACCGTGGAGGCCTTGGTGGCAGCCAGCGCCAGCAGCAGCAGCGCACCCGTGAGACCCCGTCGGTTCAGCAGCTTCGTGAGTGGTACGCTGGGCGTGGGAGGTCTGGGGGTGCGGGTCCCTGCTCTTACGTTCTTCGCACCGGCACTCGGAGTGGGGAGGTGTGTGGTCTCCCACACACCATGCAGCGCTGCTTCGGCCGCTTGACTGACGCTTGGCGTGCCCAGTTTCCTGACGCAGTTGAGCTTCTTCGTTGGCATGATCTGCTTCTGCAGAATGTGCCTATCTTTGATCTAGACTTTGATGCTATCCTTGCTGCCATGTATGCTTTTGCTGATATTACTGAGGGTGACTGTTACCTGCGTGTCCCGCCCGACCCGGGCACTGTGGCTGCTGCTCTAGGTGCTAGTGCGGCTGCTGCTCTAGGTGCTCGTGCGTCTGCTTCTCCAGGTGCTGGTACGTCTCCTCTCTCTGGTACTGCACCTACTGAGTCCTTTCACACCTTCACACTTGACTCTGGTGCTTCACGCTCTTTCTTTAGAGACAGCACCACGCTCACGCCGCTCAGTCGGCCTGTTGCGCTCTCCCTTGCTGACCCCTCCGAGGGCCCAGTCCTTGCACACTCCTCCACGGTTCTACCGTGTCCTGCGGCCCCGTCGGGCTTGCTGTCGGGACTCCACCTCCCCTCGTTCTCTACGAACTGGGTGAGTGGAGCTGACCTCCAGGACGCGTGGGTTGACCAGTTCACCCCTGGAGGTCAGCGTGTGACCCACTGCACTTGCTCTCGGACGGGCCGCCACCTGGCCACGTTCGCCCGTCGGCCAGGGTCGAGTCTGTACACACTGACTACTGCGCCTCCTCCGGTCCCTGCGTCTGGTCAGGTAGCTGCGTCCAGTCAGGTGTTTGCTGCCGCGTCCAGGTCGAGTCCTGCATCTGCCCCCTGCTCGTGTCGTCCTCTGGCGCACGAGACTCTCCTTTGGCACCACCGCCTTGGTCACCCCTCCCTGCCTCGTCTTCGAGGTATGGCCTCCCGTGCTCTTGTCTCTGGACTCCCCAGGTCCCTCCCTCCCCTTCCTCCGGGGCCTGCCCCCACCTGTGTTCCTTGTGTCGAGGGCCGGCAGCGCGCTGCTCCTCACTCCTCCTCGTTTCCTCCGACTGAGGCCCCTCTGCAGACTCTTCACATGGATGTGTGGGGCCCAGCCCGCGTCTGTGGACAGGGTCACGAGCGTTACTTCCTGCTGGTCGTTGAAGACTACTCGCGTTACACCACAGTCTTCCCCTCGCGCAGCAAGGGTGAGGTCACTGAGGTGTTGATCGACTGGATCCGCGGTGCTCGTCGCCAGCTTAGTGAGAGTTTCGGCTCAGACCTTCCTGTTCTGTGTCTGCACTCAGACAGAGGCGGGGAGTTTTCCTCCGACCTCCTGAGAACCTTCTGTCATTTGGAGGGCATCCGCCAGACGTTCACGCTTCCGGCCTCCCCGCAGCAAAGTGGGATTGCTGAGCGCTGCATTGGCATGGTCATGGACGTCGCTCATACGTCCATGATCCATGCGGCTGCTCCCCATTTTCTGTGGCCGTTCGCGGTTCAGTACGCTGTGCATCAGATCAACCTTCAGCCTCGTGTCTCCTTGCCGGAGACCACACCTACACTGCGGTGGACGGGGAAGGTTGGCGATGCGTCCGCGTTCCGAGTCTGGGGATCTCGAGCTTTTGTCCGCGATACTACAGCGGACAAGCTTTCCTCTCGTGCCGTTCCCTGTGTCTTCCTTGGCTTCCCTCCTGACGCACCCGGGTGGCAGTTCTACCACCCCACCTCGCGTCATGTTCTGTCCTCTCAGGATGTCACGTTCGACGAGTCGGTGTCGTACTACCGTCTCTTTCCCTACCGCACTGCCTCTCCCCCCCCCCCCCCCCGCCACTCTTCCTGGCACCAGGTACTCCCCTGGTAGACCCCCTCCCCCCCCAGGGTCCTGCCCCCTCAGGTGTGTCCCAGGTAGACCCTGCCGAGCCGGTCGAGGTAGCTGTCGACTCAGGTGCTGCTAGGGGTGCTGACCCTGCGGGTGCGGGGACTGGGGGTGCTGAGACTGGGGGTGCTGAGTCTGGGGGTGCTGAGACTGGGTGTGCTGAGCCTGGGGCTGTGGCGCCTGAGGGTACTAAGTCTGGAGGTGCTCTAGGTGTACCGTCGCGGCGGGAGCCCCTCTCTCCACAGCGGCTTCGTGAGTGGTACTCTCGACGCTGTCGGGTTGCTGCTGGTGCTGGCGCTACTGGAGGTGGTGCTGGTGCTGGAGCTGCTGGAGGTGCTGGAGGTGCTACTGGGGCTACTGAAGGTGCTGGCGCTGCTGGAGGTGGTGCTGGTGCTGGAGCTGCTGGAGGTGCTGCTGGTGCTGGAGCCGCTGGAGGTGCTGCTGGTGCTGGAGCTGCTGGAGGTGCTGGAGGTGCTACTGGGGCTACTGTAGGTGCTGGCGCTGCTGGAGGTGGTGCTGGTGCTGGAGCTGCTGGAGGTGCTGCTGGTGCTGGAGCTGCTGGAGGTGCTGCTGGGACTGGAGACCCTGGGGCTGAGGGTCCCGGTTCTGTCTCTGCTGTTTCTGGAGGCGCTACGCGACCGCGGCCGTACTAAGTTCCGCTCCTTCAGCAGGTTCTTGGCTCCCCGCCTTCTCCTGGTCCTCCTCCTCCTCCTTTCCTGAGTCCACCGCCTGTCCAGTCGCAGTTGCAGCCGGCCTCTCCGCTGCCTGGTCCTTCTCCTTACTCTGGACCGACTAGAGGTCTTACGGAGCGTCGTGAGCCTGAGTCGCGTCCTATGTCACCTGTGTCTCGCTCTGCGTCGCCTGTCCGTACTGTTCGCGCTGGTCGTGTTTCGCGTCCGCGTCCTCCTCCTGTCCCAGGCACTCACTCTATGACTCTGCGTCCTTCTACTGCTCCACAGCGTGTCCCTCTGCCGTCTCCTCCTGCCTCCTCTCTTCCTGACGGTCCGGACCCGGAGTCTGACTCCCTTCGTGCTGCTAGTCCTACTGTCACGTGCTTTCTGGCCACTGCTGTCACTGACCCGCTGCTGCGTCTGCTCTTGTTACTGAGCTCGTTGACTTTGCTGCAGCCTGTCGCCTAGACTACGCCGCTAGTCTTGTTGCTGAGTCTGCGTCTGCGTCTGTCTGTCCTCCGTCCGTCGGGGGTGAGTGTGCTCTTGGCACGGACGTCCTTGAGGACAGACAGGAGGACCTTGAGTGCTTTGCCGCTGCTTCACCTCATCTCGTGTCCATGCTGCTTGCCCCTGAGGGAGACCCGGATGCACTAGACATCCCGACCCCGCGCTCTTACGCAGAGGCGATAGAGGGTCCCTACTCCTCTCAGTGGCAGGCAGCCATGGACGCAGAGATGGCTTCCTGGAAGTCCACAGGCACCTACGTAGACGAGGTTCCCCCACCTGGGGCGAACATCGTCAGTGGCATGTGGATCTTCAGGGTGAAGCGGCCGCCGGGTTCTCCGCCTGCCTTCAAGGCGCGTTACGTTGCACGTGGCTTCAGTCAGCGACAGGGAGTTGACTTCTTTCAGACCTTCTCCCCTACCCCGAAGATGACCACTCTTCGGGTACTGCTGCACGTTGCTGCTCAGCGTGACTACGAGCTCCACTCGCTTGACTTCAGCACAGCCTTCCTACAGGGCAGCCTGCACGAGGAGATCTGGCTGCGCCGCCCACCTGGCTTCACTGGGTCGTCTCCTGCTGGTACCCAGTGGAGCCTCCAGCGGCCAGTCTACGGTCTCCGCGAGGCGCCCCGTGAGTGGCACGACACGCTCAGGACGACTCTTGCTGCTCTTGGTTTTGCTCCTTCCACTGCTGACCCATCTCTGTTTCTACGCACTGACGCTACTCTGCCGCCGTTCTACGTTCTTGTGTACGTAGACGACCTTGTCTTTGCTACTGCTGACACGGAGGCACTCGCCCACGTGAAGTCCGAGCTGCAGAAGAGACACACGTGCAAAGACCTGGGTGAGCTCACAAGCTATCTTGGCTTGCGGATCACCCGGGACAGAGCACAGCGCACCATTACCTTGACTCAGTCACACATGGTGCAGCAGGTCCTTCAGCGCTTCGGCTTCACGTACTCCTCGCCACAGTCCACTCCTCTGCCTACCGGTCACTCGCTCTCAGCTCCACCTTCGGACGAGTCCGTAGAGCCGAGTGGCCCATATCCAGAGCTTGTGGGCTGCCTCATGTACCTGATGACTTGCACACGACCTGACCTCGCATACCCTCTCAGCCTTCTGGCTCGCTACGTGGCTCCCGGCAGGCACCGAAAGGTGCACTGGGATGCTGCGAAGAGGGTGTTGCGATACTTGTGCAGTACATCGGGCATGGGGCTCGTGCTTGGAGGACGGGCTCGAGTTGTCCTCACTGGTCACGCTGACGCCTCCTGGGTTGACGACTTGGCTACGCAGCGGTCGTCACAGGGTTACACCTTCAGCCTTGGCTCTGGTTCTGTCTCCTGGCGGTCTACTCGCTCTTCTTCTGTTCTCAGCTCCAGTTGTGAGGCTGAGATCTACGCTGGGGCCATGGCTGCACAGGAGCTTCGCTGGCTCACCTACCTGCTGACCGACTTGGGAGAGGCGCCTCGTTCTCCTCCAGTTCTGTACGTCGACAACAAGGCCATGCTGGCCTTGTGTCAGGAGCACAGACTAGAGCATAGAACGAAGCACATTGCTCTGCGCTACTTCCTTGCTCGAGAGTTGCAGCAGCGTGGCCAGCTTCGTCTTGCTTACGTGGCCTCTCAGGCCAACTCTGCAGATGTTTTCACCAAGGCACTTCAGCCTTGTGATCATCAGCGTTTCTGTACTGTGTTAGGCCTTGTCCCTACAGTGCCTCACTTGTTGACTTCTTGACTCTGCTTGTACTGTACTCTATATACTTATACCTGCATGCTTACACTTGCTAGGTTGTGTTCACTGTACTGTTTGCTTTCCTTTATATAACTCTGCATGTGAACTGGCCTTATGGCCCTTTGCTTGTGCTCAGACTGTGTGGTGACTTGGTGATCCACCCTGAGCTTGCTTTGCTTTTCTTGACTGGTCTTGTGACCTCTTGTTCTCCCCCACTTTGCCTATGGGGGTGTGTCAAACTTATATCTGCTATGGTCTATTTAGGCTGTAGTGGGGTAGCTCTTAGAGGGTACAACACTTATGTGTTTTACATTTGTACCCATCTCATTTCTAGTTCATTCATTCTTTCGTCTATCATTCTCACAACCCCCACAACAAATCTGAACCCGGTCCATGTTCCCATATTGCCAGTGGCGTGCCGTCGAATAGTCTTACGTTGATCTCAAGTAAGCATTGTGCAGTTGCTGTTTCAGTCTTCGTATCATGGCGGCATTGATTAATTTGTAACTGGTTCCCCTGTCCACAAATATCTTAAACTAAGTCCGAGTGAACTTTCCCGCTAAGCAGTATAGGACTGTTTACCACTGTACCCTCCTTGCTCAGCCGAATGTGATTGATTGCATGAATTGGTATTGTCATTCAGTGAAAGTCGGTCGGGTTGGGTGAACGGCGCGACTTGTTAGGAGAGGGCCCGTCTGCTACTGATTTCCAGCATTTCCCTTATGCTTAGTTTGTTTCTACTGCTCGGCTCCCTCCTACCCCTTAGCTTCTGGTCATTCGTTTTTGCAATGCCCTGGCCGATATCACGAGAAGCAATGCTCTTTGAATGGTGCGGCAGTGGCATTTGCGGCAATGGCGTGTATTGTGTGTGCTCGTTTGTCCCACGAGCCCGGTGTCCACAGTTTTTGTAGGACCCCGTTGTTGTTCAGCAAAGAAAATCAAGCATTTCCGCCATGGAAAGGATTTCGTCGAAGTCCATGACGCTGCGTAGCAGGATTTCTTGCGCAATTTTATTGTTTAACCCTCCAATGTAGTGAACAATGCACTCATCTTCGTGCATGTATCCCACCTTCTCGCACAATGCCTGAAATTCAATAGTGTATTCTATTGCAGAACCGAGCTGGTGCAAAGTGCGCAGCTTCTGATGGGTGGAGATTGATGCCGCAATCGGCTCAAATCTCACTGGCAAACCCGCACACCATATGTCGTACGAATGATACTGGGCAACCTCCACGAAATATGTTAGTGTCCAGAGCCCGAATGGTCCCTCCCCTTGCGGTAGCGACTCCTAGTTGCTTGGCTTCATGACGATGGTGCGCCACCAATCCATGGCGGATCCTCATAGGAAGGAGACGCCGTATCTGATTTTTGCCACATACGACGATGCGTTGTTGGCGTTGAAGAAAATGTTCATGGTGAAGATCCACGCCTGAACTGCAGGACCACCTTGTTGATTCGGGTCAAAGCATGGCGGACGCTGCAGCTTGAGTGGCATCGATAAGGGAAGTAATGGCACATCATTCCACATCATGATGTGGACACGCCATTTTGTATCTGCCGCATTAAGCGCTTCTAGGTGTGTCATCCCTGTTATAGTCGCAGTAGGCTTGAATGTGCCTAAAACGAAAGACAGAGTGCACAGTCGGATTTCTGCACAGTGGCTTCAAACGTTGATAGCGTTCTGTTCAAAGATTCAAATGACTTGCTAAAAAATGGATCTGATGCGTCTTGATATCGCCTACAATAGGCAATTTACATTGCACAATTTCATCAAGTATTGATGACGGAACGTCGGTTTGAACGAACAGCACTATGGCAGCCACTATAGTCTTAGAACACAAATTAGGAAGAGTTACGAGTTGGGAATGACTCCCAGTCTCTACAAACCTCAACAGCCAAGGTACATTGATGTGGAACAGTACCACACTGTCCCCAACCACGAAGGGTCTCGAAACTACCCTCCACAAGGGCCTACACCAGGAGAAGTGTTACACTACACAAAGTAATATAACTATTCTCACTATCTTGAAGTTTACCCTTTTGGAGAGTGTCGAAATCACTTGAATCTTGAAACCATGGCTTTGGTTCTTCAAGATAAATTCTTGATGGAATCATCCAGCTCCACCAAATCCTTGATGTGCTGGAACATGTTGTTGTTGACCGATTGTAGGATGAGTTCGTACAGCACCGCGCTCTTCTCACTGCACCGATCACGGGCATCGCCTTCCTCCGGCATCTTCTCTTCACCCATCGCAAGTTTCAGCAGCTTGTAGCGCTTAAATGCACTCCGCATCCGCCCGCTCCATTCCTCACAGTTGGAGCCATCCAATGCCTCGATCTTGGATGGTGGCGGCTCATTTCTCTTCTCAGCTGCATTTCCACTCCCTTGACTCATTTTCTCTTCTTCCAATCTCGAGTTTCAGCTCCCCCCTTTGCTGGTCACAATGTAGATCCACGAAATCTTCACAAGTGTCGGTGCCAACCAAATTTCGGCCGAGTTTCCCCTTAGCAGAAGTCACATCCAACCTCTAGAACTCCACTTAGGCACGCCCACAGGCCATGGTGGGTCTAGGAGGGTCTTCACACTTCAGTAGAATTCTCACAACGTCCTCAATCAGCTCTGATACCACTTGTTATAGACTAAGGACGGAGTCTATGACGATTGGGGGCCGAAATATCTCAAAATCGTTGGACTATATTTCTAGACAGAATTCTCAACTTCACAAGAAGCGTTGTCGACAAAAAATGCACCGCAATAATTCTCTCAAACTCGAGTATGTTTTAGCCCTTGACCGTGGCTAACTTTCACACTTTAAATCGTATCAAACGATGGAGTATAACTCGAGTTGTGAATTTCGGCGCACTAGGGGGTGTGCTGGCATAGAAACTTAACTCAATCACAAATGGTCTCACAAGATCCACACAAGATAGTTAGAGTAGCAAGAACCAGGTAGAACGGGATGAGGAGTACGAGAGGGAAGGTCCCTAGGGAGTCCCCAACTAAGGAAACCGCATACAACACAATTCTCCTCTCTATAGGCACCCCAACTTTGACATTTGTCACTTTCCCAACCCATGCCATCCACCTCACCCAACTTGGCCACACTTGCCAACCTGGTTTGGCTTCTCCCAACCACTTGGCATCATCTACAGTGATGGGGACGAACTTCCCAACCCCAAATAGTCTATACCCCATATGGAGTCACTCCACAAATTTCCATAGTCGCCGCACCACAACCATAATCGTGAACGATCATAACTTCTTGTTCTTGCTCCGATCGCGGCGATTCTCGGTTCGTCGGGAAGCTCTCGAGTAGAGGAGTCACTTCAGATATCTGCTCAAGCCAAATGACATTCATACAGACTCAGAAAATCCAAACCACACCAAACACAGATTCTTGCACACACCACGCATGCAACGCACGAACATATGATGAGAGGCAGACAAACATGAATGCAAACGATAGCATCACATAACACGACGATCCTTCGTCCTTGCTAGCCGCAACCGAGCTCTTGAAAGCTTCGAACTCTGCCTTGATCCGAGCATTTTCCTCCTTGAGTTTCGCGTTCGCCATCGCCATCTGCATTTCACGTCCTTTCGACTTCCCAAGATCCTCCCTGAGCACATTGACGATGAGGTACATCTTCTGCATCTTTTCCTCGGCGGTCGTGCGAAAGATAGCATCCTGCAGAAACAAACACGTCAGAACTCTGCTAAGACAGATAACTCTCTCTACCACGAAAAGCATACACTTACTGCATTGGCAGTGGTTTGGCTGGTCTTCCGAAGATTCTCGCCCTCGAAGTGCATGCTAGCGACCAAGTACGCCCACTTTTGGAACAATGGGTGGTTGCACAAGGGGCTCATCTGCACATATCGATGCCGCTCGCAATTGCACCGCGGGGTTCTCACGCCGTGCTGATGGCAGAACACCCACATCATAGCCAGATCCTCTGCAACAACGAGGCGTCCGATGGCCCCGAGGGTCTCGAGGAACCTCACCCCCGCATAGTGCCTCTTCAGCGCGTTGGTCTGCGCGGCGTTCCATGCATGGACCTGAGGAGACGAGTATGTAGGGGAATTGCGACGGTTCATAATTGCGCAGAAATGTTCATATACGAACGCGCAGACTCTATACTGGCACGTACTTTCTTCAAATCCTCCTCGACCCTGGGGAAGATGTGTTTCCTCATGAGCTTCAGCAGTTGCCACCACTCATCCTTATCTTTATCGTCATGACGCGGAAGCTTAGCGCGGGCTCTGCCAATGTAGTAGTCTCCACGATCCCCGCTGAATCCTGCCTGCAGAAAAACCGGCTTCAACAGAATGCCCTTCACATAAGACCTCCGCATCTTCCCCTGCTGCCATCCGCCCAGACTGCCATCCCCTGGAAACGACGACGAGTACCAAGATGTCCAGATAGTCGTCGAGGTGTGAGGTGCTCGGCGTCATGCGGACAAAGAGGTTTGCAAGGCGAATCTTTCGAATGCTGCACCTATCAAACTTATGTATAGCTTACATTGTGTAGGCTGTAGTGGGGTATAGCCCATAAGGGGTACAACCCAATTAGGGTTGGTAATTGTACCCAACTGTTTCATAGTTCATCCATTCTCGTTCATTATTCTGACATGGTTTCAGAGCAGGTCCTCCGCTAGGACCGTTTTTTCATCATGGGCCCACACAGCGCTACCCCGCTAGCAGCCCTCTGCAGCCCTCGTGCTGCCCCTACTTCCTGTCGCGACCCGTAGGCCCCTAGGCCCCGACCCGTCGCCACCCCTAGCCCGGCCCGTTGCCCCTAGGTCCGTCGCCCCTTGGCGTCACCCGTCGCCCCTAGCACGGCCCCCCGTCGCCCGTCGCCCCTAGCATGGCCCCCCGTCGCCCGTCGCCCGTCGCGACCCCCCGTAGGCCCGTCGCCCGTCGCGACCCGTCGCCCCTAGCCTAGGCCCAGGCCCCGCGGCCCTTCGCCCGTCGCCACTAGCCTAGGCCCCTCGGCCCCACGGCCCCTCGCGACCCGTCGCCCCTAGCCTAGGCCCAGGCCCTCCGGACCGTCGCCCCGTCGCCCCTAGCCTAGCCCCCTCGGCCCCACGGACCCTCGTGACCCGTCGCCCCTAGACTAGGCCCTGCGGCCCCCCCGTCGCCCACGACCCGTCGCCCCGCGGCCCTCGTCGCCCTAGGCCCCGTCGCCCCGCGGCCCCTCTCGTCGCCCTAGGCCCCTTGGCCCCTCGGCCCCACGGCCCCTCGCGACCCGTCGCCCCTAGCCCAGGCCCAGGCCCCGCGGCCCGTCGCCCCGTCGCCCCTAGCCTAGGCCCCTCGGCCCCACGGCCCCTCGCAACCCGTCGCCCCTAGCCTAGGCCCCGCGGCCCCCCCGTCGCCCACGACCCGTCGCCCCTAGCCTAGGCCCCACGGCCCCCCGTCGCCCACGACCCGTCGGCCCGCGGCCCCCGTCGCCTTAGGCCCCGTTGCCCCGCGGCCCCTCTCGTCGCCCTAGGCCCCCGGCCCCTCGGCCCCCGGCCCCTTTGCTCCTGGCCCCGCGGCCCGGTCGCCTTAGGCCCACGGCCCCTTGGCCCCTTCTAACTTGGCCCCGCGGCCCGACGCCCCTAGGCCCCCGGCCCCTCGGCCCCTTCTCTCCTGGCCCCGCGGCCCGACGCCCCTAGGCCCCCGGCCCCTCGGCCCCTTCTCTCCTGGCCCCGCGGCCCGACACCCCTAGGCCCCCAGCCCCTCGGCCCCCTGCCCCTTTGTTCCTGGCCCTGAGGCCCCGTCGCCCTAGGCCCCCGGCCCCTTCTTACTTGGCCCCGCGGCCCGACGCCCCTAGGCCCCCGGCCCCTCGGCCCCTTCTCTCCTGGCCCCGCGGCCCGACGCCCCTAGGCCCCCGGCCCCTCGGCCCCTTCTTACTTGACCGGCCCGACGCCCCTAGGCCCCCGGCCCCTCGGCCCCTTCTCTCCTGGCCCCGCGGCCCGACGCCCCTAGGCCCCCGGCCCCTCGGCCCCTCCTCTCCTGGCCCTGCGGCCTGACGCCCCTAGACCTCTGGCCCCTCGGCCCCTCTGCTGCTACTACTACTGCAACTACTACTGCTACTGCTGCTACTGCTGCTCCTACTGCTGCTACTGCTACTACTGCTACTGCTGCTGCTACTGCTACTAGTGCTGCTCCTGCGTGCTGCGCCACTATGGCTTTGCTTCGAGTTCTCGCGTTCGATCATGAGGGCAGACCGGTTCAGTTTGACACGTGGCTCGACGACCTGCAACTGTACCTACTGAGCGATTCTAAGGATAGTGTGTTGCTGTTTGACCTCGCGTCAGGTGCCACTACCGCCCCTCCTGCCACAGCTGACAGTGCGACTCGTTCACAGTGGCTTACTCGAGATGCTGCTGCCCGCTTAGCCATTCGCAACCACCTGCCGTTAGCCAAATGCGCTCACTTCGGACAGCACAGGACACCAGAGGCCCTGCACGACGCTGTAGTCGCTCGCTACTCCTCGCCTGCCACTGCTGCGCTAGGCCGACTGCTAATGCCCTAACTGCTCCCCGAGCTGTCAGCTTTTGCCACAGTATAGGACTTGGTTTCCCACCTGCGCACTAGCGACGCTTGCTATCGCGCTACCGTCCCTGCTGAGTTCCTTGACAGGAACCAGCCCCGGATGTTCATCACCCTCTACTTCATAGTCACTCGCCTCCCTGACTCTCTTCGCTCTGTCAGGGACCACTTTCTCTCCCTTGACCCCACCTCCCTCACTGTTGACCTCCTCGAGCAGCATCTCCTCGCAGCAAAGACTAGTGCAGTTACACTAGGTGCTGCTCGTGGCACTCCGCGCCCGCCCTTCTTTGAGGGGTGCTCCCCCTCCCCCCTTGCCCCCTCCTACGCCTCTGCTGCTGCAGCAGACGTCTCTGTTGCTGAGGACGTCGGGGATGCTTCTGCTAGTGCGAAGCACCACAGCAGCAAGGGCAAGGGTGGCAGGGGTGGTGGAGGTGGCAGCGGTGGTGGTGGAGGTGGCAGCGGTGGTGGTGGAGGTGGCAGCGGGAGTGGTGGTGGGGGCAGCAGTGGAGGTGGTGGAGGCAGTGGAGGTGGTGGCGGCGGTGGGACTGGTGGCGGCGGTGGAGGCAGCGGTGGGAGTGGCGGCAGTGGCGGCGGTGGGACTAGTGGCGGTAGGACTGGACCTCGGCGTGGTGGCCCTGGCGGTGGCCAGCAGTAGCAGCAGCAGCGTCGGAGCGAGGCCCAGTCGCCCCAGCAGCTCCGTGAGTGGTTGTTTCAGCGCGGGACGTCTGGGGGTAGTGATAGCTGCCCGTATGTCATTCGCACGAGTGTCCGTGCTGGTCAGACATGCAGGAAGCTTCACACTCAGCACCGCTGCTTCTCCCGCCTCGACTACACCTGGCGTGCTGAGTTTGGTGACGAGGTGGAGCGCCCTCGGTGGGCAGATTTGCTTAGGTCTGGAGTTGCTATCTTTGACCTAGACTATGATGCTATTCTTTCAGCTATGTATGCTTTGTCTGCTAGTGCTGAGGGTGACTGTTACTGGTGTGTGCCACCTGACCCAGGAATAGCGGCTGCTGCTCTAGGTGCTAGTGAGTCTAGTACTCTCCCTGGTTTTGCGCCTGCTCAGGCCTTGCACACCTTCACGTTGGACTCAGGCGCCTCGCGCTGTTTCTTTCGTGACAGCACCACCCTCACTCCTCTCCCTGCACCTGTCCCGGTCAGACTGGCTGACCCCTCCAAGGGCCCGGTCGTGGCCCGTTCCTCCACTGTCCTCCCCTGTTCGGGGGTTCCGTCCGGCTCACTTTCAGGTCTTCACCTCCCCTCGTTCTCTACGAACTTGGTGAGTACCGCTGCCCTCCAGGATGCGATGGTCACTACCATCACTCCTGGGGGTCAGCGTATGTCGATCTGCACGTGCACATGGATGGGGCGTCACCTGGCCATGTTCACTCGTCGGCCAGGGTCGAGTCTGTACACACTGGCCACCGACCCTCCTCTGGTAGCTGCGTCTGCTCAGGTGTCCGCGTCAGGTCAGGTAGCCGCCTCTTGCTCGTGTCGCCTCCTGTCGCACCAGACTCTTCTGTGGCACCACCGCCTGGGTCACCCCTCCGTGCCACGCCTTCATGGCATGCACTCCCGTCTTCTTGTCTTTGGTCTACCCATGTCTTTGCCTCCCCTCCCGCCCTTGCCTGCCCCGCCCTGCCTTCCTTGCGTTGAGGAGCGGCAGCGCGCCGCTCCTCACTCCTCCTCGTTTCCCTCGACGACTTCTCCCCTGCAGACTCTCCACATGGACGTGTGGGGCCCAGCCCGCGTCAGTGGACAGGGCCGCGAGTGCTACTTTCTGCTGGTAGTTGACGACTACACGCGTTACACCACGGTCTTCGCGCAGCAAGGGTGAAGTCGTTGATGTCTTGATCCCTTGGATCCGCACGGTTTGTCTCCATCTCCGCGAGCGGTTCCGCCAGGACCTTCCTGTCGTGCGTCAGCACTCTGACATAGGTGGTGAGTTCTCCTCCGACCTCTTGCAGGACTTTTGTCATGGGGAGGGCATTCTCCAGTCGTTCACGCTTCCGAACTCCCCTCAGCAAAATGGGATTGCTGAGCGCCGCATTGGCTTAGTCATGGAGGTCACTCGTACCTCCATGATCCATGCGACTGCTCCCTATTTTCTGTGGCCGTTTGCGGTCCGGTACGCTGCGTATCAGCTCACCCTCTGGCCTCGTGTCTCCTTGCCGGAGACCTCACCCACACTGCGTTGGACGGGGGAGGTTGGTGATGCGTCGGTGTTTCGGGTCTGGGGTTCTCGTGCCTTTGTTTGCGATACGTCCGCGGACAAGCTCTCCGCTCGTGCTATCCCCTGCGTCTTCCTTGGCTTTGTCCCTGACGCGCCTAGCTGGCAGTTTTACCACCCCACCTCGCGCCGTGTCCTCCCTTCTTAGGACGTCACGTTTGACAAGTCGGTTCCCTTTTACCGTCTCTTCCCCTACCGCTCTGCCCCTCCCCCGCCCCCGCCGCTCTTCCTTGCTCCCGGTCCCCCTCTGGCAGACCTCCTCCCGCCCCAGGGTCCTGCTCCCTCAGGTGTGTCTCAGGTAGACCCTCTCTCTGGTACTGCGCCTGTCGAGGTAGCTGTCGGCTCAGGTGCTGCTCGAGGTGCTGCTTGTGGAGGTGCTGCATCTGGGGGTGTGGAGCCGGGGGGTGCGGAGTCTGAGGGTGCTGGGTCTGGGGGTGCTGAGCCTGGGGGTGAGGAGCCTAGGGGTGCTGAGCCGGCGGGTGTGGAGCCTGGGGTTGCTGAGCCTGAGGGTGTTGAGCCTGGGGGTGCTGAGTCGGAGGGTTCGGAGTCTGGGAGTGCTGAGCCTCGGGGTGTTGCTTCGTCTGGACGTCCTGCTGGTGCTTCGCTGCGACTGTCTCCGCAGCAGCTGCGTGAGTGGCTTGTTCGGCGCGCACTCCTTTGGAGTGGAGCTACTGGAGCTGGAGGCGCTGGAGACGCTGGAGCTGGAGGTGCTGGAGTTACTGCTGGAGCTGTTGGTATTGGAGGTTCTGCGGCTGCTGGTCCTGGAGGTGCTCGTACCAGGGGTGCTGGAGCTGCCGGGACTGGTGGTGTTGGGGGCGCTGGAGCTGGAGACCCTACGGAGCCCGGAGCTGCGGGATCTGGAGGCTCTTGCGCTGGTGGCGCTGGCACTGGAGGCGTTGGAGCTGGAGTTGGAGGCAATCTCGCGCCAGTGCCTCCAACTCCTGCTGTACAGCTCCAGCGCCTCCCGTGCCAGCTCCACCAGCGCAAGAGCCTCCAGCTCCAGCAGCTCTAGGCTCTTTAGGGTCCCCAACTCCAGCGCCCCGAACACCACCAGTCCTGGCAGCTCCAGCACCCCTGGTACGAGCACCTCTAGGACCAGCAGCCGCAGTACCTCCAGTTCCACCAGCTCCAGCAGTATCTCGAGCACCTCCAGCTCCAACGTCTCCAGCGCCTCCAGCTCCGGGAGCTCCACTCCAAAGGTGTGCGCGCCGAACTAGCCACTCACGCAGCTGCTACGGAGACAGTCGCAGCGAAGCACCAGCAGGACCTCCAGACAAAGCAGCACCCCCAGACTCCGCACCCTCCGACTCAGCACCCCCAGGCTCAACACCCTCAGGCTCAGCACCCCTAGGCTCCTCACCCCCAGGCTCAGCACCCCCAAACCCAACACCCTCAGACCCCGCACCCCCCGGCTCCGCACCCGCAGACGCAGCACCCCCAGATACAGCACCTCGAGCAGCACCTGAGTCGTCAGCTACCTCGACAAGCACAGTACCAGGGAGAGGGTCTACATGAGACACACCTGAGGGAGCAGGACCCTGGGGCGGGAGGGGGTCTACCGGAGGGGGACCGGAAGCAAGGAAGAGCGGCGGGGGCGGGGGAGGGGCAGAGTGGTAGGGGAAGAGACGGTAGAAGGGAACCGACTCGTGGAACGTGACGTCCTGAGATGGGAGGACACGGCGCGAGGTGGGGTGGTAAAACTGCCAGCCAGGCGCGTCAGGGACAAAGCCAAGGAAGACGCAGGGGATAGCACGGGCGGAGAGCTTGTCCGCGGATGTATCGCGAACAAAGGCACGAGAACCCCAGAACCGGAACACCGACACATCACCAACCTCCCCCGTCCAACGCATTATGGGCGAGGTCTCCAGTAAGGAGACACGGGGCCAGAGGTTGAGCTGATGCGCAGCGTACCGGACCACAAACGGCCACAGAAAATGGGGAGCAGCCGCATGGATCATGGAGGTACGAGCGACCTTCATGACTAAGCCAATGCGGCGCTCAGCAATCCCATTTTGCTGAGGGGAGTCCGGAAGCGTGAACGACTGGAGAATGCCCTCCCCACGACAAAAGTCCCGCAGGAGGTCGGAGGAGAACTCACCACCTCTGTCAGACTGCAGACGCAGGACAGGAAGGTCCTGGCCGAACCGCTCGCGGAGCTGGAGACGGACTGTGCGGATCCAAGGGATCAAGACATCAACGAATTCACCCTTGCTGCACAAGGGGAAGACCGTGGTGTACCACGTGTAGTCATCAACTACCAGCAGAAAGTAGCACTCGCGGCCCTATCCACTGACGCGGGCTGGGCCCCATACGTCCATGTGGAGAGTCTACAGTGGAGCAGTCGTCAGGGGAAACGAGGAGGAGTGAGGAGCGGCGCGCTGCCGCCCCTGGACGAACGGATGGCAGGGCGGGGCAGGCGAGGGCGGGAGTGGAGGCAGAGACCTGGGTAGACCAGAGACGAGAAGTCGGGAGTGCATGCCACGAAGGCGTGGCAGGGAGGGGTGACCCAGGCGGTGGTGCCACAGAAGAGTCTGGTGCGACAGGAGGCGACACGAGTGAAAGGTGGCTACCTGACCTGACGCGGACACCTGAGCAGACGCAGCTACCTGAGGAGGCTCGGTAGCGAGTGTGTACAGACTCGACCTTGGCCGACGATTGAACGTGGCCAGGTGACGCCCCGTCCGTGTGCACGTGCAGATTGACACACGCTGACCCCCAAGAGTGGTGGTAGTGACCATCGCATCCTGGAGGGCAGCGGTACTCACCAAGTTCGTAGAGAACAAGGGGAGGTGAAGACCTGACAGTGAGCCGGACGGAACCGCCGGACACGGGAGGACAGTGGAGGAACGGTCAACGACCAGGCCCTCAGAGGGGTCAGCCAGTCTGACCGGGACAGGTGCAGGGAGAGGAGTGAGAGTGGTGCTGTCACGGAAGAAACAGCGCGAGGCGCCTGAGTCCAACGTGAAGGTGTGCAAGGCCTGAGCAGGCGCAGTACCAAGGAGAGTACCAGACTCACTAGCACCTAGAGCAGTAGCAGCTATACCTGGGTCAGGCGGCACACACCGGTAACAGTCACCCTCAGCACTAACAGACAAAGCATACATAGTAGAAAGAATAGCATCAAAGTCTAGGTCAAAGATAGTAATCTGCCCAGCGAGGGAGCTCGACGTCGTCACCAAACTCAGCACGCCAAGCGTCGTCGAGGCGGGAGAAGCAGCGGTGTTGAGTGTGAAGCTTCCCGCTTGTCTGACCAGCACGAACACCCGTGCGAATGACATATGGGCAGCTATCACTACCCCCAGACGTCCCACGCTGAAACAACGTTGGACAGCCGCTCTGCTGCAGCGTTGGCACACCGTGGACCTGCTGTGTTGGCAGGTCACCTTTCTGCAGTGCTGGCATGGCTCTTCTACGCAACCCTGGCAGGCGGTCGACCATGCAGTGCTGTCAGTCGACCAGGCTAGCTGCAGAGTTGCTAGGTGCCTTATGTAGTCATTGTTGTCATTGCTTGTTCAACAATTCTGTAATGCCAACTTTGCTAGTGAAACTCTTGCCGATTTCTCCCGTGATTGTGCAAGCACTAAGGTACTAGGCAAAGCTACGATCACTCCTAGTAGTTTGTGCCAACCCCCGTAGTCTAGCTCACCACCATTGTAGAGTGAATCTCCGCATGGTGCGGTGAGCGTGGACAGCCCCGCAGATTACCTTCAGATAGGAGCCGACTTTTGCACCTACTAAGTCGTTCGTAGGCCGGCAGCAGCGATAGTCACCATGGTCGACCCCGTAGCTAATACGGGCGTAGCGAACACCTTGGAGGCACGCTTGGCTGATGCGAGGAGACGCCATGTGGATGGCGAGTACGGGACGACCCCCCTGCTGATCGTCGAATTGGGCATCCGGTCACAGTGGGCGACGGAACACCCTTCCCGTCCAGTTTCTCCTCGACCGGTGCGAAACGAAGGTGTCGTTGACGATGAGGTCGATGGCGGTGCACGAGTCAGCGGCAACGATGGCATGAAACAGAGAGGAGTGATTAAGGTCGACGGTGGCGTCGACAGTAGTCAAGCGTGAGTGCAGCGGTCGACGGCGGCTGTAGGCAGCTCGCGTGCCGACGTCGATGGTCGACGTCACTCTCCTCTACAAAGCGGTGGAGGGCTCTCGGCGACGACGCATGTGACGGCACGCGGGATTGCACCGACGTATGGCTACTTCAAGTTCTCACCGGACCGAATTACCGTCGCACCGCTTCAAGGTCGACGGGACCTCATCACCTGGAAGGATTCGATAGAACCCTAGCTGGAGGTCGCCGGGCTGAAGGGCTTCGCCGACGGCACAGTGCCAATTCCACCCGTGGACGATGTCGGGCTATGCGGGGAGTTTCGTGCGGCTCACTTGCTCACCTTCATGGTCATCTCGAGGTGCTGCTCATCGATGGTGCAGCTGGCGCTCAGGAGCTGTCGAGAGCGACTGGATGCTGGTCACCAGGCCTGGCACTTCATCCTGTCGACGTACCAGGTCAGGGACGACCTGTACATCGCACAGCTAGAGGAAAAGATGACACACATTTGGATGGGTGAGCAGGAGTCGGCGACGGACTACTGCAATCGTGCTCGACGGATCCTGGCCGAAATGCGGATGGCGGGCGCCGAATACTCGAGAGCGTCCTACATCTCCCATATCGTCAAGGGCCTGCCGCGCGGATTCAACCTCATGAAGAGAATGATGATGGTACCTGGGACGCGCGAGTCACTCGACGAGGACTCCATCACCAGCTACATCCTTCAAGACAAGGCGATGCAGGAGGCCGAACAGCCCACGGATATCCTTCCTCAGGCAAACTACGCTGCACCGACGAAGCTGAATCAGCAGCAAGGGCAGCACGGGGGGCCAAGCGGAGGTGGTAGCGGAAGTGGGCGGTCGACGAAGGACGTCGACGAGAGGAGGTCGACGCGGGACAAGGGCCGTGGAGGTGGTGGTCGACGGCGGGAGTGTTGGATCTGCCACGACCCCGACCACCTTTCCTACGAGTGTCCCGACCGCGATGACAGCGTCGAGGACGACACCAAGGGTGGCCGCAGTCGATCGACCAGCCGTCGCCCTCATAGCGATGCGAGGCTGCACAAGGAGAAGCAGACGTCGAGGAAGACGTCGTCGACGAAGGACGTCGACCACTCCAGCGGCAAGAGCCGAGGCGACAGGGAGGCGTGGTGCTCGATGGTCGGCGTAGTGGAGCCGACGGTCTCGATGGCTGAGCGGGAGATGCGCACAGCCGTCGAGTCCGTGCGAACGATGCTGCTGCACATGGGCGTGCAACACCACTGGTGGCACCTCGCTCTACGACAAGCTGTCTGGGTGCGCAACTGCTTGGAGCGGTCGACGACGCCGCCGGGGACAACTCCGTACCAGCTGCTGACCGGGAAGAAGCTGTCAAACATATCTGCTATAGTGCATCTAGGCTGTAGTGGGGTAGTCAATACAGGGTACAACACTTTTAGGTTTTCATACTTGTACCCACCTGCTGCCTAGTTCATTCATTCCTTTTGTTGATTCTGACATGGTATTCTGAGCAAGTTCCCCTGTGGGAACGTTCTTTTTAGGGCCCACTGAAATAGTAAATTTTTTTTTCCTACCCTGCCCGCAGCGCGCTTCGCGCCTGCCCCTGCTCTGCTGTCGCGGCCCCTACTACCGTCGCGGCCCCTACTGCCGACGCGGCCCCTACTGCCGTCACGACCCCCTGCTGCAGTCGCGCCCCCCCCCCCCCCCCTTACTGCCGTCGCGGCCCCTACGGCCGACGCGGCCCCTAGTGCCGACGCGGCCCATTACTGCCGTCGCGGCACCTAAGGCCGACGCGGCCCCTATTGCCTACGCGGCCCTTGCGGCCGTCGCGGCCCATTCCTGCCGTCGCAGCCCCTACTGCCGACGCGGCCCCTCACTACCGTCGTGGCCCCTAATGCCGACGCGGCCCCTGCCGCTGTTGCGGCCCCTGCTGCTGTTGCGGCCCCTACTGCCAGTCGCGGCCCCTGCTGGCGTCATGGCCCCTGCTGCTGTCGCGGCCCCGTCTGCCGCTGCGGCCCCTGCTGCCGTCACGGCCTCTGCCGTCACGGCCCCTGCTGCTGTTGCGGCCTCTGCTGTCCCGGCCCCTGCCGTCCCAGCCCCTGCTGTCGCGGCCTCTGCAGTTGCGGCCCCCTTGCTGTCGCGGCCCCTCTGCTACATCGACCCCTCTGCTGTCGCAGCCCCTCTGCTGACGCGCCCCAGGTAAGCCTTGCGCCCAACCCCCTGCTGCGCTGCGCCGCCCAGCCGAGCCGCGCCGCCCTGCCGAGCCGCGCCGCCCAGCCGAGCCGCGCCGCCCACCGAGCCGCGCCGCCCAGCCGAGCCGCGCCGCGCCTACCAAGCCGCGCTGCCCTGCCGAGCCGAGCCGCACTACCCTTTTGCCTGATCTGCTTTTGCTGCCACTGCTGCTACTGCTACTGCTGCTACTGCTACTATGGCTAGCCCTACTGTTCTCACGTTTGATGCTGAGGGGCGTGCAGTTGACTTTGACGTGTGGGTTGACGACCTACAGCTCTTTCTTCAGTGTGACTCTAGGGATGGCGTATCCCTTTTCGATCACACGTCCGGTGTCTCTACTGCTCCTGCTGACAGTACAAGACTGCTCAGTCTTTGTACGACGCTGTAGTTGCGCGCTACTCCTCTCCTGCCACTGCTGCCCTCAGCCGCCTCATGCTGTCGTACCTGTTCCCTGACCTTGCCGCCTTTGCCACAGTCGCTGACCTCGTTGCTCACCTCCGCACTAGTGGCGCCCGCTACCGCGCTGCCCTTCCCACTGAGTTCTGTGCCAAGAACCCCCCCCCCCCATGTACATCACCCTTTACTACCTAGTCACCCGCCTCCCTGACTCCCTTTCTTCAGTCAGGGACCACTTTCACTCCCTTTGCCCCACTGAGCTGACTGTGGACCTGCTAGAGGAGCGCCTTGCTGCAGCTGAGAAGAGTATCTTAGTTGTAGGTGCTTCTCGCGGCGACCGTCGCACCCCTTTCTTTAAGGGGTGTTCCCCTGTCCCCCTTCTCCCCTCTGTTGCTTCTGCTGCTGCTGTCGACCTCGTTGGCACTGAGGAGGTCGGAGCTGCGTCTGCCCCTGGTGGAAGGCGCCGCAACAGCAAGGGCAAGGGGAGCAAGGGTGGTGGAGGGGGTGGAGGGGGCGGCGGTGGAGGCGGTGGAGGAGGCGGAGGGGGTGGCGGTGGAGGTGGGGGTGGTACTGGGAGTGGGGGCTTCAGTGGCGGCGGTGGAGGTGGTGGAGGCAGCGGCAGCAGTGGTGGAGGCAGCGGCAGCGGTGGTGGAGGTGGCGGCGGCGGTGGTGCTGGTCGAGGTGCAGCCGCGCAGCGTGGAGGCTTTGGTGGTACCCAGCGCCAGCAGCAGCCGCGTTCCCGTGAGACCCCGTCGGTCCAGCAGCTTCGTGAGTGGTACACTGGGCGTGGGAGGTCTGGGGGTGCTGGTCCCTGCACTTACGTTCTTCGCACCGGCAGTCGTCGTGGGGAGGCGTGTGGACTGCCACACACTACGCAGCGCTGCTTCGGTCGCTTGACTGACGCCTGGCGTGCCCAGTTTCCTAACGCTGTTGAGCTCCCTCGCTGGCATGATATGCTTATGCAGAATGTGCCTATCTTTGATCTTGATTTCGATGCTATCCTTGCTGCCATGTATGCTTTGACTGATAGTGCTGAGGGTGACTGTTACCTGAGTGTCCCGCCCGACTCGGGCATTGAGGCTACTGCTCTAGGTGCTAGTGCGTCTGCTGCTCCAGGTACTGGTGAGTCTGCTACTCCAGGTGCTGGTGAGTCTGCTCTCTCTGGTACTGCACTTACTGAGGTCTTGCACACTTTCACACTTGACTCTGGTGCTTCGCGCTCTTTCTTTAGAGACAGCACCACACTCACGCCGCTTAGTCGGCCTGACACAGTCTCCCTTGCTGACCCCTCTGGGGGCCCAGTCCTTGCGCACTCCTCCACGGTTCTACCGTGTCCTGCGGCCCCGTCGGGCTTGCTGTCGGGACTCCACCTCCCCTCGTTCTCTACGAACCTGGTGAGTGGAGCTGACCTCCAGGATGCGTGGGTTGACCAGTTCGCCCCTGGAGGTCAGTGTGTGACCCACTGCACTTGCTCTCGGAAGGGCCGCCACCTGGCCACGTTCACCCGTCGGCCAGGGTCGAGTTTGTACACACTGACTACTGCGCCTCCTCCGGTCTCTGCGTCTTGTCAAGTAGCTACGTCTAGTCAGGTGTTTGCTGCCGCGTCGAGGTCTAGTCCTGCGTCTGCCCCCTGCTCGTATTGTCATCTGTCGCACGAGACTCTCCTTTGGCACCACCGCCTTGGTCACCCCTCCCTGTCTTGTCTTCGAGGTATGGCCTCCCGTACCCTTGTCTCTGGTCTACCCCGGTCCCTCCCTCCCCTTCCTCTGGGGCCTGCCCCTACCTGTGTTCCTTGTGTCGAGGGCCGGCAGCGCGCCGCTCCTCACTCCTCCACGTTCCCTCCGACTGAGGCTCCTCTGCAGACTCTTCACATGGACGTGTGGGGCCCAGCCCGCGTCTATGTAGGTGCCTGTGGACTTCCACGAAGCCATCTCGGCGTCCATGGCTGCCTGCCACTAAGAGGAGTAGGGACCCTCTATCGCCTTTGCGTAAGAGCTCGCGGTCGGGATGTCTGGTGCAAGCAGCATGGACACGAGATGAGGTACAGTAGCGGCAAAGCACTCAAACTCCTCCTGTCTTCAAGGCGCGTTACGTTGCACGTGGCTTCAGTCAGCGACAGGGAGTTGACTTCTTTCAGACCTTCTCCCCTACCCCGAAGATGACCACTCTTCGGGTACTGCTGCACGTTGCCGCCCAGCGTGACTTCGAGCTCCACTCGCTTGACTTGAGCACAGCCTTCCTACAGGGCAGCCTGCACGAGGAGATCCGGCTGCGCCGCCCACCAGGCTTCACTGGGTCGTTTCCTGCTGGTACCTAGTGGAGCCTCCGGCGGCCAGTCTACGGTCTCCGCCAGGCACCCCGTGAGTGGCACGACACACTGAGGACGACTCTTGCTGCTCTTGGTTTCGCTCCTTCCACTGTTGGCCCGTCACTGTTCTTACGCACTGACACCACTCTGCCATCGTTCTACATTCTTGTGTATGTAGACGACTTGGTCTTCGCTACTGCTGACACTGAGGCACTCGCCCACGTGAAGTCCGAGCTGCAGAAGAGACAAACGTGCACAGACCTGGGTGAACTGACAAGCTATCTTGGCTTGTGGATCACCCGGGACAGAGCAAAGCGCACCATTACCTTGACTCAGTCACACATGGTGCAGCAGGTCCTTCAGCGCTTCGGCTTCACGTACTCCTCGCCACAGTCCACTCCTCTGCCTACCGGTCACTCGCTCTCAGCTCCACCTTCGGACGAGTCCGTAGAGCCGAGTGGCCCGTATCCAGAGCTTGTGGGCTGCCTCATGTACCTGATGTCTTGCACACGACCTGACCTTGCATACCCTCTCAGCCTTCTGGCTCGCTACGTGGCTCCCGGCAGGCACCGAAAGGTGCACTGGGATGCTGCGAAGAGGGTGTTGCGCTACTTGTGCAGTACGTCGGGCATGGGGCTAGTGCTTGGAGGACGGGCTCAAGTTGTCCTCACTGGTCACGAAGACGACTCCTGGGTTGACGACTTGACTACGCAGCGGTCGTCACAGGGTTACACCTTCAGTCTTGGTTCCGGCTCTGTCTCTTGGAGATCTACCCGCTCGTCTTCTGTTCTCAGCTCTAGTTGTGAGGCTGAGATCTACGCTGGGGCCATGGCTGCACAGGAGCTACGCTGGCTTACCTACCTGCTGACCGACTTAGGAGAGGCGCCTCGTTCTTCTCCAATTTTGTACGTCGACAACAAGGCCATGCTTGCCTTGTGTCAGGAGCACAGAGTGGATCACAGAACAAAGCACATTGCTCTGCGCTACATCCTTGCTCGAGAGTTGCAGCAGCGTGGTCAGCTTCGTCTTGCTTACGTGGCCTCTCAGGCCAACACTGCTGATGTTCTCACCAAGGCACTTCCACCTTGTGATTATCAGCGTTTCTGTACTGTTCTTGGCCTTGTACCTTCTGTGCCTCACTTGCTTACGTCTTGACTCTGCTTGTACTGTACTCTATATACTTATACCTGCATGCTTACACTTGCTAGGTTGTGTTCACTGTATTGTTTATTCTCCTTTATATAACTCTGCATGTGAACTGGCCTTGTGGCCATTTGCTTGTGCTCAGACTGCGTGGTGACTTTGTGATCCACCCTGATTTTTCTTTGCCTTTCTTGACTGGTCTTGTGACCCCTTGTTCTCCCCCCCTTTGCCTATGGGGGTGTGTCAAACATATCTGCTATAGTCCATCTAGGCTATAGTGGGGTAGTCCATACAGGGTACAACACATTTAGGTTTTCATACTTGTACCCACCTGCTGCCTAGTTCATTCATTCCTTCTATTGATTCTGACAGAAGCCCGACCTCACGCTGGCGCGGTTGTGGGGCTGCATGGTGCAGTTCATGGTCACTAAGCAGCACCGCGGTGGGAAGCTGGCGCCGAAAGCACGCTGGGGGCTTCACCTGGGCGTGTCACCGGCTAGTAAGGGATGGGAGGTGCTCGACCTGACCGGCGACAAGCTGGTCACGTCGATCGAGGTCATCTTCTACGAGACGCTGTCGCTGGAAGTGTGGAAGGCAAAGTTTGGGCCTGCGTCGGGGCGAACGCAGGCTCACCCGCCAACGGACACCACAACGGCGACGGTTCCCTTGCTCGCCGAAGTCGATGAGTCTGCTGATGAGGATGTTGTGGAGGTGCTTCCACCTCCCCCTGTTCTTGCTCCTCCCTTCCCCGTCACAGATCGGCCTGCGTCGACACCCGTGTCGGCCACCGGCGATGAGGGGAGCCTTGAGGCGTCGCCTGTGGCGCCGGCCAGTGGCATCGCCGGTGGTCGACAAAATGCCAAGCTCGTCGACCTGGATGGGAAGCCATCGACGACAGGAGAGCGGCAGACAGGGGAGCCGGTCGAACAAGAGCCATGAGCAGGGGTGCAGTTGACAAGGGAGCAGTAGACGGGGTCGTCAAAACGGGAGCTGTCGAAGTCAGTAGGAGGTAAGCAGCTAGTCGACGACTTGGTCGTCGACGAAGAAGGGGAGCTGTCGGCAGGAGAAGAATCCACCAACAGCGACGTGGTGGAGGTGCCGATCGCGAAGCCTGAGCTGCGACGCACAGGCCGAACTCGACGGCCGCCGGAGCGGCTGAGCTTCCACACCGCCAGCTGCCTTCACCACTGTGTACGACGAGGCCGACGACGACCTGTTGTACGACGTCGCCAAGGAGGATGAAGAACTGCCAGAGCTCGACCCCAACTTCCATGCCGACCCAAAACACCGCTGGGACATCGCCACGATGACAGTGAAGGAGGCGCTGGCGATTTGGAAGAGTGAGGCGGTGAGGGCCGCCATGGAAGAAGAGATCCGCAGCCTCGCCGGCATGGGCACTTGGGAGCTGGTTGAACGCCCACGCGGGGTAAACATCATGAAGAACCGGTGGGTGCTGACGACCAAGTACCGCGTCGAGGACACTGTCGAGCGCGAGAAGGCGAGGCTGGTCGTTAAGGGCTTCACGCAGGTGTGCGGTGCTGATTACGATGAGACGTACTCGCCAGTGAGCAGCTACGTCACGCTAAGGATCTTCCTCAGCATCGTCGCCGTCCTCGACCTCAACCTGATGCAGCTCGACATGAAAAACGCTTTCCTATAGAGCAAGCTCGACAGGGTGCTCTACATGTACCAGCCGGACTACTTCGACGATGGGACCGGCCGGGTGTGTAAGCTGCTGAAGAGCCTCTACGGGCTGAAGCAGTCGCCGCTGCTGTGGTACATGGCACTCGACGGAGTGCTGCTGGGCGCTGGCTCGAAGAAGAGCCAGGTTGACGAGGCGCTCTACTTCAAGGCCAGCGACGACGGGGTGACCTGCTGGGTGCTGGTCTACGTTGACGATCTGCTTGCCACCAGCAGCAGCCTCGCGATGCTGAAGGAGCTAAAGGGGCTGTTGGAGGCTGCCTTCGAGCTGCGCGAGATCTCGCCGGTCGTCAAGTACCTCGGGCTGGAGATCGTGCGCGACAGGCCAGCGAGAAAGATGTGGCTTCACCGGGAGAGCTACGCCGATAAGCTGCGTAGGCGCTTCATCGACGAGGAGCAGGGCGGTCGAGAGCAGGTGCAGGTATATATAGATCACAGTACAAGTAAAGTCAAGAGGTAAGCAAGTGAGGTCAAGTAGGCACAAGACCTAGCATAGTACAGAAACGCTGATGATCACAAGGCTGAAGTGCCTTGGTGAAGATATCAGCAGTGTTGGCCTGAGAGGCCACGTAAGCAAGGCGCAGCTGACCACGCTGCTGCAGCTCACGAGCAAGGAAGTAGCGGAGAGCAATGTGCTTCGTTCTGTGCTCCAGTCTGTGCTCCCGACACAAGGCCAACATGGCCTTGTTGTCTACGTACAGAACTGGTGGAGAACGAGGCGGCTCTCCCAGGTCAGTAAGCAGGTAGGTAAGCCAGCGTAACTCCTGTGCAGCCATGGCCCCTGCGTAGATCTCAGCCTCACAGCTGGAGCTGAGAACAGAAGACGAGCGGGTAGACCGCCACGAAACAGAACCGGAACCAAGACTGAAGGTGTAACCCTGTGACGACCGCTGAGTAGCCAGGTCGTCAAACCAAGACGCGTCTGCGTGACTAGGGAGGACCACTGGACTCCGCCCTCCAAGCACAAGCCCCATGCCCGACGTACTGCACAGGTAGCGCAACACCCTTTTCGCGGCAGCCATGTGCTCTGGTCGGTGTCTCCCAGGAGCAACATAGCGTGCCAAGATGCTAAGAGGGTATGCCAGGTCAGGTCGAGTGCAGGTCATCAGGTACATGAGGCAGCCAACAAGCTCTGGGTACGGGCCACTCGGCTCTACGGACTCATCCGAAGGCAGAGCTGAGAGCGAGTGGCGAGTAGACAGAGGAGTGGCCTGAGGCGAGGAGTACGTGAAGTCGAAGCGCTGAAGGACCTGCTGCACCATGTGTGACTGAGTCAGGGTAATGGTGCGCCGTGCTCTGTCCCGGGTGATCTGCAAGCCAAGATAGCTGTGCAGTTCACCCAGGTCTGTGCACGTGTGTCTCTTCTGCAGCTCGGACTTCACGTGGGCGAGTCCAGCAGTGTCAGTTGTAGCAAACACCAAGTCGTCGACGTATACAAGGATGTAGAACGGCGGCAGCAAGGTGTCGGTGCGAAGAAACAGCGACGGGTCAGCAGTAGAAGGAGCAAACCCAAGAGCCGCAAGCGTATTCCTCAGTGTGTCGTGCCACTCACGGGGCGCCTGGCGGAGACCGTAGACTGGCCGCCGGAGACTCCACTGGGTACCAGGAGGAAACGACCCAGTGAAGCCAGGTGGGCGGCGCAGCCAGATCTCCTCGTGCAGGCTGCCCTGTAGGAAAGCAGTGCTGAAGTCAAGGGAGTGAAGCTCGTAGTCACGCTGAGCAGCGATGTGCAGCAAAACCCGAAGAGTGGTCATCTTCGGGGTCGGGGAGAAGGTCTGAAAGTAGTCAACTCCCTGCCGCTGACTGAAGCCTCGAGCCACGTAACGCGCCTTGAAGACAGGCGGAGAACCCGGCGGTCGCGTCACCCTGAAAATCCACATGCCACTGACGATGTTCGCCCCAGGTGGGGGAACGTCGTCGACGTAGGTGCCTGTGGACTTCCAGGAAGCCATCTCTGCATCCATGGCTGCCTGCCACTGAGAGGAGTAGGGACCCTCTATCGCCTCTGCGTAAGAGCGCGGGGTCAGGATGTCTTGTGCATCCGGGTCTCCCTCAGGGGCAAGCAGCATGGACACGAGATGAGGTAAAGCAGCAGCAAAACACTGGGACTCCTCCTGCCTGTCCTCAAGGACGTCCGTGCTTAGAGCACACGCACCCCCGACAGACGGAGGACAGATAGACGCAGACTCAGCAACAAGACTAGTGGCGTAGTCTAGACGACAGTGAGCAGCAAAGTCGACAAGCTCGGCAACTAAGGCAGACGCAGCAGCGGACTCAAAGGAACGGTCAGTGACAGCAGTGGCTAGGAAACGCGTGACAGTAGGACTGGCAGCACGAAGGGAGTCAGACTCCGGGTCAGCAAGAGCAGGAAGAGACGGCAAAGGGACACGCTGTGGCGCAGTGGAAGGACGCAGTGCCATCTGATGCGTGCCCGGGACCGCAGGAGGACGCGGACGTGGAACACGACGAACAGTGCGAGCAGTACGAACAGGTGACGCAGGACGCGACTCAGGCTCACGACGCTCAGCAAGACCTCCAGTAGGACCAGCGTAGGGAGAAGGAGCAGGTAGAGGGGAGGCCAGCTGTAACTGGGACTCGGACTGGACAGGCGGTGGACACTCTAAGGAAGGAGCAGGACTAGAAGAAGGCGGAAGACCAAGAACCTGCTCAAGGAGCGGAACGAAGTACGGCCGCGGCCGCGCAGCACCTCCAGAACCAGCAGGGACAACACCAGCACCCCCAGCGTCAGCTCCAACTCCAGCAGCACCACCAGCACCAGTAGTACCTCCAGCAGCTCCAGGAGCGCCAACTCTAGCACCCTCAGGAGCACCGGCGTCAGCAGTACCTCCAGCTCCAGTACCTCCAGCAGCTCCAGCTCCAGTAGCACCACCAGGCCCAGCAGCTCCAGTACCTCCAGGACGAGCACCTCCGGGACCCGTGGCTCCAGCACCCCCAGCAGAAGCAGAACCTCCAGCACCGGCAGCACCTCCAGCTCCAGCAGCACGGCTCCAGCGCCGAGCAAACCACTCGCGCAGCTCCTGTGGAGAGGGTAGCTCCCGCCGGGACAAAGCACCCGAAGAACCTCCAGGTCCAGCACCGGCAGGTACCGCACCCCCACTCTCAGCAACCCCAGGCTCAGCACCCCCAGACCCAGCACCCCCAGGCTCCGCACACTCAGGCTCAGCACCCCCAGACCCAGCACCCCCAGGCACCGCACTCTCAGGCTCAGCACCCCCAGGCCCAGCACCTCCAGGCTCCGCACGCTCAGGCTCAGCACCCCAAGAAGCACCAGAGTCAAAAGCTACCTCGACAGGCTCGACTGCATCTACCTGGGACACACCTGAGGGGGCAGGACCCTGAGGGGGGAGGGGGTCTACCGGGGGGGGAACGGGCGTGAGGAAGAGCGGCGGGAGGGGGAGGGGGGCAGTGCGGTAGGGGAAGAGACGGTAGTACGGAACCGACTCGTCAAACGTGACGTCCTGGGAGGACAGAACATGACGCGAGGTGGGGTGGTAAAACTGACAACCAGGCGCGTCAGGGGGAAAGCCGAGGAAGACGCAAGGAACAGCACGGGAGGACAGCTTGTCCGCAGACAAGTCTCGGACGAAAGCTCGAGATCCCCAGACACGGAACGCAGACGCATCACCAACCTTCCCCGTCCACCTCAGAGTAGGGGAGGTCTCCGGCAGGGAGACCCGGGGCTGAAGGTTGATTTGATGCGCCGCGTACTGAACCGCGAACGGCCACAGAAAATGGGGAGCAGCC
This sequence comes from Closterium sp. Naga37s-1, assembly GCA_947471745.1. Classification (NCBI taxonomy): domain Eukaryota; kingdom Viridiplantae; phylum Streptophyta; class Zygnematophyceae; order Desmidiales; family Closteriaceae; genus Closterium; species Closterium sp. Naga37s-1. The sequence continues at coordinate 571,344 of CANJKZ010000410.1, forward strand.
GCATGGATCATGGACGTACGAGCGACATCCATGACCATGCCAATGCGGCGCTCAGCAATCCCATTTTGCTGTGGAGAGGCCGGAAGCGTGAACATCTGGCGGATGCCCTCCGCACGACAGAAGGCTCGCAGAAGGTCGGAGGAAAACTCTCCACCTCTGTCGGAGTGCAGACGCAGAACAGGAAAGTCCGAGCCGAAACGCTCTCTGAGCTGGAGACGAGCAACGCGGATCCAGTCGATCAACACCTCAGTGACCTCATCCTTGCGGCGCAAGGGGAAGACTGTGGTGTAACGCGAGTAATCGTCAACCACCAGCAGGAAGTAACGCTCGTGACCCTGTCCACGGACGCGGGCTGGGCCCCACACGTCCATGTGGAGTGTCTGCAGCGGAGCCTCTGTCGGAGGAAACTCGGAGGAGTGAGGAGCGGCGCGCTGCCGCCCCTCGACGCAGAGAACGCAGGTAGGGGCAGGCCCTGGGGGCAGGGGAGGAAGGGACCGGGGGAGACCAGAGATAAGGACACGGGAGGCCATGCCTCGGAGACGAGGCAAGGAGGGGTGACCAAGGCGGTGGTGCCAGAGGAGGGTCTGGTGGGACAGTGAAAAGATTAGAAGGTAGAGAAGTTTAGAATGAAGAAGAAGAGGGGGTTCACTAGAAAGCAGTAGGATACATATAGGAAACCCTAAGGGGTTGTACTCGCTATAGAGTACCCCACTGCAGGCTAGAGAACAATGACATTCTGACACACTCCCATAGCCAAAGTGGGGTGTAATCAGCAGAGCAAGCAAAGCAGAACAAACTCAGGGTGGATCACAATGTCACCACACATTCTGAGCACAAGTACAAGAAGCAATAGTTTAAAGTTCACAATTATGAGCAAAGCTAGAGGCTATCGCAGAGGGCAAGTGAGGAGGAGGAGGCGAGAGTGAGAGGAGAGGAGATAGGAGGCGACGGCTGAAGCTGCAGACACACGGGCAACAGGAGTCACACTGGCACAGCGGCTACCGGAACAACGCTCCGGACTACTGGAGTAACTGGCTCCGCGGCTAAAAGTAGCGGCAGACGAGCAACGGACCCACGGGCGACTGGCACAGCTGGCTGCGACTGGGCTACCGGAGCAACTCCCCGGACTACAGGTGCTGCTGGCGACACGACGGCAACCTCAGTTCAACCTCCCCAAACAGTCCCACTCCCCCTGACACACACCCCCTGCTTCACCCCTAGCTCCACTCCCCCTTCACCCCCCTTAGTACCACTCCGACGGCTCCAACAGGTCCACCCCCCTCAGCGGCAGCTGCAGCACTGGGAGACCGAGGAGGAGGAGGAGCAGGGGACGGCACACAGAAGCTGCACCCCCATACCCCCCACCCCCAAACCCTAATTCAGGAGAACGGGCAGCAGCAGGGGTGGGGCGCCACCAGAAGCACGGGGGACAGCAGACAGCGCAGGGGCAGCGAAGAACGGGCCGCCCACGGGCCTGGCACAGCCGCCCGAACCGCGCGCAGGCGGCCCGAGCCGCGCGCGGGCCTGGCGCTTTTATAGTCACAATAGGCTTGAATGTGCCTAAAACGAAAGATAGAGAGCACAGACGGATTTCTGCACAGCGGCTTCAAAGGTTGATAGCGTTCTGCTCACAGCTGAAAATGACTTAATTCAAATTGGATCTGGAGCGTCTTCACGTCGTTTACAATTAGCAATTTAGATTGCACGATTTGATAAAGAATTGACGACACAGCGTCGGTTTGAACGAACGGTACTATGGCAGCCACTATAGTCTTAGAACACAAGATAGGAAGAGTTACGAGTTGGGAATGACTCCCAGCTCCTACAAACCCCAAGAGCCGAGGTACAGTGATGTGGAACAGTGCCACACTGTCCCCAACCACGAAGGGTCTCGAAACTACCCTTCACTAGGGCCTACACCAAGTGAAATGTTACACTACACAAAGTAATGTAACTATCTTCAATATCTTGAGGTGTACCCTTTTGGCAAGCTTCGAAATCACTTGAGGCTTGACACCAAGGCTCGGGCTCTTCATCACAAACTCATCCTTGAGTTCTTGATGGGTCTGCTGCACACACCTGCGACACGCCGAACGTTCGACACAGGACAAAATAGAAACCGCGCACGACAAAATAGAAACCGCGCGCGAGACACAAACGACCGCGTAACACGCGTCTAGCAATAACTCGCTATTGACTCGACACACACACTCGACATCATGACTCAACATTCACACACAATTATAAGCATGAAATATATATTATCCCATGCCCTCATACCATTCCATACACACACACATTCACGCACACGGACAACAAGTCGAGTGCAAACCGTAGGGTTGCACCAACAAACTCCCCCTCGGATTGTTGGCCTTAGGATATGTTGCTCTCTCAGTTCAGAGCCATCCCAGCCAGCTTGCAACACTTCCAATGCTGCTGATCCACCAGCCTCTTGGTCATCATGTCAGCCGGCTGCCCCGTGGTCTTCACGTAGCGCAACTCAACTTCACCCGCGGTTACCATGCTCCTCGTCCAATGCCACTTCAATCTCATGTGCTTCGTGAGTCCATGCAACACAGGGTTCTTAGCAAGAGCAATGGCACCCTGGCTGTCACAGTACAGTGGGGTAGGTCCTTGCTGCTCCTCCCCCAATTCAGCCAACAAACGCCGCTGCCACACAATCTCCCGTACGGCACGGAAGAGTGCCATGTACTCGGACTCCACCGAGCTCAAAGCTTGGTCAACCTGCTTCTTGCTCTCCCAAGCAGTTGGGCCTCCACCAACACAGCATATGAAGCCTCCCACACTTGTCATGTCCTCTGGTTCTGATGCATATGAAGCATCCGAGTAGGCGGTGAGGAACAAACGCCCGGGTTCAACACCATCCGCGCCCTTTTGGCGCCTTTGTGCCGCCGCCGAGTATTGCAGCCCAACGGTCGGTGTTTGGCCAAGATACTTGGCCACCCTCATTCCAGCTGCTACCTGCTCCTCATTAGGGCATTGCACAACCCTAGCCAGCTGCCCGGTAGCAAACGCGACGTCCGGTCGGGTGTTTACCGCCGCATACATGAGGCTGCCCACCAACGAGTGAAATCGGCGCCTCTCCTCTTCACCAACGCTCTCCTCCTCTGGTCCCTTCACACACTTGAACCCAGAGGGAAAGGGTGTAGCCACATGGCCTTCACTCTGCCCAAAGTTGGCAGCCAATGCCTCCAGGTACTTTCGTTGATGCACCCGCATGCACCGCTTCTCCACATCTCGTTCGATGTGGAGCCCAAGGTAGAAGCTCACGTCACCAAGGGCCTTGCACTTGAACTTGTCTTGAAGCTTCAGCATCACCTCCTTCACAAGGTCAGAAGAGGGTGAGAAAATGAGGATGTCATCCACATAAACCACCATGAAACTCCTCTGCAACCGGAGCAACTCCCCGGACTACAGGTGCTGCTGGCGACACGACGGCAACCTCAGTTCAACCTCCCCAAACAGTCCCACTCCCCCTGACACACACCCCCTGCTTCACCCCTAGCTCCACTCCCCCTTCACCCCCCTTAGTACCACTCCGACGGCTCCAACAGGTCCACCCCCCTCAGCGGCAGCTGCAGCACTGGGAGACAGAGGAGGAGGAGGAGCAGGGGACGGCACACAGAAGCTGCACCCCCATACCCCCCACCCCCAAACCCTAATTCAGGAGAACGGGCAGCAGCAGGGGTGGGGCGCCACCAGAAGCACGGGGGACAGCAGGCAGCGCAGGGGCAGCAAAGAACGGGCCGCCCACGGGCCTGGCACAGCCGCCCGAACCGCGCGCAGGCGGCCCGAGCCACGCGCGGGCCTGGCGCTTTTATAGTCACAATAGGCTTGAATGTGCCTAAAACGAAAGATAGAGAGCACAGACGGATTTCTGCACAGCGGCTTCAAAGGTTGATAGCGTTCTGCTCACAGCTGCAAATGACTTAATTCAAATTGGATCTGGAGCGTCTTCACGTCGTCTACAATTAGCAATTTAGATTGCACGATTTGATAAAGAATTGACGACACAGCGTCGGTTTGAACGAACGGTACTATGGCAGCCACTATAGTCTTAGAACACAAGATAGGAAGAGTTACGAGTTGGGAATGACTCCCAGCTCCTACAAACCCCAAGAGCCGAGGTACAGTGATGTGGAACAGTGCCACACTGTCCCCAACCACGAAGGGTCTCGAAACTACCCTTCACTAGGGCCTACACCAAGTGAAATGTTACACTACACAAAGTAATGTAACTATCTTCAATATCTTGAGGTGTACCCTTTTGGCAAGCTTCGAAATCACTTGAGGCTTGACACCAAGGCTCGGGCTCTTCATCACAAACTCATCCTTGAGTTCTTGATGGGTCTGCTGCACACACCTGCGACACGCCGAACGTTCGACACAGGACAAAATAGAAACCGCGCACGACAAAATAGAAACCGCGCGCGAGACACAAACGACCGCGTAACACGCGTCTAGCAATAACTCGCTATTGACTCGACACACACACTCGACATCATGACTCAACATTCACACACAATTATAAGCATGAAATATATATTATCCCATGCCCTCATACCATTCCATACACACACACATTCACGCACACGGACAACAAGTCGAGTGCAAACCGTAGGGTTGCACCAACAAACTCCCCCTCGGATTGTTGGCCTTAGGATATGTTGCTCTCTCAGTTCAGAGCCATCCCAGCCAGCTTGCAACACTTCCAATGCTGCTGATCCACCAGCCTCTTGGTCATCATGTCAGCCGGCTGCCCCGTGGTCTTCACGTAGCGCAACTCAACTTCACCCGCGGTTACCATGCTCCTCGTCCAATGCCACTTCAATCTCATGTGCTTCGTGAGTCCATGCAACACAGGGTTCTTAGCAAGAGCAATGGCACCCTGGCTGTCACAGTACAGTGGGGTAGGTCCTTGCTGCTCCTCCCCCAATTCAGCCAACAAACGCCGCTGCCACACAATCTCCCGTACGGCACGGAAGAGTGCCATGTACTCGGACTCCACCGAGCTCAAAGCTTGGTCAACCTGCTTCTTGCTCTCCCAAGCAGTTGGGCCTCCACCAACACAGCATATGAAGCCTCCCACACTTGTCATGTCCTCTGGTTCTGATGCATATGAAGCATCCGAGTAGGCGGTGAGGAACAAACGCCCGGGTTCAACACCATCCGCGCCCTTTTGGCGCCTTTGTGCCGCCGCCGAGTATTGCAGCCCAACGGTCGGTGTTTGGCCAAGATACTTGGCCACCCTCATTCCAGCTGCTACCTGCTCCTCATTAGGGCATTGCACAACCCTAGCCAGCTGCCCGGTAGCAAACGCGACGTCCGGTCGGGTGTTTACCGCCGCATACATGAGGCTGCCCACCAACGAGTGAAATCGGCGCCTCTCCTCTTCACCAACGCTCTCCTCCTCTGGTCCCTTCACACACTTGAACCCAGAGGGAAAGGGTGTAGCCACATGGCCTTCACTCTGCCCAAAGTTGGCAGCCAATGCCTCCAGGTACTTTCGTTGATGCACCCGCATGCAGCGCTTCTCCACATCTCGTTCGATGTGGAGCCCAAGGTAGAAGCTCACGTCACCAAGGGCCTTGCACTTGAACTTGTCTTGAAGCTTCAGCATCACCTCCTTCACAAGGTCAGAAGAGGGTGAGAAAATGAGGATGTCATCCACATAAACCACCATGAAACTCCTCTGCAACCGGAGCAACTCCCCGGACTACAGGTGCTGCTGGCGACACGACGACAACCTCAGTTCAACCTCCCCAAACAGTCCCACTCCCCCTGACACACACCCCCTGCTTCACCCCTAGCTCCACTCCCCCTTCACCCCCCTTAGTACCACTCCGACGGCTCCAACAGGTCCACCCCCCTCAGCGGCAGCTGCAGCACTGGGAGACGGAGGAGGAGGAGGAGCAGGGGACGGCACACAGAAGCTGCACCCCCATACTCCCCACCCCCAAACCCTAATTCAGGAGAACGGGCAGCAGCAGGGGTGGGGCGCCATCAGAAGCACGGGGGACAGCAGGCAGCGCAGGGGCAGCGAAGAACGGGCCGCCCACGGGCCTGGCACAGCCGCCCGAACCGCGCGCAGGCGGCCCGAGCCGCGCGCGGGCCTGGCGCAGCCCGTACGGGCCGCGCGCGGGCCTGGCGCAGCCCGTACGGGCCGCGCGCAGGCTGTACGAGCCGCGCGCAGGCCACGACGGGCGACGGGGGGCGACGCGCGGGTCCCCGTCGCCCGTCGCAGCGCCTCCCGGGAGCGACGCGCGGAGTGACGGGGCAGAAACCCGCCGCGCGCCTCGGGGCACACGGCGGGCAGACAACCGCCGCGCGCCTCGGGGCGCACGGCGGGCAGAAAACCGCCGCGCGCCTCGGGGCGCACGGCGGGCAGAAAACCGCCGCGCGCCTCGGGGCGCACGGCGGGCAGAAAACCGCCGCGCGCCTCGGGGCGCACGGCGGGCAGAAAACCGCCGCACGCTCCGAGCGCGCGGCGGGATGAAAAATCCGTCGCACGCTACGGGGCGTGCGACACAGAGAGTAGCAGTAGCAGCGGAAGCAGTGAGGTGGTGAGCCCACCCACAGGATCGACCCAAGGGGATCGACCTGCTCTGATAGCATGAAAAGATTAGAAGGTAGAGAAGTTTAGAATGAAGAAGAAGAGGGGGTTCACTAGAAAGCAGTAGGATACATATAGGAAACCCTAAGGGGTTGTACTCGCTATAGAGTACCCCACTGCAGGCTAGAGAACAATGACATTCTGACAGACAGGAGGCGACACGAGCAGGGGGCAGACTCAGGACCTGACCGAGACGCTGCAGCAAACACCTGACTTGACGCAGCTACCTGACCAGACGCAGCAACCTGTGGAGACTCTGTGGTCAGTGTGTACAGGCTCGACCCCTGTCGACGGGTAAACGTGGCCAAGTGGCGGCCCGTCTGAGCACACGTGCAGTGGGTCACTCGCTGACTCGCAGGAGTGAACTGGTCAACCCCGGCATCCTGAAGGTCAGCACCACTCACCAAGTTCGTGGAGAACGAGGGGAGGTAGAGACCAGACAGGGAGCCTGACGGGGCCGCCGGACACGGGAGGACAGTGGAGTAGCGAGCAAGGACAGGACCCCCAGAGGGTTCTGCCAGGGAGACCGCAACCGGCCGACTGAGCGGCGTAAGGGTGGTGCGGTCTCGAAAGAAGGAGCGGGAAGCACCCGAGTCGAGGGTGAAGGTGTGGAGAACCTGAGCCGACGTGGTACCTGAGAGAGCAGACTCACTAGTACCTGGAGCAGCAGACTCACTAGCACCTGGAGCAACAGACTCACTAGCACCTAGAGCAGCAGCCCCAATGCCCGGGTCAGGCGGAACACACCCGTAACAGTCACCCTCAGCACTAATAGACACAGCATACATGGCAGCAAGAATAGCATCAAAGTCAAGATCAAAGATAGCTACACCCGACTTGAGCAGATCACCCCAGCGAGGGATCTCAGTGGCGTCAGGGAACTGGGTACGCCAAGCGTCGGTCAGGCGGCCGAAGCAGCGCTGGGTGGCGTGCAAGCCGCCACACTGCTCTCCTGTGCGGTCGCCGGTGCGTAGGACGTAGGCACAGGGACCAGCACCCCCAGACCCCTGGCGCCCTGCGTACCACTCACGAAGCTGCTGGGGCGACGGGGTCTCACGAGAGCGTGGTGGGTGCTGGGGTCCCCGCTGCACAGCACCGCCTCTACCAGCTCCACCTCCGCCGCTGCCGCCTCCGCCGCCTCCACCCCACCCGCCACCGCCACCGCTGCCTCCACCTCCACCGCTGCCACCGAAGCCCCCACCTCTGCCACCACCCCCACCCCCACCCCCTCCTCCCCCTCCACCGCCACTACCGCCTCCCCCGCCACCTCCTCCAGCGCCCTTGCCCCGCTTTCCCTTGCCGTTGCGGCGCCTCTCGCTAGGGGCAGACGCAGCGCTGACCGACTCGGTGCCAACAAGGTCGACAGCAGCAGCAGAGGCAACGGAGGGCAAAAGAGGAACGGGGGAGCACCCCTCAAAGAAAGGGGTACGAGGGTCACCACGAGAGGCTCCTACAGCGGTAATACTAGTCTCTGCTGCAAGGAGGCGCTCCTCGAGGAGGTCAACGGTGAGTGTGGTAGGGCAAAGAGAGAGGAAGTGGTCCCTGACCGAGCGAAGGGAGTCAGGGAGCCGGGTGACTAGGTAGTAGAGGGTGATGTACATGGGGGGGGGGGTTCTTGGCGCAGAACTCAGCAGGAAGCGCAGCGCGGTAGCGGGTGTCACTAGTGCGGAGGTGCGTAATGAGGTCAGTGACTGTGGCAAAAGCGGCGAGGTCAGGGAACAGGTACGGTAGCATGAGGCGGCTAAGCGCAGCAGTGGCAGGGGAAGAGTAGCGTGCAACTACAGCGTCGTACAGAGTCTTAGCACTCTTGTACTGACTAAAGTGCGCGCGCTCAGTGGACGGTAGGTGACTACGCACAGCAAGGCGGGCAGCAGCATCGCGCGTGAGCCACTGCGAGCGAACAGTACTGTCAATGGCAGGGAGATAAGGACACAGAGAGAGTAAGGGATGAGAGGAGCAACGGGGTTGAACACACCTCGGCCTCCCCCTCCCTCCTTCTCTGCGCGTTTCCTGCCAATGGCAGGGAGGTAAGGACACAGAGAATTATTGTTGAATTCACTTGATGGTATGTTGCAAACAACATGTTAATCACGCGATGTGACAAACCGGAGAGCATTTTGGACAGCGAGTTAGCACACCATGCAACGTACCGTCCATGTAATGGTCGACAAGTTCCTTATTTTCATAAAAGGCATCAGGGCCTTTTACTCCCTTCGGAAACGCTGCCACCTTGTGTTGCTTCTTCACGCTCCCCAGGGCTGTCAAAACAACAGCTCTGAGCCTCTTCGCGACGTTGCTGCGGTTGCTGTTGCACATGTCTCTAAAAGTCCCCACGATGTGGTCATCGGTTAGGTTCCATAGAAGCTTCAGATGTGTCATAGCATCAGGGGACAGTAATCTCGCGAATACTCTAAGCGCCTCATCTGTGTTGGGATAAAACTGAATGTCCACTGCATCGTCGGTCCAGAAGAGGCAAGTCACCGCTTGATTGCACGCCCCCTGCCATTATCCGAAAGGATTGTGTTACGGGAAAAGAACGCATAAAGGCAGGTAAGTGGTTCCTAGCATACGATGGCTGTGAATTGTACACCGACACACGAGCAATACAACAGGAACGAAGATTTTGTACTTACTCGCCAATCCTTTTGCTCGGCCGACACCGCTTCCATCGCTATGGCCACCATAGATTTCGTGCGTGGTGGCTGGGCATATTGAACCCCTGCACCACCTCCGTTGTTTCCGCCACCATCTGCTGCAGTCCCCAAGCTTTCAGATGCTCCACACTGGCTGCAAGTGTGGGCTTGTAAAGCTTGTAGAAGCTCCGTTCGCAGTGCAGCCAAATCCCCCTTCGTTGCATACTTACTCATTGCAGCCTGCTCTGCCACCGATGTGACTGCACGAGGGTGAGGGTTAAGGGGGATGCCGAGTCCTGGCCTCGGTGCAGCCACTGGCCTCGGTGCATCCAATGGCCTCTGACTACCGGCAGAGGCCGACTGATTCAGCGGATGCGAGACGGACGGTCCATTGGCTACTGGAGCACGTCCCATACTCGCGGGGGACGCTGGTGCTGATGCTGCTGCGCGTGCACCGGCGCTGACACGCCCCCCTATTCCATTGGGGATGGCGCCCGACTCATGGTTGGAATGGCCTGAATAAGCTGCCGCATGACCTGGGGAGGGGGGGGGGATGATGCATGCCCCCACGAGAACCATAGCCGTGTCCAGAGGAGACACCTGGCCTCGCGACATTTCCACTTCCAGGGGGGTTTCTTGAGGAGCCGCCCGGTACATGACCTATTGAGGCAGGGGAACCGGGGTGGGCAGTGTGTGCATCAGCTATAGGCACGTGGACCCTGCCACCAGCCATCATACTAGGGGGATGCTGCCTTCCAAAAGATGCAGATCTTTGTGAAGTTGCTGCGCAGGACCTAGCACCACTGGCATTCGGGATGGCTGCTCGCTGTGAAGCAGCCGGGAAACCGTTGATATGGGCTGGGCTCGAGATTGCGGGACGTGATGCGCTGGCAGCACCCGGGTTCACATGGTTCTGGCCCTGGCCGTAAGCACCAGATACAGCGTTTTGCCAGCCCGAGTTGCACGGAGCGGCTGTAGGTACGTGCCCCAGTCCCCCAGATCTGCCCACGGTCGGTCGAGCACTGGCTACAGCTGGCGCATGTTGTGGCTGCAGAATCTGAAAGGTAGGTCGCGAGTGTACCTGTGGAGCAATTTCGAAGCGACAAATCTCCATGGGTGGCCCAATCCCAGTGTTCGCGATAGGACCTGCAGGGAGGCAAGGGCGGAGAGATGGCAGAGGGAGGGCTGGGTGAGAACAGCGGGGCTGAAAATAGCCCAATAGGAGCAGAGAGGCCCATGCACACCCCCGCCTCTCCCTCCCTCCTCCTCCGTGCATCTCCTGTCAATGGCAGGGAGGCAAGGGCGGAGAGATGGCAGAGGTAGGGCTGGGTGAGAACAGCGGGGCTGAAAATAGCCCAATAGGAGCAGAGAGGCCCATGCACACCCCCGCCTCTCCCTCCCTCCTCCTCCGTGCATCTCCTGTCAATGGCAGGGAGGCAAGGGCGGAGAGATGGCAGAGGGAGGGCTGGGTGAGAACAGCGGGGCTGAAAATATCCCAATAGGAGCAGAGAGGCCCATGCACACCCCCGCCTCTCCCTCCCTCCTCCTCCGTGCATCTCCTGTCAATGGCAGGGAGGCAAGGGCGGAGAGATGGCAGAGGGAGGGCTGGGTGAGAACAGCGGGGCTGAAAATAGCCCAATAGGAGCAGAGAGGCCCATGCACACCCCCGCCTCTCCCTCCCTCCTCCTCCGTGCATCTCCTGTCAATGGCAGGGAGGCAAGGGCGGAGAGATGGCAGAGGGAGGGCTGGGTGAGAACTGCGGGGCTGAAAATAGCCCAATAGGAGCAGAGAGGCCCATGCACACCCCCGCCTCTCCCTCCCTCCTCCTCCGTGCATCTCCTGTCAATGGCAGGGAGGCAAGGGCGGAGAGATGGCAGAGGGAGGGCTGGGTGAGAACAGCGGGGCTGAAAATAGCCCAATAGGAGCAGAGAGGCCCATGCACACCCCCGCCTCTCCCTCCCTCCTCCTCCGTGCATCTCCTGTCAATGGCAGGGAGGCAAGGGCGGAGAGATGGCAGAGGGAGGGCTGGGTGAGAACTGCGGGGCTGAAAATAGCCCAATAGGAGCAGAGAGGCCCATGCACACCCCCGCCTCTCCCACCCTCCTCCTCCGTGCATCTCCTGTCAATGGCAGGGAGGCAAGGGCGGAGAGATGGCAGAGGGAGGGCTGGGTGAGAACAGCGGGGCTGAAAATAGCCCAATAGGAGCAGAGAGGCCCATGCACACCCCCGCCTCTCCCTCCATCCTCCTCCGTGCATCTCCTGTCAATGGCAGGGAGGCAAGGGCGGAGAGATGGCAGAGGGAGGGCTGGGTGAGAACAGCGGGGCTGAAAATAGCCCAATAGGAGCAGAGAGGCCCATGCACACCCCCGCCTCTCCCTCCCTCCTCCCCGTGCATCTCCTGTCAATGGCAGGGAGGCAAGGGCGGAGAGATGGCAGAGGGAGGGCTGGGTGAGAACAGCGGGGCTGAAAATAGCCCAATAGGAGCAGAGAGGCCCATGCACACCCCCGCCTCTCCCTCCCTCCTCCTCCGTGCATCTCCTGTCAATGGCAGGGAGGCAAGGGCGGAGAGATGGCAGAGGGAGGGCTGGGTGAGAACAGCGGGGCTGAAAATAGCCCAATAGGAGCAGAGAGGCCCATGCACACCCCCGCCTCTCCCTCCCTCCTCCCCGTGCATCTCCTGTCAATGGCAGGGAGGCAAGGGCGGAGAGATGGCAGAGGTAGGGCTGGGTGAGAACAGCGGGGCTGAAAATATCCCAATAGGAGCAGAGAGGCCCATGCACACCCCCGCCTCTCCCTCCCTCCTCCCCGTGCATCTCCTGTCAATGGCAGGGAGGCAAGGGCGGAGAGATGGCAGAGGTAGGGCTGGGTGAGAACAGCGGGGCTGAAAATAGCCCAATAGGAGCAGAGAGGCCCATGCACACCCCCGCCTCTCCCTCCCTCCTCCTCCGTGCATCTCCTGTCAATGGCAGGGAGGCAAGGGCGGAGAGATGGCAGAGGGAGGGCTTGGTGAGAACAGCGGGGCTGAAAATAGCCCAATAGGAGCAGAGAGGCCCATGCACACCCCCGCCTCTCCCTCCCTCCTCCTCCGTGCATCTCCTGTCAATGGCAGGGAGGCAAGGGCGGAGAGATGGCAGAGGTAGGGCTGGGTGAGAACTGCGGGGCTGAAAATAGCCCAATAGGAGCAGAGAGGCCCATGCACACCCCCGCCTCTCCCTCCCTCCTCCCCGTGCATCTCCTGTCAATGGCAGGGAGGCAAGGGCGGAGAGATGGCAGAGGTAGGGCTGGGTGAGAACAGCGGGGCTGAAAATAGCCCAATAGGAGCAGAGAGGCCCATGCACACCCCCGCCTCTCCCTCCCTCCTCCCCGTGCATCTCCTGTCAATGGCAGGGAGGCAAGGGCGGAGAGATGGCAGAGGTAGGGCTGGGTGAGAACAGCGGGGCTGAAAATATCCCAATAGGAGCAGAGAGGCCCATGCACACCCCCGCCTCTCCCTCCCTCCTCCCCGTGCATCTCCTGTCAATGGCAGGGAGGCAAGGGCGGAGAGATGGCAGAGGTAGGGCTGGGTGAGAACAGCGGGGCTGAAAATAGCCCAATAGGAGCAGAGAGGCCCATGCACACCCCCGCCTCTCCCTCCCTCCTCCTCCGTGCATCTCCTGTCAATGGCAGGGAGGCAAGGGCGGAGAGATGGCAGAGGGAGGGCTGGGTGAGAACAGCGGGGCTGAAAATAGCCCAATAGGAGCAGAGAGGCCCATGCACACCCCCGCCTCTCCCTCCCTCCTCCCCGTGCATCTCCTGTCAATGGCAGGGAGGCAAGGGCGGAGAGATGGCAGAGGTAGGGCTGGGTGAGAACTGCGGGGCTGAAAATAGCCCAATAGGAGCAGAGAGGCCCATGCACACCCCCGCCTCTCCCTCCCTCCTCCTCCGTGCATCTCCTGTCAATGGCAGGGAGGCAAGGGCGGAGAGATGGCAGAGGTAGGGCTGGGTGAGAACTGCGGGGCTGAAAATATCCCAATAGGAGCAGAGAGGCCCATGCACACCCCCGCCTCTCCCTCCCTCCTCCTCCGTGCATCTCCTGTCAATGGCAGGGAGGCAAGGGCGGAGAGATGGCAGAGGGAGGGCTGGGTGAGAACAGCGGGGCTGAAAATAGCCCAATAGGAGCAGAGAGGCCCATGCACACCCCCGCCTCTCCCTCCCTCCTCCTCCGTGCATCTCCTGTCAATGGCAGGGAGGCAAGGGCGGAGAGATGGCAGAGGGAGGGCTGGGTGAGAACAGCGGGGCTGAAAATAGCCCAATAGGAGCAGAGAGGCCCATGCACACCCCCGCCTCTCCCTCCCTCCTCCCCGTGGATCTCCTGTCAATGGCAGGGAGGCAAGGGCGGAGAGATGGCAGAGGGAGGGCTGGGTGAGAACAGCGGGGCTGAAAATAGCCCAATAGGAGCAGAGAGGCCCATGCACACCCCCGCAACTGACGTCACTCCTACCTGTGGCACCCCTTCCTCTTCCTCGTCCCATTCCTTCGCCCCTTCCTCTACCTCCAGCCCCGCGGCCAAGTTGACCCGCTCCACGATTTCCGCCGCGCCCTCCACGCCCGACGCCACGCCCTCCGCCCCGCCCTCCACTCCCTTCTCCCTCTTGTTCAACCTGTCCTCTGCCTCGCCCTCCTCTCCCTCCGCCCCGCCCTGCTCGGCCGCCGCCTCGCCCTCCACGCCCTTCCCCCTCTCCATCATCCTGTCCTCTGCCTCCCCCTCCTCTCCCTCCGCCCCGCCCTGCTCGCCCACCTCGCCCTTCTCCCCTCCCTCTGCCCCGTGCTTTGCCGCGCCCGTCTCCAGGCGCCAATTGCTCATTAACCGTTTCATCGCGCCCACGTTTCCTTGCAGCCTTCTTGACATTGCACGGCACGTTATTCCGTTCGCCCTCATCCATGTTTAGGGTAGCCATGCACTTGGCCTTGCCCCGCATGATCGCGGCGGCCTCCTCCGCAGATTCATCCATCGTGGAGCCACGGCTTGCTTCCGCAACCGGCCTGACAGGGTACAGAATACGTTCATCATCATCGTCCTCAGCGTCGTCCTCCCCGCCTTCATGTGCTTCCTGTCGCACCGCTGCGTTCAGCGCACCATCGCCTCCGGCCGGATCTCTCGCGTGACCGTCTGCCCCGCCTTCGGCCATGACACTCCCCCCCCCTCTGCCTCGTATCCTCCCTCACCATGCGCCGCAAACTCCCCCCCTTCCTGTTCCTCATAGACTTGCCCTGCCCTTGCGACATATCCTCCCCCTTCCCCTGTCCCATGTTCCCCCCCTACCTCTCCCTCGTATCCTCCCCCTGCGACGTATCCTCCCCCTTCCCCTGCCGGGTATCCTCCCCCTTCCCCTGCCGCGTATCCTCCCCCTTCCCCTGCCGCGTATCCTCCCCCTTCCTCTCCCTCGTATCCTCCCCCTTGCACTGTCGCATGTACTCCCCCTTCCCCTGGCGCGTATGCACCTTGTTCCCCTGTCCCGTCTTCTCCCCATTCCTCTCCCTCGTCTTCCCCCCCTTCCTCTCCCTCGTCTTCTCCCCCTTCCTCTCCCCCGTCCTCTCCCCCTTCCTCTCCCTCGTCTTCTCCCCCTTCCTCTCCCCCGTCCTCTCCCCCTTCCTCGCCCTCGTCTCCACCCCCTTCCCCTGTCTCGTATCCTCCGCCTGCCCCTGTCGCGTATCCTCCCCCTTCCCCTTGCTCGTAACCTTCCACTGCCCTTGTCCCATATCCTCATGTCGCGTATCCTCCCCCTTCCCCTGTAGCGTATCCACCCCCTTCCCCTTGCTCGTATCCTTCCCCTTGCACTGTCGCGTACCCTCCCCTTTCCCCTGTCGCGTATCCTCCCCCTTCCCCTTGCTGGTATCCTCCCCATCCCCCTGTCGCGTATCCTCCGCCTTGCACTGTCGCGTATCCTCCTCCTTCCCCTTGCTCGTATCCTCCCCCTTCCCGTGTCGGTTCTCCAGTGTAGCCTTGTTCTTCCCCGTCCTCACCTCCCTCCCCGTGCTCCACCGCAAACCCGTGCATTGTCCCCGTGTGAGACTCCTTTTGACGATTATACAGGGATTCTCGTTTAACGATCCGGGTTTTGCATAGTATTTCGCTTATTGGTCAAGCATGACTTAACGGTTTACTGCGCACGCTTGTTGAAACCGAAATATGTTTGCCAAAACATTCAACGGATCAGACCACTACGAAGCAGGCTGGTTTGCAAATGCGTAGGTGAGGACCTCGCTCACCAAGCGTGAGAGAAGCTGGTGTTAGAAGTGTAGGCGTCGGAGCGGGGACGAGCAGGCAGCGTAGTGGACTCTAGCAGGCGAGGGAGTGGGGATGAGCAGTTGAGGGAGCCGGTATGAGCAGGCGAGGTAACGGGGAGAGAGGAGGTGAGGGAGCGGAGATGAGCAGGCGAGTGGCGGGATAGAGGAGTTGAGGGAGCGGAGATGAGCAGGCGAGGTGGCGGGGACGAGGAGGCCTGGGAGCGGGGATGAGCAGGCGAGGTGGCGGGGACGAGGAGGCGTGGGAGCGGGGATGAGCAGGCGAGAGTGCGGGGACGAGCGGGCGGGTGGGGTAGAGGGGAAGGGGTGTGGGACTTGGCAGGAATATTGTATAGTACTTCGTGCAGGAGGCCACGAAAAATGGGTGTCTTGGGATGGGTTTAGTCGGGGTTAATAATGGTGCGATGAGGTGGTGTTTGGTGAAGTGAGGTGAGGTGCAAAAGGTTGTGCTGCACGTTACATGCACCGTCGCCAAGTCGAAAGGGGACCGACGATGTAGGAAGGCGATCAGGACAGGTTCGGGCTGCACACACAAAATAATTTCTGTACCACCCCCCGCTTACTCTCATTAGGCTCTGGACTCATAAGCATATAACTTAATAGACAACTACTTGTGCGCGGAGTGCGGGAGTGTCTCACGTCCGATGGGAATCGTTGAGAATAGTAACAACATGCACTGAGTTGTGAGATATCGCATTTTAAAGGTTTGCAAACGAAACATACCCTATGGTCCAAATTACCACAAACCAAGCAACAAGAACAGCCACACCGCTGTACTGCCACACCCTCACAGGAAACGAAGCAGTTGATGTGAGTCAGCATACGGAATTACTGTTCGTGCTCAAAAAACATATCTCCTGCCATGCAGAACGTGGCGGGAGGGTTTGCTGGGGTAGCACGTTTGTCGCATATCTGCGAGCTCAAGTTTTCTCAACAAAATGCCCTTCTAGCACGCAGTAAATCTCATAGGCATGCTTGAGTACAGTATGACATCCGTATAATGCCCTAAATATGAACTACAGTGAATTCGTAAGCACATCGTGCCCTTGAATTACAGTAAGAAAAACCTGTGCACTGGGTTTGGATGTTGTAGTGTAGCTCGCCCCCACTTACAACGTTATTCACATGTGATACTGCCAACAACTGAATGACCTTCGTCGACGCCGCTACTCGTTACGTCTGGCACCTTAATCTTCCAAGTCTCGACATGGCCTTCGAAGCCTTCGTCGCCTGCAGGGCTGACTTTTCAAATTTAGGTACCCTGATTTCAACCTAAAAAAAAAAAAAAAAAATTACCCTGAAGGCACATTTTCCAGAAAAACAGCACCCTGATTGCTCAGGGTTGAGAAGTAGTGAACTCTGAATGTTCAGGGTCGAGAATTGAAAATCAGGGTCGTAGTAACGGGATTAAGCAAGCCCCGAGATTATGGCAGCAGCACCTTCACGCCCGCCTCATTCGCATCGGATTTCTCCAGCTACCACCGTGACACAGTACCTAGGACTGAACATCGAAGACGGCGACAATGCCATCTACCTCAGCGCTGCAAAATACTCGGACACTATTGCTAAACGCTTCGAACTCACCCCAACCACCATCTCTACACCATACCGCTACACCGACGGAAATCGGAAGACCTCCGCCCTACTCAAACCTGCTGGCGTCCGCGACTACCAAAGGAAGCTAGGCTGCCTGCTCTTCGCAGCCGTCACCTGCCGACCGGATCTATCCTACTCAGCTAGCCAACTCGCTACCTACCTCAAGAAGCCTGAAGCAGATCACATGCTCGAACTCGACCGAGTGCTTCACTACCTCGTCAGTACTCCGACAATCGGACTCACCTACCACAAAACCAACACTGCGGCTCCTAAACTAATCGGCTACGTCGACGCCGATCACGCTGGAGATTCAGACAACGAAGGTCTCGAACCGGCTACGTCTACAGACTCGAACATATCGGGCCTAACTCTTGGCAGTCGAACAAGCAAGAGCTAATTGCTCTCTCGTTAGCAGAAGCAGAATATATCGCACTCTGCTCAGCAACCAAGGAAGGGCTATATTTTCGCGAACTACTGGAGGAAGCAAAATTGGCCCAGTTACCCAAGACGAGATCGAAAAGGGAAGACTCGAACTATCCTACTGTCCCACATCCGAGATGGCAGCAAACTACTTGACCAAGAAACTCGGAAAACAGAAGTTCGAGTACTGCATGCTGCTGACTGGACAAGGACACGTCATCAGCAACGATCCTCCAGAAGCGAAGGGGAGTGTTGGAAACAAGTAATTTATAGCGCCTCTGTCGTATCGAAGCTGCGACACAAAACGGAACTGACTACAGCGAAGAAGCACCCGAGTCAACTGTCGGAGGTTACGCGAAGGTCAAAGGTCATGGATATGTGCAAGTGATAGGGTAGTCTCTATACACCAATTTGAGACCCCCCTATCACTCTCAGCTCAGTCCATGAAGGCTAGATAGGTTCAGCACGCCATGATTTGTAGGGGAAGCGAGAATCTGATGCAGTGCCGGGTATTGTATTTTAGTATGCGCCACAAACCAGACCTTGTCAGAATGAGCTGAGAGTGATAGGGTAGTCTCTTTACACTAGTTTAAGACCCCCCTATCACTCTCATATCATTCCATGAAGGCTAGATAGGTTTATCATGCCATGATATGTAAGGGAAGCGAGAATCTGATGCAGCTACGCCGGGTATTGGATTTTAGTCTGGACCACAAACGAAACCTTGTCAGAAGGCTCTGCAAGTGATAGGGTAGTCTATTGACACTAATTTGATAACCCCCTTTCACTCTCAACTCAGTCCATGAAGGCTAGATAGGTTTATCATGCCATGATATGTAAGGGAAGCCAGAATCGGCTCCAGCTTTGCCGGGTATTGGATTTTAGTCTGCGCCACAAACCAAACCTTGTCAGAATGAGCTGAGAGTGATAGGGTAGTCTCTCGACACTAAGTTGAGAACCCCCTATCACTCTCAGCTCTGTCCATAAAGGCTAGATATGTTTATCATGCCATGATATGTAAGGGAAGCGAGAATCTGATGCGGCTTTGCCGGGTATTGGATTTCAGTGCGCGCCACAAACCAAACCTTGTCAGAAAGCATGGGCAAGTGATAGGGGAGCCGGTTGACACCTGTTTCATATAGGTTATGCTCTGATTCCTAGGGTCCACGGTTTTTTTTTTTTGGTAAATTAAAGTGTAAAGTTTTTGCCATGTCTGCAATTTTTAACAAATACGCCACAATCGCGAACCGCCAGTTGCCCGTGTAGGCAGTGCACGCATTCTCCCCCGTCATTTCAAAGTTCGTTTTCAGAATTCAAAATAGCCGCACGACACCACACACCGAGTCGCTTGCTATGCCACGCTTCCTCCGTGCGGTGATCCTACCCGCCCAGCTTCGCCTTACAATCACAGCGAAGTGCGGCTTACGATGCCCTGACGTGCTAGTCACGCACAAGTCTCTTGCTTTAGGGTGAGGCTTGAGCCTTGCCTTCTCATTTGGCGACTTAGCTTCTTCGCTCTAACTATTGCTCGGTTTTCTCTAGACTACGGAGCCATTCTCACCGTGACCTCTTCGGGGATAGACAAGCGCAAGGATTGCCAATCCATAGCCTATTATCCTAGCTCTCAGGGTGGCTTGGAACATCGTCTCCCTCCCGCTGTCCTTCCATGAGCCCATCCGTCCCAGCAGCCGCACGCGGCTCATAGTGTGCCTGGCAGTCCCACCACGTTAAACCGCCTCGTGCAGCACGCGTTGCGAGTGTAGGTAGCAGCCTGGCGTAGCCGCTACTAAAGAGCCCTTGTACAATGCGGCCACTCTCGGGTCTCTTCATATTACAGCTGGTCATAACATGAACGTCAAAAAACAGTTACTGTGCATCTTTTGCGGGGGTAGATTCCGAAGTGCCCAGTGCTTTGGGCGGCACAAGGCATGGGACCCTGAATGCCGTGTCAAATATGCAGCACTGCGTCGGGGTGGACCTTCAGTGCCTGAGCACTTTGCTCTTTTCACCACACCTGTTCCCGATGCCGACAATACGGCCCATGTTCCGGCCCATCACGTCCATGGCGACAACGTTCGGGCACAGGAAGACGGTGAGCATTCCGCCGGCAGCATTTCCTCATGTTGTACACCCGGAAATGAAATACCCGAGGCCGTCACCTACGCGGACACAGCGAATTCGCCTCAGAGTACCAGCAGCGGCAGGAATACCGCCGCTCCCTCCGTACCCACAAGCTTCGGGCGTCCACCACCGAGCAATCCCGCTGCGCTTCATTTTCTGCACTTTGTGCGGAAAGCCAACGGACGGCTTGGTTTGGCAGAGACGAACATCAACACACTGCTGCAACTTCTAATGGTTCCGGAACTTGCACAAAGAGTGCTCGAGGAGTACACCAACTGCAGAGAGCTCGAGCGCTTCGAGTTGAACCAACTGCGTGGTCTAGGCCGTGGGTACTCGACTGTAACATTCAAAGTTGCGGGCTTCCCGGCGCAGACGCTGTTCTTCCGTAATTCATTACAGGTTCGTGCTGTGCCAGTTAATAACTTGATACGACCTTTACTTCGCTGCACGTATTGGTTTATATGCTCGTCATAATCGCGTCTTCATAATCTCTTCCAGGCTCTGGCCGACCTGTTTGGCGATCCGCGGAATGCGCCTGGGTTCGTTTTGAAGCCACGGGTTGACACTGACCCGAAGACCCGTCAGAGACGCTACACCACGCCGGAGACAGCGACCTGGTGGCATGAGGCACAGGTGAGAGGGAGAACGAGTAGTACAAATGCTTCTTTTTTGCGATGTCTTCAAATGATATCTTCGCTGCAAGAAAACACATTCCAACAGTACACTGACTCTCAAATGCTTCTCACTCTGCCCCTTATCCTTGCCTCCCTGTGCCTGTCCGTCCCACCCACCCACAGGAGAGGGACAGAGGAGGGCGGACAGAGGAGCGGAGGGGAGTGAGGAGCTCAAGCCTGCACCTTGTTGCTTCATTCTCTCTCTCTGCCCCTTATCCTTGCCTCCCTGTGCCTGTCCCACCCACCCACAGACAGGAGAGGGACAGAGGAGCGGAGGGGAGTGAGGAGCTCAAGCCTGCACCTTGTTGCTTCATTCTCTCTCTCTGCCCCTTATCCTTGCCTCCCTGTGCCTGTCCCTCCCACCCACACACAGGAGAGGGACAAAGGAGGGCGGACAGAGGAGCGGAGGGGAGTGAGGAGCTCAAGCCTGCACCTTGTTGCTTCATTCTCTCTCTCTGCCCCTTATCCTTGCCTCCCTGTGCCTGTCCCACCCACCCACAGACAGGAGAGGGACAGAGGAGGGCGGACAGTGGAGCGGAGGGGAGTGAGGAGCTCAAGCCTGCACCTTGTTGCTTCATTCTCTCTCTCTGCCCCTTATCCTTGCCTCCCTGTGCCTGTCCCTCCCACCCACACACAGGAGAGGGACAAAGGAGGGCGGACAGAGGAGCGGAGGGGAGTGAGGAGCTCAAGCCTGCACCTTGTTGCTTCATTCTCTCTCTCTGCCCCTTATCCTTGCCTCCCTGTGCCTGTCCCACCCACCCACAGACAGGAGAGGGACAGAGGAGGGCGGACAGAGGAGCGGAGGGGAGTGAGGAGCTCAAGCCTGCACCTTGTTGCTTCATTCTCTCTCTCTGCCCCTTATCCTTGCCTCCCTGTGCCTGTCCCTCCCACCCACACACAGGAGAGGGACAAAGGAGGGCGGACAGAGGAGCGGAGGGGAGTGAGGAGCTCAAGCCTGCACCTTGTTGCTTCATTCTCTCTCTCTGCCCCTTATCCTTGCCTCCCTGTGCCTGTCCCACCCACCCACAGACAGGAGAGGGACAGAGGAGGGCGGACAGAGGAGCGGAGGGGAGTGAGGAGCTCAAGCCTGCACCTTGTTGCTTCATTCTCTCTCTCTGCCCCTTATCCTTGCCTCCCTGTGCCTGTCCCTCCCACCCACACACAGGAGAGGGACAAAGGAGGGCGGACAGAGGAGCGGAGGGGAGTGAGGAGCTCAAGCCTGCACCTTGTTGCTTCATTCTCTCTCTCTGCCCCTTATCCTTGCCTCCCTGTGCCTGTCCCACCCACCCACAGACAGGAGAGGGACAGAGGAGGGCGGACAGAGGAGCGGAGGGGAGTGAGGAGCTCAAGCCTGCACCTTGTTGCTTCATTCTCTCTCTCTGCCCCTTATCCTTGCCTCCCTGTGCCTGTCCCTCCCACCCACACACAGGAGAGGGACAAAGGAGGGCGGACAGAGGAGCGGAGGGGAGTGAGGAGCTCAAGCCTGCACCTTGTTGCTTCATTCTCTCTCTCTGCCCCTTATCCTTGCCTCCCTGTGCCTGTCCCTCCCACCCACACACAGGAGAGGGACAGAGGAGGGCGGACAGAGGAGCGGAGGGGAGTGAGGAGCTCAAGCCTGCACCTTGTTGCTTCATTCTCTCTCTCTGCCCCTTATCCTTGCCTCCCTGTGCCTGTCCCTCCCACCCACACACAGGAGAGGGACAAAGGAGGGCGGACAGAGGAGCGGAGGGGAGTGAGGAGCTCAAGCCTGCACCTTGTTGCTTCATTCTCTCTCTCTGCCCCTTATCCTTGCCTCCCTGTGCCTGTCCCACCCACCCACAGACAGGAGAGGGACAGAGGAGGGCGGACAGAGGAGCGGAGGGGAGTGAGGAGCTCAAGCCTGCACCTTGTTGCTTCATTCTCTCTCTCTGCCCCTTATCCTTGCCTCCCTGTGCCTGTCCCTCCCACCCACACACAGGAGAGGGACAAAGGAGGGCGGACAGAGGAGCGGAGGGGAGTGAGGAGCTCAAGCCTGCACCTTGTTGCTTCATTCTCTCTCTCTGCCCCTTATCCTTGCCTCCCTGTGCCTGTCCCTCCCACCCACACACAGGAGAGGGACAGAGGAGGGCGGACAGAGGAGCGGAGGGGAGTGAGGAGCTCAAGCCTGCACCTTGTTGCTTCATTCTCTCTCTCTGCCCCTTATCCTTGCCTCCCTGTGCCTGTCCCACCCACCCACAGACAGGAGAGGGACAGAGGAGGGCGGACAGAGGAGCGGAGGGGAGTGAGGAGCTCAAGCCTGCACCTTGTTGCTTCATTCTCTCTCTCTGCCCCTTATCCTTGCCTCCCTGTGCCTGTCCCTCCCACCCACACACAGGAGAGGGACAGAGGAGGGCGGACAGAGGAGCGGAGGGGAGTGAGGAGCTCAAGCCTGCACCTTGTTGCTTCATTCTCTCTCTCTGCCCCTTATCCTTGCCTCCCTGTGCCTGTCCCACCCACCCACAGACAGGAGAGGGACAGAGGAGGGCGGACAGAGGAGCGGAGGGGAGTGAGGAGCTCAAGCCTGCACCTTGTTGCTTCATTCTCTCTCTCTGCCCCTTATCCTTGCCTCCCTGTGCCTGTCCCTCCCACCCACACACAGGAGAGGGACAGAGGAGGGCGGACAGAGGAGCGGAGGGGAGTGAGGAGCTCAAGCCTGCACCTTGTTGCTTCATTCTCTCTCTCTGCCCCTTATCCTTGCCTCCCTGTGCCTGTCCCTCCCACCCACACACAGGAGAGGGACAAAGGAGGGCGGACAGAGGAGCGGAGGGGAGTGAGGAGCTCAAGCCTGCACCTTGTTGCTTCATTCTCTCTCTCTGCCCCTTATCCTTGCCTCCCTGTGCCTGTCCCTCCCACCCACACACAGGAGAGGGACAGAGGAGGGCGGACAGAGGAGCGGAGGGGAGTGAGGAGCTCAAGCCTGCACCTTGTTGCTTCATTCTCTCTCTCTGCCCCTTATCCTTGCCTCCCTGTGCCTGTCCCTCCCACCCACAGACAGGAGAGGGACAGAGGAGGGCGGACAGAGGAGCGGAGGGGAGTGAGGAGCTCAAGCCTGCACCTTGTTGCTTCATTCTCTCTCTCTGCCCCTTATCCTTGCCTCCCTGTGCCTGTCCCACCCACCCACAGACAGGAGAGGGACAGAGGAGGGCGGACAGAGGAGCGGAGGGGAGTGAGGAGCTCAAGCCTGCACCTTGTTGCTTCATTCTCTCTCTCTGCCCCTTATCCTTGCCTCCCTGTGCCTGTCCCACCCACCCACAGACAGGAGAGGGACAGAGGAGGGCGGACAGAGGAGCGGAGGGGAGTGAGGAGCTCAAGCCTGCACCTTGTTGCTTCATTCTCTCTCTCTGCCCCTTATCCTTGCCTCCCTGTGCCTGTCCCTCCCACCCACACACAGGAGAGGGACAGAGGAGGGCGGACAGAGGAGCGGAGGGGAGTGAGGAGCTCAAGCCTGCACCTTGTTGCTTCATTCTCTCTCTCTGCCCCTTATCCTTGCCTCCCTGTGCCTGTCCCTCCCACCCACACACAGGAGAGGGACAAAGGAGGGCGGACAGAGGAGCGGAGGGGAGTGAGGAGCTCAAGCCTGCACCTTGTTGCTTCATTCTCTCTCTCTGCCCCTTATCCTTGCCTCCCTGTGCCTGTCCCTCCCACCCACACACAGGAGAGGGACAGAGGAGGGCGGACAGAGGAGCGGAGGGGAGTGAGGAGCTCAAGCCTGCACCTTGTTGCTTCATTCTCTCTCTCTGCCCCTTATCCTTGCCTCCCTGTGCCTGTCCCTCCCACCCACAGACAGGAGAGGGACAGAGGAGGGCGGACAGAGGAGCGGAGGGGAGTGAGGAGCTCAAGCCTGCACCTTGTTGCTTCATTCTCTCTCTCTGCCCCTTATCCTTGCCTCCCTGTGCCTGTCCCACCCACCCACAGACAGGAGAGGGACAGAGGAGGGCGGACAGAGGAGCGGAGGGGAGTGAGGAGCTCAAGCCTGCACCTTGTTGCTTCATTCTCTCTCTCTGCCCCTTATCCTTGCCTCCCTGTGCCTGTCCCACCCACCCACAGACAGGAGAGGGACAGAGGAGGGCGGACAGAGGAGCGGAGGGGAGTGAGGAGCTCAAGCCTGCACCTTGTTGCTTCATTCTCTCTCTCTGCCCCTTATCCTTGCCTCCCTGTGCCTGTCCCACCCACCCACAGACAGGAGAGGGACAGAGGAGGGCGGACAGAGGAGCGGAGGGGAGTGAGGAGCTCAAGCCTGCACCTTGTTGCTTCATTCTCTCTCTCTGCCCCTTATCCTTGCCTCCCTGTGCCTGTCCCTCCCACCCACACACAGGAGAGGGACAGAGGAGGGCGGACAGAGGAGCGGAGGGGAGTGAGGAGCTCAAGCCTGCACCTTGTTGCTTCATTCTCTCTCTCTGCCCCTTATCCTTGCCTCCCTGTGCCTGTCCCACCCACCCACAGACAGGAGAGGGACAGAGGAGGGCGGACAGAGGAGCGGAGGGGAGTGAGGAGCTCAAGCCTGCACCTTGTTGCTTCATTCTCTCTCTCTGCCCCTTATCCTTGCCTCCCTGTGCCTGTCCCTCCCACCCACACACAGGAGAGGGACAGAGGAGGGCGGACAGAGGAGCGGAGGGGAGTGAGGAGCTCAAGCCTGCACCTTGTTGCTTCATTCTCTCTCTCTGCCCCTTATCCTTGCCTCCCTGTGCCTGTCCCTCCCACCCACACACAGGAGAGGGACAAAGGAGGGCGGACAGAGGAGCGGAGGGGAGTGAGGAGCTCAAGCCTGCACCTTGTTGCTTCATTCTCTCTCTCTGCCCCTTATCCTTGCCTCCCTGTGCCTGTCCCTCCCACCCACACACAGGAGAGGGACAGAGGAGGGCGGACAGAGGAGCGGAGGGGAGTGAGGAGCTCAAGCCTGCACCTTGTTGCTTCATTCTCTCTCTCTGCCCCTTATCCTTGCCTCCCTGTGCCTGTCCCTCCCACCCACAGACAGGAGAGGGACAGAGGAGGGCGGACAGAGGAGCGGAGGGGAGTGAGGAGCTCAAGCCTGCACCTTGTTGCTTCATTCTCTCTCTCTGCCCCTTATCCTTGCCTCCCTGTGCCTGTCCCACCCACCCACAGACAGGAGAGGGACAGAGGAGGGCGGACAGAGGAGCGGAGGGGAGTGAGGAGCTCAAGCCTGCACCTTGTTGCTTCATTCTCTCTCTCTGCCCCTTATCCTTGCCTCCCTGTGCCTGTCCCACCCACCCACAGACAGGAGAGGGACAGAGGAGGGCGGACAGAGGAGCGGAGGGGAGTGAGGAGCTCAAGCCTGCACCTTGTTGCTTCATTCTCTCTCTCTGCCCCTTATCCTTGCCTCCCTGTGCCTGTCCCACCCACCCACAGACAGGAGAGGGACAGAGGAGGGCGGACAGAGGAGCGGAGGGGAGTGAGGAGCTCAAGCCTGCACCTTGTTGCTTCATTCTCTCTCTCTGCCCCTTATCCTTGCCTCCCTGTGCCTGTCCCACCCACCCACAGACAGGAGAGGGACAGAGGAGGGCGGACAGAGGAGCGGAGGGGAGTGAGGAGCTCAAGCCTGCACCTTGTTGCTTCATTCTCTCTCTCTGCCCCTTATCCTTGCCTCCCTGTGCCTGTCCCACCCACCCACAGACAGGAGAGGGACAGAGGAGGGCGGACAGAGGAGCGGAGGGGAGTGAGGAGCTCAAGCCTGCACCTTGTTGCTTCATTCTCTCTCTCTGCCCCTTATCCTTGCCTCCCTGTGCCTGTCCCACCCACCCACAGACAGGAGAGGGACAAAGGAGGGCGGACAGAGGAGCGGAGGGGAGTGAGGAGCTCAAGCCTGCACCTTGTTGCTTCATTCTCTCTCTCTGCCCCTTATCCTTGCCTCCCTGTGCCTGTCCCACCCACCCACAGACAGGAGAGGGACAGAGGAGGGCGGACAGAGGAGCGGAGGGGAGTGAGGAGCTCAAGCCTGCACCTTGTTGCTTCATTCTCTCTCTCTGCCCCTTATCCTTGCCTCCCTGTGCCTGTCCCTCCCACCCACACACAGGAGAGGGACAGAGGAGGGCGGACAGAGGAGCGGAGGGGAGTGAGATGCACACTCATGCTCCCGTATGCTCTAATCTTGTTCACATACCCCCCTCCATCCGTATTATGTTATGCTATGTCCATGTCTGTGGTATTGTTTACTTTAAACCTCAGGCCCATGTTGGGCCCAACGTAGTCATTGCTGGGATTATCCTGTACAGTGACGTCACACACCTCAGCAACAACGGCAGGAAAAAGGCACATCCGGTGATGATGAGTCTCGTCAACATCTCCCAGGGGAAACGTTGGGCATCTTCTGGCCACGTGCTTTTGGGGAATCTCCCGATACCACCGGCCGGCATGAGCTCGGCTCAGAGCACCGAATTATTTCACAAAGCCATGGAGCTCATGCTGCAGCCCATCCTCGAGGGATTGAAAAGGTTTTGATCACACTTGCCCTATATTAACTTTGCTTTGATGTCCAAATCTCATGCTCGCTTCCACCGCAATCTGCGCATGTGCCATTTTATCAGTGCCATTTCAATGGCTTTATAGGGACGCGTTTCCGTCTATGTAGAAGTATAACCACCCCTCTATATAAATCGTTCTACCAAGCCTCGTCCCCCAAAACCCATCCTCTCTTTTTTACAACGCATTGCAGTGGTTTCAAGATGAAGGACCCGAATGGCGTTGAGCATCTCGTCATACCCATGCTGTACGCATGGGTGTGTGACTTTCCAGAAAGTTGCAAAATTACGTGCACTCTTTCGGGCACTACCAACCGGCCGTGCAGCATATGCTTTGCCCACAGGGTATGTGACATTGTCGTTGAGTTGTCCTTTTCGGCACTAAACGCCTAACCATGATCGCACACATTCAACTCATACTTGTATTGCATGTATATACGTGTGGGTATCCAATTCTACATGCAGGACCACTTGTGCGCCGTGTCAGCTCCAAACGTTAACCGCACTGTGGTGCAACAGCAATGGATCAAGGAAAGCTGGTATCAACCCTTCGATGACAAAAAAACGATCGGGATGGAGTACTCGACGTTCGACGTCGACGTAAGTGTGAATGCACTTTTAATGGCCGTCCCCCACATCTCTGCCCTTACACAAGGTCCCCCACATCTCTGCCCTTCCACGCACTCCCCCACATCTCTGCCCTTCCAAGCACCCCCCCACATCTCTGCCCTAACACGCACTCCCACACATCTCTTCCCTTCCAAGCACCCCCCCACATCTCTGCACTTTTACGCACACCTCAACCTCACTGCCATTAGCCTCCAATACTACATTGCTTCATTGGTATCCTGGTTCCACCTCATAAGAGTCACCCTAACCCTATTATGCGTGCAGTGTTCCCTGTGGCTATGGGACGTTTTTGGCAAACCGTGGGGAAATCCTTACCTCGTCATCATGCCGGACATCATGCATCAAGCGGATCTCGGGATCCTCGGGCACATAGTCGCCGCCATCCGTTGCACTCAGGGGAAGTGGCTTCCCTTGTTTGACGCGTAAGTTTGGGTGGGTTGTGTTCTGTCTCATGTAGGTTGGCATTGCTATCTCCACTTTCTTGTGTTGCGAATTCGTGGTTTCTTGTGCAAAGCATCGTTCAATTCATGAAGGAGTGTATGTCATCCCTACTTCTTCTACCATGCTCAGGCGTTTGAAGTCACTGAGAGCAGACATTCGCATGACACATATGCGGCTCCCTAATTCGACGTACTTCGTGTCCGACGCCCAGGTGGCCGCATTCGAGCACCGATCTGTTCTGCAGGTTAGTGACAACCGTAAATGAGGCATTGCTTGGCACGAGCAGCACTCTATACTCCCTTACCCTCTGTCCCACACCCACCACTCCCCTCCCCCCTCTCTGCCCCTCTTTCTGAGGCAGCCCACACCCTACTGTCCTCTCTCTCCATGAATCCATCATAGCGACTTCTTAAGTCAGAATTTTCATACCCCTTTTTTAATCCCCAAATTCACAGGTGTTGATTTTTGTGGTCGTGGACAAGCTCGGGGATGCGCAGTTGAGCGCCATTCGAGCATACCTTGAGTGGTATCTTTACTGCGCCCAGCTCCCAGGTCACACGGAGGGCACGCTTCGGCATTTGCAGGAATTGACCGACGAGTGAGCCCTCAACTTCTCCCACTTATGCATATCTTATTACCTTATTACCATATCTTTGTTTTGGATGGGGCCGAATAGGGTCTTATTTCGTTTACACGACTCCTTGTTGAGCTCTCCAAGCCTCACCCCCCCACCCACACCCTCGTTTCAGCCCCTTCTCTAGCCTTTCTTGCCCTGTCACTAAACCGAGATGGGAGAGAGGGCAGAGGCATGCTCGAGTCTCTGTTTTGCGCTCCAAGCCTCAACCACCCACCCATACCCTCATTTCAGCCCCTTCTATGGCCTTTATTTCCCTGTCACTGACAGGAGCGACGGAACAGAGAAGGGAGAGGGGGCAGAGGCATGCTCGAGTCTCTATCCTGCTCTCCAAGCCTCATCCCCCCCACCCATACCCTCATTCCAGCCCCTTCTCTGGCCTTTCTTTCCCAGCCACTAACAGGAGTGGCTGAACCAAGATGGGAGAGACAGGGCAGAGGCAATGCTCGAGTCTCTGTCCTGCTCTCCAAGCCTCGACCACCCACCCATACCCTCATTTCAGCCCCTTCTATGGCCTTTCATTCCCTGATACTGACAGGAGCGACTGAACAGAGATGGGAGAGAGGGCAGATGCATGCTCGAGCCTCTGTATTGCGCTCCAAGCCTCAACCACCCACCCATACCCTCATTTCAGCCCCTTCTATGGCCTTTCTTTCCCTGTTACTGACAGGAGCGACCGAACCGAGATGAGAGAGAGAGCAGAGGCATGCTCGAGTCTGTGTTTTGCACACCAAGCCTCGACCACCCACCCATACCCTCATTCCAGCCCCTTCTCTGGCCTTTCTTTCCCTGCCACTAACAGGAGTGGCTGAACCAAGATGGGAGAGAGAGGGCAGAGGCAATGCTCGAGTCTCTGTCCTGCTCTCCAAGCCTCACCCCCCCACCCATATGCTCATTCCAGCCCCGTCTATGGCCTTTCTTTCCCTGCCACTGACAGGATTGGCTGAAGCGAGATGGGAGAGAGGGCAGAGGCATGCTCGAGTCTGTGTTTTGCGCTCCAAGCCTCGACCACCCACCCATACCCTCATTTCAGCCCCTTCTCTGGCCTTTCTTTCCCTGATACTGACAGGAGCGACTGAACAGAGATGGGAGAGGGGGCAGAGGCATGCTCGAGTCTCTGTTTTGTGCTCCAAGCCTCAACCACCCACCCATACCCTCATTTCAGCCCCTTCTATGGCCTTTATTTCCTTGTCACTGACAGGAGCGACGGAACAGAGAAGGGAGAGGGGGCAGAGGCATGCTCGAGTCTCTGTTTTGCGCTCCAAGCCTCGACCACCCACCCATACCCTCATTTCAGCCCCGTCTATGGCCTTTCTTTCCCTGTTACTGACAGGAGCGACCGAACCGAGATGAGAGAGAGAGCAGAGGCATGCTCGAGTCTCTGGTTTGCTCCCCAAGCCTCATCCCCCACCCATCCCCTCATTTCAGCTCCTTCTCTGGCCTTTCTTTCCCTGCCACTGACAGGAGTGGCTGAAGCGAGATGGGAGAGAGAGAGGGCAGAGGCAATGCTCGAGTCTCTGTCCTGCTCTCCAAGCCTCATCCCCCCCACCCATACCCTCATTCCAGCCCCTTCTCTGGCCTTTCTTTCCCTGCCACTAACAGGAGTGGCTGAACCAAGATGGGAGAGAGAGGGCAGAGGCAATGCTCGAGTCTCTTTCCTGCTCTCCAAGCCTCACCCCCCCACCCATATGCTCATTCCAGCCCCGTCTATGGCCTTTCTTTCCCTGCCACTGACAGGATTGGCTGAAGCGAGATGGGAGAGAGGGCAGAGGCATGCTCGAGTCTGTGTTTTGCGCTCCAAGCCTCAACCACCCACCCATACCCTCATTTCAGCCCCTTCTCTGGCCTTTCTTTCCCTGATACTGACAGGAGCGACTGAACAGAGATGGGAGAGGGGGCAGAGGCATGCTCGAGTCTCTGTTTTGTGCTCCAAGCCTCAACCACCCACCCATACCCTCATTTCAGCCCCTTCTATGGCCTTTATTTCCTTGTCACTGACAGGAGCGACGGAACAGAGAAGGGAGAGGGGGCAGAGGCATGCTCGAGTCTCTGTTTTGCACTCCAAGCCTCGACCACCCACCCATACCCTCATTTCAGCCCCTTCTCTGGCCTTTCTTTCCCTGTCACTGACAGGAGCGACTGAACAGAGATGGGGAGAGAGGGCAGATGCATGCTCGAGCCTCTGTATTGCGCTCCAAGCCTCAACCACCCACCCATACCCT
Source organism: Closterium sp. Naga37s-1 (assembly GCA_947471745.1). Taxonomy (NCBI): domain Eukaryota; kingdom Viridiplantae; phylum Streptophyta; class Zygnematophyceae; order Desmidiales; family Closteriaceae; genus Closterium; species Closterium sp. Naga37s-1. The sequence continues at coordinate 602,128 of CANJKZ010000410.1, forward strand.
CATTTCAGCCCCGTCTATGGCCTTTCTTTCCCTGTTACTGACAGGAGCGACCGAACCGAGATGAGAGAGAGAGCAGAGGCATGCTCGAGTCTCTGGTTTGCTCCCCAAGCCTCATCCCCCACCCATCCCCTCATTTCAGCTCCTTCTCTGGCCTTTCTTTCCCTGCCACTGACAGGAGTGGCTGAAGCGAGATGGGAGAGAGAGAGGGCAGAGGCAATGCTCGAGTCTCTGTCCTGCTCTCCAAGCCTCACCCCCCCCACCCATATGCTCATTCCAGCTCCGTCTATGGCCTTTCTTTCCCTGCCACTGACAGGATTGGCTGAAGCGAGATGGGAGAGAGGGCAGAGGCATGCTCGAGTCTGTGTTTTGCGCTCCAAGACTCGACCACCCACCCATACCCTCATTTCAGCCCCTTCTCTGGCCTTTCTTTCCCTGATACTGACAGGAGCGACTGAACAGAGATGGGAGAGGGGGCAGAGGCATGCTCGAGTCTCTGTTTTGTGCTCCAAGCCTCAACCACCCACCCATACCCTCATTTCAGCCCCTTCTATGGCCTTTATTTCCTTGTCACTGACAGGAGCGACGGAACAGAGAAGGGAGAGGGGGCAGAGGCATGCTCGAGTCTCTGTTTTGCACTCCAAGCCTCGACCACCCACCCATACCCTCATTTCAGCCCCTTCTCTGGCCTTTCTTTCCCTGTCACTGACAGGAGCGACTGAACAGAGATGGGGAGAGAGGGCAGATGCATGCTCGAGCCTCTGTATTGCGCTCCAAGCCTCAACCACCCACCCATACCCTCATTTCAGCCCCGTCTATGGCCTTTCTTTCCCTGTTACTGACAGGAGCGACCGAACCGAGATGAGAGAGAGAGCAGAGGCATGCTCGAGTCTCTGGTTTGCTCCCCAAGCCTCATCCCCCACCCATCCCCTCATTTCAGCTCCTTCTCTGGCCTTTCTTTCCCTGCCACTGACAGGAGTGGCTGAAGCGAGATGGGAGAGAGAGAGGGCAGAGGCAATGCTCGAGTCTCTGTCCTGCTCTCCAAGCCTCACCCCCCCCACCCATATGCTCATTCCAGCTCCGTCTATGGCCTTTCTTTCCCTGCCACTGACAGGATTGGCTGAAGCGAGATGGGAGAGAGGGCAGAGGCATGCTCGAGTCTGTGTTTTGCGCTCCAAGACTCGACCACCCACCCATACCCTCATTTCAGCCCCTTCTCTGGCCTTTCTTTCCCTGATACTGACAGGAGCGACTGAACAGAGATGGGAGAGGGGGCAGAGGCATGCTCGAGTCTCTGTTTTGTGCTCCAAGCCTCAACCACCCACCCATACCCTCATTTCAGCCCCTTCTATGGCCTTTATTTCCTTGTCACTGACAGGAGCGACGGAACAGAGAAGGGAGAGGGGGCAGATGCATGCTCGAGTCTCTGTTTTGCACTCCAAGCCTCGACGACCCACCCATACCCTCATTTCAGCCCCTTCTCTGGCCTTTCTTTCCCTGTCACTGACAGGAGCGACTGAACAGAGATGGGGAGAGAGGGCAGATGCATGCTCGAGCCTCTGTATTGCGCTCCAAGCCTCAACCACCCACCCATACCCTCATTTCAGCCCCGTCTATGGCCTTTCTTTCCCTGTTACTGACAGGAGCGACCGAACCGAGATGAGAGAGAGAGCAGAGGCATGCTCGAGTCTCTGGTTTGCTCCCCAAGCCTCATCCCCCACCCATCCCCTCATTTCAGCTCCTTCTCTGGCCTTTCTTTCCCTGCCACTGACAGGAGTGGCTGAAGCGAGATGGGAGAGAGAGAGGGCAGAGGCAATGCTCGAGTCTCTGTCCTGCTCTCCAAGCCTCATCCCATATTCAACCTCTTCGGGGGGGCGAAGGATGGCCGTTCACCATCGACAAGTGATGAGAGAAAAAAACAAACTGTCCGTTCCATGTTCCTTTCCATCTCCCTTACCCCGTGGCCAAATGACTGGCCATGGGACCCCGCCAGCAGCATCAGGCTGGTCTTGCGTTGCAGAACCAGGCACTTCCTCTCCTTGGTGTGTGGCACACACGAGCGCTTGACAGTCAGGCATTCCCGTTGCATTGCAGTCTTCCTGTGTGTCTGTGCTTGCATTGCATGATCCTGTGTGTGCACTCCCTGATTCACCCTTACAGGTATGTGAGCGCAGTGAGCTTGGAGATGTCACATACCTGCTCACATACCTGCTCCCCTCTCCCCCTTCTGTCTCCCCCCCATGCGTGTGTGTGTGTGTGTGTGTGTGTGTGCGCGCACGCGCGCGCGCGTGCGCTCATGCGTGTCTGCGTGTGTGGGTGCGTGCATGTGTGCGTGCGTGCGCGGGTGCATGCCTGGTGGCCGATCTCTCCAAATCGGATTTGTCTGCATGAGTTGCTGCCAGGGATTTGTCTGCGCAAACTATAGTCCGCAAGGACCTCCCCAGCGACTTGACCGTCCTTTCGGCGCTCACTTCATTGTGAGGAGACACCCCTTTACGATGTTTTTGCTCCCTCGATGATAACCGCGGACATTGTTGTGCCCTGAGACCCGTCTCTGCCACGGAATCGTTCACAATCATGTTCTTGCTCGCAGATCAATGCAAAAGAACTTGCTGGACGGCAACATCAGAAACTACCTCAAGTATCTCACTGGCCTCACCAACCTCCAAAGCTTGTGAGCATCCGTGGTTGCAACTCTCCAATGCTCTTCTCCTGACCCTAGAAGTCTACAACCTAGGTTCCATCTGTCCATTCATCCGTCCAACCATCAGCCCGTCCGCCCGTCCGCCCGTCCTTCCTTCCTTCCTTCCTTCCTTCCTTCCTTCCTTCCTTCCTTCCTTCCTTCCTTCCTTCCTTCCTTCCTTCCTTCCTTCCTTCCTTCCTTCATTCCTTCCTTTCTTCCTTCCTTCCTTCCTTCCTTCCTTCCTTCCTTCCTTCCTTCCTTCCTTCCTTCCTTCCTTCCTTCCATCCTTCCTTCCTTCCTTCCTTCCTTCCTTCCTCCCTCCCTCCCTCCCTCCCTCCCTCCCTCCCTCCCTCCCTCCCTCCCTCCCTCCCTTCCTCTCTTCCTCTCTTCCTCCCTCCCTCCCTCCCTCCCTCCCTCCCTCCCTCCCTCCCTCCCTCCCTCCCTCCCTCTCTCCCTCCCTCCCTCCCTCCCTCCCTCCATCCCTTTCTCCTTCCCTCCCTCCCTTTCTCCCTCCCTCCCTTCCTCCCTCCCTCCCTCCCTCCCTCCCTCCCTCCCTCCCTCCCTCCCTCCCTCCCGCCCTCCCTCCCTCCCTTCCTTCTTTCCTTGCTGCCATGCGCCCTTTCAATCCTAATGCATGCCTTTTCTCGTTGTTATCTGACAGGAACGTGGCCTTTATGTATCTCTCTGGACAGTTCCCAAGCTTCTTCGCAGGCTTATCGAGCCTTACTAATCTGTAAGTATGCCTGTTGTTTTGAACCTCGATTCCATCCCTCTACCACGATCTTCCCACACTCAAAACCCCAACCAACCCTTTTTCCAACAAACCCCCACAGGGACCTCTCATACAACTACCTCACGGGCTCCCTCCCATCCACCATCACCCAGTTCAAATCGCTCGTGCTCACCAGCAACTTCTTTGTTGGCTCTATTCCAATGACCCCCTTCGGCACATGCCACTGCCATCAAAACTACCTTAGCTCCTTTGGCGGGTGCGTTAGCTACGGCCAGCGTTCAAGTGCCCAATGTGCCATCTGTGGCAGCACTGCTGGCACCGGCACGCTGTGTAGCACCGGGCAGTTGTGCAAGCCGGATGACGACGCGAGAATCGCTGCCAGGAGTGTGAACTATTACCTTGTGGGCCTGCCGATGCTGTGTAAAGTGTACGTCGTTCCCATTGATTCTACGCAGAGTGAGTGCTCCTCGTGTCTCTCAGATAATCTGCTTCCACCACACCCGTACTCCAGCACTCGTCCACTCTTGCACTCTTGCACTCTTGCGCTCGTGCACTCGTGCACTCTCCTGCTCTTGCACTCTCTCACTGTCCCACCCGTGCAATTGTGCATTCGTGTGCCTTTCTCACATGCACTTTCACACGTTGCACTCTCTCGCTCTTGCGCTCGTGCAAACCTGCACTTTCCTCCTGCGTTCCTCCACTCTCGTGCTCTTGCACTCTCGCACTTGTAGCATTCTTGTGCCCCTCCCATCCTGCGCTTTTGCACTCTTGCAAATATCACACTATTCCTACTTCTGCATTCTCAAACTGTTCAACTCTTGCACTCTCCCTCTTTTCCTCCCGGCTCACTCACCTCACCTTCTGGCAGCCACGGCTATGATGGCGTTGAGGGATGCTTTGGGTTCGACCGTCACCACATGGGCCTCCACCAACCCCTGCCGCCTAACCGGGAACTTAGCGCCCCTCCAGAACGAGTGGACTGGCGTCTTCTGCAATCTTGCCAGCTCTGTGGAGTCTATGTGAGTGGGCAGCGGGGCAGCGGGGTAGTGAGGCAATGGGGCCATGGGGCTGTGCAGCACTGGTTGGGCACTGGGCAGAAACCCTGTGGAACATAATTGATTGCCAATCGTTCCAACTACTTGTGACTTCACCTGACGGAGGTGCAATTCCGAAGACGCGTGTTTGCCTGACAGAGTCGAGAACTCTTCACAGAGGGAGACGAAAAAAGAGGAGGGACTGGAACAACAGACAGCTGACCTTTCAGACAGCCTCTATCGCCTTCCCCGCACATCCATCGCTCTACATCCCCCATCACCCCCCTACAGCTCGATTGCGCGTCAGCTCGGTGGCGCGTCAGCTCTGTTGCGCATTAAAAGGAAGAAGGGGGTCAGACAGGTAACCAGCCAGCCTCTATCAACTCCTTCCACACCCATCCCTCTGCCTCTTCCCATCACCCCCCCTCAGCTCGGTGGCACGTCAGAGTCTAACGGGGTATTTCTCTTCAGACATCTCCAAGCTCACTGCGCTCACATACCTGTAAGGGTGAATCAGGGAGTGCACACACAGGATCATGCAATGCAAGCACAGACACACAGGAAGACTGCAATGCAACGGGAATGCCTGACTGTCAAGCGCTCGTGTGTGCCACACACCAAGGAGAGGAAGTGCCTGGTTCTGCAACGCAAGACCAGCCTGATGCTGCTGGCGGGGTCCCATGGCCAGTCATTTGGCCACGGGGTAAGGGAGATGGAAAGGAACATGGAACGGACAGTTTGTTTTTTTCTCTCATCACTTGTCGATGGTGAACGGCCATCCTTCGCCCCCCCGAAGAGGTTGAATATGCATGGACGTGTGCATCTGCAGAGAAAAGGGTGAATCAGCATGTGATGCTCTCACGGAGAATGGCCTTAATAAGTAGCGTCCTTCTCTCTCCAAGCCAGCCTTCCTATAAATCAACTGTTCCCATCCACCTGCTTCAGGGATGCTAGTTACAACCTTTTTCGAGGCAGTCTCGAATTGTGGTCCGGACAAATGAAAGACGCGACCAGTCTAAAGGCGCTGTGAGTTCGTTCTCCTCGTTAAGGGCTGGGAAAACGTCCTCATCATCGGTTCTGTGCCGCGTGTGCATCAATCGGTTGTATGATATACCTTTTCCCTTCTGATGCATGCACAATGGTATCATTGTGCATCCCTTCTTCTGGCCGTTCTCAACATAGACATCTCATTCTCTTCTCTCTTGGTGCAATCCCACTTCCCCTCCCCCCAGCTTTTTAAGCTACAACTGGTTTGAAGGATCCATTCCCTCCACCATTGTCTCTCTGCCTCAACTCACCACGCTGTAAGCAAAACACACAGATGATAAAAATGCCATACTATATTTTAAACAAGAGCACAAACCAAACACGAACTGGTTCGGGCCCAACTTCGTCGAATTGCTCTCATGGTCTAACAGTACCAGTTCGGTCCAAAAGGGTTTGAGGTTTGGCAGTATAGTGTCCAGCCTGTCTAGGTGGTATGGTATGAGGCTCGTCATTGTCTCTCTATCAAACACAAGGGTTCACTTTTGAGAATTCTCAGAAGTGACTCCCAAATCATTGGGGTTCAAGAAAATGATCAGCAGATGCATGCAGAAGCCTCGTTGCTGGCCATTCTTCTCATGCCTGAAAGCAACTTGTTTCACTTGTCTTTTTCACATATCGCTTTCGTCTTGATCTTATGACCCACGCCTGCTCCCCTCTCCCCCTTCTGTCTCCCCCCCGCCCCCCCCCCCCCCACTTTCTCCAGAGGCCTTTTCTCCAACTACCTCACGGGCACCATGCCCATCCCCTCCACCTCCCTGCTCGCTCTGGACGTGGGCTTTAACTATCTCTCTGGAACCTTCCCCAAGCTCTCCCTCGCGGTCTGTGCGGCCGACCAGAACTGCTTCCTCAACTCCTCCTTCTGCCGCACCTACGGCTCGCTGCAGCGCACCGCCACTGCCTGCAGCATCTGCGGCACGACCAACGGGCAGGGAACGCTGTGCGGTGGTGCACTTTGCTCCGCCGACAGCTTTACGCCAGTCAGCCAGGGAATCGTCAATACCCCCTCGCTGACGCCGGTTTCCCTGACTTGTAGTGGTGCGTGTTGCATGTTAGTTGGCCGAGGGGATTGGAGATACGTTAAGAAAAAAAGGGAGCGTGCATGACACGCATGGTCAAGGGAATGATATGCTGGGCCTAGCCCATGGGGCCTGCGCCATCATTCAAATCTAAATGCAAGTTAAACGCCACCATCTCTTCGTATGTTCGTTTTACGTAATGTTCCCTCAATACATTGTTTAATTTACTTTCTACCTGAAATTTCTCTGGCTGACTGGTTTGTGCCTCTGTCTCTTCCCTGTGGTGCCCGTACAGGATATGCTCCCACGGTCCTCATGAATGCTGCCTCAGGTGGGTGGGCCTTTCTTTCTAAACGCCAACACCCATGCGCCTCCCACTCTCTTCTTGCACCCGCACTCCTTCCTGGCACCCACCAATCGAGTAGCACACACACCTGCATACATCAACCCTTTCCAAACTGTCCTTAATCCACCCTCCCCCAATTTTCCCTTTCCTTCCCCATTCTCTCCATCCAGTGTCCGTGATGCTATCCATCAAGTCATCCCTAGGGTTGACGTTCACGGGTTGGGCCTCCTCCTCTCTTTGCCCTGTGGGCTCCGGAACTCTCCCAGCGGGAGCCATCTGGTCTACTGTTCAATGCACCTTAGATGGGGCACCCAAGAGATTGTGAGTTCGTGAATATTTATTATTTCACAAATGCCTCAAACAATCGTGGAGCAATCACCTACTTGTGATTGAGTCTGCTCTGCATGTCCCTGCTAGGCTCCTGTTTACATGTCCAGTGAAGGAAGCGTTGCTACCAATCGCTCGCATCAGCACCGCACTAGGAGCAGTATTGGCATAAGACTAGGGTACATCATCATCAATGGGACGACTCACACTCTTTACACTTCATGTGTGGGCCCATAAGCCATGCACGTGGTTAGAACTGTTCCGTTGCTCTCCACCCTTTGTTCACTAAATCGTCTGCAGGAACTTAGCAAGCATGACAGTGAAGGCCACCAGCCTGCCTGCTGACATGTCCAAGCTCACTGCCATAACACAACTGTCAGTCCCTCTGAAACGGTCTTTTGTATTATAGCGGCCTTAGGTACATGCAAACTTCCAAACCAAACGAGACTGGGAACATTTTCATGCAACTTCAGCTCCTGTTTATCTCTCTCATGCACTGCTGATATTTCTCTGCCTCTGCCGCCACTTGCTTTCATGCCATGTGCTCTTTTGCCATGACAAGCCATGTGCTGCATGTGTTCCCATCCGCCTGCCCTCAACCAGGTATTTTCACCGAAATCTCTTAAACGGCCGCTTGGAAGACTTCTCGTCCAGCCTCAAAGGGCTCTCAGCTCTACGGATCTTGTGAGCCGTCAAGTCAAGAGGATGTGAGCAGTCAAGGCAGCATCATGAGGGCACTCAACACCAGTACTTGTTTGAGCACCATTTGAGCAATTGATATGAGAGCAGTCAAGAGCATATAAGCAGTCCAGTGCATGCAAGCAGTCAGGAACATGTGACCAGTCAAGAGCAGGTGAGCAGCCAGGAGCAGGTGAGTAGTTTAAATCATGGAAGTAGTAAAGAGCATAGGACGAGCATGCGGCGATCATGCAACTTTATAACCGCAAAATGGCCATGAATGAAGGGGCAAATGGCCATCAACGGAACACGTTATGCCGAGAAGGAAAATTCATGTTTCCGGCGTACTTCTTCTTTCACATGTCCACGGACACTGAACTTGCCACACACGTGAAGGGACAGATGGGGGCATGCAGTTACCTGGAATACATTTTTGCTGCCCTTTTGGGACAATAACGCACAAGGAAGATTATCCGTTAGAGCTGAGCAAGTGAGTGACATCAATCAGGCCACCAACTCCCCTGACATGCACTTGGCAGATATCTGCAATACAACTATCTCTACGGCTCAGTCCCCTCGTACCTCGTAAATCTCCCAGCATTGAGAGAGCTGTAAGTAACATCATGCCATTTCATGCTCACCTATATATTCTCTCGACCTTGCCAGCTACCTCCCTTTCTGACCTACAACCCTCCCCCTCCAACCCCCCCTTTTCATCCTTCTCCTCCCGTCAGAGCCGTGAATAACAATTTCCTCACGGGTAGCGTTCCAGCCATGGGTTCAAGCTTGATGTTTCTCTATATCGACAACAACTACATTACGGACATCGGCACAAACTCACTCATCTCATGCACTGGTTTTAACAGCTGCCTCACTGATCCCCTCAAGTGCCTTGATGGCCCAATCACCACCCAGAAATCTGCTGCTAGTTGCTCCATCTGTGGCACTACCAACGCCGTCGGTCCCATGTGCTGGGGTGCTGGTGGGGAGTGCGTGGCTGCTGCTGCTTCTTACATAGCAGCTGGCACATTGAACACAGTGGCAAACGCTGCGGCCCCACCCATGCTCTGTTCGGGTAATGTGCCTTAACCATCTGTGTCGGTCCACACCTCCTTAAACACCTAGCCTCAGCGTTGGTGCAGCAGGCTAGGGTGTGTCTGGGACTGGGAGATTCATGTCATGTTTGTCTCCTTACTTTTGAATAATGTGTATGTCATGTTGGTTTCCTTACTCGTCCACCCTTCTGCTCTTTCAACTTCTTCTGCCGCTGCCGCCACCACCACTGCTGCTGCTGCTACCGCTGTTGATGATGATTATTCACTCACCTGCCTATCTTCTATATGGCCCAAACTCCTGCAGGCGGTCAACTAGCTACCATGTCACCTAGCGCTGCTGGAGGTGTGTGTGCGTCGTGCATTGTCTTTTCACAATCACTAAGTATCAAATGCAGCACGCGTTGTGTTTCTGCCAATCTATGATCCCACTGCCCCGCTTCCCGCCTCTTTCTTCCATGTTCTGCGTGTCCTCACCTCCCGTAACTAACTCTCCCATCTTCACCCCCCCTCTACTGTCCCCAGTACTGCTGACGCTCAAGGCAGCGCTGGGTGTGAATTTATTGACGTGGGCAGCAAGTACGCCGTGCCAAGTGGCTGGAAAGCAGGTTCCTGCAGGGCCGCAATCGTGGTCCGGTGTGCTCTGTGGGGATACTGGGGACGTGGTTTCAATGTGAGCACCCATGCATACATGGTAAAGCTTTTTGGGAGGGAAGAAGGGGGTCAGACAGGTAACTAGCCGGCCTCTGTCAACTCCTTCCACACCCACCCCTCTGCCTCTTCCCATCACCCCCCCTCAGTTCGTTGGCGAGTCAGAGGTTATCGGGGTCTATTCCTACGGACATCTCCAAGCTCACCACGCTCACTTACCTGTAAGGGTGAACTAGGGTGTGCACTCACAAGAACCTGTGGCACACGTGCACACTGATATGCTGACTGCATTGCAAAGGAGTTGCTTAGTTGTTGTGTCGAGTGCCTGTGTGGGGCACACCAAGAACAGGGAGTTTCTGGTTCTGCAATTGAAGTCCACCCTGCTGCTGCTGGCGGTTGGCTCATGACTAAGGGAGATGGGAAGAGACATGGACAGAACAACATACCAGAGCGGTGATTATGCATGCATGCATGCAAGCATCTGCAAATGACAGGGTGACCCATGCTCCTGATGTGAAGGTGTCTTTCTCTCCAACCCATCCCGCGACCTGCCTCCAGCACAACCCTTCCCTTCCCGATATGTGCTTCATATTTGTTTTGTCTCTCCCCCACCTGCTTCAGGGATTTCGGCTACAACCTTTTTCAGTCTACTCTCGTCGGGCTTGCCACACCCGTCAGTGGCATGACCTCTTTAAAGGCGCTGTAAGTACCTTCTCCTCTATAAGAGCTGTAAATTCGTTTCCGTTGTAGTGTATGGTGTTGACACAGCCAAACCAAGCAAGAATTCTGGTATCATTATGTAACCCTTCCTCTGGCCGTTCTCAAAATGATTTTTTTTGTGGACGTCTCATTCTCTTCTCTTGCGGTGCATTCGTGCTTCTACCCCCCAGATTATTCAACAACAACTGGTTATATGGAACAATCCCCTCCTTCCTCTCCTCCTTGCCTCAGCTTACCAACCTGTAAGCCAAACACACAGCTTCTAGGATCCGCAGATACATGCAGGAGCCTCGTTTCTGGTCTTGCCTGGAAGCAGCTCAACTACCCTCTTCTCTCTCATGTCTCAATTTCGCTTCAATCTTATGCCTCCTCGATCTGTGCTACTTCTTCTGTTTCCTGTGATCGTCTCTCCACCCCCCTTATACCCCTCCCCCACCAGAGGCCTCTCCTCCAACTACCTCACGGGCACCATACCTCCCCTCCCTACCTCTCTAGTCTCTTTGGACGTGGCCTTTAACTTCCTATCAGGCTCCTTCCCCAAGATCTATCTCGCTTTCTGTGCGGCTGACCAGAACTGCTTCCTCAACTCCTCCAACTGCCGCGCCTTAAGCTCGCTGCAGCGCCCCGCCACTGCCTGCGCCATTTGCGGCACGAACGACGGGCAGGGAACGCTGTGCGGTAGTGGACTTTGTGCCCCCAACAGCGGTCCCTATGCCAGCATTGGGACTGTCAACGTCGCCTCGCTGCCGCCGGTGTCCATGGCTTGCCAGGGTGCGTGTCGCTTGTGGATTGGCAGAGAGGAGAGGAGATTCACATAGCATAAGAAAAGAGCACAAAGGAAACGCCATCAGATGGGCAGGCTGAAGGTTTTGATATGATGTTGCCAGGCATGTGGGGAACATCCACCATTGAAAAAGGAATGCAACATCCACCATCTATTTGTCCTTATTACGTCAGCATTTCCCCAATCTTTTTGTACCTGAATGTGCTGCAGCTATTTTCCACCTGAATTCTGTCTGAGTGTTCTGCTGTTTCGTGCCTTTGAACTGTTCCCTGTGTGTGCCTGGACAGGGTATGCTCCTCTCGTCCTCATGAATGCTGCGTCAGGTGAGCCGTCTCATTCAAATCCTGCATTCCCATATATTCCGTGCACTCACCAATCAAATCGCCTTCTACACCCTCGCATAAGCTTTCTCCCCCACAGCTCCTCTTTCAACCTCTCCCCAGATAGTGCTTAATTCGTCCTCTTCCGCCTTTCTGTTTACCCCCCGACTCTCTCCATCCAGTATCCGCGATGCTTTCCATCAAGTCATACTTTGGTTTGACATACACAGACTGGACCGCCTCCACTGTCTGTGTGGTGGGTAGTGCACCTGTCCAGAGTGGAATCACCTCCAGCTGGTCTCGTGTTGATTGCTCCGCTGACGGATCGCCTGCATCAATGTAAGTGCCTCAAGAATGCACGACTGTGTGAGTACTCCAAGAAAACAAAAGTTTGAGAGCGTTCCAAACACCTTGAGGCATGCCAATGGGTCGCATCACTCTTTGCCCTTAATCCATCCAAGCATCCAAGCATCCAAGCATCCATCCATCCATCCATCCATCCATCCATCCATCCATCCATCCATCCATCCATCCATCTATGCATTCATATGGCTCGATTTCTCCCACTGCTCCCTTTCCATTCTACCACATGCACCTGTCTGGAGGCAGCTTGCCTTCAATTCTTTGAAGGCCACCAGCCTGCCTGCTGACATGTCCAAGCTTACTGCCCTCACAATTCTGTCAGTCCCTCTTTCTCTCCCACATACCCTTGTATCTCACTCCTTCCACAAACATGCTAGCATCTCTGCGAGCTGTTTCTATGCCTCTGCTCCCTTGCCACGTGGTCTCATGCCACGTCATGCCATGTGTGGCCATGCCATGTCAAGCGTGTGCAGCATGTGTTTCCATGCGCCTTCCTTCCATCAGAGATCTTTCAATTAATCTTCTCACCGGCCGCTTGGAAGACTTCGCCTCCAGCATCAAGGGGTTGACATCTCTACAATTCTTGTGAGCAGTCCAGAGCATTTGATCAGCAGCATAGAGTATGTGAGCAGTCACGAGCATGCGAGCTTGTGATATGAAAACCGTAAAATGAGCAACATGGCTGGTGAAGGGTAAGAATCCATGCACTTCATCAAAGAGCCATTTCATGTCCTGTCATATTCATTTCACATCTCGACAAGCAGAACCCTTGCTGAATAGTTACAGAGATGCATAGGGACTTCCTTAGAACTGGAAGGAGATCTTGCTGCTCTCTCAGAATTATGGGTTTTCTGCTTGGATCTGAGTGTCGGTAGGAGCAGGTTCAATTGCAGCAAGCTGCGCTTTGTCAGCCTGAGTGAGTGTCATTAATCTGGTTACCAACTCTCCCGCCCTCTTGGCAGATCACTAAGCTACAACTATATGTACGGCTCGGTCCCTACGTACCTCGTGAATCTCCCAGCACTCACCGAACTGTAAGTGGCATCATGCTATCTTTTGTAATGAAAAAAATTCAGACCCTTTCCCTTCTCAACTGTGCTTGTTGTCACATGCCCTTTTGAAACCCCCATTCTCATCTCCTCAGAAGGTTGGAGTTCAACTTCCTCACTGGTAGCATCCCAGGCATGAGTACGGGCTTGAAAGCACTCAACTTCAAAAGCAACTACATTTACAGCATCGCCGCCCATTCACTCATCTTCTGCGGCGGCAATCTTGGCTGCCTCGTTGATCCTTCCAAGTGCTCCAGTTCCGGGACCGTCCAGCGACCCGCTGCTGACTGCGCCATCTGTGGCACTACCAATGCCGTCCCTCCCTTTTGGTGGGGCGCCGGTGGGGAGTGCATGGTCGCAGCTGCTAGTAACATTGCAGCCAAAATACTAAATTCAGTATCGCTCACGCCTATCCCACCCATGGTCAGCTCAGGTAACGTACCTTTACCCTCCATGTGGGTTCCACACTCTCCTTAGCCACCTCATATCACCGTTGGTGCAGCAGGCTTGGGTGTGTCTGGGACTGGGATTCTTGCGTAAATGAATGTGCGTGGTGCATTCTGAGTGTTCTGTTTGTCAAGTTGCTTTCCATATGCGTTCACCCCTCGTATGATGATGATGATGATGATTCACTCACCCACCTACCTTCTGCATGGCTAAAATCTCCCTGTGGCCTACTGTGCAGGCGGTAATCTAACTACCGTGTTATCTACCAGAGCTGCAGGTGTGTGGAGGCTGCTCCTTGTCTTGCATTGTCATCCATGCACCATCTATCTGTTGTATGTAGATTTTTGCTGCTTTCTCTTTTCAATGTTCTTCCGATGTCTTTCTCTCCACATCTTTCCTAATCCTTGTACGCCTTTTTCCCTCTTCCAAATTTCCACGCTGTCCCTGCTACTCTATTTCTTCCCTCCCCGCCCTCCCCTTCGCCAGCACTGCTGGCGCTCAAGGTTTCGCTGGGCGTGACATTCACGACGTGGGCAGCAACTGTGCCGTGCCAAATAGTTGGCAAGCAGGCTGCCACACAGACCACGTGGTCCGGCGTGCTCTGCACTGATACCGGGGACGTTCTTTCAATGTGAGCACCCTTGCATGCATGCTAATGCTTTGTGGGCGGGAAGAAGGGGGTCAGACAGGTAACTAGCCGGCATCTATCAACTCCTTCCACACTCATCCCTCTGCCTCTTCCCATCACCCCTCCCCAGCTCGGTGGCACGCCAGAGTCTAAAGGGGTCTATTGCTTCGGACATCTCCAAGCTCACCGCACTCACTTACCTGTAAGGGTGAACTAGGGGGCGCACGCACAAGAACCTGTGACACACGACACACTCACAGGCTGACTGCATTGCAAAGGAAATGCCTATTTATTGAGTAGAGTGCCTGTGTGCCACACACCAAGGACACCCTTGGAGACCACCCTGCTGCTGCTGACAGCTGGCTCATGACCCGTTGTTTGGGCACGGAGTAAGGGAGATGGGAAGAGACATGGACAGACCAGCATTTTTATCTCATCTCGTGTTTATGGTGAACGGCCATCTTTTGCCCCCCAGAGAGGTGATTATGCATGCATGCAAGCGTGCATATGCAAATGACAGGTGGCATGGACAATGGCCTTAGCAACTAGTGTCTTTCTATCCAACCCATCCTGCGACCTGCCTCCAGCACAACCCTTCCCTTCCGGATATGTGCTTCACATTTTCTCTCTTTCTCCCCACCTTCTTTAGGGATTTCGGCTACAACCTTTTTCAGGGCAGTCTCGACGGGCTTGTCACACCCATCAAAGTTCTGACCTCTTTAAAGGCGCTGTAAGTACATTCTCGTCTATAAGAGCGGTAAAATATTTCCCATTATTGCCAATGTGTTCGCATAGCCAAGACAGGCAAGAAATCTGGTATCATTGTGTAAACATTCGTCTGGTCATCGCATTTTATGTGGACCTCTCATTCTCTTATTTTGCGGTGCATTCCTGCTTGTACCCTCCAGCTTCCTAAACAACAACTGGTTATCAGGAACGATCCCCTCCTACATCGCCTCCCTGCCACAGCTTACCACCCTGTAAGCCAAACTCACAGCTTCTAGGATCCGCAGATGCATGCAGGAGCCTCGTTGTTGGCCGTTCTGGTCTTACCCTCTACTCTCTGTGCGTCTTCTTCCGTTTGTTGTGCTTGCCTCTAAACCCCCCCCCCCCCCGTCCCCCTCCATACCCCTCCCCCACCAAAGGCCTCTACTCCAACTACCTCACAGGCACCATGCCCACCCTCACAACCTCACTGGTCGCTCTGGACGTGGGATTTAACTACCTTTCGGGCTCCTTCCCAAAGCTCTCCCTCGCGTCCTGTGCGGCCGACCAGAACTGCTTCGTCAGCTCCTCCTACTGCCGCACCTACAGCTTGCAGCAGCGCCCCGCCACTGCCTGCGGCATCTGCGGCACGACTGACGGGCAGGGGACGCTGTGCGGTGGTGCACTTTGCTCTGCCAACAGCTCTCTGCCAGTCAGCCAGGGGATTGTTAACGTCCCCACACTGACACCGGTGGCATTGACTTGTTCAGGTGGGTGTCGCTTGTTGATTGGCAGAGAGGAGAGGAGATTCACATAGCATAATAAAAGAGCACAAAGGAAACGCCATGTGATGTGCAGGCTGAAGAATTTGATGTGATGTGGCCAGGCATGTGCGGAACATCCACCATCGAGAAAGGAATGCAACGCCCACCATCTATATTCCCCAAATCGTTTTTGTACCTGAATGTGCTACAGCTATTTTCCACCTGAACTCTGTCTGAAAGCTCTGGTGGTTCGTGCCCCTGCCTGTTCCCTGTGTGTGCCTGTACAGGGAATGCTCCTCTCGTCCTCATGACCGCTGACTCAGGTGGGCCTAATGGCATCACTGATGCCCCTCCCTCTCAATTCCTGCACTCATTTATTCCGTGCACTCACCAATCAAATCCCCTCCTACACCCGCGCATACAATTCATCTCCCACACCTCCCCTTTCAACCTCTCCCCAGATCATGCTTAATTCATCCACTTCCGCCTTTCTGTTTAACCCCCCAAATATCTCTATCCAGTGTCCACGATGCTATCCATCAAGTCCTACTTTGGTTTGACGTCCACAACCTGGGCCGCCTCGTCTCTCTGTTCGGCGGGTGCTGGAACTATCCCGTTTGGAATCACCAGATGGGCTGGTGTTGATTGCACTGTTAACGGATTACCTGCAGCACTGTAAGTTCCCTAAGAATGCACGCACGTCTGTGTGAGTGTTCCAAGATGTCAAAAGTATGAAAGTGCTCCAAACAACTTGACGCATACCAACGAGTCGCCCCACTCACGCTTCATCCATCCATACAAATTGCTCAATTTTCCCCACTGCTCCCTTTCCATTCTACCACATGCACCTGTCTGCAGCTCGCTTATGTACAACCTTGTGAAGGCCACCAGCGTGCCTGCTGACATATCCAAGCTTATTGGCCTCACAAATCTGTCAGTCCCTCTTTCTCTCAATCCTTCCACAAACATGCAAGCATCTTTGTATGCTGTTTCTATGCCTCTGCTGCCCTGCCACGTGATCTCATGCCATGTGTGGCCATGCCATGTCAAGCGTGTACAGCATGTGTTTCCATGCGCCTGCCCTCCATCAGAGATCTTTCAATTAATCTTCTCACCGGCCGCTTGGAAAACTTTGCCTCCAGCCTCAAGGGGTTGACATCTCTACGGATTCTGTGAGCCGTCAAGAGCATTTGAGCAGTCATTAGCATGCGAGCCTGTAATTTGAGTACTGTAAAATGAACAACATGGCCGTTCACGGGGTAACAATCCACGCACTTGGCTGCAATGGGAGGACAATTAAATTCACTGTAAATAGAACTTTCATGTCCTGCCGTATTGACATCACATCTCAACAAGCATTACCCTTGCCGCATACTTGAAAGGATGGATGGGGGCATGAAGTTAACTGGAAGGAGAGTTCGCTGCTCCCTCAGACCTATGACGCATCAGGAAGAAGTGTTGGCCGAATTTGAGTGTCTGTGGGAGCGGGTTCGATCGGAGCAAGCCGCGGATCCTCAGCCCGAGTGAGTGTTATTAATACGGCCGCCAACACCCCCCCCTTCACTTGGCAGATCACTAAGTTACAACTATCTCTACGGCTCAGTCCCTTCGTACCTTGTGAATCTCCCAGCACTCACCGAACTGTAAGTAACATCATGCCATGCCTTTCAATAAAACGCTTTCAGACCCTTTCCATTATCTCAACTGTGCTTGTTGTCTCCCTTCCCCCTCACACAGAACCCTTCGTCACATACCCTTTTGTCCCTCCCACTCCCATCTCCTCAGAAAGCTCACTTACAACTTCCTCACTGGTAGCATCCCGGCCATGGGTACAGCCTTGAAGCGGCTCTACTTCAAAAACAACTACATTTCGGACATCGCCACCCCTGCACTCACCGTCTGTGTCGGCGATTCTTGCTGCCTCTCCGATCCCACCAAGTGCTCCAGTTCCGGGACTGTGCAGCGACCTGCTGCTGACTGTGCCATCTGTGCCACTACCAATGCCGTTGCGCCCTTTTGCTTTGGCGCTGGTGGGGAATGCATGGTCGCAGCTGCTGATAAAATTGCAGCCAACACAAACAATTATGGACAGCTGCCATTGCCACCCATGGTCTGCTCAGGTAACGTGCCTTAACCCTCCATGTGGGTTGCATGTAGCCACCTCACATCGGCGTTGGTGCAGCAGGCTTGGGTGTGTCTGGGACTGGGATTCTTGCACAAATCAATGTGCATGGTGCGTTCAGAGTGTTGTGTCTGTCAAGTTGTTTTCCATACGAGTTCAACCCTCTCATGATGATGATGATGATGATGATGATGATGATGATGATGATGATGATGATGATGATGATGATGATGATGATGATGAGATGATGAGGATGAGGATGAGGATGAGGATGATGAGGATGCGGATGAGGATGATGATGACGATGACGACGACGACGAAGATGATGATGATTCACTCACCCACCTACCCTCTGCATGGCTAAAACCTCCCTGTGGCCTAATGTGCAGGCGGTAATCTAACTACCGTGCTATCTACCAGCGCTGCAGGTGTGTGGAGGCTGCTCATTGTCATCCATGCACCATCCATCTGTCGCTTTTTGGTGCTTCCTGTTTTCAATGTTCTTCCGATGTCTTTCTCTCCACATCTTTCCTAATCCTTGTACGCCTTTTTCCCTCTTCCAAATTTCCACGCTGTCCCTACTACTCTATTTCTTCCCTCCCTGCCCTCCCCTTCGCCAGCACTGCTGGCGCTCAAGGTATCGCTGGGCGTGACATTCACGACGTGGGCAGCAAGTGTGCCGTGCCAAGTGGTTGGCAAGCAGGCTGCTACACAGACCACGTGGTCCGGCGTGCTCTGTACTGATACCGGGGACGTGCTTTCAATGTGAGCACCCATGCATGCATGCTAAAGCTTTGTGGGCGGGAAGAAGGGGGTGAGACAGGTAACTAGCCGGCATCTATCAACTCCTTCCACACCCATCCCTCTGCCTCTTCCCATCACCCCCCCCTCAGCTCGGTGGCACGCCAGAGTCTAAAGGGGTCTATTGCTTCGGACATCTCCAAGCTCACCGCACTCACTTACCTGTAAGGGTGAACTAGGGGGCGCACGCACAAGAACCTGTGACACACGACACACTCACAGGCTCACTGCATTGCAAAGGAAATGCCTATTTATTGAGTAGAGTGCTTGTTTGCCACACACCAATGACACCCTTGGAGGCCACCCTGCTGCTTCTGACAGCTGGCTCATGACCCGTTGTTTGGGCACGGAGTAAGGGAGATGGGAAGAGACATGGACAGACCAGCATTTTTATCTCATCTCGTGTTTATGGTGAACGGCCATCTTTTGCCCCCCAGAGAGGTGATTATGCATGCATGCAAGCGTGCATATGCAAATGACAGGTGGCATGGACAATGGCCTTAGCAACTAGTGTCTTTCTATCCAACCCATCCTGCGACCTGCCTCCAGCACAACCCTTCCCTTCCGGATATGTGCTTCACATTTTCTCTCTTTCTCCCCACCTTCTTTAGGGATTTCGGCTACAACCTTTTTCAGGGCAGTCTCGACGGGCTTGTCACACCCATCAAAGTTCTGACCTCTTTAAAGGCGCTGTAAGTACATTCTCGTCTATAAGAGCGGTAAAATATTTCCCATTATTGCCAATGTGTTCGCATAGCCAAGACAGGCAAGAAATCTGGTATCATTGTGTAAACATTCGTCTGGTCATCGCATTTTATGTGGACCTCTCATTCTCTTATTTTGCGGTGCATTCCTGCTTGTACCCTCCAGCTTCCTAAACAACAACTGGTTATCAGGAACGATCCCCTCCTACATCGCCTCCCTGCCACAGCTTACCACCCTGTAAGCCAAACTCACAGCTTCTAGGATCCGCAGATGCATGCAGGAGCCTCGTTGTTGGCCGTTCTGGTCTTACCCTCTACTCTCTGTGCGTCTTCTTCCGTTTGTTGTGCTTGCCTCTAACCCCCCCCCCCCCCTCCCCCTCCATACCCCTCCCCCACCAGAGGCCTCTACTCCAACTACCTCACAGGCACCATGCCCACCCTCACAACCTCACTGGTCGCTCTGGACGTGGGATTTAACTACCTTTCGGGCTCCTTCCCAAAGCTCTCCCTCGCGTCCTGTGCGGCCGACCAGAACTGCTTCGTCAGCTCCTCCTACTGCCGCACCTACAGCTCGCAGCAGCGCCCCGCCACTGCCTGCGGCATCTGCGGCACGACTGACGGGCAGGGGACGCTGTGCGGTGGTGCACTTTGCTCTGCCAACAGCTCTTTGCCAGTCAGCCAGGGGATTGTTAACGTCCCCACACTGACACCGGTGGCATTGACTTGTTCAGGTGGGTGTCTCTTGTTGATTGGCAGAGAGGAGAGGAGATTCACATAGCATAATAAAAGAGCACAAAGGAAACGCCATGTGATGTGCAGGCTGAAGAATTTGATGTGATGTGGCCAGGCATGTGCGGAACATCCACCATCGAGAAAGGAATGCAACGCCCACCATCTATATTCCCCAAATCGTTTTTGTACCTGAATGTGCTACAGCTATTTTCCACCTGAACTCTGTCTGAAAGCTCTGGTGGTTCGTGCCCCTGCCTGTTCCCTGTGTGTGCCTGTACAGGGAATGCTCCTCTCGTCCTCATGACCGCTGACTCAGGTGGGCCTAATGGCATCACTGATGCCCCTCCCTCTCAATTCCTGCACTCATTTATTCCGTGCACTCACCAATCAAATCCCCTCCTACACCCGCGCATACAATTCCTCTCCCACACCTCCCCTTTCAACCTCTCCCCAGATCATGCTTAATTCATCCACTTCCGCCTTTCTGTTTAACCCCCCAAATATCTCTATCCAGTGTCCACGATGCTATCCATCAAGTCCTACTTTGGTTTGACGTCCACAACCTGGGCCGCCTCGTCTCTCTGTTCGGCAGGTGCTGGAACTATCCCGTTTGGAATCACCAGATGGGCTGGTGTTGATTGCACTGTTAACGGATTACCTGCAGCACTGTAAGTTCCCTAAGAATGCACGCACGTCTGTGTGAGTGTTCCAAGATGTCAAAAGTATGAAAGTGCTCCAAACAACTTGACGCATACCAACGAGTCGCCCCACTCACGCTTCATCCATCCATACAAATTGCTCAATTTTCCCCACTGCTCCCTTTCCATTCTACCACATGCACCTGTCTGCAGCTCGCTTATGTACAACCTTGTGAAGGCCACCAGCGTGCCTGCTGACATATCCAAGCTTATTGGCCTCACAAATCTGTCAGTCCCTCTTTCTCTCAATCCTTCCACAAACATGCAAGCATCTTTGTATGCTGTTTCTATGCCTCTGCTGCCCTGCCACGTGATCTCATGCCATGTGTGGCCATGCCATGTCAAGCGTGTACAGCATGTGTTTCCATGCGCCTACCCTCCATCAGAGATCTTTCAATTAATCTTCTCACCGGCCGCTTGGAAAACTTTGCCTCCAGCCTCAAGGGGTCGACATCTCTACGGATTCTGTGAGCCGTCAAGAGCATTTGAGCAGTCATTAGCATGCGAGCCTGTAATTTGAGTACTGTAAAATGAACAACATGGCCGTTCACGGGGTAACAATCCACGCACTTGGCTGCAATGGGAGGACAATTAAATTCACTGTAAATAGAACTTTCATGTCCTGCCGTATTGACATCACATCTCAACAAGCATTACCCTTGCCGCATACTTGAAAGGATGGATGGGGGCATGAAGTTAACTGGAAGGAGAGTTCGCTGCTCCCTCATACCTATGACGCATCAGGAAGAAGTGTTGGCCGAATTTGAGTGTCTGTGGGAGCGGGTTCGATCGGAGCAAGCCGCGGATCCTCAGCCCGAGTGAGTGTTATTAATACGGCCGCCAACACCCCCCCCTTCACTTGGCAGATCACTAAGTTACAACTATCTCTACGGCTCAGTCCCTTCGTACCTTGTGAATCTCCCAGCACTCACCAAACTGCAAGTAACATCATGCCATGCCTTTCAATAAAACGCTTTCAGACCCTTTCCATTATCTCAACTGTGCTTGTTGTCTCCCTTCCCCCTCACACAGAACCCTTCGTCACATACCCTTTTGTCCCTCCCACTCCCATCTCCTCAGAAAGCTCACTTACAACTTCCTCACTGGTAGCATCCCGGCCATGGGTACAGCCATGAAGCGGCTCTACTTCAAAAACAACTACATTTCGGACATCGCCACCCCTGCACTCACCGTCTGTGTCGGCGATTCTTGCTGCCTCTCCGATCCCACCAAGTGCTCCAGTTCCGGGATTGTGCAGCGACCTGCTGCTGACTGTGCCATCTGTGCCACTACCAATGCCGTTGCGCCCTTTTGCTTTGGCGCTGGTGGGGAATGCATGGTCGCAGCTGCTGATAAAATTGCAGCCAACACAAACAATTATGGACAGCTGCCATTGCCACCCATGGTCTGCTCAGGTAACGTGCCTTAACCCTCCATGTGGGTTGCATGTAGCCACCTCACATCGGCGTTGGTGCAGCAGGCTTGGGTGTGTCTGGGACTGGGATTCTTGCATAAATCAATGTGCATGGTGCGTTCAGAGTGTTGTGTCTGTCAAGTTGTTTTCCATACGAGTTCAACCCTCTCATGATGATGATGATGATGATGATGATGATGATGATGATGATGATGATGATGAGATGATGAGGATGAGGATGAGGATGAGGATGATGAGGATGCGGATGAAGATGATGATGATTCACTCACCCACCTACCCTCTGCATGGCTAAAACCTCCCTGTGGCCTAATGTGCAGGCGGTAATCTAACTACCGTGCTATCTACCAGCGCTGCAGGTGTGTGGAGGCTGCTCATTGTCATCCATGCACCATCCATCTGTCGCTTTTTGGTGCTTCCTGTTTTCAATGTTCTTCCGATGTCTTTCTCTCCACATCTTTCCTAATCCTTGTACGCCTTTTTCCCTCTTCCAAATTTCCACGCTGTCCCTGCTACTCTATTTCTTCCCTCCCTGCCCTCCCCTTCGCCAGCACTGCTGGCGCTCAAGGTATCGCTGGGCGTGACATTCACGACGTGGGCAGCAAGTGTGCCGTGCCAAGTGGTTGGCAAGCAGGCTGCTACACAGACCACGTGGTCCGGCATGCTCTGTACTGATACCGGGGACGTTCTTTCAATGTGAGCACCCATGCATGCATGCTAAAGCTTTGTGGGCGGGAAGAAGGGGGTCAGACATGTAACTAGCCGGCATCTATCAACTCCTTCCACACCCATCCCTCTGCCTCTTCCCATCACCCCCCCCTCAGCTCGGTGGCACGCCAGAGTCTAAAGGGGTCTATTGCTTCGGACATCTCCAAGCTCATCGCACTCACTTACCTGTAAGGGTGAACTAGGGGGCGCACGCACAAGAACCTGTGACACACGACACACTCACAGGCTCACTGCATTGCAAAGGAAATGCCTATTTATTGAGTAGAGTGCTTGTTTGCCATACACCAATGACACCCTTGGAGGCCACCCTGCTGCTTCTGACAGCTGGCTCATGACCCGTTGTTTGGGCACGGAGTAAGGGAGATGGGAAGAGACATGGACAGACCAGCATTTTTATCTCATCTCGTGTTTATGGTGAACGGCCATCTTTTGCCCCCCAGAGAGGTGATTATGCATGCATGCAAGCGTGCATATGCAAATGACAGGTGGCATGGACAATGGCCTTAGCAACTAGTGTCTTTCTATCCAACCCATCCTGCGACCTGCCTCCAGCACAACCCTTCCCTTCCGGATATGTGCTTCACATTTTCTCTCTTTCTCCCCACCTTCTTTAGGGATTTCGGCTACAACCTTTTTCAGGGCAGTCTCGACGGGCTTGTCACACCCATCAAAGTTCTGACCTCTTTAAAGGCGCTGTAAGTACATTCTCGTCTATAAGAGCGGTAAAATATTTCCCATTATTGCCAATGTGTTCGCATAGCCAAGACAGGCAAGAAATCTGGTATCATTGTGTAAACATTCGTCTGGTCATCGCATTTTATGTGGACCTCTCATTCTCTTATTTTGCGGTGCATTCCTGCTTGTACCCTCCAGCTTCCTAAACAACAACTGGTTATCAGGAACGATCCCCTCCTACATCGCCTCCCTGCCACAGCTTACCACCCTGTAAGCCAAAATCACAGCTTCTAGGATCCGCAGATGCATGCAGGAGCCTCGTTGTTGGCCGTTCTGGTCTTACCCTCTACTCTCTGTGCCTCTTCTTCCGTTTGTTGTGCTTGCCTCTAAACCCCCCCCCCCCCCCTCCCCCTCCATACCCCTCCCCCACCAAAGGCCTCTACTCCAACTACCTCACAGGCACCATGCCCACCCTCACAACCTCACTGGTCGCTCTGGACGTGGGATTTAACTACCTTTCGGGCTCCTTCCCAAAGCTCTCCCTCGCGTCCTGTGCGGCCGACCAGAACTGCTTCGTCAGCTCCTCCTACTGCCGCACCTACAGCTTGCAGCAGCGCCCCGCCACTGCCTGCGGCATCTGCGGCACGACTGACGGGCAGGGGACGCTGTGCGGTGGTGCACTTTGCTCTGCCAACAGCTCTCTGCCAGTCAGCCAGGGGATTGTTAACGTCCCCACACTGACACCGGTGGCATTGACTTGTTCAGGTGGGTGTCGCTTGTTGATTGGCAGAGAGGAGAGGAGATTCACATAGCATAATAAAAGAGCACAAAGGAAACGCCATGTGATGTGCAGGCTGAAGAATTTGATGTGATGTGGCCAGGCATGTGCGGAACATCCACCATCGAGAAAGGAATGCAACGCCCACCATCTATATTCCCCAAATCGTTTTTGTACCTGAATGTGCTACAGCTATTTTCCACCTGAACTCTGTCTGAAAGCTCTGGTGGTTCGTGCCCCTGCCTGTTCCCTGTGTGTGCCTGTACAGGGAATGCTCCTCTCGTCCTCATGACCGCTGACTCAGGTGGGCCTAATGGCATCACTGATGCCCCTCCCTCTCAATTCCTGCACTCATTTATTCCGTGCACTCACCAATCAAATCCCCTCCTACACCCGCGCATACAATTCCTCTCCCACACCTCCCCTTTCAACCTCTCCCCAGATCATGCTTAATTCATCCACTTCCGCCTTTCTGTTTAACCCCCCAAATATCTCTATCCAGTGTCCACGATGCTATCCATCAAGTCCTACTTTGGTTTGACGTCCACAACCTGGGCCGCCTCGTCTCTCTGTTCGGCGGGTGCTGGAACTATCCCGTTTGGAATCACCAGATGGGCTGGTGTTGATTGCACTGTTAACGGATTACCTGCAGCACTGTAAGTTCCCTAAGAATGCACGCACGTCTGTGTGAGTGTTCCAAGATGTCAAAAGTATGAAAGTGCTCCAAACAACTTGACGCATACCAACGAGTCGCCCCACTCACGCTTCATCCATCCATACAAATTGCTCAATTTTCCCCACTGCTCCCTTTCCATTCTACCACATGCACCTGTCTGCAGCTCGCTTATGTATAACCTTGTGAAGGCCACCAGCGTGCCTGCTGACATATCCAAGCTTATTGGCCTCACAAATCTGTCAGTCCCTCTTTCTCTCAATCCTTCCACAAACATGCAAGCATCTTTGTATGCTGTTTCTATGCCTCTGCTGCCCTGCCACGTGATCTCATGCCATGTGTGGCCATGCCATGTCAAGCGTGTACAGCATGTGTTTCCATGCGCCTACCCTCCATCAGAGATCTTTCAATTAATCTTCTCACCGGCCGCTTGGAAAACTTTGCCTCCAGCCTCAAGGGGTCGACATCTCTACGGATTCTGTGAGCCGTCAAGAGCATTTGAGCAGTCATTAGCATGCGAGCCTGTAATTTGAGTACTGTAAAATGAACAACATGGCCGTTCACGGGGTAACAATCCACGCACTTGGCTGCAATGGGAGGACAATTAAATTCACTGTAAATAGAACTTTCATGTCCTGCCGTATTGACATCACATCTCAACAAGCATTACCCTTGCCGCATACTTGAAAGGATGGATGGGGGCATGAAGTTAACTGGAAGGAGAGTTCGCTGCTCCCTCAGACCTATGACGCATCAGGAAGAAGTGTTGGCCGAATTTGAGTGTCTGTGGGAGCGGGTTCGATCGGAGCAAGCCGCGGATCCTCAGCCCGAGTGAGTGTTATTAATACGGCCGCCAACACCCCCCCCTTCACTTGGCAGATCACTAAGTTACAACTATCTCTACGGCTCAGTCCCTTCGTACCTTGTGAATCTCCCAGCACTCACCGAACTGTAAGTAACATCATGCCATGCCTTTCAATAAAACGCTTTCAGACCCTTTCTATTATCTCAACTGTGCTTGTTGTCTCCCTTCCCCCTCACACAGAACCCTTCGTCACATACCCTTTTGTCCCTCCCACTCCCATCTCCTCAGAAAGCTCACTTACAACTTCCTCACTGGTAGCATCCCGGCCATGGGTACAGCCTTGAAGCGGCTCTACTTCAAAAACAACTACATTTCGGACATCGCCACCCCTGCACTCACCGTCTGTGTCGGCGATTCTTGCTGCCTCTCCGATCCCACCAAGTGCTCCAGTTCCGGGACTGTGCAGCGACCTGCTGCTGACTGTGCCATCTGTGCCACTACCAATGCCGTTGCGCCCTTTTGCTTTGGCGCTGGTGGGGAATGCATGGTCGCAGCTGCTGATAAAATTGCAGCCAACACAAACAATTATGGACAGCTGCCATTGCCACCCATGGTCTGCTCAGGTAACGTGCCTTAACCCTCCATGTGGGTTGCATGTAGCCACCTCACATCGGCGTTGGTGCAGCAGGCTTGGGTGTGTCTGGGACTGGGATTCTTGCATAAATCAATGAGCATGGTGCGTTCAGAGTGTTGTGTCTGTCAAGTTGTTTTCCATACGAGTTCAACCCTCTCATGATGATGATGATGATGATGATGATGATGATGATGATGATGAGATGATGAGGATGAGGATGAGGATGAGGATGATGAGGATTCGGATGAGGATGATGATGACGATGACGACGACGATGAAGATGATGATGATTCACTCACCCACCTACCCTCTGCATGGCTAAAACCTCCCTGTGGCCTAATGTGCAGGCGGTAATCTAACTACCGTGCTATCTACCAGCGCTGCAGGTGTGTGGAGGCTGCTCATTGTCATCCATGCACCATCCATCTGTCGCTTTTTGGTGCTTCCTGTTTTCAATGTTCTTCCGATGTCTTTCTCTCCACATCTTTCCTAATCCTTGTACGCCTTTTTCCCTCTTCCAAATTTCCACGCTGTCCCTGCTACTCTATTTCTTCCCTCCCTGCCCTCCCCTTCGCCAGCACTGCTGGCGCTCAAGGTATCGCTGGGCGTGACATTCACGACGTGGGCAGCAAGTGTGCCGTGCCAAGTGGTTGGCAAGCAGGCTGCTACACAGACCACGTGGTCCGGCGTGCTCTGTACTGATACCGGGGACGTGCTTTCAATGTGAGCACCCATGCATGCATGCTAAAGCTTTGTGGGCGGGAAGAAGGGGGTGAGACAGGTAACTAGCCGGCATCTATCAACTCCTTCCACACCCATCCCTCTGCCTCTTCCCATCACCCCCCCCTCGGCTCGGTGGCACACCAGAGTCTAAAGGGGTCTATTGCTTCGGACATCTCCAAGCTCACCGCACTCACTTACCTGTAAGGGTGAACTAGGGGGCGCACGCACAAGAACCTGTGACACACGACACACTCACAGGCTCACTGCATTGCAAAGGAAATGCCTATTTGTTGAGTAGAGTGCTTGTTTGCCACACACCAATGACACCCTTGGAGGCCACCCTGCTGCTTCTGACAGCTGGCTCATGACCCGTTGTTTGGGCACGGAGTAAGGGAGATGGGAAGAGACATGGACAGACCAGCATTTTTATCTCATCTCGTGTTTATGGTGAACGGCCATCTTTTGCCCCCCAGAGAGGTGATTATGCATGCATGCAAGCGTGCATATGCAAATGACAGGTGGCATGGACAATGGCCTTAGCAACTAGTGTCTTTCTATCCAACCCATCCTGCGACCTGCCTCCAGCACAACCCTTCCCTTCCGGATATGTGCTTCACATTTTCTCTCTTTCTCCCCACCTTCTTTAGGGATTTCGGCTACAACCTTTTTCAGGGCAGTCTCGACGGGCTTGTCACACCCATCAAAGTTCTGACCTCTTTAAAGGCGCTGTAAGTACATTCTCGTCTATAAGAGCGGTAAAATATTTCCCATTATTGCCAATGTGTTCGCATAGCCAAGACAGGCAAGAAATCTGGTATCATTGTGTAAACATTCGTCTGGTCATCGCATTTTATGTGGACCTCTCATTCTCTTATTTTGCGGTGCATTCCTGCTTGTACCCTCCAGCTTCCTAAACAACAACTGGTTATCAGGAACGATCCCCTCCTACATCGCCTCCCTGCCACAGCTTACCACCCTGTAAGCCAAACTCACAGCTTCTAGGATCCGCAGATGCATGCAGGAGCCTCGTTGTTGGCCGTTCTGGTCTTACCCTCTACTCTCTGTGCGTCTTCTTCCATTTGTTGTGCTTGCCTCTAAACCCCCCCCCCCCCGTCCCCCTCCATACCCCTCCCCCACCAAAGGCCTCTACTCCAACTACCTCACAGGCACCATGCCCACCCTCACAACCTCACTGGTCGCTCTGGACGTGGGATTTAACTACCTTTCGGGCTCCTTCCCAAAGCTCTCCCTCGCGTCCTGTGCGGCCGACCAGAACTGCTTCGTCAGCTCCTCCTACTGCCGCACCTACAGCTTGCAGCAGCGCCCCGCCACTGCCTGCGGCATCTGCGGCACGACTGACGGGCAGGGGACGCTGTGCGGTGGTGCACTTTGCTCTGCCAACAGCTCTCTGCCAGTCAGCCAGGGGATTGTTAACGTCCCCACACTGACACCGGTGGCATTGACTTGTTCAGGTGGGTGTCGCTTGTTGATTGGCAGAGAGGAGAGGAGATTCACATAGCATAATAAAAGAGCACAAAGGAAACGCCATGTGATGTGCAGGCTGAAGAATTTGATGTGATGTGGCCAGGCATGTGCGGAACATCCACCATCGAGAAAGGAATGCAACGCCCACCATCTATATTCCCCAAATCGTTTTTGTACCTGAATGTGCTACAGCTATTTTCCACCTGAACTCTGTCTGAAAGCTCTGGTGGTTCGTGCCCCTGCCTGTTCCCTGTGTGTGCCTGTACAGGGAATGCTCCTCTCGTCCTCATGACCGCTGACTCAGGTGGGCCTAATGGCATCACTGATGCCCCTCCCTCTCAATTCCTGCACTCATTTATTCCGTGCACTCACCAATCAAATCCCCTCCTACACCCGCGCATACAATTCCTCTCCCACACCTCCCCTTTCAACCTCTCCCCAGATCATGCTTAATTCATCCACTTCCGCCTTTCTGTTTAACCCCCCAAATATCTCTATCCAGTGTCCACGATGCTATCCATCAAGTCCTACTTTGGTTTGACGTCCACATCTTGGGCCGGGGTGTGCTTATATATGAGGATCGACCATAAGAGCATTGCTCCATATATAAGTGCGTGCGCTTATCATAGGCCTGCGCTTATATCCAGGGCGATACGGTACATGTGTTGACCTGGAAAGGAATAGGTGCGATAAGGCTACCACTTTTGGAATGCTTGAAGGTTGTATGCCCTTCGGTTATTCCAACAATCCCCTTTATTCCTGAAGGTGTGCCACGTGGGGCTTCTTGATAACTCTGCACAGGTCAGTGGAGTATTGAAACTTCAGGCATGGCAAGTTCTTTGCCAGAAAATCTGCTGCCATTTCACCAGTTGGACAGTAGATGAGCTTGACCTTGCCCTTGTCGATTTCGTCATTCACGAAGAAGTAACGGTGGGCGATGTGTTTCGAACGGTTGACGAAGCCAGATTTGTTTACGATTTTGATCGCGCCCTGGTTGTCGCACAGTAACTTGATTAACATATCTGGTCGAAGGTGTTTTCCATTGTGAAGGACCACTCAACAAAGTTCTCGCCATTGAACTTATCAAGCCCGAACACTCCTGGTTCATGCCTAGAAGGTCAAAGAGTTATTTGCACGAGAGCCATGGACTGAGTACTGGGTTGGCCTTGAGCTTGGACTTCTCCACTGCCACCAGCACCTCTGCCACCCATTTCCTCGGGTCCAGCCATTGTGAAAACTGCTCCAAGGGACCCTGATACCAGTTATTATAGTCACAATAGGCTCAAATGTGCCTAAAATGAAAGATAGAGTGCATAGACGGATTTATGCAGAGTGGTTTGAAAAGATGATAGTAGACTGAACACAGCATCAACTAATGTGGTGCATATTGGAAATAGAATGCGTTATTGTATTACACAGTTAGCAAGTATAATCACTCGATTTGGTAAAGAAATGACAAAATGAGATTAGTTTGAGCGAACAGGGGTCCAGCACCAACTATAAACTTATGAAACAAAATAGCACCACATTATAGCAACCTCTACAGCACCAACGTATGGCAAGTCCTAGTGTTCGGTGAGCGTAACTGGCTGGCGTCCTCAAAGCACAAGTCCATGCGTGATGTGCTCACCAAGTAATTCGCTACCCTCCTAGCAGCCAACCAGTGAGCAGGTCATGGTTGTTTATGTGGATGACATAGTCTTTTTCTCACACTCCTCTGACCTTGTGAAGGAGGTGATTCAGAAACTTCAAGACAGATTCAAGTGCAAGGCCCTTGGTGACGTAAACTTCAACCTCAGGCTTCACATCGAACAAGATGCGGAGAAGCAGTATATGCGAATGCATCAATAGAAGTACCTAGAATCGTTGGCTGCTAAATTCAGGTAGAGTGAAGGCCATGTGGCTACTCCCTTCCCCTCTAGGTTAATGTGTGTGAAGAGACCAGAGGAGGAAAGTGTTGGCAATGAGAAGTGGCGCCGTTTCTATTTGCTGGCTATATTTGTCCAATGCCTTAATAAGGAGTAGGCAGCAGCAGGAGTGAGAGTGGACAAGTATCTTGGCCAAACAACGACGGTTGGGCTGCAATACTCAGCGGAGACACAAAGACGCCAAAAGGGCGCGGAAGGTGTCGAGCCCGGACGATAGTTCCCCGCTGCATTCTCTGATGCCTCTTATGCATCGAAACTAGAGGACATGACAAGTGTGGGAGGCTTTATTTGATATAATGGTGAAGGCCCAACTGCTTGGGAAAGTTTGAAGCAGGTTGACCAAGCTTTGAGCTCGGTCGAGTCCGAGTACATGTCACTCTTTCGTGCCAAATGGGAAGTTGCGCGGTAGTGGCATTTGTTGGCTGAGTTGGGGAGGAGCAGCAAGGACCTACCCTTCTCTTTTGTGACAGCTAGGGTACCCTTTCATTTGCTAAGAACAATATATTGCATGGCCTTACAAAGCACATGAGGTGAAGTGACATTGGATGAGGAGTATGGTGACCAAGGGTGAAGTTGAGTTGTACTATGTGAAGATGACGGCACAACCAGCTGACATGATGACAAAGAGGCTGGTAAAACAGTAGCACTGGAAGTGTTGCAAGCTGGATGGGATGGCTCTGAGATGAAGGCAACAGGTCCTATGGCCAACGATTCGAGGGGGAGTTTGTTGGTGCAACCCCATAATTTGCATTCGGCTTGTTGTACTTGTGTGTGCATGTGTGTTTGAATGAAATGGTATGAGATCACCCTTCTTGTTCTCAATCCTCTCGACATGTTCCTCTCGACCTTCCTTGTCTCACCCCTCTCTCGTAACCTAGCTATGGCTCCTAAGCTTAGCTAGTTAAGTTTCGACATGGTATTAAGAGCTACTACGGTCTTAGGACCTATCATCTTTCGTGGAACATGGGCCCACCCACGCTGCAGCGCGAAATGCGGATTTTTTTTTTTTTCTCCTCGTCACCAGTCGCGCTCGGGGCGCCTACCGGTCCCGTCCCGTCAGCACGTCGCGCTCTGCCCTGTCGCGCCCGATGCGCCTGCCCGTCCCGTCCCGTTGTCGCCCTGCGCTCTGCCCGTCGTCGTCGTCGTTCCGCCCGTCGCCCTGCCCGTTGTAAGCGCCAGCACCAGCTCGGACCGCCAGCGCCAGCGCCTGCGACTGCCGCCAGCGCCAGTGCGGAGCGCAAGCACCAGCGCCAACGCCAACGCCAACGCCTGCACCCAGCGCCAGCGCCAGCGCCGGAGCCTACGCCTGCGTCACCGCCAGCGCCAGCGCCGGCAGCAGCTAACGCCGCCCCCCCCCCTCCCCCTTCTCTCTTGCAGTTTCTGCCGTGGAAGGGGGGGAGATGTGGGGGTGGCGAGTGTGACCGACCAGCAGCCCGTCCCTCCCTTCCCTCTTCCTCTCTCCACTGCAGCGCTGGTTGCTGTATGGGGGGGAGACACGGGGGATAAGGGTGGCGGTTGGAGCCTGCATCATCAGACGTCACCCTTTATCGCCCCATCCGCGACTGTCGCTGTGGGGGGGAGGGTGAAGGGGTGGCGGGAGTGTTCTTGCAGGAACCAGCTGTCGTCCTCCTCTCTCCTCTCTCTCCCTGCAGCGCCTGTCACTGTGGAGGAAATGGGGGAGGGTGAGGAGGTGGTGGGAGAGATTGTGCCGCATCTGCAACTGCCCCTCTTCTCTCTCTCACTGCCGTGCGTGCCGCTGTGGGGGGGGGGGGGGGTGAGGGGGTGGCATAAGTCAGCCAAGCATATGGGACTGCCGCCCTCTGCTACCGTGGTACCTCCAGCTGCAGCCCCTGTCGCCACCCTTGTTTGTCTTGACTCTCTACTGCTTTTGAGCAGCAGGTGCTGCCGTTGAGCCCTGCTGTGCCGCCGCCCTTGCCGCCGCACGCTCCTGCTCTCCAGGCGGCCTGCCGCCACATGCACCTACCACAAGCTAGCAAAGCCAGCATAAGCCGTCGTACTCTCACACGTCCCCCCCTCAAAGCTGGGTGGCGTGAGAAACACCCTGCTTGACAAGATAGTCCTTGAGAGCACGGCGTGCGTTGCCCATATCAGCTTCTGCAACCCAACTGTCCTCAGTGGGGTCATATCCCTTCCAGCGTATCAGGAACTCAAGGGTCTTGCCGCCGCGGCGCCGATGAGTGAGAACGTGCTCCACTTCATACTCTGGTTCATCTTGTATGAGAACAGGTGGTGGTGGCGGTAGCTGCCGTCCCTGGAACAGTTGGTTGGGGTCCTTGTAGGGCTTCGGTAGCTGAACATGGAAATCGTTGTGAAGCTTCCACGCAGTAGGTAAGCGCAAGCAAAATGTTACTGGTGTCACCTGTGCCTCAACATGAAAAGGACCATAGAAGCGAGGTCGGAGCTTGGATGGTAGGTGAGACAGGTTCAAGTTGCGCGTGTCAAGGAACACCTGATCTCCGATTGCTACTGAGTGATCTCGTCGCTGGCGATCGGCATACTGCTTCTGGGAGTTTCGCATCGTGGTGAGGCATCGCTGAGTCTTCTCCCATAGCTGCTGCATGGTGGTGACGAAGTCATGTGCGGCTTGGACGTGTGCCGGTGTGGTTGGCTACTATGGTGTAAGTGGTTCCCATCTGTAGCACAAGAAGAAAGGAGTTTTCCTTGTGGCCGCATGTGACGCGTTGTTGTAAGCAAAATCTAGGGTCGGTAACTGTGTGTCCCAGTGGCTGGCGTCGTCTTTGCAAGCTGTACGCAGTAACTGTTCAACCACCTGATTGAGTCACTCTGTCAGTCCGTCAGTCTGGGGATGGTATGCTAAAGACATCGCAAGTTTTGTCTCCAACAATCCCATGAGCTCCTTCCAGAACTTACTCGTGAACTTTGGATATCTGTCTGAGATGAGTGTAGCGGGGATGCCGTGGATGGTGATGATGCGGTCGAAGAAGAGGCGAGCAGTTGCTTCAGCTGTAGCCGTGTCGTTGGTCGGGATAAAGTGGCCCATTTTGGAGAACTTGTCGATCACAACGAGTATAGCGTCATGCCCTCGTGAGGTCGAAGGAATTCCCGTGATGAAGTCGAGGCTAACGACCTGCCATGGCTGCTCTGGTACAGGTAGAGGCTGAAGTAACCCTGCTTTTTTCTGCTTGCTACTCTTCATCCGCTGGCACGTGTCGCATGAGGTGACGAACTGCTGCACGTCTGCTACCATCCTGGGCCAGTAGTAATAATTTGCTATCCCTGCTAACGTCTTGTTGCTCCCGAAATGTCTCGCGTATGGTACGTCGTGAAACTGCTTTGATATGATCTGCCATAGCGGGGCATAGTTTGGTACCCAAATCTGTCCTGTGCCCTTCCTTACCGCTAAGTCTTTCTCCCACTGTAACAGCTTCTGTTTCTCAGCCGTAGCAATCTCTGCGTCAACGGAGTACCCAAGTTGGAATAGACCCTTGAGTAGAGGGTTCATCCCGTTGAGTTGGATGCCTGCTATATGTCCGGGGTGGCTCAACGTGTCTGCTTTGTTGTTTAGCCCGGGCTTGTAGACGATGTCATCGTGGAAGCAAGTTTCCAGGAGGTCCACCCACCGCACCTGTCGTCGTGAGAGCGTCGGCTGCGACTTCAGGTATTTGAGACTGCAATGGCTAGTATATACTATAGTCTTGGCTCCCTCTAGGTAACACCTCCATGCCTTGAAGGCTATGACTATCGCTAGGGCTTCCTTGTCATGGATGGGGTAGTTCAGTTCTGCTCCGTGTCACTTCTTACTGAGGTAGGCAATGGGCTGCAAACCGCGTCCGTGATCATGCATAAGTACTGCTCTGACAGCTTGGTCACTAGCGTCTGCTTCCACCACGTAGTCCTTGTCTGGATCCGGTAGGATGAGTACTGGTGCTGTAGTCAGTGCTGTTTGTAGCTGCTCCATGGCTTGCTGATGAAGATTATCCCATTTCTAGGGCGTATCCTTTTTCCATAGGCCGGTCAGTGGTGCTGCTATCTTAGCATACTGCTCTGACTGCTTGGTCACTAGCGTCTGCTTCCACCACGTAGTCCTTGTCTGGATCCGGTAGGATGAGTACTGGTGCTGTAATCAGTGCTGTTTGTAGCTGCTCCATGGCTTGCTGATGAAGAGTATCCCGTTTGTAGGGCGTATCCTTTTTCAGTAGGTCGGTCAGTGGTGCTGCTATCTTAGCATACTTCGACACGAACCTGTTGTAGTAGTTGGCGAAGGCTAGGAACTACTGCAACTCCTTCACGTTCTCTGGTACTTTCCACTTTTTAATGGCTTCGATCTTCCGCGGGTCCACGTGTACTCCCTCCGCACTCACCATGTGCCCGAGAAATTGCACCTTCTTTAGTGCGAAGTCGCTCTTCGACAGCTTCACGTAGAACTTGTTTTTCCGCAGGATCTCGAACACCTTCCGCAGATACTCCACATGCTCCTTCATGTTCTTGGAGTAGATGAGAATGTCGTCCAGGTACACCACCACGCATTCGTCCAGCAGGGGCCATAGGATGTGATTCATCTCCGCATGAAATGTTGCTGGTGCGTTGCAGAGTCCGAACAGCATCACCAAGTATTCATAGGAGCCGTATCTGGTAGGGAACGCCGTCTTGTGGATCGAGTTGTCCGCCATCTTGATCTGCCAGTAACCCAACCGTAGGTCCAGCTTCGAAAAGACTGTTGCACCACGCAGTTGGTCTAGTAGGCCGTCTATGCGGGGTATGGGGTATTTGTTTCTAACTGTCAGACTGTTCAGTGCGCGGTAGTCGATGCACATCCGTAAACTACCATCTAGTTTTGGAGTGAAGAGAACTGGTGCATCGTAGGGAGAGGTTGATGGGCAGATCATTTGTCGGTCTAGTAGATACTCTATCTGCTTCTTCATGTCTGTCAGTTCAGTCAAACTAAGGCGGTATGGTGCACATGAGACGGGTTTCGCACCTGGTTCCTCTACGATCTTGTGCTCATGGATGCGTGCTGGAGGTACTCCTGCAGGTAGATCGTCTGGCATGATGTCTTTGTACTGCTCCAACACCTCCTTCACTGCTGCAGGTAGCTCTGTGTTTGGCTTCTCCTCCTTTGCTGCTGCCATAATTAGTGCTAAGTAACCCGTGTCACTCTCATTCACCGTCCGTTTGAACCCTGCTAGTGTCATTTCAGGAACGTTCTCTATATCCGTCCAGCTTCGTAGCTCCACTTGTTTCCTGTTGTTGTAGATGCAAGCCTTCCGATTGACCCAATTGATCTCGGGGTTGAACCGCTTCAGGAAATCTCACCCCAAGATGAATTCTAAACCCTTGATGTTCATGATTGGCAGCATCGGCTTCCACCTCAGCGCCCCTATGTGCAGCTGCAGTGATGCTTCGCCGTGGATGGGAAGTTTTGTACCGTCCACCATCGTTGCCATGAACTTGGTCTCCTCCGAAGGTTCTCCAATTTTCTCCAACGTCCCGCGGTCACACACCGGGTGAGATGCACCCCTGTCCACCAGTGCTTGGAGGCGTCGCCCTTTCCATAACACCTCCAGGAGTAGTGGTTCCTGCTGCGCTGAGTAGCCAAAGAGGGTCTCATTGATAGGATCATAGGGTACATCAAAGATATTACCATCCCTATTTCCTATACCTGACTCAACAATTTTCACTTCCAACTTCACTTGGGGGGTAGGAGGATTTTTCCGAGGCTTGAACAACTTCTCCTTAGCCTGGAATTTTCCTCTAAGCCTTAACACTGTGCTGTAGGGAGAGAATATTAACTCCACGGAATGCACAAACCTTTTCTACGCTCCGTAATTCTTTGCCCAGCTTCTCAGGTACCTGAATAATGTCTAAAGGCTTTTTTTTTGCCTCCAACTCTCCCCTGAATTTTTCAAAGGCTTGACAACCATGAGAAGTAATATTCTTGGTTAAAGTATCTTTGTAGGATAACTTTAACGAATTCTTACTTTCGTGGGTGTTCGGCTGAAGTTTCCCGGTCGGTGCAGAGTCTTTTTTTGCGGAGCCTCCATCCGCCTCGACGATTTCCCTTGTTGCCAGCCGGTCGTGACGTTTTATATTCGCGCCATCATTTTCTCCTTTTTTAGCCCGCTCCGAAGTCGCCACGTCGTCGCCCATTTTTTTTCGGATCTTTACGCGATCGCCAGGTCGATCCGCGGCTACTGGCGATTCCTGTTTTTTTTAACTTCGAGGGTGCTGCACTGTTGCCGCCCAGCCATGCCGCACGTGCTTTCTTCATTTTGTAGCACGACAGGGTTTAATGTCCGTCTGCACCGCAAAATTCGCATTTTGTCGGCTGCTGCTTCGCGTCGAATCTGTCGATATCCATCGGTTCGGCGAACGTGGGGGGTGCCGATCGCTCTGTGCCAAATGTACGGTTCAGCCCATCGCGTCATGTTTTGGTTTGACCACGCGTCAACGCGTCGTATCGTTCGGCTGCACATACCATGTCGCGGTAGCTACTGTAGTTCGCGGCGATGACTTGTCGGCGAATCTCCATTTTTAACCCCTCGGTGTACGCTTGGATTTTCTCGCCTTCGGTCAGGTCGGTGATGCGATTGACAAGTTGCTCCATCTTCTGCGTGTACAATGCTACACTCACAAGTTGCTTGTGTCGGTGAATCTGTTGCCGCACCATGTACACCGAATATGTCGGCTCGAATATTTCAATGAGGTCTGACCGAAACTGCGTCCACGTTTTCTCCCCGCGGGCCACGTCACTTTAGTAAATCCACTGGAGTGCAGGTCCTCGCAACAGTGTCACTGCGAGCCAAATCCTAGCTGCATCGTGTGTCAGGGTCGAATAGCCAATGGCCTCGAAGTAAATTTCGAGGGTCGCCACGAATCATCGAACGTCTGATCCCTTCGTGCTCGGATCGAACGCTTCGGGGAGCCTCGGGCGAGCTGCTTCGAGGTTCAACGAAGGTGGTGCCATTGGTCCGTGAATTGTCGGTATGGCCGCTGCTGCTGCTGCTGTCGCTGCTACGTTCGCTGCTGCATTTACTACTGCTGTGGTAGCTACCGATTGGTTTGTTAGGAGGGCCTCGATTTGCCGGATCGCCGCCTGCATCTGTTCCACGTCGGTGCGAAGGCTGGCAATGTCGTGGGTGGTCGCGTAATTGTCGCCTTGCCCCTCCATCCCTGACATTGCCCGTCCGAAAACCGAAAACGAGGGGGAGTGAAAAACACGGAACCAGTTTTACACACCCGAAATCGGTGTTGAACAGTCGTCGCCCCCGCGGTTTTTTTAAGACTCTATCTTAGTGGTCGAAAAAACTTCGCGTGTAAACGGCTTTGACTACCACGTGTGAGGATCTAGGATCGAGCTCAGAAAAAAGAGTTTGAATTGAATGGTTCACCTGGGTACAACACGAGGCTATGTATATTCTCAAAACAAGGCCAGTAACCCAGATGTTACGCGAATGTTCCGAGGGTCGCAAAGCGTCCCGAAAAGAACCTTATCGAAATCGGTAGAAAGCAATTTGGTGGCAACCGAAAGGCTTGAGCTCGGTACATGTAACCTGGTTCGGTGCTATAACTATAATAACATATAGGATTGCACCTAACCTAGGAAATCAAGCATAACTATGCATGAAAAA